>NW_026846588.1:122743351-122756180 GCF_025583915.1 Anolis sagrei ordinatus | reverse complement strand
GGGGTTGTGGGGGGCGGGGGCTGAGTCTGAGTGAAAGAGGGTCTAGCCTAGCAAACCTCTTGTATCATTACCCCAATACCCCCATGCATATGGGATATATTGAGTATGGTGATCAGATCATGATATGAATAAACATAACAGTTTAAATAATGCACCAGTAAGGCCTTTTCGTGAACCACCATGATAATTTCGGGGGGGGGGGCTCAAGCCCCTCAAGCCCCACCCCCCCGGCTACATGCCTGATGATGACGGTTACATCAGGACATTTTCCACTGTGAATTAACTAGAAGCTTTCAGCCAAGCACGAGCTGTTCTGATAGTACTCTGTTTTTTGGTGTTCATTGAAGACTTCTATTGCATTTTTCCATTGCACAAATGGTTTAGCAACCAATGCATCAAGCTGCTGATTACTATTTTTACCCCCAACTTCTGCTCCAAACACTACACAGTACTTACAGAGTGCACCTTGTAGATGAAATGAGTAGGTTAGCCAGGGAAATCTGCTGAACCATTTGAGTTGAAAACTTAGATGCCTCTTCTTATCCACAGGAAATACATATCCTGACAATGGGGTCTGTGGATTTTGCACTAATTGAGTTTTCAATTGGTCATCAGAAATAGTGTTGTTCATATAGAGTCCAAGGTCTAACAGTGACCTTGTCTTTGCTCCTGCTTCATGATTTCTTTGGCAGAACTTGGATTAGATGAACCAGAGATAGACACTTCAGTTTCCATGGTTTCCAGGGTTTCATTGTAAAATAATTAAAAACACATAATCATAGAATCACAACATTATTACAAAAACTAGCAATGATGATGATGGTGATGATTATTATTATTATTACAAAAACTAGCAATGATGACAATGATGATGATGATGATGATGATGATGATGATGATGATGATGATGATGATTATTATTATTATTTTTTGTCTCACCTGCCCTGGTAGGACAAAACATGCTGCATCACTCTGTGATAGATTGGCAGAACTTGGATTAGATGAACCAGAGATAGACACTTCAGTTTCCATGCTTTCCATGGTTTAATTGTAAAATAATTAAAAACACATAATCATAGAATCACAACATTATGAAAACTAGCAATGCTGCTGCTGCTGCTGCTGCTGCTGCTGCTGCTGCTGATGATGATGATGATGATTATTATTATTATTATTATTTTATGTATTACCTGCCCTGGTAGGTCAAAACATGCTACATCAATCAATGATATCTCAGTGGCTCCTAGCTTCTTTGATAGAATCTGAATCTTTAATTGTCCTAAAGTGCATTCAATAGTAACTAGTGGACTATGAAACTGAGATAACAACAATATCAGAGTAAGACTTGATGGACTATGAATCATTGATGGGCAATGATTATGAATTAGGGGTCTAGGGGTGTTTCACAAATGAACAAATTATCTTCTCCTGAATACTATTGATTAATTCGACCTATTTTTTAATCTGATAGTTCATATAAATACTTAAGCCAATCAGCAAGAGGAAGGTGCATGCTGTCTTTGTACTGCATGTGTTTCCCTAAGTGATCTCCATAGTCCCTCTTCCAAGTTCTATCATGGAATCCAACACTTTATTTATTTATATTCCACTTCATCTCCCTGGAGGGACTCAGAGCAGATTACAATGCATATAAGGCAAACATTCAGTACATTTTAACCCAAACAACAACATACAATGCACAGATAGGTAAAAGTCCTCCCCTTTTATCAATTTCTAGCATCTGGAGGTGATGCTCAACTTCTTCTGGTCATGGGGAGGTGCTGTTGTTCTATTTTTCCAAGATGAAGAACCCTGCTGGCGGTAGCCTTCTCCAATCTTTTGCTGGCATGTCTACATGTCTGTGGGGCACTCTTTTACCTTCCCACTGGAGGTGCTACTTATTGATCTACTCGTATTGCATGCTTTCGAACTGCTAGGTAGGCAAAGAGCAAGGACTGACCATTGAGAGCTCACCCTGGCATGCAGCTTGAACTGTTGACGTTCTGGTCATCAGCCTTTCCTCCAGCTAGTGGCTTTAAACTGCTGCGCTACCATGGCCCAACCTGGGAAAAATGTTTTAAAAAAGTAGGATGGTGGAGAGTGAACCAGAGACCAACACCATTTGGAGGGTAACTGGGGAAAATGTGGAGGGATGATTTAGCTGTACTGGCAGCATTGAGCAGGTTTGTCTGGTAACTATACAGTCTTGCTATGTACATCATAATGGTACTTAACCTGATGATAATACAAATGGTCACAAATAAAGTCATATGGTTCATCACAGCCAAGCGGATTGGACCTGTGACACCAAGAATGGTAGAAAGGAATATATAGGGATGAAAATGGCATGAAAAGAATTGAAGAATACATTTTCCCATCATTTGTGTAAGTGTCAAAATGTATATGTTTAAACAATATTCTGAGAATATTTATTTCCAGTTACAATGCCTTTTCCCCAGTCAGAAACCCCGCAGCAAAAGCAGGTAAGTATCCTTTTCTTTTTGATTCGTGATATGATTGAAGGAGAAAAAATATTTTCTTCTCATTTATTCAGGGTTTACACTGATATTTTCTTATTTAAGATGTCATCTCCTATAGAGAAAACACACAGGTTTTGAAAAAATTCCTATAACCATTTTCTGAACTAGAGCAGAGCATATCAGGAAACATACATGCTTTCCAATTAAGATCTTGTAATAAAAGATAGTGACAGTTTACTGTTGTGGGAAAAAAACCCTAGGGAACAGGTATATTTGTTTTCTTATACCACACCATATACATTATTAAAGTCTCATTCTGTTGCTTGTCATTGCCAGGAGGATCATTGCTTGTTGATCCTGCAAGTATTGAAGAAGTCTTGATTTATTTATGGCAGAAATAAAGATTTGCAAAGTATGTGGATTTACTATCAAATTGAAACATTTCGCAAAGAGATGGCAAGGAGAACTTAAGGTACTTTGGGATTAACAAACAAACAAAATATTTAATGTAATAATAATTTCCAGTGGTGTAATCAGGAAAAGAATGTGCTCCAGTGAGTTGTTGTAGGTTTTTTTTGGAGGTTTTCCAGGTTACATGGCCATGTTCTAGAGGCAGTTTTTCTCCTGACGTTTCGCCTGCATCTATGGCAAGCATCCTCAGAGGTAGTGAGGTCTGTTGGAAGTAGGAAAAATGGGTTTATATATCTGTGGAATGACCAGGGTGGGACAAAGGACTTTTGTCTGCTGGAGCTAGGTGTGAATGTTTCAACTGACCACCTTGATTCGTATTTAATGGCTTGGAAGTGCCTGGGGGAATCTTTCTTTGGGAGGTGATTTGATGTGCCTGATTGTTTACTCTCTGTTGTTTTGCTGTTGTAATTTTTAAGTTTTTTAATACTGGTAGCCAGATTTTGTTCATTTTCATGGTTTCTTCCTTTCTGTTGAAATTGTCCACATGCTTGTGGATTTCAATGGCTTCTCTGTGTAGTCTGATATGGTGGTTGTGAGAGTGGTTTTCATGTCAGGAGCGACTTGAGAAACTGCAAGTTGCTTCTGGTGTGAGAGAATTGGCCATCTGCAAGGATGTTGCCCAGGGGACACCCGGATGATTTGATGTTTTTTTCATCCTTGTGGGAGGCTTCTCTTATGTCCCCGCTTGAGGAGCTGGAGTTGATAGAGGGAGCTAATCCGCTTCTCCCCGGTTTTGAACCTGTGACCTGTCGGTCTTCAGTCCTGCCAGCACAGGGGTTTAACCCACTGCGCCACCAGGGCCTCATTGTACTGCCCCAAAGGTTTGGTCCCACAGCCAGGTCTTCACCATCCTTCTGAAGGACAGGAGAGAGGGGGCTGATTTAATATTGCCAGGAAGGGAGTTCCATAACTGGTGGCAATCACTGAGAAGGCCCTGTCTCTCATCCCCACCAAACACGCCTGTGATAGTGGCGGGACTGAGAGTAGGACCTCTCCAAAAAATCTTAGTTTCCAGTTTAACAGGTAGACGTGCAAGCCCCCACCCTCCCCCAGCCCAGGCCTTGCTAATTTCCTAGCTGTTAACCAGAACCTTTTAAACACACTGCACTGAAGACCTGAAGGGTTTTTTTCAAGTATATTAGTCTATATTTACCTAGGGGTCACTGTGTAATTTTTTTTAATCCAGCCTTATTAGAGTTCTGAGTATGTTCATTCAACACAGTTAAAAATTCTTTTCAGATCTTTGACAGTAAACCTTGCTATATTGAAAGTGTTCATCTCAGTATGCATCAGTTATCTACACTAACATGACTGTTGTGGACTAGCACATTGGTTGGTAAAGTTCCTATACAATTGTGGCTTTAACTGCCATGGCTGCATTCTATAGAACCTTGGGATTGGCAGTTTGGGGAAAAGCATTTAGAGTTCTCAGCTAGAGAACTTCTCCGGTGCTGCTGGCTAGGCTACAAAGTTCAGGATTTCATATAATGAAAATAGAGGGGGGGGGGGGTTGATTTTAAAAAGGGAATTTTCAGAGATGTTGCCAATGCCTATATGTCATGATTTACTGCCACATTGGCTTTTCTGCAGGTGCAATCTTCTTCCATTTTCTACCCCACAGATCAAATTCTTCCACCAGCATGTAAATATCTTGAAGGCATCCATTATTCTGCAGTAGGCCTATGTTTACAGAAAATACTGATTGCTTGAGAAATCAGTGATCCAGAGAAGGTTACTTTTCAAGGATAACAGTACATCCAGACAAAACCAGCTAACTGGTGGCTAGCTAGTACTGTCCAAATTTCCCAGTCACTCTGGAGCCATGTTTAATATTTTGTTTGTTGGGGCATCAAATATTATTTTGTTTGTTGGGGCATCAAATTGTGCCGACTGTAAGCCACCCTGAGTCCCCCTACGGGAATTGAAAAGGGCAGGGTACAAATGTTTGAAATAATTAATAAATAAATTTGCAACAGACTAACAGATAAGATACAGTCATGGTCAGGGAACAATAGACTACAGTTGTGCCATTGTTCGGGTCCCATGTGTGCTATAATGTCATTCAAAATAATAAACCATCAATGAACAACTGTATAGCTAGCTTAGACCAATTTATTTATTTATTTATTGTGTCATTCAACCGAACAGTTGTATTACATTTTTGACAGAACAAACAAACAAACATACAAAAGACACAGAGTTTGCAAGCTTGGTAGTTGATTAGATGTCCTTTGACCAGTACTTGGCCACTTGGAGTGCCTCTGGTGTTGCCGCAAGAAGGTCCTCCATTGTGCATGTAGCAGGGCTCAGGTTGCATTGCAGCAGGTGGTCTGTAGTTTTCTTCTCCACATTTACATGTTGTGGATTCCACTTTGTAGCCCCATTTCTGAAGGTTGGCTCTGCATCTCGTGGTGCCAGAGCACAGTTTGTTCAGTGCCTTCCAAGTCGCCCAGTTTTCTGTGTGCCCAGGGGGGAGTCTCTCATTGGGTATCAGCCATTGATTGAGGCTCTGGGTTTGAGCCTGCCACTTTTGGACTCTCGCTTGCTGAGGTGTTCCAGCGAGTGTCTCTGTAGGTCTTAGAAAACTTTTTCTTGATTTAAATCATTTGTGTGCTGGCTGATACCCAAACAAGGGATGAGCTGGAGATGTCTCTGCCTTGGTTCTTTCACTATTGGCTGCTACTTCCCAGCGGATGTCAGGTGGTGCAATACCGGCTAGACAGTGTAATTTCTCCAGTGGTGTAGACCAATGAAATGATTTATAAACAGTCTATTTATAAACAGTCTTTAATTAATTGTGTGAATGTTCTCATGTTACATTCAATGTAGAAATTCTGGGAACATAGAAATTGCGATTTGCAATCTACAGTTTTTGTAATCAATGAAATGATTTGTCAATGAGAATGTGTATTCAATTTACTACCATAAATGATAAAAACCCTGCAGCCCCATTGGGGGTGGTGACAATTGCATTCCTGTATGCTTGTTTGTTGTTATTGCTATGGCCATGCAATAAATAGTTTTTTTGCAGTTTAAAAGATTCTATTTTCATGGTGTCCTTCCTCGCCCTCCCCACTGGAAAAGAGGCTCCTGCTTTTTGGGAAATATTTTGGTTACTTTGCCCTTACAAAGCTGTGCATCAAAAGTGGGATTATAGTGCAAAAATTGAGTATTTAATCAAGGGTCTTTGTTTAAGAGAATTAGGCTGATGTCCTCTTTGAAAAATGAAATCTATGCCTCCCTCATGTCTTAAAGTTACAGTGAGAAAACTATGAACATCCAATAAATATCAGGTATTAAGACTTACAATGCAGCAGAAATTCATTGAGGGTGATTCCAGACAGATAAAAACATGATTCCTTCCTTGTAGTCTATACATGCCCCAGAAAGCATGTAGTATACCCAGAGGTGGGTACATGCTTTTTAACATGAGCTTTTAAACTTTTAGCCTAGGACCTGATCCCAATCCCTCCCGTACTTTGAGTAAACATAATTTAGCCACACACACCACCTTTTAACCCAGTAACTTCTGGGTTTACAGACTAGAAATCAATTAATATCAGAAGAATATCAGAAGAAGAGGATATTGAAAACATCTGGCACAAGGATCTCTTGCTGTGAAGCTGTTGTTTTGCAATTGAGAAGCTTATTAAACTATTGATAAGAAGACTCATTCAAACAAAGGAAACACAAAATAATGCAATTATAAAATAATTTTCATCCAACCCTGTCTTGAAATGCACACAGCATATGTCATTGCCATCTGACCACATCTTTAATACCACATAACTCTGTAACTGCATCAGGAAGGAGGAACACCACCACAGTTTTGTCCACATGGCTTTATTTGAGGAAATCATCACTTTATCTGTTCAATATATCCTTCCCCCCATGCTTATGCATAAGAATGTCATTACAATAGATCAATGTCAATCTGAATGAAAAAAACATGTGGAGAACAAAGAACAGAGCTGTTGACTGCAATATTAGTGGTAAAGCCATTTCCTGGATTACTTGCCGATTTAATCGTTATCTGAACTCAATGCACTTAATGCACTTAATTGTAATGTGCATTTGTCCCTTTTTGGATAGCGATCTCTATTTGAATTTTACTGGAAAGGAACTGAATTCTCAAACTCTGCCACTTGCAGACAGACAAAATATACTGGAACATTTCTTTCCTCACTGAAGGCATTTCACTATATCGTCGTTATCTACAGAAAATTCTGATTTGCAACAGATAACTAGGAAACATTTATTCTTCACAATCTAGGATTGTATAAAGCTGCACACACTGTCAAAATATAACAAATTTTAAGTGAAGATGGCTGTATTTGCCAAGACATTTAAATATATAGTCCATTCACAGCATGGAATTGAAATGCCATTATTCTACTTTAATTACTATGGCAATATCGCATTGAATTTTTGGATTAAAAATTTAGGAAGAGGCATTTAGAATTCTCAACTAGAGTACTTTAGTACTGTACCAAACTAACAGTTCTAGAATGCAATAGGATGAAAGCATAGCCGTTCATATGGAATTGTTGTTGTTGTTATATTATTTTTATGTACGATCTTAACAAAAAAACAATGTAATTCACAACTCAAAGAAAAAAGAAAGACAACACTCAAAAGAGGCAAGGATATATGTGAAAATATACATGTATATATTTTATAACTAAAACTCAACTAAACTTAAACCATCATACAAGATCCTTAACCAAAAACAGTAAAACCTAACTGAAACATTGAATTATAACTTTAAAAAAACTGATTCCAAACTGCAATGGAAAAAAAATAAAAACCAAAACTAAAAACAACTCTTGGCTTCATGGGTCCAATTAAAAGCCTAATCAAATTCCTAATAACCATAGCCACAATTTCTTACACCATAATTTTTTTAATTGCTCAAAAAGTCAAAAAACAGTTTTCAGTCTTTCAAAAAGTCTCCTATTGGTTAGTCTTTTAAAACCCATGCTATTTGGGTTATTTGGGAAATTTGGGCTCAGCAACCTTGACAATTCATTCACCTATTGTCAATGCTTCAGACTAGGGGTCCACAAACTTTTTAAGCAGAGGGCCAGGTCACAGTCCCTCAAACTGTTGGAGGGCCGGATTATAATTTGAAAAAACATGAATGAATTCCTAAGCACACTGCACATATCTTATTTGTGATGCAAAAAACACTTAAATGCAATACAATAATTAAAATGAAGAAGAATTTAAACAAATATAAACTTATTAGTATTTCAATGGGAAGTGTAGGCCTGTTTTTGGCTAATGAGATAGAGTTGTTGTTTGCTTTCAAGTCGTTTTAGACTTAGGTTGACCCTGAGCAAGGGCCAGGTAAATGACCTTGGAGGGCCATATCCGGCCCCCGGGCCTTCGTTTGAGGACCCCTGCTTGAGACCATCTCCAGGTTTGAACAAATAGTGTTCTTACTGCTATCATATATCAAAGAAGCAGTCCATCTTGTTCATCCACGTTTTTGTCCCCAAACAAAACATTTCTGGTGACATTATTGCAAGCTCTACTTTTATTTATTTGTTTGTTTTTTAAAAATACCATGTAAATCCTAAACAACAACCTTTTGCTTTCCTACAGGCCCACTATATAAGAGTGATTTCCTTGAATGAAAAGAGAAGATAGAATCACAGAATCATAGAGTTGGAAGAGACCTCGTGGGCCATCTCATCCAATCCCTTGCCAAGAAGCAGGAAATCATATTCAAAGCACTCCCGGCACATGACCATCCAGCCTCTGTTTAAAAGCTTCCAAGGAAGGAGCCTCCACCACACTCTGGGGCAGAGAGTTCCAATGCTGAACAGCTCTCACAGTTTGGAAGTTCTTCCTAATGTTCAGGTGAAATCTCCTTTCCTGCACTTTGAAGCCATTGTTCCTCATCCTAGTCTCCAGGGCAGCAGAAAATAAGCCTGCTCCCTCCGACCTATGACTTCCCCTCACATATTTATACATGGCCATCATGTCTCCTCTCAGCCTTCTCTACTGCAGGTTAAACATGCCCAGATCGGCAGGCTAAACATGTCCAACACAAAGAGAATGTCTTTTTATTTACAAAAGGGATCTTTGAATTCAAACCAGGGTATCTTTCATTTCTGAGCAAATGTCAGAAATCACTGAGGGACATTAAACATTATTTAACAGTGGAGTGATTCTGGATAGCATTTGCAATAAACAAATGGGGGGTGCAGATGTTATAGGAAAGAATCAGCTTTAAGGTGGCGGATATGATATTATTATTTTTAAAAGTCTTTGTGTGGGAAAAGAAAACTCTGTATGTGGTATTTGTTTTTCAATAGGGTGGTGACATGATTATACACAAATGATTACAAAATATTTGGAGTTCCACAAATTCTTGGGAAAGTACATAGCATAGTACAACTCTGTAGAGTTGCAAGTACAGCTAATGTTGAGGGGAGGAGGGGGTGCCTGTAAGAAAGTCACAGTCTTGCAAAACTCATGTTGGGTATAAGAAACAGCTTGTAAACTTAGAAAGGAAATTTTTATGAGCCATAAATTGATAAGATTCCTATAGGGGTAAAGGCAAAGGTTTTCCCCTGACATTAAGTCCGGTCGTGTCTGACTCTGGGGGTTGGTGCTCATCTCCATTTCTAAGCCAAAGAGCTGGCATTGTCTGTAGACACCTCCAAGGTTATGTGGCCAGCATGACTGCATGGAGCGCCATTACCTTCCCGCCGGAGTGGTACCTATTGATCTACTCACATTTGCATGTTTTCAAACTGCTAGGTTGGCAGAAGCTGGAGCTAACAGCAGGAGCTCATTCTGCTCCCCAGATTCAAACCCGTGACCTTTCGGTAAGCAAGTTCAGCAACTCAGCGGTTTACCCACTGTAACACTGGGGTCTCCATTTAGGAGTCCTATAATCACTCTCAAAAATATCAAATACTTTGCTATGGTTAACTTCTTATTTATCATTAAGAGTAACAGTCACATTTTGTTCATGTCTACTCAGAACTTGGCCTCATTAGGTTCATTAGGACTTGCTTCTAGATAAATAGATATACAATTGTAGTCTGGGGAAAAACAGCTTGACTAGAATAATAATTTACAATGCGTTCATTTTCTCAGATACTTATCAAAGCACTTTAAAGTTTTTGATCATTGGAAGAAAGCGACAGAGCTAATGAATCACCTCTGAGGATGCTTGCCATAGATGCAGGCGAAGCGTCAGGAGAAATGCCTCTAGAACATGGCCATATAGCCCGAAAAAACCCACAAGAACTGAATCCAATATATTTGGGGCTCTTCATATATGCAGGCTGAGTATGTCTTGCATGAAATGTTGATCTGAATGTGTGAGCGAGCCATTGCTGACATCGCTTTCACTTTTCTCAAGTCTCGTTTTTTAAAAACCTAACTGTGAAGAAAGTTGCAATCTTTGAGGCATCTTATTTTAAAAAAAGAAGTGACCTAAAGCTAATCTCCCCTCCTTTAGTTCAGTTCTTACTATCTGCAGTTAGAGAGTCTCTTTTAGCACATGAATTTGGTGTGGGCTGGTTGAAAGATTATATTCTTCCAAACGGGGCTTTGAGATACAGAAAAGCAATAGGGAGGCTCTTTTCCCAGTTTTGCCGCCACCAGAAGCACCTTTAATTGGGATAAGACATCCTTCTCTGTGGCTTCTGGGTTGTGTATTTCCTCTCTTCATTGTCTTTATATCAATGAGTAAATTTGGGGACATGTTTGTCAGCTTACTAGCTTCTAAAGAAGAGCTTTTCAATGAGTAGGTTTAAATTTTACTGCTGAACTTTTTAATCCCTTTTGACTCAGTTGTGTGTTTAGGACTGTATCATTTTTTCTTGGTTTATGGCTATCTATTCTTTTATTTCCAGCTGTTTTAATCTATAAGTAAACATTCTTGAGTCCCATTTTAGTAGAAAAGTAGCATATGAGGACCTTATCACTCTTCGCCTGGCTTTGCTGAAAAAAAGGAGGGGCAGTTGGGTAAATTTGTCAGCCACGCATAGCTCCCTCTCGAGGACACTTCCTCCATCACACTTGGGGAACATCACCAGAACGCTGAGGATTCATGTTGGCTTACTTGGAGCCGGCACAGCACAGGAAATCATATGTGTTGGGAGAGAAGTGTCATACCATGCTTCCACTCCACTTGAAGCTGGAAGTCCAGCATTGTTGTGGGATGGGTAGTGTGCCCATCAATTGCTGGACTGCAAAGGAAACATCCTAGAATGCCTAAATTGCCCTGTCTGATGAGGTCGTAAATCTAAATAAATACATAAATTACAAAACAGCATGTCTGGGATACAAAGACCTGGTGATCCTCCTCCATTGTGACAAGAGCACCGAAGTCATGATTCAGAATAAGGTAGCTTTCTACTCTTGGTATTTGACAGCTAATCTCCACAGGCACAACTCCTATGAAATCATTATGTATGATGAAACATGATCAAACTAAGAGTCCTTTCATGCAAGCCAAAAGCCTGTAATCACTTTCAGATTAGTTTGAAGTGTCCAGTGTCCATTTTAGCCACAGGCTAATCCATTTTAACCTGGAGAAAACCTAGATTACTAGGTTTACTCTGAGTTTTAAAACAAACACTTGGGAAGGTGTAGACCTTACAGGAAGGTCAGCACCTTCTCACATATGTAACCTGTGGGGATTGACTCTCAGGATCACTTTTCATGTTCCTGAGGGTCAATCCCCACAGCCAACTTGGTTATTTGGGCTCCAGGAGCTAGAAGCAGCAGGGTGGCACACACACACCCTTTCGCAGCCAACCATTTTTCTAAGAAAGTTATTGGAGAGGCTTTCCAGCAAAAGGAGGCCTGCTATAGACCAGTTCATTTAGGATACAGAACTGTTATAGACCTGTTCATTTAGGATCCAGTCTGGTGTTCACACTGAGTCTGAAGTGAAACTCCATAGCATTCCCTGACTTTGCTTAATGTGGAGCTACAGTGGCTTATCTTGGTTTACTCTGCATTAATGACATGCCCACAGAGAGGTAGATTTGTGTCCTGCTTATGATCTCTGTTTAGCTACTGCAAGTAGCTCAAATTGTGTATTTGATCTGTGGTTTGACTCAGTAGGGTTCTCATTTTTTCTCATTCTATGTAAAAATTTATCATGGGTTTAATATGCATTTAAGAATGTGTGCCATATAAATCACTTCTATCACCGGATATTACCTCAAACCCTATCCTTTTGAAATAACACACAGTCAAGAGGTCTTCAGTGATTAACAAAATTCCTTAAAACCATTTTATTCTTAATTCAAGATACTACCACTTATCTATCTTCCTTTGGTCCCAGTAGAAACATTAGCCCCATTTAGGGAGCACTTGAATCATGCATCCCTTTATGAGAAAGACTTGCCCAGACATTGAGCTGTTTATGTCGTTTGCCCAGGCCAAAACAGGCAGTTTGAGAAGAATCTTTCAACCATGACACTTATGCCTACCTGAAATGTTATGTATATTTCACCTGATACGCCTCTTTCTCTTCGAAACCAACTTTATCTTCATCTCTTCTTTCTGCAAACAGTGGGAAATCCTGTCCTGCTTTACACTTCCTATTGGCTGTACGGGATTAATAGCAGTCATTAGCTCTATATGGTTGAAAATCCATTGTTCAATTTCTTATGGGTCATGTGATTTAGAAACTAGAGCCTGCATTATGTAACTCAGAGCCTATAAAAGGAGGACTAAACTCCAAGTAGATGATTCACGTTAAGGTCTTTGTAGAGCGAGAAATTACAAAGAAAGTGAGTGGATTTTTAATTTGCCTTTTAATGATGGATATCTGAAAGAAACTGACAAATGATATGAAGGCTGCTACCAATTCCATGTAAGAACTGGTCAACTTGCATTAT
>NW_026846588.1:122576133-122732050 GCF_025583915.1 Anolis sagrei ordinatus | reverse complement strand
GAAAAAAGAAAGAAAGGAATCTTGTGATAGCCTATGAGTCCTCTTTTGTATCAAGACACCTTTTCCGATTAAGGACAAGTAAATTTAGTATGATTTATCTTCCTCCATTAGTGTTAATTGGAATACAAGTTTATTTATTTCAATAAGAGTTTTGTATACAAAATTATGTGGCTGAATCTATTGTGTTTTGCTAGTGAATTGTGATAATTATACACCTTATAAACATAGCCTGAAGGAGTTTTTACATAATATTCTTTCAGAATTTTGAGAATTAACTAAGTTTGTGTAAACTGAATTATCAGAAAGTAATGGTGTCACTATCTCAGTCACTCAGGTGGACAATTTTGGAGCATTTCAGATTTCAGAATTCTGGAAAGGATGCTCAACTTCTATTACACAACAAAACCTATAGTACCAACACCAGATCATCCTGCCTATTTCAAGATTTCTAGTATGTTAGCTTAATTAGAAAATCGTAGGTACTTGTATTGTTTCCTTCTATCTACTTGAATTGCATCCTTCTGTTTTCTCTTTAGATCAAACCCCTTCACCATGCAATTTCTTCCTTTGCTTTTTCTTGTTGTTGGAGCATCCATAGTGAGGTCAACAGACCTGGAGACAGAAAAGTGTGAAGAAAAAGTAAATACTTGCACAATCTTTTCTGGGAACAATGGACTGCCAGGCACCCCTGGGATCAATGGATTACCAGGGAGCCCCGGAAGTCATGGATTACCTGGAAGAGATGGAATACAAGGTCCTCAAGGTGAAAAAGGAGAGCCAGGTACAACATAGATTTCTGAGAGTGTCATCCAATTTAAGGAAGAGATGTTAGACTGGTTTTAAGCCTTAGAAAAGCTGGTAAAATGAAAAGGAATTGTCAATTAATGACAGAATTTTGTTTCAATTCATTTTTTTAAACGATCAAAATGAACCAATTTTATTATATTCTCAGTCTGAAGATTTTTGATTTTTATAACATAAATGTGGATAAAATAGAAATGGGTACATATACTGTATCATTTCATGTCCAGAGCACAGAGTGATTAACTTATAAAAGTTTAGATGTGAATCCATGGAAATACAACATTTATAAATTAGTATAAAACACTTTGATAATTTATGCTGTTTTTTAATTGATGGCATTGAATTATTGTCAAAACTGTGAACCACCCTGAGTCCCCTTCGGGGTTGAGAAGGGCAGTATATAAATATTATATATTTATTTAATCTGTCTACTTCAGTTTGGGGACAGTTTGGTTTGTTTTATTATTGTAGAATTTACCCAAGTATTAAATATTAAACTATTACATATATTTAAAATTATGTCTGTGTGCCTTCTAATCATCTTTTTCCACATATTGTGATCCCTCTGAACTTTACAGCATTTATATTTATGTTTAATTTAAGAAAGTAGTGTTTCACTCAAGAATTTCTATTTTGCTAAATTGTTTATTTATTTACTTAATTTCTATATCGCTTTTCTCACCCCGGGGGGGGGGGGGGGGGGGGGACGGGGACTCAAAGCGGTTTCCAACATATTCATGGCAAAATTCAATTCCTAACATACATATAAAATCTAATGAAATATAACTATACATTTCACTATTAGACCATATTAAACAGAAAAACACAAACAACATTTAGATATTTAAAACATGGAATTAGAAACATATTAATATAAACATTAAAATCACATAATCCATTTTCATTATTGATGCATTTTCATTATTGATGGGCTTGTCTTTTCTGCGTCCATAATTCCAATGAACTTGCAGGATCACAAGGGATACAAGGACCCCCAGGAAAAGCTGGACCTCCAGGTCTTAAAGGAGATCAAGGACAAAAAGATGACAGGATAACTAAAGGTAAGAGATAGTGAGAGAAAGATTATGGAAAAGGAAGAAAGGAGAGATTGTACTGAACTTTCTTGTATGGTCATGTGCAATTTTTCGCAACTTCTTCAATTTAAATAGCTTCTTCCTACTCTACCCACCATTGTAAAGCACTCAACATTTTCTGTACTCTCTACATGCCCAACTATGTCTTTGTTGAATTATGACTAATATAATAAAGATGTTGCATTTTAACATAAGCAGAATAACACTATTGCTTTTTTTTTAGAACTAGCACTTCTTAAAACTTGCATGAGTGATCTCCAAACACAGTTAAGCATATTGCAAGTAACTGCAAGGACAACACAGAAAGGTAAGCAAGATGAAAAGCTCTGCACTTTCATAGATCAGAGGAGAACATCAGGGTTAATTTGAATGTTCTTTCAGTCAGAATAAACACTGTGCCCTAGGCAAGTCTTAAATCTTGATTACAGGTATATCTCAGTTAACAAAGTAGATGTGTTCCTAAACATTACTATTGTAATTTGAAAAAAAATATACCAGATGCATCAATTCACATGTGCTTATCTGCTTATACCCAAAATCAGCAAAGGGCAACCATGGAGTCATATAAGGCGTTTTATACCCCCCCCCCTTTTTTTTTTTTTGCCAAAAAGTATTCAGGAGTGGCTATTCACTTTTTAAACATGCCACATGCTTCCAGATAATTTTAATATTTAAAATGCCTTTTTTTAAAAAGACACTCAATATTTTGAGAGGCAGAAGGGGCACTGGCAACACTCAAACCCACCACATGAATGACCTGTTCATGTGAGATGTCTTCCACGAATGCAAAAGAAACAGGTTAGTTTCTTGCAAAACTATTGGGCAGAGACAAGGGTTAGGACAGTTTCAAATATGAAAACTTAGAATCCAGGCATCACCATACAAATGACCACAGAGAACATGCCTAGAAAGTGAGTTAAATCTGGCCAAGCCGGGGGTTCTAAATGCTTCCCACAAACCCAAGGGGTAGGAACTTGTCTACATTTTAAAAAAAACCCAACAAACTCCAAATGGAAGATTCGTTTGCCCCACAATGAACAGCAGCTTGTGCGTGAACGTTGCAGGCAATTTTGCCCAGTTCTGTCTCAGGTCAGGAAACTCTGGAAGTATCCAATGATTTTGGGGTTGTCTGCTGAAAACTCTGGAGTATTTGATGGCTTTAGGGTAGTAGGTCTAATTTGCTCTCATCCACAGTCCAGGTTAGATACTGGCACCATAATTCTTTCCCTGTGCTCTTCAATACAGAGAAGGGTGGTGCATCATGCTACGTCATTGTCATAGCTGTTTCTAGCTGGCCATGGAGCTCTGTCTGAGCTCCTGGTCATCACTGTTGCCTCTATCAATGTTAGAAAAGGGTTACTGCACAATCAAGATGGAGGAGGAACAATTTCCTTTCCATCTTCCTGGTTGTGTGGGCAACCCATTGCGATATCATCAGATGCACTAGTGATGTCAGGATTCTGGATGGAATGTTGTGATCAGCTAGAAGTGATGATGGCAGTAATACAACAGAAGTATTACATCATAATACATCATCATCATCATCATCATCATCATCTTTATTTATACCCCACCACCATCTCCCCAAAGGGAACTCGGAGCGGCTTACATGAGGCCAAGCCCAGCAATACATTACAGCAACACAAAATAAACAACAAAATAGCATCACATAAAAATAAATAAACCAATCAAGTAAAGTAAACAGTACAAAATAACAATGGAAAATAAAACACAGTGGGCGGGCCAAATGCATGACACAAAATGATAAAACACTGGGTGAGATAGCAATGAAAAGATACATTTGTGTTGCAAGAGCTCGTAGGGGTCTGAACAGTGGAATTAAACTTTCAATAAGGTGGGGGAAAGTGCAACATGAGGGAAACAGTGTAGGTGAAGCAACAGGACTAGAATATATGGTCCCTTTCCAAAGGCACATTGGAAAAACCAAGTCTTTAGATCTATCTTAAAGGTTACTAGGGTAGGAGTTTGCCTAATCTCACCAGGTAGTGAGTTCCATAGCTGGGAGGCCACCACAGAAAATGCTCTCTCCCTCCTTCCCACAAGTCGTGCTTGTGATAGAGGAAGAGGCGAGAGGAGGGTCTCCTCCGAGGATCGGAGGGAACGTGCAGGTTGGTGGTAGGAAATGCGGTCACAAAGGTAGGCAAATCCCAAACTGTTTAGGGCTTTATAGCAGAGTGGATGCACTCCTGGGCCACCTGAACAAGAGACTCTGGGGTACAAACATCCTGGATCTTGGACTCAGGGCATCTTTATATTGGGCTAAAATGAAAAGAGAGACACCGAGTGATTAATTTTGGTTGTACCTGTTTTCCAGTAATCCTAGGACACATTTTCCCAAACATCGTGAGCACAGGAGAAAAACTATTTGTGTCCAGTGCAGCCGAAGGCAACTATATCGCTTCCAAGATGGCGTGTTCCCATTTTGGAGGCCAGATTGCTTCTCCAAGGAATGAGGCTGAAAACAATGCAATTGTTAAAATAATTTCAAAGCTGGGGAAATCTGCATATCTTGGAATGAATGACATAGAGACTGAAGGCATCTTTACCCACTTAAATGGTGAACAAATCGGATACACAAACTGGGCATCAGGGGAGCCAAATAGTGCACAAGAGGACTGCATAGAAATATATACAAATGGCAAGTGGAATGACAAGTCCTGTGCAGAAACCAGAATAATAGTCTGTGAATTTTTATCCAACTGACTTTGATATTCCCATGAGGAATGATTCATACATCAATTTCCATTAAACTAATTTTTCTCAATTGGTATGGGTGGAGATCCAAATGAAATCATCAGTCTTATATGGAAAGGATCTCACAAAGACAGAACTCCAGAATCCCTATGAATAGCAAGAAATGTTTTCTCAATGTATCTTGATTTGTGTTATGGTGAATTTAAACTCACAATGAACAAAATGAGCAGCTCTAGTCTCACTAACAGTTTTTTATTCAAGAGAAGTTTTTAAAAAAGACGAATGGTGCTATAATGTGTACTACTTGGAAGCGATAAGGCAGAAGTCACAAAGATCCTAATCTCAGAAACATATAAACTACAAACAAATTGTGAGCATGTGAACATGTTGTAGAAAGGCTAGCTTTTCTTTTACAAATAGCCTAAATATTTAAAGTTTTCCAGCTCTTTTTCAAAATGGAGAGATTCCAAAATTCTGCAATATGCATTCAGAGTGAATAAGTGGTCCTAATGTAGTTAAGTATCGGGTACTCTGTTCTGTTTCTGCTCAGTTAAAAAATAATAAAATCAGTGTTTTCACACCTTCCTATTCATATTTTTCCTATTCCTTTGTTCTTTTAAAGAATATGAAGTCATTTTAACACTAATTCCCAATCAAAGTAACATATATTCATGAAAGAAAAAAACAAAAGAAGGAAAGAATCTGAAATGAAGAATATATGTATATATATTCTGAATGCCTCAATACTAAAACACTGAACTAAAACATGAAACTCTGAAATACAAAAGGGCAAAAAATCAAAGTATTATTCCATATTTACTGTGTAACATATTAACTATAGTATCCAGTAATAACATTTCTAGTAATATAACAAAATCTACCTTTAACATTTTGAAGATTAACATATAAACCTTGGGCAATTTTCTTTTCATTATTGAACATAATAGTAAATAACAACAACAACAACAACAACAACAACAACAACAACAACAATCTGATCAGAGGCAGTTCTACCAAAGTCTGAATCAGCAGGTGGCTGTGAAAAATGAAAAACCAGAAAAAACAGCTACAAACGCATTCCGGAAAGTTCTGTGGGAAATGGAAATAAATTACAACAAAAAAAGATGAGTGGATAAAAGACTTTGAAAATAACTTTTCAGAGAATAAAATGAAATTCTTGGAAATAACAAACAGAAATGATCACTGAAAGCGTGAAGAAAGTCAAGAACTGGACATCACCTGGCAATGATCAACTGCATGGATTTTGGCTTAAATATTTGATTATCCTGCACTCAAAAATGGCTGAACAATTCAATGAGATGCTAGAAACTGGAAACATTAGCAAATGGATAAAAACTGGGAAGACATATTTGATACAGAAAGATCCAGCAAAAGGGATGATACCTGGAAACTACAGGCCAATAACATGTCTGCCTGTCAGCTCAAACAGCTGACAGGCATAATAGCTGATCAAATCCAGGATTACTTGGAGGAAAATAACATCTTGCCAGTAGAACAAAAATGCAATAGAAGAAGAAGTAGGGGCACGAAATATCAGATTCTAATTGACAAAATGATATTGAAGAATTGCAAAAGCTGCAAAACAACTATCTAGACAACTTGGATTGATTACAAAAAAGCATTTGACTCACTGCCACATTGTTGCATTATCAAATGTCTAGATGTCATCAGGGTTTGTGAAAATATTAGAAAGTTCACTGAAAATGTAATGAAACAATGGAAAACTGAGTTGTTTGTGGGCAACAAAAGCTATGAAACCATTAAAATCAAAAGAGGAATTTTCCAGGACGACTCACTGTCACCACTGTTGTTCATCATTGCAATGAACAACAGTGGTGACAGTGAGTCGTCCTGGAAAATTCCTCTCTAGGTGAATATTTGCACACCTCTAGTATCTATCATCTTATATCTTTGGTGCACTTTTTTAAATTTTCTTGATAGAAACCCATTATGGCATAAACTAACAGTAATACAGAACTCAAAGAACTCTATTCTGGCAGCTACTAGAATAAGAGTTGGTATTTCCAGCTGATCTTCTCCCACAGACAAAGAAGTAACACTACCGCTGCTTAATTTTATCTGAATGATATAATTCACACATTGTCTGGAGCAGAATTTTTTTCCATCCTCAGTAGTGTCAAAGAAAGTGTCTATTATTTTATATGTGGATGATATCAGTGACTTTAAGAGTTGAACATCAAAAGGGAAGTGATGATACTGATGGGAAATATTACTTGCTACTCCTCTGTAAACTGCAAAGAATTTTGGGCCAATTCAATTCTTCAGAATGATTGTGAGAACAACACCAGATATTTGTGGGAATGTCAGGATAGAAAAGTGTTAATAAAGCTGAGTAATGACTTTCTGGGTTATTGGATTAATCTTTCTCTTTCCATTCCTTTTATATTCTGTAGAGGGAATCCTCCTTCAAAAGATCTTTCTCTAAAAAATCCATGGCATCTCTGAGTGTTTGATCCACCAGACAATAGTTGCTCAGACTGTACATCCAGCTTAAAAAGATCATATTTATTTGACAAAGGTCAAAAACGGATATTACTTACTGGAACTGCTTGTTTGTTTGTGATGTATCTGTTGACTTTCTGCTGTTTCATTGGCACAACTGAGTTGTGTGTACCAGATTAAGAGCATTATGACGTTTTGTATAAAAGCAATAGAAACCCAATTTATTACAAAGAAAAGAAAATTTCTGTTCTGAAGGAATTCCCACAGATGACTTTAGCTAGAAGAAGAAAGTACTTCTTTCTAACAGAAGAATTGAAAAAAAGAGAGATAAGATATAGGTGGGAAAGAAGAGAAGGAATAATGGTGACTTATAATGAAGAAAGGCATTGGTTGACATCTGAACAGAAGGCAAAAGTATTCTATGACAAACTTATGAAAGAAACGGAAGGAGAAGAAGAGATGGGAGAAGTAGAGGACGAAGAAGGAGCAGAAGCAGAAGGAGATGAAGAAAGGAGATTGTCCACTCCAAGAAAGGGAATTAAAAATAAAATAGCAAGGTATAAATCACCAAAGGAATATAGCTATCTCTTGAAAGACCCAAAACCACCGAGATCGACACCACGAAAAGAAGAAAGAAAAGACCAGAGTTCYGAACAATCTYCAACTGGATCAGTGAAAATYGCATTTGGCGACATGGMACTGGGCTTGGACGGGAATGAATAATAWGATGGYGCYTCAAATAAAATGTTTTTCAAAKAACATTAYTGGTCTGAACTCTCCTCAAAAACGTAAGAAAGTATGGAATAGTTTAAAGAAGTTGAGCTATGATGTAATAGCTCTACAGGAAACACACATCTGTGACAAACATGTTGCACATCTCTCCATTAAAAAATTAGGAAAAGACTATCACTCGTCATATGAGAAAAAGAAAAGAGGAGTGGTGACGTATGTAAAAGAAACAATAGAATCAGAATTGGCTTTTAGAGATTTGGAGGGAAGGTGCGTGGCAGTAAAGATAATAATMGGAGARTCYAAAATTTTGATTTGTAARATRTATGCCCCAAATGGCCRAAAGTTAAAATTRATRGAATTCRTAAATTCCAAAMTGAAAGAAGTGGAATTTGACGATATGATCTTGGTYGGAGACTTTAATGGGGTAATTGATTACKAAATGGATAAAAGTGTGAAGAAGAGAAAAACAAAGGAAGGTACGCTACCACAAAAATTTATGGAACTTCYAAGAGAATTTGACTTAGAAGATGTATGGAGGAATAGAAATAAAGATAAAAWAGACTATACTTTCTTCTCAAATAGACATCAGTCARGGTCTAGGATTGACATGGTATGGATAACTAGGAAGCTCTCTGCCAAAGTGAAGGAAATTAATATTTTACCACGAGACCTGTCGGACCACTGCCCCTTAGAAATCCTTATTAATCATAAAAATTATTGTAGAAAATGGAGATTGAATGAGAACTTAATAAAAACAGAGTTGGATCAAGAATATTATAAGAAGATAATTAAGGACTATTTACAAATAAATAATTTGMAAGACATGGACCCACAGGTGGTGTGGGACGCCCTTAAAGCAGTTCTGAGAGGACACTTCATACAACAAGGATCGAGGAAAAATAGAGAAAGGAATAAAAGAATAAATGAATTAGTGGGTGAAATAYCAGCCAAGGAATTGGAATTAAAAAAGAGACCAGAGAAAAAAARAGAGAGAAAATTGGTTGCATTAAAACAAGAGAAAACCCGTGTGGAGTTAGAGCTCCAGGCTAGACAAATGAAGTTTTTAAAGCAACAGTCTTTCGAAAACGCGAATAAACCAGGGAAATGGTTAGCAAATCGGATACMGAAAAAAAGACAGACGAATTATATATCCAAAATAATTACTAAAGAGAGGGACTTAAGGATGGATAAAGAAATAATAGAGGAATTTAGAAAATTTTGCACTCAATTATACTCAAAAGATAAGATATCGAAAGAAGATATTATGGAATATATTGGCCAAATGAAGTTAAATAAAATAACAGATGAGGACAGAGAACTATTGAATAAAGAGATATCGGAGGAGGAAATAGAAAAAGCAATAAATAAAATGMATGCYGATAAAGCCCCAGGGCCGGATGGGTTTACGGRGGGCTTTTACAAATCTTTCAAACAGTATTTAATACCAACARTTAAAGTTARTGTAAATGATGCGATGAAATATCAGAAAATACCAGACTCATGGAAGGAAGCTGAAATTACAGTAATACATAAGGAAGGATCCCTAGAAACTGATATTAAAAACTATAGACCGATCTCTCTTTTAAACATGGATTACAAAATATTTGCGAATATTATGGCCACAAGATTAAAAGCATTTTTAAGTGAATGGATTGGAGAAGAGCAAACAGGATTCTTACCAAATAGATATATGAAAGAAAACATCCGTAACGTCCTAGACCTTCTGAAATATTATGAGATGAACCATCAAAAAGAATTTGCAATTTTATCAATAGACACTGAGAAAGCGTTTGATAATTTAAATTGGGATTTCTTTAAGATATTAATACAAGAATTGGACATGGGAGAAAAATTCAATAATGCAATTAATGCAATTTATAATTATCAAAAAGCCAAAGTGAAAATAAATGGACAAATGACGCAAGAATTCGAGATTTCAAAGGGCACTAGACAAGGATGCCCACTGTCCCCATTGATTTTTATAATGGCAGTTGAGATCCTAATGAAGAAAATTAGAGAAGATGAGAATATTAAAGGAGTGAAAATTGGCAAATTTGAATATAAAATACGGGCGTTTGCAGATGATTTGTTAGGAACAATTGAGGATCCTGGTAAAAATCTACATAACTGGCTAATAAAAATAGAGGAGTTTGGGAGAGTGGCCGGTTTCAAAATGAATATGAAGAAAACGAAACTTTTATTCAAAAATGTGGAAAAGGAGAAACAAAGAAAGATTCAAGAACAACTGGGGATAGAGATTGTGAAACAAATTAAATATCTAGGAGTCTGGATCACAGCGAGAAATGGTCAACTTTTGAAAAATAATTACGAAACTGTTTGGAAGGAAATTCAGAAAGATTTACAAAAATGGAGTTACTTAAACCTGTCACTTCTGGGTCGAATATCACTAATAAAAATTAATGTTTTACCAAAACTTATATTTCTGTTTCAAAATATACCGGTAATAAGAAATCAGACCCTGTTTAAAAAATGGAAGAAAGATATATTAAAATTCATTTGGAAAGGGAAAAGACCAAGAATAAATTATACAAATTTAATTGACAAAAAAACAAGAGGAGGTCTGGGACTTCCTGATTTTAAAACATATCACGAGGCATGCGCCCTGTCATGGATAAGAGATTGGATGACTTTAGATAAGGAAAAATGTCTAAATTTAGAAGGCCACAATTTGAGAGTAGGCTGGCATGCGTATGTTTGGTACAATAGAGAAACTAAAGAAAAAAACTTTGGAAATCATTTTGTGCGAGCCTCCCTACTAAGGACATGGTTGAGATATAAAGCCTTCTTTTACAAAACTACACCATTATGGGTCTCGGCAATGGAGGCCCACCAAAGGAGATTGTTAGGGTGGAGGGCATGGCCGAGATATAAAGATATCCTGATTAAAGGGAAAGAGGAGATTAAACCTTTTGAACAACTTAAGAGTTCTTTTGGCAATATAACCTGGTTACATTATATACAAATTAAAGAATATTTTAAAGAAGATAAAAAAACTGGTTTTGACTGGGAAGAAAACACATGGGACAAAATACTAAAAACTGGAAAGAAAGTAGTAACAATACTCTATAATAAACTGGCACAATGGCTTACGGAAACTGAACAGGTGAAAACATGTATGATTAAATGGGCAGAAAATTTGAGAAGGCCCATCCAATTTAGAGAATGGGAACAAATATGGAATAAAAAGTTGAGATACACTTATGCGATGGACTTGAAGGAAAATTGGTATAAAATGTTTTTTAGATGGTATCTGACCCCAAACAAATTAAGCCATATGTACAAAAATGTTTCAGATAAATGTTGGAAGTGCGGTGAACAATCAGGTACATTTTACCACATGTGGTGGACATGTAAAGAAACATCTAAGTTTTGGTCATTGATACATGAAGAATTTCAAAAGATATTTAAGAGAAAGTTCAAAAAGAAGCCGGAGTATTATTTATTAGGTTTTACGGATTCAGATTTAAAATTGGATGAGAATGAAGACAAATTATTTACGTATTTTACCACAGCAGCAAGGATTATTTTTGCCAAACATTGGAAAAATGAACAGATTCCGATTATTGACGAATGGAGGGAAAAGGTTATAGAAATAAGAGATATGGACGAATTAACTTTTTTGTTGAGGAAAAACACTGGAAAACCGTTAAAGAGGACAGACTGGACCTTTTTCTATGACTATGAGAAGAAAATATAGAAAGATACTAGAGGCTAAGAAAATATAAATGAGTTTTAGAAGAAATGAGAGAAGATCCTGAGACTGGAGTGGAAGTCATTTTAGAATAGTTTAGGTTTTTTTTTTGTTTTGGGCCCCTTTTTGTGTTTTGGCCCCCTTTTTTTCTCTCTCTCTCTTTTTTCTCTTTGGGGAGGGTATGTGGGTTTCCTACTTTTCTATCTTCTTTGTTATTGTTCTCCCTCTTTCTTTGTGTTGATGTGCAAAAAGTTTAATAAAAACCATACCAAAAAAAAAGAGCATTATCTCTTCTTTTCCGCATGATCATGAGAAACAAGAGCCTAATTGTTTGATTATAAGTAAGTTTTCCTTATGAGTTCTAGAGGAGAGCGTAGGTAAGACTTACACAGTAAAACATAAAACTATAAAACAATAAAATACTACAGTAACAAAAGGACTCCCATGCTTGGTAGCAGGCTAGTGACAAAACAAACTAACTACAAAGATTCTGCCAGTGCTCCCGTTGCTGATGCCATCTTGGCTCCATCTTCTTGAACAGGATCTACATTGAAAACAGAATTCTGCCTTTTCTGTGCGAATGCCTCCTGTTTTTACATTTTGAGGAAAGTGAGGGCAAACATTTAGGTCTACCTTATTATAACTGCCAATTCAAAAATGTTAATTTAGTCATGTACTTTTCAGTAAAATTCACACAACATGTGTTACTTTTTTCACTCCATAGAAGAAAATATGAGGCAATATTTTTCCCCAAAAGACTAATAACTTGCTCTTCACACTTGTAACAGATAAAACAATTGTTTAAAACTCAAAATATAGACTTACAGCTGCATTTAGTAAAATTAACTTCCTTTGTGGAATCAAATAAAGTTTTATTCTAATGATGAAACCAAGTTCCAGGTCTATTGCCCATTGCCTGAAACTGTAGATATACTATAGACCTGCATATAAATCTCAGATTCATCCTTGAGCATCATTAGTATTAAATCACTTTTCATTCACTTTCATGGGTATTGAATAAAACCGATTGATTTCTCTGTCTTAGGTATTCACCAGTACAACTGAAATGGGTCCATATAATTCTCCTAAACAACATTTTTCTGTTTTGTCTTCACTACACTCTGTTTCATATATCCCTCACCATATCTTAACCCAATTATATCTGGTAACTATATGTTCTTGCTATGTACATCATAATTATATTGGACCTGATGACAATACAAATGGTCACAAATAAAGTTACAAGCAGATTGAGCTTGTGACACCAAGGACAGTAGGGGCGGGGTACGTAGGGATGAAAATGGAATGAAAAGCATTGAAGCTTGTCCCCTGGCCCCCTCTCTCTTCACTCTGGCCCAGAGTGGCAGTTGGTGCTGGGGGGAGGAGTCCCCAACCTGATGACATATGCAGGAGACAAGGTGGAACTGTCCCCTGGCCCCCCCTCTCTTCACTCTGGCCCAGAGTGGCGGTTGGTGCTGGGGGTAGAGGTCCTCATATCTAGCCTCCTCCTCATATTGGGTGAGCAAAGTGGATCCTTAAAAGGACTGCTCAGTCTTGGATACAGCTGTCAAACTACTCTACTGTCTCGGACTTTGATGTAGAATGACCGGATCCATATCCACCACCCATGTACCAGTTTGTGATTATGGGCTTCCAGATTTCACAGTCCTGCCCCGTTACCACTCGCTAATTGTCATGGGGCTTTTGTTCTATTTTTCTTGGAAGACACCTATGCATGAATTTGATTTATGTGTGGAGATCAATGCACAGCCAGTCAACACACAGTCTTCACAGAGTAAGGGTCCCCATTCAGTGGCATGATTAACACAATGATGGTGGCTTCCCATCTGTTGCAGGGTTCTTCTGCCTTCACAACCATTGTATTATGTACCATTTTGTCAAAACACTATTTTGTAATGCTTTCTTTTTAAAAGTTTGTTCTGCTTTAATAAACAACATATTGGGTCTTCTCCAGTCTTGTTTCATTTGCCCACTTCTTCAGCAAATCCTTGCTGAGTAATTTTAGGGGCTGTGGCCAAGAATTGGCCTCCACTGGAATTGACATTGGCAAGTAAAGAGTTGGCAACCATTTCCTTTTTATAAATAAAGGCTAGTCCTTACTAAAGAGAAACCGAATGTCAAGGGGTGTCTTTTTTTTTTCAGTGCTTTCAATTCAATTCACTGCTGTCAATTTAATTCAATTGGAAGTGTGTTAAAAAAATCATTTTTATGTTCCTGTGATGCCAAAGAACCTTACATTTAACTCAATTAAACCAAAAGAAGGCATAGAAACACAGGTTGGACATGAAGATATGCCTCAATCACAACTGCAGAGGGGGTCCATGTTGTCTTTTAGCTTATATTATTTGACCATGTTCAAGATTCATTGTTGAATTTCTGGTAAGTCATGTGATTTAGAAAAGCAAAGCCTAATTATGTAACACATAGCCTATATAAGGAGGACTAAACTCCTAGTATCTTATCCCTGGCTTCATAGAGCGCCTGAAATTGTGAAACAAGTGAGTGGATTTTAAACTGGTCTTTTAATGATGGGTGTCTGAGGCTGGATCTACATTGCCCTATATCCAGGATCTGATCTCAGATTATCTGCTTTGAATTGGATTGTATGAATCTACACTGCCAGATAATCTGGGATAAGCAAATAATATGGCATCAGATCTTGTGATATAGGGAAGTGTAGGTCCGGCCTAAGAAAAATTGCTACCAGTTCTGTGTAAAAACTGGTCATCTTGCATTGTCCTAAATACATTTCATTAATTGAAAACAGGCTAGATCTTCCTGGTTACCAATTTAGTCTTTGATTATTAAGTGCTTACTGTATCTGATGTTCACATTCTTCTTTGTTTTTTTTCTAATTTCTTCCAGCTTTAATGGCTAGTTGGTTTTTGTTCAACAGTGGTATAATTTCTTATTCTCTTGATTGCTTTAACACTCATTTAAATGAAGCTGGGAATGCATCGTTGTGGTGTCTTGTTGCTAAAATGAAGGTGGAATTTCTGTACCTTTTAGAAGGATGCAGAAAAAGAGGAAATCTTGGCAAGTCAAGTATGTTATACAAGTAGGGGAGACCTATATTGTGATGCTCTTTTCTATGGAATTGCGGGTACAGTCTTTTCCTTACAGGTGATATTATCATCTTCATATTTTCCCAACATAGCTCTGGATCAAGAGAATTTAGCATCAAGACATAATGGCAAACGAAACACTATTCTGAGCTAGAATGTGGATTTCTAGTCAACACTGGCAAATATTACTTTTTACATTGGCTTGAATTCTTCAGATGGCATGGTCACTAACAAGGAATACTGTGAATTATAGTTCAAAAAAGCAACTTTTCTCAGTATTCTTTCAAAGTAGGATTAAGAGATTTTATTTAAACCCTAGAAAGTCAATGCAAGTCAGTGAATAATTTTCATTTTATTACAGTGCAATAGAAAAAGGCTTGGCCTGACTTAAAAGGCTGAGCAGGGTTGCGGCGCGAGGATGTCCTCGCCGCCATCTTCCCAGGGGGAAGATTTAGGCTGCCTGAGGTCTTCCAGCAGGCACTGGGCCTGCTTCAGCGTTGCCATCTCTCCCACCCTGCATGCTATTGTTCTGTGTTTTGTTAGCCTTTTTTGTTGTCAGCTTGTTATCCTGTCACAACTCTACGTTTGGCGTGTGGCATGGGCCTGGATCTGGTTGGTTTATTGTCCCTTGGTGGAAGGGGGGATAACACAGGTGGGCCCTGGGGTGCCAAGTTTTTGTTGACCGGTATAGGGACGGTGGCACCCAGGCTACTGAGCAGCAATGGGCAGCATCGGGCTGCCCGACCTTTGATCCAGGACCCATGCATGACTGCCAACCCTTGTTCCGGTTACCAGTAAATGAGTTGTGGCCATTTTCTACTCCAACCATTCATGTGTGTGCCTTCTTGGGGTAACTGGAGGGAGGTGTATCACCCATGCACACGCAAACACTTTGTATGTACTGATTCTTTTTTTTTCTCTTCTTTAAATTCTTTTCACAGACTGAACAATTAAACAATGCTGTTGCTTGTAACGCTTTGTGCTTTAGTCCTCTTCGTATTGCCAGAAACAACCGTGGTA
The DNA here is from genome assembly GCF_025583915.1 of Anolis sagrei ordinatus. Taxonomy (NCBI): domain Eukaryota; kingdom Metazoa; phylum Chordata; class Lepidosauria; order Squamata; family Anolidae; genus Anolis; species Anolis sagrei. The sequence continues at coordinate 122,716,403 of NW_026846588.1, read as the reverse complement.
CCACAGCAAGTTGTTCAAACCTGCGACCCAAAAGCCTGTTCGCTAGTTGTGTGTGGACCCACTGAGAGAGGGTTACCAGGAAGAGATGGGAGAGATGGACTGCAAGGACCAAAAGGAGAAAAGGGAGAACTAGGTGTAGAAACCATAACTTTGTAATGGTCTATACTAGGAAAGCATTTTCAGGTTTTTAAGTGTCGGATGTTTTTGAATTGATTAAAATTAATTGTATTAATTAACATTCTTCAGTAAAGATTAATTAAATTATTCATAAAATAAAAAATTATAACAGTGACCCCCACCCAAATTTGTGAGTTAAACAAAACTAATATCTTCTTTATGCCTTCCAATACAACTCCATGACCTGCCAGAAGTTGATCAAAGAATCATGTTACAGTATCTAGGGATACCTAAAAAACACTTCTCTAAGAAATTCTGGATTTTCCAGTGCATTGACTTCCTGTAGAACTTGACCATGGAATCATATTGGAGGATCTAATGATTTCTGGAGGAATGTTCTTTTGTTCTTTCATAGTTTCTCATTTTTGTATGGGCCTTTGACTGCTAATTCTAGAGACTATGGAGGGCTGACTATAGTGTGTCTTTTCTAAGCTCCTTTCCCTGGCTTATGTACTCTACTGTGGATTCCCTCTCAGTGCTCCACTTTCTTCCTCTTCTCTGGCCAAGTATGCATCCATAGAAGGTGCATGAGAACACTGACCCTCCTAAATAAAGATTTTCCCCCTTCCTCATGTAATGTTCATTAAGCCCTGAAGTGTTTAGCCTAACAAAATTTTGGCTGTGCACTTCAAAATAGAGTTTAGGCATTCAAAGAAATAGAGTGGGCAAAATTATTCAGGGAATGTGAACACAGAAAAAATAAAGGTCTGACTCATTTTCAAAGTTTAATTCTATGTATCCCTAAAATTTTGGGGAAGAAAGAAAAGAGGAAAAGGTTGTGAGGGAAAGAATGGAAAGAGAAGGAGGAGAGGAAAACAAAAGACAAGATGACGAGAGAAAAGAACAGAGAAGGAAAGAGCCAAATAAATAGAAAAAGAAGGGAAATAAAAGGAGGGGGAAAAGAGGAAGGAAGGAAAAAGAAGGGAAGAGAAAACAAAGGGAGAAGGAAACAAGAAAACAAAGAAGGGAGGGGGAGCAATAAGAAAAGGGGAGAGGTGTGAGGGGAAAGAAGCAAAGAAAGATAAATGAAAGATAAATGAAAGAAAGAAGTTGAGAAAGTGTGTGAGGGAAAGCAATGGAAAAAGAAAGGAAAGAAAGAAAGGAGAGAGGGAGAGGAATGAAAGAAAGCCATAGAAATGCATATCTGGGCAATGTAGGGTAAAGAAGCTAGTATAAAATAAATAGAAAATAGAGAACTTGGGGAGTGGGGAGGTGAGGAGAATTCTGCATCCTGACATCATTTGACTGTCAGAATACTGGAATACAGAAGCTGAAGGGAGCCATCACCTTAAAGTAGGTGTCAGGAACATTATGGGATTAGTAGATATTAACAGCTGAGGATGGGATAATCACAATGACCAGCACAGATCATGATTCAATTGGAGCCATCAGTAGCTGCCAACCAGTTAGCCTGCCTTGTTTATTTATTTATTTATTTAACTTGTATACCACTACTCCCAATTTGGCTCAGAGCGGTTTACAGAAGCAGATTAAAACAATACAATTAGCTTTAAAAATAACAGTAACAAAACAATAGGTGGCGGGAATAGGCATAGTGCGGGTTGTTCACCCGTCAAAAGCTTGCCGGAAAAGAAAAGTTTTACAGGCTTTCCGAAAAGCAAGTAGGTCTCGGATGGTTCGAGTTTCAACCGGCAAGGCATTCCACAAATAAGGGGCGATAATTTTGTGTGATAAAATCCTATAATTTAAATAGCCAGAATTATTTTAGTCAAATTGACATATGCAGACAAAGGAAAAAAGGAGCATGTAAATCAGGCATGGGCAAACTTCAGCCCTTCGGGTGTTTTGGACTTCAACTTCCACAATTCCTAACAGCTGGTAAGCCCACTGGGATTTCTGAGAGTTGAAGTCCAAAACACCTGGAAGTTTGTCCATGCCTGCTGTAGATGTCCATTGATTTAACAATAATGGTGACCATGAGAGATACCATTCATCATTATACTTGGGCTTTAATGTTTATATTCTTAAACTGAATGTGGGGGATAAGGTTCAACTTTCTTGCAATGGATTACAAAGTTTAATGGGCTTTTTATGAGTTTTTATGTAATGTATCAGTTTTGTGTTCATCTTTGAAAACACCCATAGTTTACTAATCAATTTTTTTTTATCAAACACCAGGACTGCAAGGACCAAAAGGGATACTCGGTCCTCCAGGAAAAATGGGCCCAGCTGGACCAGCAGGAATGACAGGAGCAAAAGGAGATGTTGGAAACATGGGTAAGAAGTGTCTTCAGCCAAATGAATTTGCTCATAATATTGTACATTAAAGTTACAGTGTATGGCAGCCACCACTCTTGATTTTATCATTGCTCTTCTTGCAGCTGCTTCAAATTGAACACAAGATCTCCAATTGCTGAACCTGATAATCCAGAAGTTCAGATCTATGGAATTATGAGATTTGAAGTCTAGGGAGAACTTGTAACAAACCAAACTACTAACCATAGAAAGAAACCCATGGGATGCTGCTATGGCAGTTAAAAAGGAATCATGGTGCTATAACTATGTAGTATGAAAGGATCCTTAATCTGATATAAATCAACCTGATACTTTAGACTGGCCTTGGATTCCACTGAGGTGTTTACAAGCTTCACTTCCAAATCATGGCAACAGTGGGAGTTGAGTCTCAACTCTCCAGTTGGGCCAAACCTAGTTAGGCCTTGCTGGATGGTTACCTTTATGTTTGTTACTGCTTGTCACCACGGTAATGGCCACAGAACTCCAGAAAGCTCACAAGGGGCCTTTGTTTATGTCAGCAAAGGCACCCGCACAACTTGGCAAAGGAGAGGAGGAAGGCAACCCCGCTCCTCCTTTCTCCAGGTCACAGGGATGTGTTTGCTGACATCAACAAAGGCTCGCAGTGACAGCCACAAGCTCTCCAAAGCTCTGTGGCTATTGTTGCAGTGGGAGGAAAAAAAAGAATAGAAAAGGTGTCATCCCTTTTCCCTGCACTAGAGAGCACAGGGATGGGATGGCAGCACTGGCCAATGTCAACCGCGGGACTGGTTCAAATTAAGTCAATTTGTTCACATCAACCCCACAATGTGTGGTTGTTCTAGAGTTCCCTGATTTCTGCTAATGCAGGATAACATTCAGTTAATCAGTTTTACCTTGTGTTAGGATCCAGACATCTCTGAACATTGTGTGGACATCCAGAAGTGACATCTGACCCAATTTGAATTTTGTGGCCCAGGGAGACATGCCCAGAAAGTGACCACATAGGATTATGCAATAATTTTGACTTCTCATGAATCTTTTTCTGATTTATTCATTCCAATAAATACCAACTTCTATCTAATTTTTAAAACTCTTACACAGGGTTACAAGGAGCAACAGGACCACAAGGATCTGAAGGGAGGACAGGCCCTCCTGGATCAAAAGGAGATAAAGGTTCCACAGGAGAAAAGGGGACAAAGGGTGACAGTGGTCTCTCAGGTAAGATTAAGTGGGATATCTTTAACATCGAAGGAAAATACCTGGGGGAAGGTTAAATATTGGCCCTTTGAAACTCAGGTGCTTTACAGAATTTGAATAAAAGAGTTTTACTTAAAGTTGTAACTTTTATTCTCTGCAAGACCTAACTCTTTTTAAAAGAAACAACCCTATTCCACTCCACTGATAATACACCTATGTACACCCTCAACAGTAAAATTATAGATCCCAGTGTAGACATCACTTGAATTTCTGGAATCATGGATACTGTGTATCTCCAAGATACAAAAGTTTTATTTGAAAGATAGCAAACACATAGATGTTCAAGCATGACAAGCGCTACCAAACAGGCAGAAAATTGATTAATTTGCTGATACATTTTGACTGTAAAGATGGGTTGGAATATACACCTATATTACAATATGTATTGTGAGTGTATAAATATTGCCATTTAAACAAACAAAAATATGTTGAGACAGCACTGTGAAAAATATATTTACCACCTCAGGATGCTACAGTACTATTTCTTCCAGATGTTGATTACTCTATGCTTCCTCAGAGGTCAATCTATTGAAAAACCGAGTCATTGCCCTTGAGGGACAGCTAAACGCCCTGCAAGCCAGTTTCTCCAAGTATCAAAAAGGTAAAGTATTAAACTTAATAGTGGAATGGAAATGAGAGTGTTAGTAGAATAGGGTTACTGCATTAATGTAATCATCAATACGGTTGGACAAACCTAATTCACATTTCTGTTAGAAGGGGAAAATAAGTCTATGAGTCTATTGGCCCATCTGCACTAGCCACTCAACATCTCATCACACAAGATGATTTTAGCATGCCAGGATGCTGTCAGGACACTTCTTCCTTGGGCCCCATGCTGCCCATCACACAATGTATGGCAACTTCTGGCAGGGCTCCATGGAGAAGCTCCCTGACAGGATAGCACGATGTTTCCCTTGAACTATGGGGTCAGCGCAGGGGGGGGGAGGGGGAGCCACATAACAATGGCTCCCCATGTGGGATGGGGAACTGTCAGATGTGGGTGAAGTGAGGTGTCACCCACTGGAATTGCCCAGCCTCCCACCAATTTACCATGGTGGGTGGCAAATTGTCCATGCAATGAGGTCCTTATTCTGAGACTGATCTGGAGCAGCAATACTACAGCCTGACTCCAGAGGTGGACACACTGCTTATCTGTTCCATATCATCCAGTGAGATGAAACCAATTTGGCTCTGCTGGATGTTCACCCTTACCTGGCTAGTTGTCCCTGCTAGCAATGAAACTAACCAGAGAGCTCCAGAAAATGCCTGGCTTTTATCTATCATGTTTGTTGACATCAAGAAAAGCACCCACCCTTTCTTCTTGACCATGCAGGTGCCTTGCTGGTATCAGTAAAGGTGCCTGTCAATGGTCATAAGCTCTCCAAAACTCTTCAGCCAGCTGCCACTGTGACAGATATGACACAGACCCAATTTGCAGAGTGAAGGAGAAGGAGCATGATGCTGCTGGGCCATGGAGACTGGTTCACATTACAATCTAGCTGTTGACACTAACTCAAGAGTGCAGTACTGTCGGGAACTTTGCTGAAACTCTGGTGCAGTCCTCAAATTTTCATGGTGGGGTAAAAATGGAAGTCCCTGGCCATTCTCTAGATGTCCTAGAGCAGACCATAGGGCTCCTTAATTATACTCTCATTCCAGGGCCTGTCTAGCCTGCCCAAAACCGAAAGTTCAACCAGAAGTTACTCCTGGACATCCAAACGATGTCCAGGAAAATCATATTTCCCAACTACCTTACCATCTTCTCTTTCTCTAGGTCTTATAACCTCATATATCCCCTTACAGTTTCTCAAGCCACTCCTGGAATTATATATATATATATATATATATATATATATATATATATATATATAAGGCTTGGGCGGTTTTGTTCGTTAATTTCGTAATTTGTTATTAATTCGTATTTAAATTAGCTTACGATCCAATATTGAGCCATGCAGGAATAGTGTGAGGAGTAAATTAGATTCGAAACTTTTTTCAATTTATTTCGTAATTATCTCGTAATTATTTCGTAATTATTTCGTAATTATTTATTTTCGCATGTCTGGTGCAAGTTTTATAGTTGTTGTTTTATCACACCAACAGTCAACAACAGAGGGAGAGGGAAGCTTCAGAAGTTCCCCCTGTCCCATTTGGAGGTTTTTTTAGCATATTGCGCAATCGCGTCCGCCATTAACGAATCGATTCATAATTATACAAAATTTCGTAAATTTCGAAATTTTTAAAAGGAAAATTTCGGAATTCTTTAAAAAAACGAAACGCGATGGACCCCTAAAAACGAAACGAGTTTAGAAACAAATTTTTCCGTTGTTACCCAGGCCTTTTATATATATATATATATATATATATATATATATATATATACCCTTTTCTTTCTATTATTGACACCAAACAGGAAGCACCTTGTTAAAAGCTACAAAATTCAGTTTCCAAGAACAGATTAGCAACTTCTTGGTAGCTCATAGGAAATGTGAGGCCTGTGAGCTAAATGTGGAGCTCCCTTGGCAACCCCAGGGTTTCCCAATGGTTAAAAAGAATATACAGCCCAACAGAAAATATTTTCTTGGTATATTAGTTTGGGACACTGATTAAGAAAATGGTATTGGATAGACTGCATCAGCTGGGAGATGTAAGTGGCATACAGTCTGTATCTCAAAAACTAGAGCTGATACGAACTTAAAGAAAACCTCATTAAATGATACACAGGTGGTACCTAACACCCCAGATAATCTTAAAATATTACAAGAACATATTGAACAAATGCTGGAAGTGCGACCAACAGATTGGGACTTTCTTCCACATTGGTGGTCCTGCACAGTAGCCAAAAGATTCTGGAGCATGATACAAAAAGACATACAAAAGATGTTAGAAACCCAAATAGAGAAAGAACCAGAGTCTTTTTTTACTAGGAATACTTGACTTTGAGGGCGAGAGAAACAAAGAAAAACTATTTCACTATCTAACTACGGTGGCACGTATTGTGTACGCTAAAAAATGGAAACAGAAAGAAACTCCCCAAAGAGAAGACTGGATCAACAAAATCTTGGACATAATAAATATGAATGAACTAACTTATTGGATAACACCAAATTATGGAATTCCAAATAAACCCACAAACTGGGATCCGGTAAAGGTCTATCTTAGGCAATGGAAAATAGACATTATTTACTAATAGAAGTAAATCACAACAAAGAACTTACAAAGAAGGAAGGAGCGGTGTAGAACTAACTATGGAAACATCTGTAAAAATCCTCTTTGAATAGATGGACGTCCTTTTTTTTAACCAAACCCCCCTCCCCTCTCCCTTTTACACCCCCTCTTTTTCTTTTTCTTTTCTTTTTTCTTTTCCATGTTTTTCTGATGACACAGAAACTATGTCTTTTCCTACTGCTCTATCCTCTACATATTGTTCCCCCACTTTTCATGTATTTATATATAACTTCAATAAATATTTAATTTAAAAAAACCTAGAGCTGATAGCTGACAACTGGTGCCATGTTTGGAACCAGCAGGTCAAATGTGTGTTGCCCGGTGGTAACACTGATTTTCAGACAATGTTTTGTTATCACCCTCACCCCCCACAAAAAAAATGCAGTGACCACATCAGGACCTAGCCACATCCATGCTATTTGTAGCCATAGCTATGAAGTGGTTTGCAAACCTCTGAACTCAGTTTTGCATCTCTTCCTTCTCCATGGTGGATATATTTCAGAATCAATATATTGCTACAGAGCATTTTTCAAAGAGACACTGATATCTTTATTCCATTTTTATCTATTGCAAGCTAACAGTCATATCAGTCTTCTCAAGCTGACCACTTACTCAAGTTCTGTTTTTCGAATTGCTTTTATTTTTTGCTGTTACTATATTTTCTAAAATTAAAATGCATATAGGCAAGCTACAGATGACTAAAAATGAAATTAATTGACAAAGGTTATCTAAATGGAATTTTAAAAGTTTACAATAAAATGGAATTAATGAGCTCGAAGATGTTTGAGCATAACAATAAGCCAGAATTCTATGAAGTACAACCAGGTTTGCTATCACGTAAACACCTAAACAAAGACTGATCATCCCTCCTGACATAGAAACTCCCACTTTTTTGTTTCAGTTGCAGCATATCCAGTTGGCCAAATTGTTGGCAATAAAGTCTTTGCATCCAGTGGCTATGAAGGCAACTTTGATGATCTGAAGCAGAGGTGTCAGGAAGCAGGCGGCCAGCTGGCTTCCCCAAGAAATGCTGCTGAAAATACAGCAGTCCAACAAATTGCTATTCTATATAAAATGCCAGCATTTCTTGGGATAACCGACATTCAAACAGAGGGGACATTTAAATACTTGAACAGTGAGACCATTGTTTATTCCAACTGGTATCCACGAGAACCCAATAATGGTTATAATAGAGAGGATTGTGCTGAAATTCATTTGGATGGCAAATGGAATGACAGATATTGTATGGATAAGAACCTAATCATCTGTGAATTTTAGGCCACTGATCTTAATATGTCCAATCTATTTACAATTGACCCATACATGTTAATTTTATTAGTAGGAATCAAAATAAAATGATTACCATATCATTTATCTTCACACAATTTCAGTGAGGTACGATGTTGGTATGTGTACATGATTAATGTAGACATTGAGGACAAACAACAGTAGGAGTAATCACCTATGCACAAATCTGGAAAAATGAAATGGATAAGCTAACCAAAATGGAAAATTGAGTAATTAAAATATTTGAACTTTCAGAAATGAATAAGCTAACCATGTTGATGAGAAGAAAAGCAATGAAAGGCTTTATATAAGATTGGGAACTTTAAATCAATTTTTAATATGAGAACAGAGAAAAAATAATGCTTGCAAACACATTTTTTAAAAAAAAACCATTGAAATTAAACAATTTAAAAAAGTTACTATAACAATCTGGAATGTTAAGTATCACCAGACTACTGCAATGTGCTCTACATGGGGCTGCCTTTGAAGACTGTTTGGAAGCTACAAGTAGTCCAATGGGCAGCAGCCAGATTGCTCCCTGGATTGAAGTACAGGGAGTGCACAACACCCCTGCTACGCCTGCTCCACTGGCTGCTAGTCTGCAATGTGCTCTACATGGGGCTGCCTTTGAAGACTGTTTGGAAGCTTCAAGTAGTCCAATGGGCAGCAGTCAGATTGCTCCCTGGATTGAAGTACAGGGAGTGCACAACACCCCTGCTATGCCTGCTCCACTGGCTGCTAGTCTGCTACCGTGGATAATTCAAAGTGCTGGCTTTAGTCTATAATGCCCTAAACAGTTCTGGCCCAGCTTACCTGTTCGAATGTATTTCCCTCTATGAACCACCTCGGAAGTCAAGATCTTCTGAGGAGAACCTGCTCTCAGTCCCACCTCCTTCGCAGGTGCAACTGGTGAATATGAAAGACAGGGCCTTCTCAGTGGTGGCCCCTCAGCTATGGAACTCCCTCCCCAGTGAAATCGGATCAACCCCCTCCCTCCTGACCTTTAGAAAGAAACTAAAAACTTGGCTATTGACCAAGCTTTTGTAGAACATTTAGTGCAATAGCCAGCTATGATGTAATTGTAACACAATTTGAATAGTTCCTGAATTACGACCAGATTTTGTGTGGTTTTAAAAGTTGATTTTAATGAATGGAAATGCTTTGATTTTTAATTTAATTATTTTAATGTATATGTTTACTGTATTTATATGCTTATGTTTGTATGGCATTGAATTTTGACAATTTGGAAGCCGCTCTGAGTCCCCTTGAGGTGACCGAGAGCAGCATAAAATCATAGCCAATAAATAAAGTAACAGTGGAAATTGAACTCAATCATACCTGAACCCTCCTAGTAAGTGTGAAGTTGCCTTTAAAAATTGTTAGTGTACAAGTTAGTTAAATGTATGTGAACATTTAATGGTATGCTTGCGTAAATTTCATGAAATGTCTATATATTTCATAAAGTATGTTTCTGTATGATATAGCTGTTATGTTTTCAAAATAAATATATATACACAATCCAAAATCATTATAACACATTCCCATTGTTTTACTCTTGAGAAGTTGCACGGCATAGTTATCAAGCATAAATCTAATTGTTAGTCCTAACTGAAGTAGTTCTCTTGCATAATGACAACATGATATGTGAATGCTTATGTCAGTTTCATTGGTTAAATTTGTCTTTTTTACATGGGACTAAAACTGAATTCGGTCTATGTCCACTTTAGATGAAAGAATTACAATAGCTTTATACTTTATTACCAATAGACTAATACAGCTTATTAGAAATGAGCAAATCATTGTACATTTGCAGAAGCTCTCCATATGCCAACTTGTGCTAAGTTATTTTACCATGTGATACAGAAAATGCCAGGTGCAGCTCATCCCATTATAGGCAGTAAAAATACAACAATAATAAAGCAAATTACTAAGAAGTTGCCACCCTTTTGTGACATTTAGATTCTGGGACATGAGAGAAGCCTCCCATAAAGATGATAAAACATCAAAATCATCCAGGCGTCCCCTGGGCAGCATCCTTGCAGACAGCCAATTCTCTCACACAAGAAACGACTTGCAGTTTCTCAGGTCACTCCTGGCATGACAAAAAAAAATCCTGAGGAGGGACTCAGAGCGGCTTACAACAGGCAACCATTTGATGCCAATTGCAATTAAAACAGTAATTCAAGCATTAAATTGTTAAAGCATTCATTTAAAATCACACACATTCAAATCATAGTCCAGGTCAAACCAATTGCCAGTAACATAAGATCAGTATCAAGAGTGGAGGTCACATAACTCTTAAGCAGATGAAAGAGTTTTGGCTCCATATTCATTTCTGCCAATTTGGTACAGCAGATTTCTCTGTTAATTATGTAGAACACTGCTCTGAGATCGATAAAATGCCAAGTGTTCTGGTGCCGAGTCTGGGGGCAAGCAAGAAGGGTCTAATGTTCGCTGTGAAAGCTGACTGAAAGACCAAAAAAATTTTGGAGATCCATCGATCTCTATTTATTTAGAATTCGCAAGAAGATCAAAGTTAGGATGCAGGTAACAATACTTTTTATATGCTCTTCTGCTCTGCTAACAATAGGCTGCAATGTGTTCATTCTAGAACACTTCCTTCTGCTGGTTGAATCTTTTAGAGGTTGTAAATTCTCAGAGATAATATTTACAGGAAATTAACTCAATTAAGTCCTGGACTTTTTGGCAGCTGTGAGGTGAAGGCTGCTCAAATGACATATGGGTGGCATTCTGTAGAGAGAATCCTACTTCAAAAGATCTTCCTTTTAAAAGTCCATGGCATCTCTGAGTGTTTGATCCACTAGACTGTTCTAGCTCATACTGTACATCCGGCTTCAAAAGGTCGTGTTTATTTGACATTGGTAAAGAACAGGTATTACTTACTGGAACGGCTTGTTTATTTGCAATGTATCTGTCGACTTTCTGCTGTTTCATTGGCACAGCTGAGTTGTGTGTACCAGATTGGGAATGTTGTATTTTATTCCTTTTACCCATAATCATGAGAAACAAGAGCCCAATTGTTCGATTATAGATGATTTTTCCTTGACAGCAGGCAAGTGACAAAACAAACCAACTACAAAGGTTCTGCCATTGCTGCCATTGATGATGCCATCTTGGCTCCATCTTCTTGAACAGGGTCTACATTGAAAATAGAATCCTGCCTTTATTTCTGTGCGAATGCCTCCTGGTTTTACATTTTGAGGAAAGTGAGGACAAACATTTAGGTCTACCTTATACCTGCCAATTCAAAAATGTTACTTTAGTCTTGTACTTTTCAGTAAAATTTGCACAACATGTGTTACTTTTTTCACCTTACAGAAGAAAATATGAGGCAATCATTTCCCCCAAAGGACTAATAACTTGCTCTTCACACTTGTAACAGATAAAACAATTGTTTAAAACTCAAAAAGACTTATAGCTGCATTTAGTAAAATTAACTTACTTTGTAGAATCAAATAAAGTTTTGGAACAAACAAACAAACAAAATCCTTAATGTAACCAATAATTTCCCATGGTGTAATTATAGTTCAGGAAAAGAATGTGCTCCAGCTTTTGTTATAGATTAGATAGAGAGGAAAGCCGTATATAACCATTCAGATTACTCTTCAGCAGGCCCGTAGCCAGGATTTCGTTTCGAGGGTGGGGCTGAATTTTTTTCAGGGGGGGTTCGGGCGGGCTGAGTTTCGGGGGGGGGGGCTGAGTCTGAGTGAAAGAGGGTCTACCTAGCAAACCTTTTGTATCATTACCCCAATACCCCCATGCATATGGGATATATTGAGTATGGTGATCAGATTATGATATGAATAAACATAACAGTTTAAATAATGCACCAGTAAGGCCTTTTCGCGAACCACCATGAGAATTGGGGGGGGGGGGCTGAAGCCCCTCAAGCCCCCCCCCCCCCCCCGTGGCTACATGCCTGCTCTTCAGGAAGACAAATTGTGGAGGTAATAACAGGTAAACATACAAGCCATCCTGTCACATGCCTTCCTAATTTCCTGGCTATTATACAGAACCTTTTTAACACACTGCACTGAAGACCTGAGAGGGATTTCCAAGTATATTCATCTATATTTATCTAGGAGCCATGGTGTAATTTAGTAATCCAGTCTTATTAGAATTCTAAATCTGTTCATCCAACATGGTTAAAACCCTTTTCAGATATTTGGCAGTATACCTGTAAAGGTCTGTAGAGCATGTAGTATACCCAGAGGTTATTATTATTATTATTATTATTATTATTATTATTATTATTATACTACATTTATACCCCACCCTTCTCACCCAAGTGGGGGACTCAGGGTGGCTTACAATCCATGGCATACAATGCGCATTACGCATATAATAATAAACCTAACATATGAATTTAAACAACATATCAATTGAAACTATTTTTAAACAAGCAATGCATGGAAGTGGAAGAAGACAACAGAATAGGAAGGACAACAGACCTCTTCCAGAAAATTAGAAACATTGGAGGTAAATTTCAGGCAAAAATTGGTATGATAAGAAACAAAGATGGCAGGGACCTAACAGAAGCTGAAGAGATCAAGAGAAGGTGGTGAGTCTATACAGAAGATCTGTATAGGAAGGATAATAATATCGAGGATAGTTTTGACGGTGTGGTGAATGAATTAGAACCAGACATCCTGAGGAGTGAGGTTGAATGGGCCTTAAGAAGCATTGCTAACAACAAGGCAGCAGGAGACGACAAGATCCCAGCTGAACTGTTTAAAATCTTAAAAGATGATGCTGTCAAGGTGATGCATGCCATTTGCCAGCAAATATGGAAAACACAAGAATGGCCATCAGACTGGAAAAAATCAACTTATATCCCCATACCAAAAAAGGGAAATGCGAAAGATTGCTCCAACTTCCGTACAGTGGCCCTTATTTCTCATGCCAGTAAGGTAATGCTCAAGATCCTGCAAGGAAGACTCCAGCAATACATGGAGCGAGAGTTGCCAGATGTTCAAGCTGGGTTTAGAAAAGGCAGAGGAACGAGAGACCAGATTGCCAATATCCGCTGGATAATGGAGAAAGGCAGGGAGTTTCAGAAAAACATCTATTTTTGCTTCATTGACTATTCTAAAGCCTTTGACTGTGTGGATCATAATAAACTGTGGCAAGTTCTTGGTGGGATGGGCATACCAAGCCACCTTGTCTCTCTCCTGAGGAATCTGTACAAGGACCAAGTAGCAACAGTAAGAACTGACCACGGAACAACAGACTGGTTCAAGATTGGGAAAGGCGTACAGCAAGGCTTCATACTCTCACCCAACCCTTTTAACTTGTATGCAGAACACATCATGCGATGTGTGGGGCTTGAAGAGTCCAAGGCTGGGGTGAAAATTGCTGGAAGAAACATTAACAACCGTAGATATGCAGATGACACCACTTTGATGGCCGAAAGCGAGGAGGAGCTGAGGAGCCTTCTAATCAAGGTGAAAGAAGAAAGCGCAAAAGCTGGGTTGCAGCTAAACATCAAAAAAAACCAAGACTATGGCAACAAGAATGATTGACAACTGGGAAATAGAGGGAGAAAACGTGGAGGCCGTGACAGACTTTGTATTTCTAGGTGCAAAGATTACTGCAGATGCAGACTGTGGCCAGGAAATCAGAAGACGCTTACTTCTTGGGAGGAGAGCAATGTCCAATCTCGATAAAATAATAAAGAGTAGAGACATCAGACTGGCAACAAAGATCCGCCTAGTCAAAGCCATGGTATTCCCTGTAGTAACCTACGGATGTGAGAGCTGGACCTTAGGGAAGGCTGAGCGAAGGAAGATAGATGCTTTTGAACTGTGGTGCTGGAGGAAAGTTCTGAGAGTGCCTTGGACTGCAAGAAGATCCAACCAGTCCATCCTCCAGGAAATAAAGCCCGACTGCTCATTGGAGGGAAGGATACTAGAGACAAATTGAAGTACTTTGGCCACATCATGAGGAGACAGCAAAGCCTAGAGAAGACAATGATGCTGGGGAAAGTGGAATGAAAAAGGAAGAGGGGCCGACCAAGGGCAAGATGGATGGATGGCATCCTTGAAGTGACTGGATTGACCTTGAAGGAGCTGGGGGTGGTGACGACAGACAGGGAGCTCTGGCATGGACTGGTCCATGAAGTCATGAAGAGTCGGAAACGATGAACGAATGAACAACAACAACGACAACATCAATTGAAGCATACAATAATAAAACATGAGATAATAATTTGAATATAAATACAATAACAAGCTTAGAAGTAATTCAAATAGAAATACAATAAAAAAGCTTAAAAGTAAACCTACAATAATTAAAATATAAATACAAAAAAGAGCTTAAAAGTAAAGATTGAATCCCAACGAAAGTGGGCCGATGGAAAAAGTGATCTGAAGCAACAGGAGAGGCAGGGGAACCCCGAAAGCAAGCACCCACACAGGTGTTCCAATGTCCAAATGATGGGCAGTGTGGCTATGGAGGCACCTCACGCAGATGTTTCGGCAGCCGGGCAATGGGTGGCGCAGCCATTAAGGTAGCAGTGCGGTGAGGTTGCAGGGACCCATGTTCTCTCCCTGCTAGCTGGAATGGGGGTGTGGCTGCAGGTCTCCTCGTGGGTAAGCCAAGGGCTGAACAGGCAGCAAAGCTGGATGGCAATACTCAGGCCCCAGGGTCCCTCTTGCAGCAGAGCCCAATAAAGCTCTGTAATGTCGGTAGGTGTTCATATCTCCAGAACCTCAAAAAAGTGGGTTTGGACTGCCAGAATCCACCATTGGTTGGAGTTTCTGGGATTTGTAGTCCAAACAGAGCTAAAATGTACTATCCCAGGTTCCTCCCGGAATTTAACTATGTCTGGAAGGACCCTCAGAAAAGCAAAGAGAGACCCTCTTTTCTCACATTTTCCACCTTCAGAAGTATCTTTGATGGAGATAAGACATCCTTCTCTGTGGCTGCTCCTAGATTGTGGAGTGTTGTTGCATGCTAGGTCAGGTATTAGCCTTCTTCATTGTCTTTATATCAATGGGCAAATTTGAGAATATGTTTGTCAGCTTACTAGCTTCTGAAGAAGCTATTTTAAAACATTTTCTTTTTAATTCAAGATATTACCACTTATCTGTTTTCCTTTGGTCACAATAGGACCATTAGCCCCATTTAGGGAGAACTTGAATCATTCATCCCTTTATCAGAATGACATGCCCAGACATTAGGCTACTTCTGTAGTGTGCCAAAGCTCAAACAGGCATTATAAGAAGATTGTTTCAACTGTGACAAATATTATAACAGACCTTCACTGTCATGTATATTTCATCTGTTACTCCTTATTCTCTTCAAGACCAATTCTATCTTCATCACTTTCTGCAAACAATGGGAAATCCCTCCCCTTTCTGCTTCATACTTCCTATTACCTATAAAAGATTAATAGCAGTTATCAGTTCTAGAGATCCATTGTTCGGGTTTTTTATATGTCATGTGACTGAGAAACAGAGGCTGCATGATGTAACTCAGGGCCTATAAAAGGAGAGCTAAATTCCTAGTAGACAATTTATGTTAAGGTCTTCGTAGAGCATCAAAAACTGCAAAGAAAGTGAGTGGATTAATTTATCTTTTTATTTATTTATTTATTTATTTATTTATTTATTTGCGACATGTGTATGCCGCCCTTCTCACCCCGAAGGGGACTCAGAGCGGCTCACAAGATATATAGACATACAATATATTATATTATTAGCATAGTACAATATCAGTATTATATATTACTATATTGTACTGTACCATTATATTGTAATATTATTAGTAATCACATGTAATATAAATATATATAATTATAATATCATATTATTATTAGTAGTATTATATTGTATTACATTATAATATTATAAATATTATATGTATATACAATTATTAAGTAGATATCTGAGAGAAACTGATAAATGATATGGAGGCTGCTACCAAATCCATATAAGAAATGATCAACTTGCATTGTTTTCAACGAATTTGATTAATTGCAAACAGGCTAGATCTTCCTTCTTAATCCAGTCTTCACCATCACATCTTTCTGTGCTTACCTTATAATTACCTATGACTTTAATACCTTGTTGTTGTTGTTGTTTTTAAAAAGCAGTATAATATGTTACTCTCTTGATCTCGTTATTTAACGCTTTCATTAAAATGCAGCTTGGAAACTATTCCCTTGAAGATTTTGTTGACAAAAATAAGATGGAATTTCTGTACTTTAAAAAATGATGCTAAAGATGGGGAAAAACGTGCATGTCAGGTTTATAACACAAGCAGTTATGAACATGATAGGTTCTGTAGGTTTGTTCTTAAGTTGAACTTGTGTGTTAGTCAGAACAGGTACATTTTTAAATGTAACTCCAAATACGTGCATGCACACAAAAGATTTGGATAGCATGGGGAAGGGTTAGCATCCCTGTGGTGTTTGTTTTGTTGTTTTTTCCCCTGTTCAGAAGATTTTATCTCACTTTCTGTCCCTGTGATCATTGAATTTTATCAAATGTGTCTTGTTAAGGAAACTAGCTTCAGTTGAAATACCTTTTCCCCATGATAACTCTTTCAGAGGTGAATTTCTCTTCCTAGAGGTAGATTTGTCTCACTTCCTGTTGTGTTCTCTCCCCCCACCCATTTGTAACTATGAGTCATTTGTAAGTCAGATGTTTGTACCTCTGGGACTGCCTGTACAAGCGGGGGGAGACCTATACGCCGGCCGAACCAGTTTTAATAGTGTCTTGATGTATTGATGTATCGTCATTGTTGTTATTTTGCTTAATTGTTGATTTGCTTTGTTTATTGTTGTGTTATGTTTTCTATTGTATTGTGTTTTGAGGCTTCGGCCTGTGTAAGCCGCATCGAGTCCTTCGGGAGATGCTAGCGGGGTACAAATAAAGTTAATAATAATAATAATAATATACAGTGATACCCTATTCTATGGAAGTGGGACAATGGTTTTTCCCCCCGGTGATAATATCATTTTCATATTTGCCTGGCATAGCATTGAATCAACAGAATTTAGCATCAGGACAGAATTGCAAAAAGACATTCTTTGCAGGGGTCTTCAAACTTTTTAAACAGAGGGCCAGATCACGGTTCCTCAAACTGTTGGAGGGGTGGATTATAATTTGAAAAAAACATGAATGAATTCCTATGCACACTGCACATATCTTATTTGTAGTGCAAAAAAACCCACTTAAAAACAATACAATAATTAAAATGAAGAACAATTTTAACAAATATAAACTTATTAGTATTTCAATGGGAAGTGTAGAACTGCTTTGGCTGATGAGATAGGATTGTTGTTGTTGTTGTTGTTGTTGTTGTTGTTGTGTGTTTTCAAGTCATTTCACACTTAGGTTGGCCCTGAGTGAGGGCCGGGTAAATGACCTTGTAGGGCCGTATCCGGCCCTCGGCCCTTAGTTCGAGGACCCCTGCACTAGAGTGTACAAATTTGTTTTTTTAGAAATTTTATTAGATTGTATATAATACAATGAAAGAGTGAGAACCATGATAGTATAGAAAAGTAGAGAAAAGATAGAAATATATAAGAAAAAAGAAAAAAAGAAAGAAAGAATTAAAAAGATAAAAAAGAATAAAAAATAAACACAAAAAAACAAAAAAATGTCTTCCATTCCATCTTCTTGGATATTGTTTTCTTATTACTCAAACAATATTTTTCTTACTAAAAAGAAAGAAGTAGTAAAATTGTCTCTCGTGTCTTTAGTACAAAAAAAATTGAGTCCACTACCTAGCTCTTTTAGGCAACACTGGGAAACATGTTTTTTGTTGTTTTTGTTGTTGTTGTTGTTGTTTTTTGCCTGCATTTGTTCAAATTCTAAAATAGCAATAGTCACTAGTTGGGGATTCTGGGAATTATCATTCAAAAAGCAATTTTTCCAAAGAGTCTTTCAAAGTAAAACTAGAAGGCATTGCTTCACTGAAATCCTAGAAATTCAGTGCAAGTCAATAGCTAGTTTTCATTTCACTGCAGTGCAAGGCAAATCAGTTTGCATAAGCTAAGAATGTCTTAACTTTTTCCTTTCTCTTCTTTCCACAGAGCAAACCACAAAGCAATGTTGCAGCTTCTAACATTTTGTGCTTTAGTTTTGTGTGTATCTCCGACAACAACCCCCGGGCCAGTAGCACAGCAAGTTGTACAAACCCGGCACCGGAATGCCTGTTCACTAATTGTTTGTCCACCAGCTGAGAGAGGCTTACCAGGGACAGATGGGAGAGATGGGAGAGATGGACTCCAAGGGCCAAAGGGAGAAAGGGGAGAACAAGGTATGGACAGTGGTCCATACTGAGATAAGCAACTATAGTCAGATTGTGGGCCATTTTCAGGTTTTTCCTTATTTCTTTTATTAACTGGAATGTTGAATATTTTAAACTGATTAAAAATAATTAATTGCAGTCAATAAAAATCATTTTCAGTAAATATTCATGTAATGAAATTCCTCATAAAAATAAAAATAGTATATTTCTTTCTTGTGAAAAAAATAGCATTATCTTTATTTACATTTTTGCTTTAATGGGAGTTGTGTATCACTAATCCCAGTGAATGTGGATGGCTGATTTTTTGCTTCCAAAAACTGAAATAACATACATTACAGTGAAAAGCATTTTATCCCCATTGGTGGCCATTCAGAAGATCCACTCCCTCCTTTGAGTGGTTCAGGAATAGTCGAACTAGGAGCTGGGCTGTCATTGGCTGGGAAATCATTGTGATGTTAGAGGTCTCCCTTGTGGTGGGAAAATTTGATAGCTGATATTTGTCCATTTGGAGTTGGAGCCATTTGAAAGATCCTCCCAAGAGGAAAAGTACAAGACTTTTTGGAAATGGTCTGAAATAGTCCAGGATGGGAATCTAGACACAGGAGCTCCAAAGTATTTTATCATTAGGGTTTGTTTTTTTTTGGTTTTTTGCAAAATACTTTGTTTCACGTGCAAACATTGCTTACTTTGTAAAACAATTTTTGTGTAAAAACAAGTTTTTACAAATGAAATTTCTCAAACAATTTTACAGAGAGTGAAAAAAAATCACATAAGACTAGCTGTTCTCTCTTAGGGTGTCTGATGTGCTGAGCCCTCATTTCTGTCTAAAGGGGAAAATATGTGTTAATAGCTTTTATATCCCTAATGACATCCAGTGACCATGCTATTTAGAAGTGATAGGATCTGTAGTCCAGCACATCTGCAAGGCACCAGCTTGGAGAAATCTGAAACAATAAAGCTATCCATTTTATCTATCTGAACCTGAATTAATTTGCGATAATGTACTTAGTTTTTTCCCTTGTGACTATTAGAAAGTATCTCTCATTTGGAGTGATTTCTTCCCCTCCCCGATGAATATGGCTGCAGGTCCCAAAGGAAATGCTGGAGCCGAAGGTCCCCAAGGTGCTCCTGGCCCCAAAGGAGATCGAGGATCAGTGGGTGAAAAGGGATCAAAAGGAGATGTAGGAGCCAGAGGTAAGTGATGAAAATATACTATCACATCAAAGGTAAACACTTTAGTTAATGTATTTTACATCCCCAATATATTACAAATAATTGACCAACTAAACATTTTGGTGCCTCAAATGTTAGCCCAGCTTCTAGGTATACTTGACTGGCTGATTTGAAAAATGGCACCAGTTTTCCCCTATCAGCTCTAATTTTTGAGATACAGAATATATCCCATACACCAGTCACAATCTGCTCACCCATAGAAAATTACAGTAACCATGAGCTGATGTGGTCTATCCAATGCAATTTTCTGAGTCAGTGTCCCAAATAACCCCAGGAATAGGGCTAAAAACCAAGACACCAAGATTTTTAATAGGCTATGTTATTCCTCGGATCAAGCACATTTAATGATCTAGAAAGCTTTAGGACAGACTTTAAAAAAGCAAAGTAGGCATTTGAAAATATGTCACTAGATGATGATATTTGCAGTCATTTGAATTTAGTAATTAGCTTTGAGAACTTTAAAAATATGCAGATCAGAATTGACAAATACACAGAAGACCAGTCTCTTATTTTCTATATGTAGAGCTAACTACAATCTAGCTATAGAATTTGCTGCTGTTTGCTACTGTCAAGTTGACTTTGACTTATGGTGAGACCACTGATGTCAGATTAACAATCATGGTGTCAGTGTTATAGAATCCTGGCATTTATAATTTGGTGAAGCACTTTCTCTGAAAGTACAGCCTTCATTATTTCATTAGCACAGAGTCGCAGTAGTTAAAGTAGAGTCAAACTATATTAATTTTACACTATAGTGGCACCGCTAGGGAGAGTTCAGACTTTGGTATCTCTAGGACTCATTAAATAGCCTTTTTAGCAGTCCATGGTATCTTTACAACTATTTTCCAGCACCACATTTCAAATGAGTTGATTTTCTTTCTATCAGTTTTCTTCATTATCCAACTTTCACAACCATATATAGAAATGGGAAATACAATGGAATGGACAATCCTAACAAGGACATATTGACACTTCAATAGTTTATATAGTTTCTTCATAACTAATTCAACTCTTTTTCTGATTCCTTCATTGCAATAAATAACAACTTTTATTTAAATTTTAAAACTCTTACACAGGGTTACAAGGAGCAACAGGACCACAAGGACCTGAGGGGAGGACAGGCCCTCCTGGATCAAAAGGAGATAAAGGCTCTACGGGAGAAAAGGGGACAAAGGGTGACAGTGGTCTCTCAGGTAAGATTAAGTTGGATATATTTGACATCTAGGGGAAACATCTGGGAGAAAGTTCAATATTGTTCATTGCTTCCTTTGGATACTTTTGGGCACTTTCTTTGGGCAGGATGGCCGTGTCTCTAGTCTGGTCCAGAACTGTTTAGAGCTTTATATGCTAAAGCCAACACATTGTTGTTATTATTATTATTATTATTATTATTATTATTATTATTATTAATTTATTTGACCAGTCATATGATTATTTCAAAATACAACACGAGTAAAAGACAAAGCAAAAAGGAGAGGACATCAGCTGACCTTCAGTTTACAGTCAGAATCTTATTTACCTGGTTCTTCTTTCAAGAAATGTTCTCTTTTCTTGATAGCTTTCAGAATAAAAAGGCTTACTCTGATTATGGTGGATCTTTCCTGTCCTTGCAAGAGGAATGTCAGAAGATCATTTATGTTGGGGGACCTAAAGTTGGAAGTATTGGATGTAAATATTTGTATATGCTGGACAGTCAATCAAGAAATGTTTGATATCTTCCACAGTTTGTTCTCCCGTATGCAGAATCTCTCACTTGGGGTGTCACAGTAATGCACAGTTTGCATCATAATACCGAGTTGTTCAAACCTATCCCTAATAATAATAATAATAATAATTATTATTATTATTATTATTATTATTATTATTTATTTGATCAGTCATATGACCATTTCAAAATAGAACATGAGTAAAAAAAAACAAGGCAAAAAGGTGAGGACAGCAGCTGACCTTCTATTTACAGTTAGAGTATCCCTAGTATATATTCTTCTTAGGGATAACGGAAGTGGAATAGTCAGATAGTGCTCTACATTAATATTAATTTTGTGGGAAGCTAAAAACCTTGTGGCAGACCTAACTATGCTTGCTAGGTCCAGTTGAGCATAGATATCTCGAGCGCATTGCATGAGCATTTCTTTTGCCCTAGATCATTCAGAAATTGTCAAGGCAGGCCAATTTTAGCCAACTCATTATTTTGAGCCACTATCCATGATGACTTTTGGTCATGCTGGACTTGATCCTCTAGACAAAGGCAAGGAAGTCTACTGGGATTCATCAGGTTTATTTTTGACCAGTAATTGAATTGTCTCATTAAGATTTGAGCTTTTACTGAGGACATTCCTAGCTCCGCCCTTACTGCCGCCATCCGCGTTGTTCTGGAAAGGCCCAGGAGGGCGCAAAGCTGCTTAATTTGGAAAGCTTTGATCTTGGTCAAATTGATGTGCCCCCAAATTTCAGCCCCAAATATAAGTGTTGTACCGGGGTATCTATGATGGTACAGCTTAGAAATAGAACCTGCTGCTTTCATTGCTCTTTGTATACTATGAGTAATGTGGTTAGCCCAAGCACCAGATGAAGAGAACATAATGCCTAGATATTTGTAGCAATTTATTTGTTCCAAATATATGCTATTCAGGGACCACGTGTACCATTTCCTGTTTTTTCCAAAGACCATAATTTTGGATTTATCCTTGTTCATAGTGAGTGAATTTAGCTCACAATACCAATTGAATTTTGTCAGGGATCTTCTCAGTCCCACTGGAGACGTTGCCATAATCACCATATCATCAGCATAAAGCAAGATGTTGATAGTTCTGGAAAACTTTAGGGTCATGTAGACTGTCAGAGGATAATGTTTTCACAATGTCATTTATATAGAAGTTAAAGAGAAAAGGGGCTAAAATTCACGCTTGTCTCACGCCAGTTGATGTTTTGATTTCATTGCTTAGGGCTCCACTGGGTACAAGTCTGACTTTCAGTACTGTATCAGAATACAGCGTAATGATTAAACTAAGTAATCTTCTGTCAATGTTTGTGGCAGCCAACTTTTCCCATAGTATGTTGCAGCAGATTGTGTCAAACGCAGAAGACAAGTCTATAAATGCTGAATATAGACTCATCTCCCTTGAATTATACTTTTGAATTATGTGCTGCAGGACAAAGCAATTATCTATGGTTGAACATAGCACTGAATGAAACATGCAGAATGTTTCTGCATGTTTATGCAGGGTGTCTTAAACCTACTGGGCAACTAAATCAGGAACTCCCAGTTGGATGGTTCCCTGTGAGGGTCTTCCTCCAGGGGCAAACCAAGAATGGGCAACCTGGAAGTCCCTGAATTGACTCAGAAGCGGAGTGGGCAAATCAAAAGACAACCTGGCAAAATGGCACTACCTAAAAGAATCCCATACCTTGTGTGATTGTGGAGCAGAACAGACAACTCTGCATCTGTATGCTTGTCCATTGTGCCCTGCCTTATGTAAAGAGAAGGAATTGTTGGAGACTACAGACAATGCCTTTGTTGTTGCCTGTTTTTGGTCAAAAGATATTTAGCCACCTGTACACCTTCTATTTTTATCAATTTTATGTATGCAATGCTTTTGATACGAAATTTTAAAAAACCCTGGTGCTTTATTGTTTTGAAGTGCATTGATAATAGATATTACTTCATGTGGTTTAACTTGTGGCCAGGCCGGGAGGGTGGCAGGATTGTAATAAGTTGTTACGTGTTTTACATTGTTTGAATTGCCTGCCTTATTAAAGAGATCACCATAAAAGGGTTTTCCAATGAGATGCAGGAATTGGGGGGTCTACTGAAAATCTGACTTGTCTCAATTTTGAAGAAACTAGTTGCTAGAAGACTGCTGAATTCTTTAAATGTAAAGCAGAATCCAGTTCACACCAAATATTTATGTTGTACAGTGTTCTCTCACTATTTTGCGGTTCACATTTAACGGACTCACTGTTTCGCGGATTTCAAAAAACATTAATTTAAAAAATATATAATGGCATTATTATTGTTTTGTGGGTTTTTGCCGCCACTGCTCTCTTAGATGCTTTCCCTCCTCAGTCCTCCCTCCAGCCATGAAGGACCCATCCTTCACTTTATTTTAAGTGTATAAAGACTTAAAATAGTGTATACCTACTAAAATAATGTATAAATATTAAAATAAATCGAGTGTCCCTACTTTGCGGTTTTTTCACTTATTGCGGGAGCTCCTGGAACGTAACCTCCGCAATAAGTGAGGGAACACTGTATAGGGACTTCCTATGGGAAATCAGTTTTTTATATGACCTCCTAAGAGTTAGCATATTATTATGCAGATCTTAATTAGGGTACAGACTGAACAGACTGAGCTCTGGCACCACGAGATGCAGAGACAACCTCAAGAAATGGTTCTACAAAGTGGAATCCACAACATGCGAGTGTGGAGAAGAGCAAACCACAGACCACCTGCTGCAATGCAACCTGAGCCCGGCCACATGCACAATGGAGAACCTTCTTGCAACAACACCAGAGGCACTCCAAGTGGCCAGATACTGGTCAAAGGACATTTAATTAACTACCAAGCTTGCAAACTCTGTTTTGTCTGTTTGTTAAAAATTTGTTTAAAATGTAATACAATTATCTGGTTGCTACTGACACGATAAATAAATAATAAATTAGGGTAACGTATAGCTCTTCTCATACTCTTTCTTAGTGACTTCCTCAGTCTTTTGCAGTCCTGGTCAAACCATGGGTTTCTTCTGTGAATAGAGTCTTTTCTTATGTTGCATAGTGAATATGTAAGCATGCTTTTGAGGTTAGATCACAAAATGGTGAAAATTTGGAAGACCTGGATAGGGTTGGATGAAGAGGCTTTTATCGTTTCACCACATGTGACAGCTTGCATGTTACATAGATAATCTTCAATGGCTGTTAAATTAACTTACATTGAAGTGTAGACATGGAATGTGTAAATTTCGCATCTGTGGGATTTGTTGGACATATATCAGAGTGACTGTAAATAACTGCTGACTGGGGTTGGTGATCATTGTCTTCCCTTGGTTTGACTATAACCTCAGAGAAGAACTCTAAGACACATATATAGTCCAGGGTGCTACTGGCTCTCACTGAATGATAGGTAAAGGCCAACACTTTGAATTGTGCTTGGTAGCCGATTAGCAGCCAGTGGAGCTGACGTAACAGGGGGTTTCTATGCTCCCTGGATGCTGCACCAGTGAGCAATCTGGTTGCCACCCATTGGACCATTTGTAGCTTCCAAACAGTCTTCAAAAGCAGCACCACATAGAGCACATTGCAGTAGTCTATTTGGGATGTAATCAGAGCATGGACTACCATGGCCAAGTCTGACCAAGGTACAGGCTCAACTGGTGCACAAATTGTAATTGTGCAAATTCTCCCTTGGTCACTGCTGAAACCTGGGGTTCCAGTCTCAGCAATGAGTCCAGAAGAACTCTCAAGCTGCGAACTTGCGTTTTCAGGGGGAGTGCAATCCCCTCCAACACAAGCTGCAATCCTTTAAGACTGACCAGGCGCACCTTTCTCTTGTCTGGATTCAATTTCAATTTGTTTGCTCCCATCCAGATCGACACAGCTGCCAAGCACCAGTTCAGAACCTGAAAAGCCTCATTAGTAGCAGGTGGAAAGGAGTGATAGAGTTGGACGTCGTCTGTTTATAGATAACATTGAACTCCAAAACTCCAGATGATCTTTCCCAATTACTTCATGTAGATGTTAATCAACATGGGGGACCATATTGAGCCCTGCAGGACCTCCCAAGACAATGGTGGTGGGGCCGAGCAGGTATCTCCCAACCACATCTTCTGGGAATAATCCTATAGGAAAGATCAGAGTCACTGTAAAACAATACCCCCCAAGACCCATTCCTACCATGCAGCCCAGAAGGATACCATGGTTTATGGTATCAAAGACAACTGAGATGCCCAGAAGAACCAACAGAGACACACTCCCCCTGTCCATTTCCCATCATAGATCATCCACTAAGGCGACCATAGCTGTCTTGGTTCTATGTCCTGACCTAAAGCCAGACTGTGCCAGATCCAGATAATCTGTGTCTTCCAAGAGCTCCTGGAGTTGCAAGGCCACCACACGTTCCAGGACTTTGCCCAAAGAGGGAAGATTGGAAATGGCTAAGAGTTGTTCAATTAGGTGAGGTCCAGTGATGGTTTTTTCAACTGAAGTCCGAAATGCACAGTTTGAAAAACACTGTGTTAAGCAATAGACAAAAAATATTTAATTTTATAATGTATTTTAACCCTGATGATGGTTTGGGGTATTACTATATTTATTGTTACTGTAAATGTGGGGGAGGTGCCATATGAATGAACAAAAACATGCTGAGAATGCACTGTGAAGAAGGTGTTTCCCGCTACTTGGTGCCTCAGTATTATATTTTCCAGAAATTGATCATTCTTTCTTTTTGTAGAGGTCAACTATATGAAAAACAAAGTCAGTGCCCTTGAAAGACAACTAAAAACCTTACAATCCAGTTTTTCCAAGTATCAAAAGGGTATGTATTGAACATAATAGCAGAGCAGATATGAGAAAGTCAGTAGAAATGGGTTAGTGCATTTAATTAATCATTAAAAAGCTTAAAAATCCCTAATTCATTTTTGGAGCTTGTTACCAAGAAGTACCAAATCTATCTGAACAAATTTTACAGGAATCTAAAAAGACATGCTCAGAATATGCATTATTTTGTTATATGTAATTTTAAGCTCTATGATTTGATACATTTTGATAGTTTGATCTGCCAACAATGTGTTGCTGCCTACAATTAATTTTTCATTTTGAAGGGATTTGGTATCCTTTACTCTCCCCTCATTTTCTCTCCTTAACTGTTATAATCTCATTTCTTACTCTTCATTTTCCTTTAGCTTACTGGCAAGAATCACAATGCTAAAAACTAAAATGTTCATCTAGAACACATTAGCAACTTCTTTGTAGTTGGTGTGGAATGTGTGGCCTCCAGGCCATATTTTTGCAACTTCCAAAGTCTCCCGTTGCCAAAAAAATATTTCCACAGATTTCCAGGCAATTTTTTCATGCAAAAAAAAAAAAAACCCTTTACAAAAACCCAGCAATTTCTTATAAATATAGTGTTATCCAGAGTTGCAATACTTGCACTCCAAAGACTCCTAATGCCAACACCAAATCACTTGATTTTTGTTTTAAAAAAAACTGTTGACAATATATCCAAATGGTGAGCAGAAGTAACATTACATTACTGGTGTTTTTTAACTGTGGGCACAGGGACACAAATTGATCTCTGCCCTCTCCTGAGTTGCCGACCCAATATAGTAGCTTGTGAACACAGGATGGCTCTCTAGATGCAAAAAAGACTATCCCAGTTACAAACTTCCTTTACTACTTTCTGGTTCAAATTTTTTTAAAATTGGAATTGTTTTTGTTTGCCTTCAAGTAACTTCTGACATGTGGACACCTTAAACTGAAAGTGCCATATTTTCTCTGCAACATGTGTTTGTATCTCCTCTAAGGCTGAGACTTCCACCTAAAATACATCTATATCTTCATACGGCAGTAACAAGAAACCAACAGCCAATATGTGATGTGTTTTTTGTTTCAGTTGCAGCATTCCCAGGTGGTCGAATTGTTGGCAACAAAGTCTTTATATCCAGTGGCTATGAAGGCAACTTTAATGATCTGAGGCAGAGGTGCTGGCAAGCAGGTGGCCAGTTGGCTTCCCCCAGGAATTATGCCGAGAACATAGCAATTAAAGATATTGTTGTTCTATATCAGAAATCAGCATTTCTAGGAATAACTGACATCCAAACAGAGGGGACATTTAGATACTCGAATGGTGAGAGAATTGTTTATTCCAACTGGGAAATAGGAGAACCAAATAACCAAGATGTTGAGGAGGACTGTATTGAAGTCTATTCAAGTGGCAAATGGAACGATAAATCCTGTGGGGAAAGGAGGTTAATAATATGTGAATTTTAGGCCATCCATCATAATATTCCCAGCCTAAATATGCCCACAAATGTTAATACTCCATCTGCTTTTTATCAATAGAAAATAAAATAAAATAATCACCATTTCATTCATCTTCAGGACATTTCAGTGAGGTGGGATATTGGTATACGCATATGTATGCACAAAGTATGTAATGGCTAACAAAAACAATAAAAGAAAAACAATCAAAAACTGGGAATCTTTTATAAAATTAATTTGAAATAAATCATTCAAAATAACTATAACAAGTTGGAGGATTAATAAAACAATATGTGACAATTGGGAATTTAGTTTAATTGTATGCATACCCATCTAATAAGACAGTGGGAAGTCACTTTTTCTAATTTTAAAGAAGTGATTTTGTTTATTTGTTAGTATATATTTAATTAAATAAATAAATACTTGTATACATTTTGTTAAATTTTGATGTATTGTGTAATGTTTGTCCCTGTGTGATATGTTTGTCATGTATTCAAAATAAAATAAAAGTTATGCAATCCAATATGTTCTTTTTCAGTCTTGAGAAGTTGCATGAGCATGGTTACCAAGCCTAAATCTAATTTGTCAATTCCAACTAACTTTATTCTATTGCATCAATCATTAGTTAATACATCAATACTTATGTAGATTCCTTTAGTTCAATTGGTCTACTCTAGCTGAGACTCATTATTGAATTAGACTTAAGTCGTTTTGAATGAAAGAGCAGTGAGACCAAATTGCAATCTATATAAATAAAAATGTAATGTTCATTTGTGGGATTAATAGAACTCAAAAACCACTGGACGAATTGACACCAAATTTGGACAGCATACACCTAACAACTCAATGTATGTCTTTCATTCAAACAAAAATTGATTTTGTCATTTGGGAGTTGTAGTTGCTGGGATTTATAGTTCACCTACAAAGAGCATTCCGAACTCCACCAATGATGACATTGAACCAAACATGGCATACAGGACTCGCATGACCAACAGAAAACACTAGAAGGATTTGGTGGGCATTGACCTTGAGTTTGGGAGTTGTAGTTCACCTACATCCAGAGAGCACTGTGGACTCAAACAATGATGGATCTGGAGCAAACTTGGCACAAATATTCCATATGCCCAAATATGAACATGGAGTTTGGGGAAAATAGACATTGATATTTGGGAGTTGTCGTTACTGGGATTTATAGTTCACCTACAATCAAAGAGCATTCCGAACCCTACGAACATCAGAATTGGGCCAAACTTCCCACACAGAACCCCCATGACCAACAGAAAATTGTTAAGGACATCCAGTCCAACTCCCTTCACCAGGGCAAGAAAACATAATCAAAGCCCTCTTGACAAAGAGCCATCCAGTCATAGATATAGATAGATATATATGATTCACACACAGAGAGAGATATAGTATCATAGATTTTAAAGGGACCCCTAAAGAAGGACAATTATATGCTGCATGTTCCAGAGTAGGCAAACTAGACAATCTCCACATCAACACTGACAAAGAAAAAGAAGAAATATTGTTTACCCATGAGCATAAAGAAATTACATATATTAGAAACCAAAACTTTCTCATTATTTTATTTTCCAGATCACCAGACTGAGACACAGCAATGCGTGGCAGGGGACAACTAGTAGTTTTATAATTTATTACAAATAGACTGAGCTTATTGAAAATGAGCAGATTGTTATAAGTTTGCAGCAGCTCTCCAGAGGAGAAGTTGTGCTCTATCCTTCCCAAGCTTTAACCGCATAGCTACACTCCTGGATGGCAGATTCTGAGTAGTCCTTTGGCTGGCAGAGATGTTGTCTACTATCCAACAGTTACATGTTTATGACTGCAAAAGAAAAACTGCATGTGTCTAACTTCAGTAGATCCCTCTCCAGCAAGTCATCATAAATTTTGGTACTGTTCCATTAACCAGACGGAGGCCACTAGGGACTAGGGGCTTCCAGATTTCGTAGTCCTGCCCTATTGCCACTCATTGATTGTCATGGGGCTTTTATTGGTTTTGTTTTATTTTTCTTGGAAGACAACTGTGCATGAAATTGATTTATGTGTGTAGGTCAATATACAGCCAATCAACACACAGTCTTCACAGAATGAGGGTCCCATTCAGTGGCATAATTAACACAACGATGGTGGCTTCCCATCTGTTTCAGGGTTCTTCCCCCTTCACAACCATTGTATCATGTACCATTTTGTTGAAACACTATTTTGTAATCCTTTCTTTTTAAAAGTTTGCTCTGTTTTAATGAACAACATTGTGGGTTTTCTCCAGTCTTGCTTCATCTGCCCACTTCTTCAGCAAATCATTGCTGAGTAATTTTAGGGATAAGAATGTGACCAGGAAATGGCCTCCACTGGAATTGACATTGGCAAGTAAAGAGTCAATAAAGCAAGTTGGCAACAATTTCCGTTTTACAAATAAAGGCTAGTCTTTGCTAAAAAGAAATTGTGAATGTTAAGTGGTGTCTTTTCTTTCAATACTTTCAATTCAATTCACCGCTGTCAATTTAAATCAATTGGAAATGTTTTTTTTTAAAAAAATCATTTTTATGTTCCTATGGTGCCAAAGAACCTTACATTTAACTCAATTAAAGCAGAAGAAAACATAGAAACACAGGTTGGACATGAAGATTTGCCTTAATCACAACTGTAGAGGGGATCCATGTTGTCTTTTAGCATCTTCAAATGCTTATATTATTTGGCCATGTTCAATATTTATTGTTGAGCTTCTGGTAAGTCATGTGATTTAGAAAAGTAAAGCCTAATTATGTAACGCATAGCCTATATAAGGAGGACTAAATTCCTAGTATCTTATTCCTGGCTTCATAGAGCACCTGAAATTGTGAAACAAGTGAGTGGATTTTAAACTGATCTTTTAATGATGGGTGTCTGAGGCTGGATCTACATTGTCCTATATCTAGGATCTGATCTCAGATTATCTGCTTTGAATGGATTATATCAATCTACACTGCCAGATAATCTGGAATAAACAAATAATATGGCATCAGATCCTGTGAGATAGGGAAGTGTAGGTCCAGCCTAAGAAAAACTGCTACCAGTTCTGTGTAAAAAACGGTCATCTTGCATTGTGTTCAACACATTTCATTAACTGAAAACAGGCTAGATCTTCCTGCTTACCAATTCAGTCTTCATTGATAAGATATCTTTTGATTATTAAGTGCTTACTGTATCTGATGTTCACATTCTTCTTTGCTTTTCTTCTCATTTCTTTGAGCTTTAATGGCTAGTTGATCTTTGTTCAACAGTAGTATAATTTCTTATTATCTTAATTTCTTTAACACTCATTACTTTTTACATTTGCTTGAATTCTTCAGAGGATATGGTCACTTACAAGGAATACTGTGAAATATAGTTCAAAAAAGCAACTTTTCTAAGTATTCTTTCAAGGTAGGATTAAGAGATTTTATTTGAACCCTAGAAAGTCAATGCAAGTCAGTTACTAATTTTCATTTTATTGCAGCACAATGAAAAACATTTTGTATGCACAGATTCTTTCATTTCTCTTCCTTAAATTCTTTTCACAGACTAAACCATTAAACAATGTTGTTGCTTGTAACGCTTTGTGCTGTAGTCCTCTGTGTATTGCCAGAAACAACCGTGGTACCACAGCAAGTTGTTCAAACCTGTGACCCAAAAGCCTGTTTGCTAGTTGTGTGTGGACCAGCTGAGAGAGGGTTACCAGGAAGAGATGGGAGAGATGGACTGCAAGGATCAAAAGGAGAAAAGGGAGAATAAGGTGTGGAAAACATAACTTTGTAAGAGTCTATACTAGGAAAGCAATGATGGTGAGGTTGAAGGTCATTTCCAGGTTTTTAATTTTTTCTGTTTATTAATTGAAATGTTGAACATTTTTGAATTGATTGAAATTAATTAATTGTATTAACATTTTTTTTCAGTAAAGATTAATTAAATTCTTCATAAAATAAAAGTATTATAAAAATGATGATGACATTTTTATAATACTTTTGATCAACTTTTGGCAGGTCACAGAGTCACCAAAATTTGTCACCCAAATTAATTCACCTAAATTTGTGAGTTAAACAAAACTAAAATCTTCTTTATGCCCTCCAGTACAACTCCATGACCTGCCAGAAGTTGATCAAAGAATCACGCTGGAGTATCTAGGGATACCTAAAAAAACACTTCTCTAAGAAATTCTGGATTTTCCAGTACATTTTGTGTAGAAGTTGACCATAGAATCATATTGGAGAATCTAATGATTTCTATTGGAGTGTTCTTTTGTTCTTTCACAGTTTCTCATTTTTTGTATGGGCCTTTGACTGCTAATTCCAGAGACCATGGAGGGCTAACTATAGTGTGTCTTTTCTAAGCTCTTTTCCCTGGCTTATGTACTCTACTGTGGATTCCCCCTCAGTGCTCCACTTTCTTCCTCTTCTCTGGCCAAGTATGCATCCATACAAGGTGCATGAGAACATTGCCCCTCCTAAATAAAATGTTTCCTCTTCCTCATGAAATGTTCATTGGGTCCTGAAGTGTTTAGCCTAAACCCTATTTTGAAGGCTGTGCGCTTCAAAATAGAGTTTAGGCATTCAAAGAAATAGAGTGGGCAAATTTATTCAGGGAATGTGAACATTGAAAAATAGAGGTCTGACTCATTTTCAATGTTTAATTCTATGTAATCCTAAAATTTGGGGAAGAAAGAAAAGAGAAAAAGGTTATGAGGGGAGGAATGAAAAGAGAAGGAAGAGAGAGAAAACAAAAGACAAGATGATGAGAAACACCCATAGTTTACTAATCCAAATATTATTATTTTTTATCGAACACCAGGACTGCAAGGACCGAAAGGGATACTCGGTCCTCCAGGAAAAATGGGCCCAGCTGGACCAGCAGGAATGACAGGAGCAAAAGGAGATGTTGGAAACATGGGTAAGAAGTGTCTTCAACCAAATGAATTTGCTCATAATATTGTACATTAAAGTTACAATGTATGGCAGTTACCACTCAATTTTATCATTGCTCCTCTTGCAACTGCTTCAAATTGAACACAAGATCTCCAAATGCTGAACCTGATAATTCAGAAGTTCAGCTCTATGGAGTTATGAGATTTGAAGTCTAGGGAGAGCTTGTAAGAAACCAAACTACTAACCATAGAAAGAAACCCATGGATGCTGCTATGGCAGTTAAAGAGGAATCGTCGTGCTATAACTATGTAGCATGAAAGGGGCCTTAATCTGATATAAATAATTTTGGACTGGCCTTGAATTCTACCGAGGACTTTACAAGCTTCACTTCCAAATCATGGCAGCAGTGGGAGTTGRGTCTCAACTCTCCAGTTGGGCCAAACCTAGTKAGGCCTTGCTGGATGGTTACCTTTATGTTTGTTACTGCTTGTCACCACAGTAATGGCCACAGAACTCTGGAAAGCTCACAAGGGGCCTTTGTTTATGTCAGCAAAGGCACCCGCACAACCTGGCAAAGGAGAGGAGGAAGGCAACCCCGCTCCTCCTTTCTCCAGGTCACAGGAGTGTATTTGCTGACATCAACAARGGCTCGCAGTGACAGTCACAAGYTCTYCCAAGCTTTGTGGCTATTGTTGCAGTGGGAAGAAAAAACCAATAGAAAAGGTAAGTGTCATCCCTTTTTCCTGCACTACAGAGCATAGGGAAAATGRAATGACAGCACTGACCAATGTGAATGGCTGGACTGGTTCAAATTAAGACCAGTCCATTTGTTCACATTAACCCCAAAATGTGTGGTTGTTCCAGAGTTCCCTTGATAGGAGCCATGAACCAAAGTGACTCCATTTTTAGATCTGTCTACCTTAATATGTGTCAGAAAAAGCATATTTCCAACTTCTCAATCTAAAAAGCAACCTCTGCCTCTCTGTCCTTTAAAACAGGTGTCGCAAGCTTGTCAGCTTGTTCCAAGAAACAGTTTGTGGTCAGCCGATGTTAAGCAGTTACTGTAAGAAATGTATGCAATAAGTTACGCAAATAGTGAATGTATATGGGAGATGTTTACAAGAACGGAAAGGGTCTTGCTAAATATGGAACGGTTTTGTGGTGGGCTGATTCCCCGAAGTGTTTTTCACTGAGAGGGGTGTTTGCTTAGGGAAAAGAGGAACTTCTTAATCGTAAACAAACCCATCTATTTAAACCCCAGAGCCAGAAGGTCTAGGACAGACAGGACTTTGATTGCCATGTTATGTACATGACTTTCTCTCTGTCTCCTATTGCGCAATATGAATAAAGCTTGTTCTTGCTTGCTAAACTGTTCAGACTCCTGCTTTGGATTCATAGCGGACTGGTAAGAACCTAAAACTTTGGGTGAGAAACTACATTTTCCGCTACATTTTCTGGGGGCTCGTCCGGGATGAAGCGCTAAGAGGATCACTAAGATCTAGCGCTGCCAGGATCACTGAAATCCCGCAGGAGTGGTTTTTGGAAGCCACAGAGTCCGTTCTCCCTCCTGGGACGCTGCGACCGATTCACATTGAGAGCGGCCGCGATACTGAACCAATGGTTTCGTTTCGCTAGTGTCTGTAGAGGGGAAAATGTAAACTCTGCCAAATTAAAAAGTTAGAGGCAACCACAACCGACACCCCCAGGGGAAGAGAGGTTGGCATATTAGCTGTCATCCCCTCTGAAAGACAGCCATGGGACCTGGACCGCTTTCCATGGGATCCTGAGTCGGCTTGGATCAGGCAAGTAGAATTTCTTGAGCATGCATTGTTTGGGCTTTGCGGGATGCTTGTGGCAGAAGTACAAAGTCGGCCAAAAGTGTGTGTCTTAGAGAATTCACAGAGTTCAGGCTATCTAGGTTGGGTAGACAAAAAATTGCCGTATGTCATAAAACTTACTAGATAGAAGAAAAGCGCTATATAAATTGTATGAACGCTCTGAGGCTGCATATCGTCTGTGGTAAGTCCTCAGGGTAGTAAAGAGAGCTCTCGTTGGGAAAGTCCTTTGGGGTTGCATATAGTCTGTGGTAAATCCTCGGGGACGGGCGCCTGGTACTGAACGTTCAGAAAGGTCCTAGGGGGCTTGTGAGGGTGGTCCCAAGACCAAGCAATTGGCAAAGTCAGCTACGAAAGTAAAGCTGGGAGAGTGAGAAATTAGGCTTTGGCTCAGCAGTGGAGGGACCCTCCCCAAATAGACAGCTCTAGGTGGGGGCTGGGACCATCGGGTTGGGGTGTGAGGCTTGTGCCAAGAACACTCCTTAGACGGGACCCTTGTTTTCCCCCAAGAGTGCAATTTGCTGATCTCCTGGACTGATCTCCTGGATTTCTGCTAATGCAGGATAATAGTCAATTAACCACTTTTACCTTGTGTTAGGAGCCAGACATCTCTGAACATGTGTGGACATCCAGAAGTGACATCTAACCCAATTTGAATTTTGTGGCCCAGGGATAATCACTCCTGATTATCATTTTGAAATTGACCACATAGGATTATGCAATAATTTTGACTTCCCGTGAGTCTTTTTCGCATTTCTTCATTCCAATAAATACCAACTTCTATCTAATTTTTAAAATTCTTACACAGGGTTACAAGGAGCAACAGGCCCACAAGGACCGGAGGGGAGGACAGGCCCTCCTGGGTCTAAAGGAGATAAAGGTTACACAGGAGAAAAGGGGACAAAGGGTGACAGTGGTCTCTCAGGTAAGATTAAGTGGGATATCTTTAAAATCTAAGGAAAATACCTGGGGGATGGTTAAATATTGGCCCTTTGAAACTAGGTGCTTTACAGAATTTGAATGAAAGAGATTGACTTACAAGTTGTAACTTATATTCTCTGCAAGACCTAACTCTTTTTTTTAAATAATACACTTATGTTTACAGCCTCATCAGTAAAATTATAGATCCCAGTGTAGATATCACTTGAATATCTGGAATCATGGATACTGTGTATCTCCAAAATACAAAAGTTTTATTTGAAAGATAGCAAACACATAGATGTTCAAGCATGACAAGCCCTACCATTGGAAAACAGGCAGAAAATTGTTTAATTTGCTGGTACCTTTGACTGCAAATATGGGTTGGAATATACACCTATATTACGGTATGTATTGTGAGTGTAAGAATGTTGCAATTTAAACAAACAAAAATATGTTGAGGCAGCAATGTGAAAAATATATTTACCACCTCAGGATGCTACAATACTATTTCTTCCAGATGTTGATTACTCTATGCTTCCTCAGAGGTCAATCTATTGAAAAACCGAGTCATTGCCCTTGAGGGACAGCTAAACGCCCTGCAAGCCAATTTCTCCAAGTATCAAAAAGGTAAAGTATTAAACAAATAGTGGAATGGAAATGAGAGTGTTAGTAGAATAGGGTTACTGCATAAATGTTATTATCAATAAGATTGGAAAAACCTAATTACTTCACATTACTGTTAGAAGGAGAAAATAAGTCTATGAGTCTATTGGCCCATCTGCACTAGCCACCACCATATCACATAAGGTGGTTTTTGCATGCTAGGATGCTGTCAGGATGCGTCTTCCTTGGGTCCAATGCTGCCCATCACACAACTTATGGCAACTTTTGGCAGAGCTCCATGGAGGAAGCACCCTGACAGCTTCCCTTTGAGAGCCATGGGGGTAGCGCAGGAGGTGGTAGGGGGAGACAGACGACAATGGATCCCCACGTGGGATGGGGAATTGTCAGATGTGGGTGAGGCAAGGTGTGGGCCACTGGGATTTCCCCACCCTCCCACTGATTCACCAAGGAGGGTGGCAGATTGTCCATGCGATGAGGTCCTTACTCTGAGACTGGTCTGGAGCAGCAATACTACAGCCTGACTTCAGAGGTGGATACACTGCTTATCTCTGTTCTATAACATCCAGTGGGACAAAACCAATTTGGCTCTTCTGGATGTTCACCCTTACCTGGCTAGTTGTCCCTGTCAGCAATGAAGCTAACCAGAGAGCTCCAGAAAATGCCTGGCTGACATCAATAAAAGCACCCACCCGTTCTCCTTGTTCATGCACGTGCCTTGCTGGTATCAGTAAAGGTGCCTGCCAATGGCCTTGAGCTCTCTGAAATTCTCCAGCCAGCTGCCACTGTGACAGATATGACAGAGCCCCTTTTTGCAGACTGCAGGGGATGGGGCATGATGCTGCTGGGCCATATGGACAGCAGACCGGTTCACATTAGAGTCTAGCTGTTGACACCAACTCAAGAGTGCAGTGTGGAGCTTTGGAGCTTTGCTCAAACTTTGGAGCTTTGCTGTCTAGAGCTTTGCTGAAACTCTGAAACTCTGATAATTTTCATGGTGGGGTAAAAATGGAAGTCCCTGGATATTCTCAAGATGTCCTGGAGCAGGCCATAGGGCTCCGTAATTATACTGTCATTCAAGGGCCTGTCTAGCCTGCCCAAAACCGAAAGTTCAACCAGAAGTTACTCCTGGACATCGAAACAATGTCCAGGAAAATCACATTTCCCAACTACCTTACCATCTTCTCTTTCTCTAACTCTTATAACCTCATATATCCCCTTGCAGTTTCTCAAGCCGCTCCTGGAACAAGATAGATAGATAGATAGATAGATAGATAGATAGATAGATAGATAGATAGATAGACACACATATACTTTTCTTTATATTATTGACACCAAACAGGAAGCACCTTGTTAAAAGCTACAAAATTCAATTTCCCAGAACGGCAACTCCTTGGTAGCTCATAGGAAATGTGAGGCTTGTGAGCTAAATGTGGAGCTCCCTTGGCAACCCTTACCATCTTCTCTTTCTCTAACTCTTATAACCTCATATATCCCCTTGCAGTTTCTCAAGCCGCTCCTGGAATATATATATATATATATATATATATATATATATATATATACACACACACACACACACACACACACACACACACACACGCATACACACACACACACACACGCATACACACACACACACACACACATATACACCCTTTTCTTTATATTATTGACACCAAACAGGAAGCACCTTGTTAAAAGCTACAAAATTCAGTTTCCCAGAACAGATTGGCAACATCTTGGTAGCTCATAGGAAATGTGAGGGCTGTGAGCTAAATGTGGAGCTCCCTTGGCAACCCAAGGGTCTCCCAATGCTTAAAAAGAATATACAGCCCAACAGAAAATATTTTCTTGGTATATTAGTTTGGGACACTGATTCAGAAAATGGTATTGGATAGACTGCATCAACTGGGTGATGTAAATGACATATAACCTGTATCTCAAAAACTAGAGCTGATAGGGGACAACTGGTGCCATGTTTGGAACCGGCAGGCCAAATGTGTGTTGCCCAGTGGTAACACCGATTCTCAAGCAATGTTTTGCTATCACCCCCACCCCCCAAAAATGCAGTGACCACATCAGGAACTAGCCACATCCATGCTATTTGTAGCCACAGCTATGAAGTGGTTTGCAAACCTCTGAACTCAGTTTTGCTTCTCTTCCTTCTCCATGGTGGATATATTTCAGAATCAATATATTGCTACAGAACATTTTTCAAAGAGACACTGATGTTTTTATTCCATATTTTTAACTATTGCAAGCTAATAGTCATATCAGTCTGCTCAAGCTGACCACTTACTCAAGTTCTGTTTTTCAAATTGCTTTTATTGTTTGTTGTTACTATATTTTCTAAAATTAAAATGCATATAGGCAAGCTACAGATTAATAAAAATGAAATTAATTGACAAAGGCTATCTAAATGTAATTTTAAAAGTTTACAATAAAATGGAATTAATGAGCTGGGAAATGTTCAAGCATAACAATAAGCCAGAATTCTATGAAGCACAACCAGGTTTACTATCATGTACACACCCAAACAAAGACTGATCATCCCCCCGACATAGAAACTCCCACTTTTTTTGTTTCAGTTGCAGCATACCCAGTTGGCCAAATTGTTGGCAATAAAGTCTTTGCATCCAGTGGCTATGAAGGCAACTTTAATGATCTGAAGCAGAGGTGTCAGGAAGCAGGTGGCCAGCTGGCTTCCCCAAGAAATGCTGCTGAAAATACAGCAGTCCATCAAATTGCTATTCTATATAAAATGCCAGCATTTCTTGGGATAACCGACATTCAAACAGAGGGGACATTTAAATACTTGAACAGTGAGACCATTGTTTATTCCAACTGGTATCCACGAGAACCCAATAATGGTTATAATAGAGAGGATTGTGCTGAAATTCATTTGGATGGCAAATGGAATGACAGATATTATATGGATAAGAACCTAATCATCTGTGAATTTTAGGCCATTGATCTTAATATGTCCAATCTATTTACAATTGACCCATACATGTTAATTTTATTAGTAGGAATTAAAATAAAATGATTACCATATCATTTATCTTCACACAATTTCAGTGAGGTAGGATGTTGGCATGTGTACATGTTTGATGTAGACATTGAGGACTAACAACAGTAGCAGTACTCATCTATGCACAAATCTGGAAAAATGAAATGGATAAGCTAACCAAAATGGAAAATTGAGTAATTAAAACATTTGAGCTTTCAGAAATGGATAAGCTAACCATGTTGATGAGAAGAAAAACAATGAAAGGCTTTAAATAAGACTGGGAACTTTAAATCAATTTTTAGTATGAGAACAGAGAAAAAATGCTTGCAAACACATTTTTTTAAAAAACAATTAAAATTAAACAATTAAAAAGTTACTATAACAATCTGGAATGTTAAGTATCACCAGACTACTGCAATGTGCTCTACATGGGGCTGCCATTGAAGACTGTTTGGAAGCTTCAAGTAGTCGAATGGGCAGCAGCCAGATTGCTCCCTGGAGTGAAGTACAGGGAGTGCATAACACCCCTGCTACGCCAGCTCCACTGGCGGCCAGTCTGCTACCAAGGACAATTCAAAGTGCTGGCTTTAGTCTATAAAGTCCTAAACAGTTCTGGCCCAGCTTACCTGTTCGAATGTATTTCCCTCTATGAACGACCTCAGAAGTCAAGATTTTCTGAAAAGAACCTGCTCTCAGTCCCACCTCCTTCACAGGTGCAGCTGGTGGGGATGAAAGATAGGGCCTTCTCAGTGGTGGCCCCTCAGCTATGGAACTCCCTCCCCAGTGAAATCAGATCAACCCTCCCTCCTGACCTTTCGAAAGAACTAAAAACTTGGCTATTGACCAAGCTTTTGTAGAACATTTAGTGCAATAGCCAGCTATGAAGTAATTGTAACACAATTTGAATGGCTCCTGGATTATGACCAAAATTTGTGTGGTTTTAATAGTTGATTTTAATGAATGGAAATGCTTTGATTTTTAATTTAATTATTTTAATGTATATGTTTACTGTATTTATATGCTTATGTTTGTATGGCATTGAATTTTGACAATTTGGAAGCCGCTCTGAATCCCCTTTGAGGTGACCGAGAGCAGCATAAAATCATAATAAATAAATAAAGTAACAGTGGAAATTTAACTCAATCATACCTGAACCCTCCTAGAAAGTGTGAAGTTGCCTTTAAAAATTGTTAGTGTGCAAGTTAGTTAAATGAATGTGAACATTTAATGGCATGCTTGCATAAATTTCATGAAATGTCTATATATTTCATAAAGTATGTTTCTGTATGATATATCTGTTATGTTTTCAAAATAAATATATATACACAATCCAAAATCATTATAACACATTCCCATTTTTTTACTCTTGAGAAATTGCAAGGCATAGTTACCATGAGCTCCTGTAGAAAGCTTCGTCTTCTACAGCTTGGCCAGGGAGAAAAGGCCCCACAGCTTGGCCGGGGAGAAAGGTCCCGTAGCTTGGCTGGGGATATACAGCCTTACAGCTTCTTTGCTGAGGAAATCCAGTCTCACAGCACTTCAGCCAGCCATTGCTGAAACGTGAACTCATTTTCCCTTGGAAGTCTACAAAGCTCTGCTTGGTAAGGGTCACTCGCGGAAGCCAGAAGCAGTTGGTACCGGGTGCAGGGGCTCCACGCCAACAGAGGCAAAGACAGACTGCCCAGATTAGAAGATAAGGATTTCCCTATTAGCTAAAATACAGTTTATGAAGATAGTGCCTGTTCCCTGTGGACAAGATTGAGAGAGAGCCAATAGACTGTTAAGAAAGCCTTAAAGTACCTGTTTGCTTTCATTAATAAAGAACTTTGTTGAACCTTTAAGCAATCTAAAACTCTGTTTTAAGGAAATCCAAGGGCCTTTAATCTGAGGCAGCCCCGGTGTCCCGTTGGGCACACGGAATTGATGTCCTGTCTACAGTCTTATGCACAGGCCCAGTGAGCGACAGCACAGCAGCTCATCCCATTATCAGAGGTAAAAATACAGCAATAACAAAGCAAATTACTAAGAAGTTGCCACACTTTTGTGACACCTAGATTCTCCTGCTTGAATCATTTTTTTTCATTTTATTATTTATTTGTTTATTATTTATTCAATTTATACCCCACCTTTCTCCGGGGATGGGATCCAAGGTGCCTAGTGGTAAAGGTGGACCTGTTTTGGCATCTCAAACTTTATGCTTGAGTGTTGAGGGAAATATAGCTCTTTTTCCTCTACTTCACAGCATATGCTTATTTTACTAACTGGAATAATGACAGAGAGTGCCACCTATTTTCTAGAACTCCATTTGACACAAGCAGCATTGGCCAAAGATAAGCTCTCTCCGGGTCCTTTCCTATACGTTGCTTCATAAATGAATGAATGATAATCTCAATTCAGTGAATCAATGTATCCCATAGCTATGAGATGAATAAATTTCTAATCTCATAGCTTTGGGAGATTTAGGATGGTGATGGTGATTTTGTATGCAATAATAGCTGCATGGCTTGCCCAGGTCAGGTTTTACAATGTATTGTCATGTAATATAGCTGAGTCATGCACTGCTAATAGGCTTCTATTGGAAATGCTGAGTCATGCATTAACACTCTCAAAAGCGACTTAAACCTTATGGTTTCATATTTCTACTGGCTTTTCATTATTTTTGTATCATCTTAAACTACCACAGGGTAAACTCTTATCGTACTGTTTGTATAATGGGCTCTTGGTATCCACTGGAGTTTGGTTCCAGAATAATCCTTGGATACCAAAATCAATTGATGCTTTAAGTGCCATTGTATATAATGGCATAGTAAAATTTTGTCTGTTATACAAAATGACAAAATTAACATTTGCTTTTTGGATTTTTTGGATTTTCTTTTGGATACATTTGAACCATGGGTAGTTGAACCCATGAATACTGTGGATATGGAAGACCAACTGTATTGGAATATAGTGTGCAATTCTGCATTTTGCAAAGTTTTATCAGATATATTGTGAAAAAGAATATCAGGTGGTGGGATTTTTTCCCTTATGAAAGTTGCAGTTTCTGTAAAAAAAAAAGTATAAATGTTTACTGCCATTTTTCCAAACTCTTGGGCAGTTCTCAAAAAGCGTGTCATTTCCCTTGTGTTGG
Source organism: Anolis sagrei ordinatus (assembly GCF_025583915.1). NCBI lineage: Eukaryota > Metazoa > Chordata > Lepidosauria > Squamata > Anolidae > Anolis > Anolis sagrei. The sequence goes on along the minus strand of NW_026846588.1, from coordinate 122,674,312 downwards.
AATCACAAAAAATTACCACAAAGTTGTATGAAGTTCTGACATTTAGCTTTTCCTCCTTCATGATTCCTTGAGAGTTGGGGAACTTCAAATTTGAATCACACTGGAAAATTGGCACATTTTCATTTTATCCCCAGAATGAAACCATACAGAATTGAGAAGTCAGATGAAGCTCTTAGTCCAAGAGGTAATCAGAATAGTTCTAGTGTGTGTGTGAGAGAGAAAGTGTGAGTACATTCAAGGCACTTATCAACTTACAGCAACCTCACAAATTTTATATGGTTTGTTAGGCAAGGAATACTCAGAAGTAGTTTTGCCAGTTTTTGCCAGGTTGTTCTTCTAAAATGTATCCTACAACTCCTAATATTTGTTGGTGGTCTCCAATCCAAAATTAACAATGACTGGCCTCGAATGTGGTACCTTTTGGGTATTTACTATCCACATTCTGCTGTGCTCTATGATGCCAGTAAAGAAGAACATACAGTAGAAAAACTGTGCAGGAAGATTCTGAGATGTATAGTTCAAAATACGTTTTCTAAAGTTCACCAGAATAACACTTATCTATCTTTGAGATAACATTTTGTTGCATCCCAGAGTAGGAACAGGACCCTCTAATCATTAATTACACCACAGCGTGGATAATTTTATTTATTATTATTAGACTGACTCTAAATGGCTGGTGCTGCTGCCCGTTGGGGCTTTCTGATGCTGAGAACTACATTCTGGGAAATGTAGTTTAGGGCAGGGCCTTTTGCATTCTCTGCCACAGGGGGTCTTGCCTTCCCAAACTATATTTCTAAGAAGGCTGTGTTCTCAGTTTCCTACCCAAGTTTGCTAGTCCCTCCCCCTTTGTGTCAAAGAAAAATGATTGGTTTTTGAAACACTTTGTTTTCTTGGCTTTATCAAAGTTGCTTAATGTTTATACCGAAAATTAAACTGACCTTGGGAGATATCCTAATGTTACAGAATTTTAACAAAAATGATTGGTGAGTGTTTCAATTTCTGAATTCCCTCCTCCACACCTTCCCTGCATGTTTCTAATATCAATTTGTTTGCACACATTTAACAAATTTGATCCGAAAGCAAATTAAAAATGAACATTTGCACACACCTAGTATCTATATATCATCTATATATCATCTTATATCTTTGGTCCACTTTTTTCAATTTTATTGATAGAAACCTATTTTGCATAAACTAACAGTAATACAGATGATTTATTTCTAATCAAAGAACTCTATTCTTGCAGCAGCTAGAATAAGAGTTGGTATTTCTGGCTGATCTTTTCCCCACAGATTAAGGAGTAACATCATTGTTGCTTAATTTATATTCTGAATAATATAATTCAAACATTGTCTGGAGCAGAATGTTTTCCATCCTTAGTTGTGTCAAAGAAAGTGTCTATTATAAGTGTCTATCTTGATGATATCAGTGACTTCAAGAGTTGAACATCAAAAGAGAAATGGTGGTACTGATGGGAAACATTGCTTGCTATTCCATTGTAAACTGCAAAGTATTTTAGACCAATTCAGCTCTTCAGAGTTATTGTGAGAACAACTCCAGATATTTGTGGGAATGTCAGGATTGAAAAGTGTTAATAAAGCTGAGTGATGACTTTCTGGGTTATTGGATTAACCTTTCTCTTTCCATTCCCTTTATATTGAGAGTTAGGACCCTTCCATACAACCCTATATCACAGAATATCAAGGCAAAAAATCCCACAATTATCTGCTTTGAACTGTGTTATCTGAGGCCGGATCCAGGCAGTACTTTATTTCAGAAGCATCCGTGTTAAAATAACGCAAATGTTTTTGGGGACCTGTCCATACCCACCCCAGAAAGTCTGCGCTTTCTGGGGTGGGTTGTTCAGACAGTCTCTTGGGACTAGGCCAAGAGAACATCTGGAGGCCCTACCCACCTCCCCCCAAGCCCCCAAACCCCTTAGAAAGTTTTAAAAAAACCTTATCAGGCCTGCAGTATTCCCTCAGAGCAGCTGTCCTGCTGCGTACAAATGATGCACTAGGAGAGGGGAGAGCAGGGAATACTGCGGGCCTGATAAGATTTTTTTTTTTACTTTTCTAAAGGGTCTGGGGGCTTGGGGGAGGCGTGGGTATTCCCATAGTTTACCGAGCTTATTTAGCCCTGAAAACTGTGGGAATGGTATCTGTAGTCCAGACACCAGAAATAGTGCATTTATCCCGCACCTTCCAAGAAGACGCAGAATAAATCCATGATCAAATTAATTTGCTACAAACCAGGTTTGTAGTAAATTAATTCGGGACTGTCCAGAACGTTGTCTGGACAGCCCCTCCTTTAATGTGGGAGTTTCTGCAATAAAAGCTCTGTCTGGACTTGGATAGTTTGAGATTTTCTGCCTTGATATTCTGGGATATAGGGCTGTGTGGGCCCTTAGATAAATGATTAGATAGGCATAATATTTTAGCAAACTAGCTATCTGCTACAAAACAAACAGCCCTTGCCTCATTCTTTGTTTATAGGTGGAGCAGAAATGGAAACAAAGTTGTATGTTTATGCAAATATATAGTATAAGCTACAGACCTAGTCATAAAAAAGGTATAATAAACAAAATGTGATGCACAAGGTCAGCTTCAATTTGAGAAAATAACACATTATTATTATTATTATTATTATTATTATTATTATTATTATTATTAAATAGTTTTTATTGATTTCCGTTATAAAGAGACAACATTGGACCATACATACAATAAATACACTCCCCACAGACTTACAGATTTTGCAGACAGCATTACTAATTTCCCTACTGTTTTATATGATTACTACATTAGTTGATTAGGTACTTTCTCTCATATCTCTAAAGTTCCTGCATACTCTAGTCTTTCTGTTTATAGTTACCTTTATTACGTTGTGTCCCAGTCTGCCTTAATTTTCCCCCCCCCTCCCTCCCTCCCTCTATGCCACACATCCTGGCATGTCTATTCATACACACACATTTACCTACATAGTTTACATAAATACAAAAAATATCTAAACACCTACATACATTAAAAACATTTACATTCCTCATGACTTCCAGGATCTTCAAACGAACATTTGCTTAGTTTCTTGTTCTCCTCGTTATTGTTTTAGTAGTCAGTTAATTTATACTCACTTTTGGGATTACTCTTTCCTTTGTATTTTACCAATACTTTATATTATTTTTTTTAGGAAGGTTATGATTTTTTCCCAGTCGGTGTTGTCCTTTGTCAGTTCATTTTTTCTTAGTTTCTGTGTTAATAGGTCCATGTTCATAATATCCATGGCCTTACCAATCCACTGATTAAAGCATGCTGTTTCCTTATTTTTCCATAACTGGGCCACGCTTATCCTTGCCGCAGTGGTGAGATAGAAGAGGACTTTTTCGTCGTTTTTGTTCAGGTTCATATTATTCATTCCCAGCAGGAAATGTTCTGGCCTAAATTCTAAGTGAATTTGTAATATCTCTTTAATTTTTTGGTGTACCTCATTCCAAAATTTTTTGACGGTCTTACACTCCCACCACATATGTCTAAATGTTCCTATTTTCTTTCTACACCTCCAGCATTTCTTATCACTCTGCCCCTTACTATATTTTGCAATTTTTTCCAGGGTTTGGTACCACAGGTAGAACATTTTTACCCAGTTTTCTTTAATCTCAGTGGCATATGTGTATTTTAATTTTCTTCTCCATACCTCCTCCCACTCCGACATGGTGATTGTGCGTCCAATCATTTTGGCCCATTTAACCATAACCTCCTTTACTTGCTCCTCTTCCGTCGCCCATGCTATAAGTTGTTGGTATAGTCCTTTAATCGTTTTTTTCTCTGTTCTTAGTATTTTATCCCATGTTTTTTCCTTTGTTTCAAATCCTGTTCTTTTATCTTCTTTGAAGTTTTCGTTAACCTGCCAATAACACATTATTTAATAAGCTCCAAAATATAGCGATATTGGCCTTTCCACATAGCCATATAACCCAGAACATCAAGACAGATAATCCACAATATCTACTTTGAACTGGGTCATCTGTGTCCACGCTGCCATATAACCCTGTTCAAAGCAGATAATGTGGGATTTTATACAGCTGTGTGGAAGGGACATATGTAACACATTTTTTTCTGGGTTATAAATGTCATTTCCTAATTGGTTCTATTATACAAACATGGAAAAAGTTTATTAAACTGCAAAAACTTTGTTTTTGCCAGGCATCCTGCAGCACATCTATATAAATAAAAATGTAACACTCCAGCGGGAAGGTAACGGTGCTCCATGCAGTCATGCTGGCCACTTGTCCTTGGAGGTGTCTATGGACAATGCCGCCTCTTTGGCTTAGAAATGGAGATGAGCACCCGAGAGTCAGACACAACTGGACTTAATGTCAGGGGGAAACCTTTACCTTTTAAATGTTCGTTTGTGGAATTAACATAACTCAAAAAACCACTGGACGAATCGACACCAAATTTGGACAGCATGCACCTAACAACCCAATGTATGTTCTTTACTCAAAATTTTTCCATTTTGTCTTTTGGGAGTTGTAGTTGTTGGGATTTATATTCACCTACAATCAAAGAGCATTCTGAACTCCACCAATTATGGAATTAAACCAAACGTGGTATACAGGACTCCCATGACCAACAGAAAACACTAGAAGGGTTTGGTGGGCATTGACCTTGAGTTTGAGAGTTGTAGTTCACCTACATCCATAGAGCACTGTGGATGCAAACAATGAAGGATCTGGGCCAAACTTGGCACAAATATTCCATTTGCCCAAATATGAACACAGATGGAGTTTGAGGGAAATAGATCTTGACATTTGGGATTTGTAGCTACTGGGATTTATAGTTCACCTACAATCAAAGAGCATTCTGAACCCCACAAATGACAGAATTGGGGCAAACTTCCCACACAGAACCTCTATGACCAACTGAAAATACTTAAGGCCATCCAGGGCAAGAAAATGTAATCAAAGCCCTCCTGACAAAGAGCCATCCAGCCATAGATATAGATAGACATATATGATTCACACACAGAGCGATATAGTATCATAGATTAGAAAGGGACCCCAAAAGAAGAACAATGATATGTTGCATGTTCCAGAGTAGGCAAAACAGGCAATCTCCACATCAACACTGACAAAGAAACAGCAAGAAATACTGTTTACCCGCAAGCATAAAGAAATGACATATATTAGAAACCAACACTTTCTCATTACTTTATTTTTCAGATCACCAGACTGGGCCACAGCAACACGTGGAAGGGGACGGCTTGTCTTGCTATAGATTTTCAATGAATATCTCATAGAGTCTCAACCAATTTGTGACAGCCACAAAAACAAAGTTTCTGGAGTATAACAACTACTTTCAAAGTATTGCCCAGTTAAACAGGAAATAACACTTTTAAACCAGAAACAGGATTTTTTTCCCAAAATTTGTTACATAGTGTAATAGAATACAAAATATAAAAATAGATGCTCAGGTCCAATACTTGTACTACCTAATGCATTTTAAATTGACGTAATATTTCCACAAAACAGAAAATGAAATCAACATATTATCAACCTTCCATTAGGCTGTGTAATAATCGATTTACATTGAAACCAATGTGCATTTTAAGACAGATGTCTGTATGGAGGACCTTATTTGTTTATTTTGCATATTTGTATCCCATCCTTCTCATCTCTGAGGAAGGAGCCCCCGGTGGCGCAGGGGGTTAAACCCCTGTGCCAGCAGGACTGAAGACCAAGAGGTCGCAGGTTTGAATCCGGGGAGAGGCGGATCAGTTCCCTCTATCAGCTCCAGATCCTCATGGGACATGAGAGAAGCCTCCCACAAGGATGATAAAACATCAAAATCATACAGGCATCCCCTGGGCAACGTCCTTGCAGATGGCCAATTCTCTCACACCAGAAGCGACTTGCAGTTTCTCAGGTCGCTCCTGACATGACAAAAAAAATCATGAGGAGGGACTCAGAGCGGCTTACAACAGGCAACCATTTGATGCCAATTGCAATTAAAACAGTAATTCAAACATTAAATTGTTAAAACTTTCATTTAAAATCACACAAATTCAAATCATAGTCCAGGTCAAACCAATTGCCAGTAACATAAGGTCAGTAACAAGACTGGAGGTCACATAACTCTTAAGCAGATGAAAGAGTCTTGGCTCCATATTCAATTCTGCCAATTTGGTGCAGCAGATTTCTCCGTTAATTATGTAGAACACTGCCCTGAGATCAATAAAATGCCAAGTGTTTTGGTGCTGGGTCTGGGGGCAAGCATGAAGGGTCTAATGTTCTCTGTGAAAGCTGACTGAGAGACCAAAAAACACTCTGGAGACCCATCAATCTCTATTTATTTAGTTCGCAAGAAGATCAAAGTTAGGATGTAGGTAACAATACTTTTTATATGCTCTTCTGCTCTGCTAACAAGAGGCTGCAATGTGTTCATTCTAGAACACTCCCTTCTTCTGGTTGAATCTTTAAGAGGTTGTAAATTCTCAGAGATAATATTTACAGGAAATTAACTCAATTAAGTCCTGGACTTTTTGGCAGCTGTGAGGTGAAGGCTGCTCAAATGACACATGGGTGGCATTCTGTAGAGAGAATCCTACTTCAAAAGACCTTCCTTTTAAAAGTCCATGGCATCTCTGAGTGTTTAATCCACTAGACTGTAATAGCTCATACTGTACATCCGGCTTCAAAAGGTCATGTTTATTTGGCATTGGTAAAGAACGGGTATTACTTACTGGAACTGCTTTTTTATTTGCAATATATCTGTCGACCCTCTGCTGCTTCATTGGCACAGCTGAGTTGTGTGTACCAGATTGGGAACGTTGTGTCTTGTTCATTTTACCCATAATTATGAGAAACAAGAGCCCAATTGTTCGCTTCTTCTTTTGTTCGGGGAATTTAATCCATTGATATTTTGATTGAAGCATTTAATTGTTCTTTCCATGTTCTTCCTGTTTTTCCACCCTCACTTCTACTCTTGATGTTGACGTGCTTGGGGTCTCCTCGACTTTTTCTGGGGATTCTGTTCTAAATCTTTTGACTTGCATCATTTGCCCTGGGGTATATTGGTAATCTTGTCCCTCTTTATTCCTCTTGATTGTTTTCAGGAACTCATTTGCTTTCTCTTCCGAAGTTATCCATATTTTTTCATTTTTATAGGTCGCCATTAGTCCTTCACCTTTTTCCCATCTGAACCTGATATGTTGTTGTTTAAGTTCCTCTGCTAAGTCTTTGTATTTCCTTCTTTTCTGGATTGTTGATTATGTTCCTTTAGAATAATTTTTTTTGTCTTTGTAATATGGTGGGGTTTTGTAGCTCTTTTTGAGAATTTCATCCCTGATGTATTTTCTACTGAATTGCACTATAACATCCCTCTCTACTTTGTATTTTTTGGTGTAATTCGTCGATATCCGATACGTCCTGTCTATATTGGTTTCTGCGTCTTCTTCCGGGATTTCCAGTAATTCCACGGTCATAGCTGTGACTATTTGCCTCAGATTTTCTTGCGATTCTTCCTGAATATTTCTAAATCTTAAGTAATATTCCAGTTCTTTTTGTTCGGCTTGGTCTTGTCTAGCCTCCATCTTTTCTTCTCTAAGTTCTATGTCTTCTAGCTTTTCCTTCATCTTTTCTTGAGTTTTTTCCAATTTAATCATATCTATCTGATTTTTCTTCATGTCCTGTCTCATGACATCCATTTCCTTCTTCATCTCTCCGAGTTCATTAGTAATTTCTCTCCTCATTTTTGCCATTTAATCTGTTAAATCATTCCTAAGGCTCATCCTTTCGTCTTCCACTATTTTCTGGTATGCGTCTTGTTTTTCTTGGTTTGCTTCCTGTTGTTCTAATATATTTTTTTATTTCCTTTAATATTTCCTTTCCTGTTGGATTTCCAGATGTTGAGCCTCTTCTTTGTTCTGTTTGTTCTACTTTTTCAATTTTTTCTATTTTTTCTGTTTTATTCTTCGGTGTTGTCATGGCTACCCACCTCTCTAAGACTTTTTCTAGTTTAATTTTGGCTGTCGTTGTGTGTTCTTTCTTCTGCTCTTCCTCTTCTCCTCTCTTGGTTCCTCTTAATTAATTTATTGGTATTATTATTAATTTAAATTGTTTATTTGATTTTACAATAATTTTATTATGCTACAATTCAGTATTTCCAATCAGATCCAGAAATAAAATAAATAAATAAAAAAGCACTTTCAATTTCAATGTACACTTTCAATCCTGCACAGATCTCTATCTATTTCTCTATACTGTTAATATTATTCTGTCTTCCGTTACTGATATTTGGTTGTATTGTAGGTGTGGTGCTTGTAATAATGCTTGTAATTTATTGTGTGTGTGTGTTGCTTCTTTAATTACATATAGCTAATTGGTCAAGTGCTTCAGTGTGTCTTAATTTCCTATCTTATCTTCTGTGTAACTTAATTCTTTATTTAATACAAATAGTTCAATAGATCTACAGTCTTAAATCAATAATTAATTAGATAAATTAGATGCTTGGTTCCTTTTTCAAAACAATCAGTACCTTAACTCTTACAGAGACTCATTTAATCATTTATTCTTACTTTGGATCTTTCCGTGTAAAGTCTGTTGACCTTTCCTTCTTGCTTCTTTCTCTGGTTGGCCTGGAGCTCTGTGTGCGTCTCCTGTCCCTTCCTCCCGTTTACTTATTTGATTCATTTAATTTATTGATTATGCATGATTTTTTGTGCATCTTCGTCTCTTCCTTCCTCTCTAGGCCTTCCTCTCTCTCTTCTCCTCCTTGCTGTCCACTTCCGCCTTCTCCGCCTTCCCAGAGTGCCCCGCAAGCTGCCACTTCCGGTGTGTTCTTTTTTCTTCTTCCCGGGGGGGGAGCGTGCCTCGTGGGTATTCCACTTCCACCTTCTCCCTTCCCCAGAGAGTGCTCTGCGGGATGTCCCCTCCTTCCTTTCACTTATAGTCCTTTCCTTGCTTCCGGGGGGAGCGTGCCTCGTGGATTCTTCAGCGTCTTGCGAGAGAGGAGGCTGTGGCGTGCTCAAGGCCAATATGGCGGAGTAGGTTTCTTACTGTTCTGTCTTTTACTTTTTTGGACCCTTCTTCTCTCCTCTCTCCTCTCCTCTCCTTTCCACCCCGCGATTTAGCGGCCTTTTTAAAATTTATTTTATTTAAATTCTTCTGTAATTGTTGTAGATGGTGGTATTTTTTATATTTAGCAATGTTCTTTTTCCCTTCTGCTTATTTTCTTCCTTCTCTCTTCTTTGAATTATTATTTCCCAAATTTTCTCTTTCTTTCTTCTCATTAACTAGGGGTCCATAAGGGATGGTATGTTCTACTCACCGCTCTAGATCCTTCTCTCCACATCCTTAAAATTGGTGGCATTCGGTCAGCTGTTGTTCCCAAGTCCAGATCCCTGGATGAGATACCCCTGACACGAGCTGCTACCCTCAGATACCCCTTGAGGGGGGCCAGCACTCGAGACCGTCGGATTGGGGTGCCCGGGGGTTTTGCGTTACTCAGGCTCTCGATCCAGCCCGAGGGAGAAGGCTTCTTTCACCTCCGCTCACAGGTTAGGAGTTGACCCTGAGGAGCTCCTCTAGAGTCCAGCCAGCTGCCATTGACACCAAACCAGAAGTATTTAATAGAATTAAACAAGGAAAATATGACTTAATAACACTACAAGAAATTCACATTGCACAAAAACACTCAGCATACACTATTCAGAAAAAATTAGGCAAAGAATTTTTCTCACTGGCACAAGAAAAGAAAAGAGGAGTGATCCTATATGTAAATCCAAACCTAGACCCACACTTCACATTCAAAGATGAAGAAGGAAGAATAATAGGAGTCACATTAAAAATCGACAACCAAAAAACGCTGGTGTGCAACATCTACGCGCCTAACGGACCCAAATCGAAATTTACACAAAAACTTAGAAATTTAATACAGGAAGAAGAATATGACCATTTAATATTAATGGGGGACTATAATGGGATCATAAATAGCAGCTATGATAAAAAAACAGAGACCAAACAACAGAAAACAACGAAGGCAAACCTCCTACCTAAAACACTGGTCAACCTTCTAGAGGATCTAAATCTACAAGACGTATGGAGAATCCATCATCCAGGAGAGCGGGATTTCACATACTTTTCGGCGAGACACAGAAGCTGGACTAGAATAGATATGGTCTTCACCACACACTCACTATCCTCCAAAATAGATAAAATAGAAATATTAACAAGGATAGACTCAGACCATAGCCCAATGGAATTCATCTACAACCAGAAAAGAAGACAAGGAGAGTGGCAACTCAATGATAATCTCCTGAAAGATCAAGAGACTCAACAAATTATTAGAACACATTTAACAAATTACTTCGAAATAAATGAAACAGAGGATGTAGATATTCAGACAAAATGGGATGCAGGAAAAGCAGTAATTAGAGGGATTTGCATACAGCAGACTGCTATCAGAAACAAGAAGAGAAACGAACAGATGAGAACAATAACAACAAAATTAAATGAGGCAGAAGGAAAACTGAAACAAGAGCCAAGAAACTCAAAATTGATATACGAAATAGAAGTATTACATAAGAAAAGGATTGAAGCGGAATCAGAACAGATGGCAAAAAAATTAAAATATGCGAAGCAATCACATTTCTACAATGCAAACAAAGTGGGAACTTGGCTGGCAAGAAAGATTGGAAGAATGAAACAAAAGCAATATATCACGAAGATCATTACAAATAAAAGAGAATATACAAAGGATAAAGATATAATAAACCAGTTTAATGACTATTATGGAGCACTATACTCAAGAGGGGATCCCAAGATGGATGAAATAACTTGCTACTTGGGAAAGCAAAAACTGGAGAAGATCTCTGAAGAACATCGAGAAAACCTGAACAAAGAAATAACGACCCAAGAAATTCAAAATGCTATCAAAAAATTGGACATTTCAAAAACACCAGGACCAGATGGGTTTACAGCCGCCTTCTATAAGATGTACGAAAGAGAGTTAATACCCAAACTAAAGAGATTAATGAATCAGGCATTGGAAACGCAAAAAATCCCTAATTCATGGAAACAAGCAAAAATAATAATGATCCACAAAGAAGGAGCAGACAAAACAGATGTAAAGAACTACCGTCCTATTTCGTTACTCAATGTGGACTACAAAATCTATGCAAATATAATTGCCGAAAGATTTAAACATTTCCTGAAAGAATGGATTGAAGAAGAGCAAGCCGGCTTCCTACCACAGTGCCAAATTAAGGACAATGTCAGAATAATTGTGAACATCATAGAATATTACGAAAAAAACATAGACAAAGAATATGCACTGCTTGCACTAGACACAGAAAAGGCGTATGACCGAATTAACTGGGAGTTCTTTTTAGCACTATTCAAAGAATTAGATATGGGATACCACTTCATCAACTCGATAAATGCAATATATAAGTATCAGGAACCCAAAATATGTATAAATGGATCCACAACAGAAAACATACAAATACTAAAAGGCACCTGACAAGGGTGCCCACTGTCCCCATTGCTCTTCATAATGTCACTCGAAATACTCCTCAACAACATCAGAAAGGATAGCACACTTAAAGGAACGAGAATAAGAAAACATTCCTATAAGTTAAGAGCATTTGCGGACGACATAATTTGTATGATAGAGGACCCGATAGAAAATCTAGAAAAGTGGATAAATAAAATTGAAGAATTTGGCGCACTAGCAGGATTTACTATAAATAAAAACAAGACAAAATTACTAACAAAAAACATAATGAAAGAACGCCAGAAAATGCTAGAAGGAAAAAGTGGTATACAAGTGGTGGACAAAATAAAATATCTCAGCATAAACATAACCTCAAAAAATTCACAACTACTGAAACATAATTATGAAGCAAAGTGGAATGAAATCAGCAAAGGGATGGAGAAATGGAAACATTTGAACCTCTCCATGTTAGGGAGAATCTCAGCTATTAAAATGATGGTACTACCGAAACTCCTTTTCTTATTTCAAGCTATCCCAATAATCAGGAATGCGCAAACGATTAAAAAATGGAACAAAGAAATTAGCAAATTCATTTGGAGAGGAAAGAAGCCCAGAATAAAATGTATAAGTTTGATCGACAGTAAAGAAAGAGGCGGATTAGGACTCCCAGACCTACAATTATATCACGATGCATGTGGCCTCATCTGGGTAAAAGAATGGGCTAACTTAAATAAACCAAAAATACTGGCATTAGAAGGTCATGATCTGCGCAGCGGCTGGCACGCATACCTTTGGTATGCTAAAAGGAAAATAGAAAAAAATTGGCAATCACTTTGTCAGGTCTTCATTAATCAAAATCTGGGAGAGGTATAAAAACAAATTCTATCAAAAAACGCCCCTATGGATCTCCCCATTGGAAGCATCACAAAGAAGAGAGCTTGGATGGGAACGTTGGCCTAAGTATAAAGACATATTAAAAAAAGACAGAGAGGGAATCAAGTTAAAGACACTGGAAGAGATTAAAGTAACGTATGGCGAAATTTCATGGTTTCAACATTGACAACCAAACGAAGCTTTTAATAAAGACAAAACAGAAGGATTCAAAAACAAAGAAAAATATTGGGAAAGGATTATGTCATCTGAGAAAAAAGGAATAACCAAATTATATAAAATCCTGCTATACTGGAAAACAGAAAGAAGCAACACAAATAGCTACATAACAAAATGGACAGCCAACCTAGGATATACCATAGGGCTGCCGGAATGGGAAAAAATCTGGAAGACAAAATTAAAATGGACTAACTCTTATAGTTCAAGAGAAAACTGGATTAAAATGATGTTTCAGTGGTATCTTACTCCAAGCAAGTTAGCAAAATACTACAAAAATCTACCCAAAAGCTGCTGGAAGTGTAAAGACAAGAAAGGCACCTTCTTTCATCTTTGGTGGACCTGTGAAAAAGTCAAAAAATTTTGGATAGAGATCCATGATATAACAACTAGAATATTAGAAATTAGAATAAAAATGAAAGCGGAATATTACCTATTAGGAATTCTAGCCTTTGAGGTGGAGAAGAACAAAGATAAACTCTTTTTCCATATAGCAACCGCAGCGAGATTGGTACTAGCCAGCAAGTGGGAAAATGAGTAATTGCCAACGTTGAGTGACTGGAAATTAAAACTAATGGACATCATGAATATGGACACTTTGACGCAATATATGAGATCGAACCAGACGACTGGCGTGAGCAAAACCGACTGGTCTCCAATCAAGGCATACTTAGAAACAAGTTAAGAATTGTAAACCTGGGTAACAACGGAAAAATTTGTTTCTAAAATCGATTTGTATTTGGGGGGGGTTTTTTGTTTCGATATTTAAAATATTTACAAAATTTTCTCTTAAAAAAGTTCGGTATTTACGAAATTTCGTAAATATTTACGAATCGATTCGTTAAGATGGCACCCGCGTTATCGCATGCGCAAAGCGTTTACGAAATTTCGTTATTGTTGGTGGTTAAGCAATAATGAATCGATTCATTAAGATGGCGCCCGCGTTAGTGCATGCGCAAAGCATTTACGAAATTTCGTTATTCGTAAAAACATTAATAACGAATCGATTCGTTAAGATGGCCTTTTTTTAGGTTATTTTTTGAATTTTTTGAAGAATAAAAGAGAAATATTTTTCAGAAATATTTAAAAATGGAAAATTAACAAAATGCTCGCCCTGTTGTGGAGCAAACAGCCACAGGACAGGGACAAACGCACGCACACAGGCACACAAGGGTCTTTTCTTTTTTTAGAATATTTTTTGAATTTTTTGAAGAATAAAAGAAAGATATTTTTCAAAAATATTTAAAAATGGAAAATGAACAAAATGTTCGCCCTGCTGTGGAGCAAACAGCCACAGGACAGGGACAAACGATAGCACACAGCCACAGAAGGGTCTTTTCTTTTTTTAGAATATTTTTTGATTTTTTTTAAGAATAAAAGGAAGATATTTTTCAAAAATATTTAAAAATGGAAAATGAACAAAATGCTCACCCTGCTGTGGAGCAAACAGCCACAGGACAGGGACAAACGATAGCACACAGCCACAGAAGGGTCTTTTCTTTTTTTAGAATATTTTTTGATTTTTTTTAAGAATAAAAGGAAGGTATTTTTCAAAAATATTTAAAAATGGAAAATGAACAAAATGCTCGCCCTGCTGTGGAGCAAACAGCCACAGGACAGGGACAAACGATAGCACACAGCCACAGAAGGGTCTTTTCTTTTTTTAGAATATTTTTTGATTTTTTTTAAGAATAAAAGAAAGGTATTTTTCAAAAATATTTAAAAATGGAAAATGAACAAAATGCTCTCCCTGCTGTGGAGCAAACAGCCACAGGACAGGGACAAACGATAGCACACAGCCACAGAAGGGTCTTTTCTTTTTTTAGAATATTTTTTGATTTTTTTTAAGAATAAAAGAAAGGTATTTTTCAAAAATATTTAAAAATGGAAAATTAACAAATTAACAAAAACCGCCCTCGCTCTCCCAACAACAGAATTAAGGAATGCAAAAATGAAAGCAAAAAATGAATCAATGCAAAGAATGAATCCACCAAGCCAACCAAGCCAATCCAAGCCGCCCTCCCGGACCTCCCGTCTTCTCCCTCGCCTTCGCAACAATGAGCAATGCGGCCACGCGGAGCCGCTTTTAAAGGGCTGCTCGCCCAATCACAATCAGCCACGGTGCACTGCTTGGGTGCTTGGGAGCGCCGGATTGGCTCCCAGGGCACCCAGCATCCTCCATTCCATTTCCGAAACGGGCGGAAGCTCGTAAAAAGGATGGAGGATGCCGTTTCGTTATTGAAAAACCCTTCCGGGTTTGAAAATATGTTTTGTATTCATTTTGTAATTGTTAAATATAACGAATATTTAACGAATTACAAAATTAACGAACGAAACCGCCCAGGCCTAAAGAATTGATATGATAAGAAGACATTCTAACAGAAGATAACACTAATACTAACAAAGCCATAGGGGAATCAATAAGTAAACAAAAATGCTAACACACTCCATGCCCCACTTTCCAAACCGAGCACATCCCCCGCCCCCGTTCCCCTTTAGCTAGAGAGCACCCTCCCACTTTCTTCCCCCCTCCCATACCCCTCTATCCCTCCATAGGATAGGTATATGTCTTCCCTACCCTCTTTACCCTTACTACCCTGATTCTTTTAATTAAAAATAGATATGTCAATGATCTACACCCGTTTGATGTATCGCTAATACAAAACTGCAATAAAAATAATTCAAAAGAAAAAGAAAAAAAAGAAACGAGAGCCCAATTGTTTGATTATAGGTAATTTTTCCTTGACAGCAGGCTAGTGACAAAACAAACCAACTACAAAGGCTCTGCTGGTGCTGCCGTTGCTGATGCCATCGTGGCTCCATCTTCTTGAACAAGATCTACATTGAAATTAGAATCCTGCCTTTATTTCTGTGCGAATGCCTCCTGTTTTTACATTTTGAGGAAAGTGAGGGCAAACATTTAAGTCTATCTTATACCTGCCAATTCAAAAATGTTAATTTAGTCATGTACTTTTCAGTAAAATTTGCACAACATGTCTTACTTCTTTCACCTTACAGAAGAAAATATGAGGCAATAATTTCCCCTAAAACACTAATAACTTGCTCTTCACACTTGTAACAGATAAAACAACTGTTTAAAACTCAAAATAGACTTACAGCTGCATTTAGTAAAATTAACTTCTTTTGTAGACTCAGATAAAGTTTTGGAACAAACAAACAAAATCCTTAATGTAACCAATAATTTCCTATGGTGTAATTATAGTTCAGGAAAAGAATGTGCTCCAGCTTTTGTTATAGATTAGATAGAGAGAAAAGCCGTATATAACCATTCAGATTACTCTTCAGGAAGACTTAAATTGTGGAGGTAATAACGGGTAAATACACAAGTCATCCTGCCACATGTCTTCCCAATTTCCTGGCCATTATACAGAACCATTTTAACACACTGCACTGAAGATCTGAGAGGGATTTCCAAGTATATCCATCTATATTTATCTAGGACTCATGGTGTAATTTTGTAATCCAGTCTTATTAGAATTCTGAATCTGTTCATACAACATGGTTAAAACCCTTTTCAGATCTTTGGCAGTATACCTGTAAAGGTCTGTAGAGCATGTAGTTTACCCAGAGGTGATGTGGGTAGGTGTACATATCTCCAGAATCTCAGAAAAGTGGGTTTGGACTGTCACTCTCAGAATCCACCATTAGTTGGATTTTCTGGGATTTGTAGCCCAAACAGAGCTAAAAAAAATTCTATCCCAGGTTTCCCCTGGAATTTAGCTATGTCTGGAAGGACCCTCAGAAAAGCAAAGAGAGATAATCTTTCGGAAGCATCTTTGATGGAGATAAGGCATCCTTCTCTTTGGCTGCTCCTAGATTGTGGAGTGTTCTTGCATGCTAGGTCAGGTATTACCCCTCTTCATTGTCTTTATATCAATGGGCAAATTTGAGAATATGTTTGTCAGCTTATTAGCTTCTGAAGAAGGTATTTTAAAACATTTTCTTTTTAATTCAAGATATTACCACTTATCTGTTTTCCTTTGGTCACAATAGGACCATTAGCCCCATTTAGGGAGAACTTGAATCATTCATCCCTTTACCAGAAAGAAATGCCCAGACATTAGGCTACTTCTGTAGTTTGCCCAAGCTCAAACAGCATTAAAAGAAGATTGTTCCAACTGTGACAAATATTTTAACAGACCTTCACTGTCATGTATATTTCATCTGTTACTCCTTATTCTCTTCAAGACCAATTCTATCTTCATCACTTTCTGCAAACAGTGGGAAATCTGCTTTCTTCTTCATACTTCCTAGTACCTATACAAGATTAATAGCCATTATCAGTTCTAGAGATCTATTGTTCAGTTTTTTTATAGGTCATGTGAATGAGAAACAGAGGCTGCATTATGTAACTCAGGGCCTATAAAAGGAGGGCTAAATTCCTAGTAGATAATTTCTGTTAAGGTCTTCATAGAGCATCAAAAATTGCAAAGAAAGTGAGTGGATTAATTTATCTCTTTATTTATTTATTTATTTATTTATTTATTTACGACATTTATATGCCTCCCTTCTCACCCCAAAGGGGGCTCAGAGTGGCTCACAAGATATATAGACATACAATATATTATATTATTAGCATAGTACAATATCAGTATTATATATTACTATATTATACTATACCATTATATTATAATATTATTAGTAATATCACGTGTAATATAAGCATATATAATTATAATATCATATTAGTAGTAGTAGTATATTGTATTACATTATAATATTATAAATATTATATGTATATACAATTATTATGTGGCAGATATTGGAGAGAAACTGATAAACAATATGGAGGCTGCTACCAAATCCATATAAGAATGGATCAACTTGCATTGTTCTCAACAAATTTGATTAATTGCAAACAGGCTAGATCTTCCTTAATCCAGTCTTGTTTAAAATAATCTTTACTGATATTTCCATAAAAAAAACATATAAACATAAAAGAGATATCTGATAGATGGTATAGGAAAGAGGGTATGGGAGGGGTTAGGAAGGGGTTAGGAAACTTAGAAAAGGATAGAAGAAAGTGTGTTTTCAGGGTATTTACAACGAATATGTATACTTGTATCTATAATGTGCCGGGTGTAGAAAAAGGGAAGAATTTGGGAAAGAGTTGTGAGGAAAAGAGTGGGGGGGGGTATGGGGTATATGAGTTCTGTTCTGGTGTTGACTTCCCGGTATCGTTTGGAGGTTCTTCCTGTTCCTTTGTTCTTTCCCTCTTCTTGCTTTCCCTCTTTCATCTCTTTTCAGCTCTCCCCATGTTTGTCTTTTCCTTCGAGTTCTTTTATATAAGTATTTCCATATTTTTTTCTTCTACTAAATATGTTGTAACATCTTTCCAATCTGTTTCAGCTGTTGGAATGCCCCTTCTTTTTGAAAGTATATATGTTAATTTATCCATATTTCTTATATCGAGAATCTTCGTTAGCCATTCCTCTTCTTCTGGAGGATCTTTTCCTTTCCAATGTCTTGCATAGACTATTCTGGCTGCTGTCGTCAATAGAAAAAGTATTTTATCTTTATTTCTTTCCAATTTTATATTGTGTATCCCTAATAAGAAGGTTTCAGATTTCCAAGGTATATCGATCTTCAATATTCTTTGTAATGTTTTTTGTATTTTTTTCCAATATTTTATTGCTTTTGGGCAGGACCACCATAGGTGGTAATATGTCCCTTCCTGTTTTCCACATTTCCAACATTTAGTATTTGTATTTTTGTTAAATTTCCCTAGTCTATGGGGCGTTATATACCATCTATGTGCTACTTTATACCAGTTTTCTTTTAGTTCCATTGCTTTTGAATATTTTAGCTTCTTGTTCCATACTTCTTCCCATTCTTCTTTCTTTATCTCTCTTCCTATGTTTTCTCTCCACTTCCTCATGTAGGTTTTTTCTTTTCCTACGTCTCCTGCTTCTTCTAACAGTTTTTTTATATATTTTGGAAATTAATTTGTTTTCTGATTTCATTATTTTATCCCAAAAGCCAGAGCTTTCTTCGAATCCTTTTTCTTTATCTTTCTTGAAATGTTGTTTAATTTGTTCATATTGGTACCATGAGATTTTACTATTTATGTCTTTTAGTTCTTGTTGGGTTTTTAACCTAAATTCTCCTCTTTCCTTTCTTATTATATCCTTGTAGTTAGGCCAATTATTCCATCCCAATATTCTACTTTGTGAGGCCTCTAGTGGTGACAGCCATAACGGGTTTTTTTTATAGAATTTGTCTTTATATCTATTCCAGACCTTAATTAGAGATGAGCGCATGAAGTGGTTGCCAAAGTTTTTCTCTTTACTAGCTTTGTTGTATCCTAAGTATGCATGCCATCCTGATCTCAGTCCTTCTCCTTCTATATTTAAGATCTTCTCTTTCTTAAGTCTTGCCCAATCTCTTATCCATATGAGTGCGCACGCGTCATGATACAGTTTAATGTTCGGGGTAGCTAGGCCTCCTTTGGTTTTCCCTTCCGTCATATTTTTATAATTTATTCTTGGTGTTTTCTTCTGCCAAATGAATCTCATTATATCTTTTTTCCAATTGTTAATTGTTTTTTGGCATCTAATTATTGGCAAATTTTGGAATAGAAATACTAGTTTTGGTAAGATTGACATTTTCACCGCCGCTATTCTTCCTAGTAAAGATAGTTTCATGTTTCCCCATTTTTCCAAATCTTTTTTTATTTTTTTCCATTTTTCTGTATAGTTATTTTCCATTAATTGTAAATTTTTTGCAGTAAGGATTATTCCCAGATATTTTATTTTTTGTGTAATTTGGATATTCCAATCTTTCCCTATTTTTTCCTGTTCTTTCTTTGTAATGTTTTTTGTTATTGCTTAGTCTTTTCTAAGTTGATCTTAAACCCCGAAACTTCCCCGTAGTCCTTAATTGTCTTTAGCCATTTTTCTAGGTTGTTTTTTGGTTCCTCTATTATTCCGATAATGTCGTCCGCAAACGCTCTTATCTTATAGTCGTGTCCTTGAATTCGTGCTCCCTTAATTTCTTTGTCTTCCCTTATTCTGTCCAGTAGGATTTCCAGTGTCAAAATGAAAATTAGCGGGGATATTGGACAACCTTGTCTCGTTCCTTTTTGGATATGTATTGTTTCCGAATGTTGACCATTTATTATAATTTTCGCTTCCTGATTACTATATATTGCTTCAATTATGTTTCCGAAATAGTGCCCCATATCCATCTCTTTTATTACAATTTTGATAAAATCCCAATTTACATTGTCGAAGGCTTTTTCGGCGTCTAATGCTAGGAACATTACCTTCTTTTGTATGTTGTTCCCATAGTGTTCTATGAGATTTATAATTGTTCTAACATTGTCAGCCTGTGATCTTCTAGGTAAAAAACCTGCTTGTTCTTCTTTAATTCTTTCGCTCAGTATTTTTTTTAGTCTTTCTGCAATGATGTTCCCTAATAGTTTATAATCTAAATTTAATAGTGAAATGGGTCTGTAGTTCTTGACTTCCTCTGGGTTTGTATTTTCTTTATGTATTAATGTTATAAGGGCTTGTCTCCATGTTTGTGGCATTTCTTTTTTGTCTCTAATTTCGTTCATCACTCTCTTGAGCAGGGGAGTTAATTCATCTTGAAATGTTTTGTAATATAAGGCCGTTAGGCCATCTGGGCCTGGGGCTTTGTCTTTTTTCAATTCATTTATTGCCTTTTTAATTTCTTTTTCGGATATTTCGCTATTCAACACTTCTCTTTGTTCTTCTGTTATGTGTGATATATTTTTTTCCCCTAAGTATTTGTAAATTGCATTCTTGTCTATTTTTTCTTCTTTGTACAGTTTTTGGAAAAAAAATTCGAATTGTTGTTTTATCTGCTTTCCTTGTGTATATGTCGAGTCTCCTTCCTTTAATCTTGTTATGTATGTTGTTTCTCTTCTTTTCCTCAATTTGTTTGATAGCCACCTGCCTGGTTTATTTGAGTTTTCGAAGTAATCTTGTCTTAGGAATTTCAGTTGTTTCGCTCTTTCCTCTTGTTCTAAAAATTCTCTCTGTTTTTGTAGTCGAGTCAAATTTTTTACAGTTTCCTTATTTTTTGGGTCATTCTTTAGGTTGGTTTCCTCTTGGGTGATTTTATTCATTATTTCTTTTTCTTTTTTATTTTTAATTTTGTTTTTTATTGCTTTTTGTTGTATGAAATTGCCTCTCATCACCGCTTTGCTCGCCTCCCATACTATAAACAGGTGAGTTTCTTGGATGTCATTTATCTCAAGATATTCTTTTAGTAGTTTCCTGTTCTTTTCCAAGTCTTCTTCACTTCTCAATAGGTTATCGTCTAATCTCCATCTTCTGTTTTTCTCTTCGAATTTTATTTTGATTTCTATTGGGCAATGATCTGATTCCATTCTTGGTAGATATTTACTTCTTCTACTTCTGTAACTAGGGATTTTGACATCCAGGCCATATCAATTCTAGACCATGTTTCGTGCCTGGCCGAATAGTATGTGAAGTCTTTCTTTCCTTCATTTTTCCTTCTCCATGTATCTTCCAGATTCAACTCCGTCATCATACTCGTTATTGATTTTGGTAGAGTTCCTCCCCTTGTTTTCTTTTCTCTTTTTCTTGTGTGGTCGTTGTTGGTTCTATCCTGAGTTGTGTCGATTACTCCATTAAAATCTCCCATGATGATCAGATGGTCAAATTCATGTTCGCTAATCTTTGTTTTTAGCTTTTCTGCGAATTTTGTTTTAGAGTCGTTGGGTGCATATATGTTACACAATAAAATTCTCTTGTCTCTTATTGTTATTGTTACCCCTACGAATCTTCCCTCTTCGTCTTTGAATGTTTGGTTTGATGGAATGTCTTTATTAATGTAAGTCACTACTCCTCTCTTTTTATCTGGGGCTGCCGAATAGTATGTCTTTCCTAGATTTTTGTTATCTAAATGGGCTATGTGTTTCTGGGCAATGTGCGTTTCTTGAAAAGCAATTACATGATACCGTTTCTTTTTTATCCTGTTAAATACTTTATTCCTTTTAATTTTACAGTTAAAACCATTGATATTATTAGAATATATTCTTAAAAGATCCAGTGTTGGTTAGGTACTTTTGAGATGTGTTACTCCTTTTTAGTTTCTTTCTTCCTCTGCTTTCTCTTCCTGGTTTTCTCCTTCTTCTCTCTCTTCTTCTTTGTCTTCTTCTCCTTCACTTTCTATCACTTCTTCCACTCTGTCTAGATTTGTTGAGTCTATTGCCTTTCCTAAGTCCATTTTGTAGTTTTCCTTGTCTAGGTCTTCTTTCTCCGGTGAGTCGGTGCGCTCTTTTTCTTTCTTTCTCTCCCTTTCTGTTGTAGTTCATTTTATTTTCTCTTTCTCTTATGATCCTTTTTAAGAAGTCTTTTGCTACTTCTTCATTTGTAATCCAATGTTTCTGTTCATGGTACGTTGCCATCAGACCTTCTCCCCTTTCCCAACGGAAGCGGATTTTCTGCCTTTTGAGTTCTTCCACGAGTGTCGAGTATTTTTTCCTTCTGCTTAGGACGGCTCCTGGTATTTCTTTCAGAATTACCACCTTCTTGCCTTTGTAGAAGACTGTTCTTTTACTGTTGGTCTTTAAGACCTCATCTCTTTGTGTTTTTTTAATAAAATGGACTAGCACGTCTCTGGCCGTTTTATTTCTTCTTGCGAAGTTGGTGTTAATTCTGTATATTCTATCTGTTTGTTCCTCAATTTCTTGATCTGTTTTTTCCATCAGTTCTCCCAGTATCTCTTTTACCTTTTCTCTTATGTTCTCCCCTTGTTCCTCCTGGATGTTTCTTAGTCTTAATTGGTGTTCCATGTCTTTTATTTCTGTGTGCAGTTGTTTTTCTTCTAATCTTTCTTTTTCCAGGTGTAGTATCTTGATCTTTCTTTCTAGGCTTTCTTGTGTTTTTTTCAGTTCTTCCTTTTCTATTTTCATACTCTTAATTTCACTTTGTAGCAATACTATCTCTGTCTTCATTCCTTTCATCTCTTCTTTTATCTCTTTAAGGCTTTGTGCCTGTTCTTTGGTAGATTTCTGATGTTCTTCTTGGTTTTCTTTTACTGTTTGTAATTCTTAATCCTTAATCCAGTCTTCACCATCTTTAGCTGATGTTCACATCTTTCTGTGCTTACCTTATAATTACCTATGACTTTAATACCTTGTTGTTGTTGTTGTTTTTAAAAAGCAGTATAATATGTTACTCTCTTGATCTCGTTATTTAACGCTTTCATTAAAATGCAGCTGGGAAACTATTCCCTTGAAGATTTTGTTGACAAAAATAAGATGGAATTTCTGTACTTTAAAAAATGATGCTAAAAATGGGGGAAAATGTGCATGTCAGGTTTATAACACAAGCAGTTATGAACATGATAGGTTCTGTAGGTTTGTTCTTAAGTTGAACTTGTGTGTTAGTCAGAAGAGGTACATTTTTAAGTCTAACTCCAAATACGCACACACACACAAAAGATTTGGATAGCATGGGGAAGGGTTAACATCCCTATGGTGTTTGTGTTGTTGTCTGTGCCCCTGCTCAGAAGATCTTATCTCACTTTCTGTCCCAGTGATCATTGAATTTTATCAAATGTGTCTTGTTAAGGAAATCAGCTTCAGTTGAAATACGTTTTCCCCATGATAACTCTTTCAGGGGTGAATTTCTCTTCCTAGAGGTAGATTTCTCTCACTTCCTGTTGTGTTCTCCCCCCCCCCCCGCCTATTTGTAACTATGAGTCATTTGTAAGTCAGATGTTTGTACCTCTGGGACTGCCTGTACAAATGGGGGGAGACCTGCACTGTGATACCCTATTCTATGGAAGTGGGACAACGGTTTTTCCCCCTGGTGATAATATCCTTTTCATATTTGCCTGGCATAGCATTGAATCAATGGAATTTATCATCAGGACAGAATTGCAAAAATACATTCTTTTTTTTTAAAAAAAAATAGAATTTTATTAATTTTTATATAGATTACAATGAGTGAGGACAATAAAGTATAGGAAAGCGAGGAAGTGAAGAAAAAAGAAGAAAAAAGAAGAAGCAAAGAAGTATGCTAAAATCCCAAATAACCCCTAAAAATTTTTTTAAAAAATTAACTACAAAAATACACAAAAAAAACCCACAAAAAAGAAAAAACAAAACAAAAAAGTGACTTCCATTCCATCTTCTTGGATCATATCTACTTATTATTCAAAAATTTAAAATAAGTTCAAAAATAAATTGTCTCTCTTATTTCTTATTTTCCCAAATTGTCCAGATATTCATGGAGATTATCCCAATTCGTTCTTCTTAGTATCATACCTGTATTTTTCTTCAACAAAAAAGTCAATTCATCCATTCTTTGCACTAGAGCAGGGGTCTTCAAACTTTTTAAGAAGAGGGCCAGGTCACAGTTCCTCAAACTGTTGGAGGGCCGGATTATAATGTGAAAAAAAAAGAATGAATTCCTATGCACACTGCGTGTATCTTATTTGTAGTGCAAAAAGAAAAAACCCACTTTAAAAAAATACAATAATTAAAATGAAGAACAATTTTAACAAATATAAACTTTTTAGTATTTCAATGGGAAGTGTGGGCCTGCTTTGGCTGATGAAATAGGATTGTTGTTGTTGTTGTTGTTGTGTGCTTTCAAGTCGTTTCACTTAGGTTGACCTTGAGCGAGGGCCAGGTAAATGACCTTGGAGGGCCGTATCCGGCCCTCAGGCCTTAGTTCAAGGACCCCTGCACTAGAGTGTACAAAAAATGGAGTCCACTCCCTAGCTCTTTTAGGCAACATTGGGGGGAAAAATGTTGTTTCTTTTGGTCTGCATATGTTCAAATTCTAAAACAGCAATAGTCACTAGTTGGGTGTTCTGGGAATTATCATTCAAAAAGCATTTTTTTTCCAATAAAACTAGAAAGTCAGTGCAAGTCAACAGCTAGTTTTCATTTCACTGAAGTGCAAGGCAAATTAGTTTGCATAAGCTAAGAATGTCTTAACTTTTTCGTTTCTCTGCTTTCAATTCTTTCCACAGAGTAAACCACAAAGCAATGTTGCAGCTTCTAACATTTTGTGCTTTAGTTTTGTGTGTATCTCCGGCAAGAACTCCCAGGCCAGTAACACAGCAAGTTGTACAGACCTGGCACCGGAATGCCTGTTCACTGGTTGTTTGTGCACCAGCTGAGAGAGGCTTACCAGGGACAGATGGGAAAGATGGACTCCAAGGACCAAAGGGAGAAAGGGGAAAACAAGGTATGGAAAAATATAACTTTGTGATGGTCTGTACTGAGATAAGCAACTATAGTCAGGTTGAGGACCATTTTCAGGTTTTTCCTTATTTCTTTTGTTAACTGGAATGTTGAATATTTTTAAACTGATTAAAAATAATTAATTGTAGTCATTAAAAATAATTTTCAGTAAATATTAATGTAATGAAATTCCTCATAAAAATAGTATTTTTCTTTCTGGTGAAAAAATAACATTGTCTTTATTTACAATTTTTTGCTTTAATGGGAGTTGTGTACCACTAATCCCAGTGAATGTGGAGGGCTGACTATAGTGTATGTGTTCCAAGCTCCAATCTTTGTTTTTGGTACTCTACTGTGGATTTTTCTCTCAGTGCTCCACTTTCTTCCTCTTCCTTGGCCAAAGAGGGTGCATGAGGACATTGTCCTTCCAGAACATGAATTTTCCCTCTCCTTAAGAAATAGACAAAGTATGGTGGTGGTGGTGGTGGTAGTAGTGATTATATTCATTTAATATATTCATTTATATCACACATTACTCCCAACAATGTGACTCAAGTTGTCTAACACTGCTTAAAATTATACAGACATTTAAATACTACACAAGAACTTTGGTAAATGTAAAAGTGAAAATTTTAATTAGAAATAATTTAACATATATATAGTTAAAACATAATTTTACCATTATTTTTTAGGGATGGGGTTGGGGATTGCATTTGCCTCTTAGATTATACCTTCTTCACTCTGGGTTTAAACTCCAAAGGTTCTAACGTCAGTTAGTAAAGAAATTAGAATACTGCAAACCATGAAATTTCTGAGATGTTGCACTTGAAAGGTTTTATAAATATAACTCCTCCTCAAAAGAATATACAATTGCAGACTTAATTAGATGTTGAAACAATAATAGGTTATGCTTAAAGGTTAGTATTTGGAGACCAGTGTCACAGGGATGACTGTATTTCCAGAAAATCTTTCAATTTTTATTGATACATACATTCTGAGTTCCACTTAGTGTATTTAATTCTGGGGAACTGACTCTGGGGTAGACAACTACCCAAACCATCAAGGGATATCTTAACTTGCCAGCAAGTGTATCATATGTGCATTATTCATTAGTAAAAGAAAATGGAGTCATGCCTCAAGGTGCTTAATAGAGAAATGATTTATTAGCAAAAAGCACAACACATTTTGAATGAAAATATTGTTACATTTTACACAGCCTATGCTCTGTACACGGGAGCCCCTGGTGGTGCAGTGGGTTAAACCGCTGAGCTGTTGAGCTTGTTGACTGAAAGGTCACAAGTTCAAATCCGGGGAACGGCATGAACTTCCGCTGCCAGCCTCAGCTTCTGCCAACCTAGCAGTTCGAAAACATGCAAATGTGAATAGATCAATAGGTACCGCTTCGGTGAGAAGGTAACGTCGTTCCATGCAGTCATGCCGGCCACATGACCTTGGAGGTGTCTATGGACAACGCTGGCTCTTCAGCTTAGAAATGGAGATGAGCACCACAACCCAGAGTCGGACATGACTGGACTTCATGCCAGGGGAAAACCTTTATCTTTTTAATGCTCTGTACATAGTCATACAAATTTGAAATTTAAACTCTGAAATTTCTGGACCTGAAACTTTCATATCATGTAGTAGATTTTAAAAAGGTTTTCTTAGATCAGTAAGCTACCACATATTTTATATAGTTCAGGTTTCTTTCAGTGACCAGGAATATGGCAATGGTTGCCCCCCATTTTTGTGTATACATATATGAGTCTTCTCTCCCCCCCCCCTCACCCGTTTATTAATAAAAAATAAACTTGAATCTAGACACAGGAGCTGTGTTTTGTCATTAGGGTTTTTTTTGTTTTTTGCAAAATACCTTGTTTCATGTGCAAACATCGCTTACTTTGTAAAACAATTTTTGTGTAAAAACAAGTTTTTACAAATGAAATTTCTCAAACAATTTACAGAGGGTGAAAAAAAAATCACATAAGACTAGCTGTTCTCTCTTAGGGTGTCTGATGTGCTGAGCCTTCATTTCTGTCTAAAGGGGGAAATATGTGTTAATAGCTTTTATATCCCTAATGACATCCGGTGACCATGCTATTTAGAAGTGATAGGATCTGTAGTCCAGCACATCTGCAAGGCACCAGCTTGGAGAAGTCTGAAACAATAAAGCTAACCATTTTATCTATCTGAACCTCAATTAATTTGAGATAATTTACTTAGTTTTTTCCCCTGTGACTATTAGAAAGTATCTCTCATTTGGAGTGATTTCCTTCCCTCCCCCGATAAATATGGCTGCAGGTCCCAAAGGAAATGCTGGAGCCGAAGGTCCGCAAGGTGCTCCTGGCCCCAAAGGAGATCGAGGACCAGTGGGTGAAAAGGGATCAAAAGGAGATGTAGGAGCCAGAGGTAAGTGATAAAAATATACTATTACATCAAAGGTAAATACTTTAGTTAATATATTTTACATCTCCAATATATTACAAATAATTGGCCAACTAAACATTTTGGTGCCTCAAATGTTAGCCCAGCTTCTAGGTATATTTGACTGGTTGATTTGAAAAATGGCACCAGTTTTCCCCTATCAGCTCTAGTTTTTGAGATACAAAATATATCCCATATACCAGTCACAATCCGCTCACCCATAAAAAAATCACAGTAACCATGATGTGATCTATCCAATGCAATTTTCTGAGTCAGTGTCCCAAATAACCCCAGAAATAGGCCTGAAAACCAAGACACCAAGATTTTTAATAGGCTGTGTTATTCCTCGGATCAAGCACATTTAGTGATCTAGAAAACTTTAGGACAGACTAAAGAAAGCAAAGTAGGTATTTGAAAATATGTCACTAGATGATGATATTTGCAGTCATTTGAATGTAGTAATTAGCTTTGAGGACTTTAAATAAATATGCAAATCAGAATTGACAAATACACAGAAGACCAGTCTCTTATTTTCTATATGTAGAGCTAACAACAATCTAGCTATAGAATTTGCTGTTGTTTGCTTCTGTCAAGTTGATTTTGACTTATGGTGAGACCATTGATGTCAGATTAACAGTCATTAACAGTCACGGTGTCAGTGTTATAGAATCCTGGGATTTGTAATTTGGCAAGTACAGCCTTCATGATTTCATTAGCATGGAGTCACAGCAGTTAAAGTAGAGTCAAACTATATCAATTTTACACTATAGTGGCACTGCAAGGGGGAGTTCAGGCTTGGATTTCTCTAGGACTTATTAAATAGGCTTTTTCGCAGTCCATGGTAACTTTAGAACTATTTTCCAACACCACACTTCAAACGAGTTGATTTTCTTTCTGTCAGTTTTCTTCATTATCCAACTTTCACAACCATATATAGACATGGGAAATACAATGGAATGGACAATCCTAACAAGGACTCTTGAATAGTTTATATAGTTTCTTCATTTAATTTTTAAAACTCTTACACAGGGTTACAAGGAGCAACAGGACCACAAGGACCTGAGGGGAGGACAGGCCCTCCTGGATCAAAAGGAGATAAAGGCTCTATGGGAGAAAAGGGGACAAAGGGTGACAGTGGTCTCTCAGGTAAGATTAAGTGGGATATCTTTAACATCTAAGGAAAATACTTGGGGGAACGTTAAATACTGGCCCTTTGAAACTCAGGTGCTTTACAGAATTTGAATGAAAGAGATTGGCTTACAAGTTGTAACTTATATTCTCTGCAAGGCCTAACAATTTTTTAAAAAACTGTTCCACTCCATTGATAATAGACTTATGTACAGCTTCATCAGTAAAATTATAGATCCCAGTGTAGATATCACTTGAATATCTGGAATCATGGATAATGTGTATCTCCAAGGTACAAAAGTTTTATTCGAAAGATAGCAAACACATAGATGTTCAAGCATGACAAGCCCTACCATTGGAAAACAGGCAGAAATTGTTTAATTTGCTGGTACATTTTGCCTGTAAAGATGGATTGGAATATACGCCTAGATTGCTATATGTATTGTGTGTGTAAGAATGTTGCAATTTAAACAAACAAAAATGTGTTGAGGCAGCAATGTGAAAAATATATTTACCACCTCAGGATGCTACAGTACTATTTCTTCCAGATGTTGATTACTCTATCCTTCCGCAGAGGTCAATCTATTGAAAAACCGAGTGATTGCCCTTGAGGGACAGCTAAACGCCCTGCAAGCCAGTTTCTCCAAGTATCAAAAAGGTAAAGTATTAAACTAATAGTGGAATGGAAATGAGAGTGTTAGTAGAATAGGGTTACTGCATAAATGTAATTATCAATAAGGTTGGAAAAACTTAATTACCGTATATACTTGAATATAAGCCGGGTTTTTCAGCCCCTTTTAGAGAGCTGAAAAAGCCCCCCTCGGCTTATATTCGGGTGAAGGAGAAAAAGCTGAGAAAAAAAGGCTCTGACACTGGCTGGTGGAATCCCTGCCCTTGTCTTCGCCCCCACAGCTGCATCTGCAGAGAAGCTGCGCGTGGGGCAAGTGAAGGGGAAACGGAGGCGTGCACCTCCCTCCCTGCACATCTTGCCATGCACGCACACATGCACGCACGCCTCCATTTCTTCCCCATTCAACACGCATGCAGCCTCTCTTCCTGCTTGTCTTACTGTGTGCGCGGAAGAAAGAGAGGCTGCATGCGCATTGAATGGGGAAGAAATGGAGGCATGCATGCGCGCACGGCAAGACATGCAGGAAGGGAGGTGCACTCCTCCATTTCTCCCCCCATTCGCCCTGTGCACACACAGCAAGACAAGCAGGAAGAGAGGCCGCATGCGCGTTGAATGGGGAAGAAATGGAGGCGTGCAGGGAGTGAGGTGCACACCTCCGTTTCTCCCCCATTCACCCTGTGCGCAACCTGTCTTGCTTTCCGAACAGCAACCCAGCTGGGTTGCTATGCGGAGAACAGAGGGCGCGTGCACGGTGAATGGGGGGAGAAACAGGCATGCACCTCCCTCCCTGCTTGTCTTGCTGTGTGCGCGGAAGGAAGAGAAGCTGCATGCGCATTGAATGGGGAAGAAATGGAGGCATGCATGCACGCACGGCAAGACGTGCAGGAAGGGAGGTGCACTCCTCCGTTTCTCCCCCCATTCGCCCTGTGCACACACAGCAAGACAAGCAGGAAGAGAGGCTGCATGTGCACTGAATGGGGAAGAAATGGAAGCATGCAGGGAGTGAGGTGCACACCTCCATTTCTCCCCCATTCACCCTGTGCGCAACCTGTCTTACTTTCCAAACAGCAACCCAGCTGGGTTGCTATGCGGAGAGCAGAGGGCACGTGCATGGCGAATTGGGGGAGAAACAGAGGTGTGCACCTCCTCCCTGCTTGTCTTGCTGTGTGCGCGGAAGGAAAAGTGGCTGCATGCGCGGTGAGTGGGGAAGAAATGGAGGCATGCGTGCGTACGTGGCATGGCGTGCAGGGAGGGAGGTACATACTCCGTTTCCCCTTCACTTGCCCCGCACGCAGCTTCTCTGCTCTCCTGTTCTCTGCGTATGCAGCCTGTCTGCCAGCTAGTTTGCTATGATATCTAATTTTGAAATTAACCAGTACCAGCTGCATTTCTCACCCTCGGCTTATACACGAGTCAATATGTTTTTCCCAGTTTTTTGTGGTAAAATTAGGTGCCTCGGCATTGTCAGATGTGGGTGAGGCAACATGTGGGCTACTGGGATTGCCCCGCTGTCCCACCGATTCACCATGGAGGATGGCAGATTATCTATGCGATGAGGTCCTTACTCTGAGAGTGGTCTGCAGCAGCAATACTACAGCTTGACTTCAGAGGTGGATACACTGCTTATCTGTGTTCTATATCATCCAGTGAGACAAAACCAATTTGGCTCTTCTGGATGTTCACCCTTAACTGGCTAGTTGTCCCTGTCAGCAATGAAGCTAACCAGAGAGCTCCAGAAAATGCCTGGCTTTTACCTGACATCTTTGCTGACATCAATAAAAGCACCCACTCTTTCTCCTTGGTCATGCATGTGGCTCGCTGATATCAGTAAAGGTGATTGCCAATGGCCATGAGCTCTCCAAAATTCTCCAGCCAGCTGCCACTGTGACAGAGCCCCAATTATCAGAGTGCAGGGAAGGGGCATGATCCTGCTGGGCCATAGGGACAGTGGCCCGGTTCACATTAGAGTCTAGCTGTTGACAGTAACACAAGAGTGCAGTGTGGAGCTTTAGAGCTTTGCTGAAACTCTGGAGCTTTGCTGAAACTCTGGTACAGTCCTCAAATTTTCATAGTGGGGTAAAAATGGAAGTCCCTGGACATTCTCTAGACGTCCTGGAGCAGGCCATAGGGCTCCATAATTATACTGTCATTCAAGGGCCTGTCTAGCCTGCCCAAAACCAAAAGTTCAACCAGAAGTTACTCCTGGACATCGAAACAATGTCCAGGAAAATCACATTTCCCAACTACCTTACCATCTTCTCTTTCTCTAACTCTTATAACCTCATATATCCCCTTGCAGTTTCTCAAGCCGCTCCTGGAACAAGATAGATAGATAGATAGATAGATAGATAGATAGATAGATAGATAGATAGATAGACACACATATACTTTTCTTTATATTATTGACACCAAACAGGAAGCACCTTGTTAAAAGCTACAAAATTCAATTTCCCAGAACGGCAACTCCTTGGTAGCTCATAGGAAATGTGAGGCTTGTGAGCTAAATGTGGAGCTCCCTTGGCAACCCCGGGGTCTCCCAAAGCTTAAAAAGAATATACAGCCAAACAGAAAATATTTTCTTGGTATATTAGTTTAGGACACTGATTCAGAAAATTGTATTGGATAGACTGCATCACCTGGGTGATGTAAGTGGCATACAGTCTGTATCTCAAAAACTAGAGCTGATAGGGGACAACTTGAGACTCCGTGGCCACTTGCTGGGCCCATCCTCGACCGGTTCATCCTGCTGGATGCAGGGGCTGTTGATAGGTTCATAGCTTCAGCTAGACTGACCACTTGCTCCCTCGATCCGTGTCCCTCTTGCTTGGTGAAATCCTGCTTGGAGGGATTACGTGACCCTCTGTTGAAGATTATAAACAGCTCCCTTGAGCAAGGAGTTTTTCCAGAGGGTTTAAAAGAGGCGGTGGTCTCTCCCCTGCTGAAGAAACCAGACTTAGATTGTTCGGTTCCCTCCAGTTACCGCCCAGTTTCGAACCTCTCGTTCCTGGGCAAGGTGATTGAGAGGGCAGCAGCGGAGCAGTTGCAGCAATTCCTAGACGACACAGCCGGACTAGATCCCTTCCAGTCCGGCTTCCGTGCGGGGCATGGGACAGAGACTGTGCTGGTCTCCATCACGGATCACCTTCGATGCCAGCTTGACCAGGGCGGGTCAGCGCTGCTTGTGTTATTGGATCTCACAGCAGCATTTGACACAGTCGACCACAATCTTTTGACCCACCGCCTTGCTGTTGCTGGAGTCAGGGGGACAGCTTTAAACTGGCTGTCCTCCTTTCTTCACAACCGTGGACAGCGAGTGGAGAGGGGAGGCCTGGTCTCTGAGAGGTCCCCTCTATCTTGTGGGGTTCCTCAGGGGGCCATTCTCTCCCCTCTGTTGTTTAACATCTATATGCGACCACTTGCTCAGCTGGTTCGAGGTTTTGGGCTTGAGTGTTACCAGTACGCTGATGACACTCAGCTGGTGCTGAAGATGGAAGGCCGACCAGACTCTGTACCTGATTATTTCCATCAGTGCCTCGAGGCCGTTACTGGATGGCTGCGTGCCAGCAGGTTGAGGGTGAATCCAGCAAAGACGGAGATCCTATGGCTGGGTCGACCGGGCAGTGGGGATATCCAGCTGCCTACCCTGGATGGCAAGGCGCTATGCCCGTCATCATTGGTAAAGAGTCTGGGAGTCCTTTTGGACCCTCTGCTGACGATGGAGGCCCAGGTCTCCGCCATTAGCAGAACCGCTTTTTTTCATCTGTGGCAGGCTAGACGGCTGGCCCCCTACCTGTCCAGGGACGACCTAGCTACGGTGATCCAGGCTATAGTCATCTCAAGACTGCACTACTGTAACGCCCTCTACATTGGCCTTCCTCTGTCGCTGATCCGGAAGCTCAAGTTGGTACAAAATGCAGCTGCTCGGCTTCTTGCGGGAATTCCAATGAGATGCCACATAACACCAATCTTACTACAGCTGCATTGGTTACCAATTGAGCACTGGATCACTTTCAAAGTGATGGAACTCACCTTTAAGGCCTTGCATGGTCTGGGGCCTGAGGGACCGCCTCACCCCCTACCAACCCCAGAGATCCCTCCATTCTGAGGACAAAGATCTGTTAGAAATTCCCAGTGTCAAGACCTTGCGTCTAACAGCAACCAGACGCAGAGCCTTTACAGCAGTGACACCATCACTCTGGAATACTCTGCCACCTGAAGTCTGTGCCTTGAGGGACTTATCAGCTTTCCGCAGGGCATGTAAGACATACCTGTTTCGACAGGCCTTTGACTTTTGATATTGTTGATATTGATATTGCTGTTTTTAAATTGTATTAGATTTTAGCCATTCTTGTAAGCCGCTCCAAGCCCCAGGGAAGTGGTGGCATATAAGTTTGAATAAATAAATAAACTAGTGCCATGTTTGGAACAAATGTGTGTTGCCCAGTGGTAACACTGATTTTCAGACAATGTTTTTGTCAGAGTGCGACAGAACTTTTGGAGGTTAGAAGAATTGACACTTTGAGACTTCAGTAAAAGCAAACATTTAGCTTTACAGAGCAGAGCAAATATACAACACACATTCACCAAACAGACAGGAACAAGACAAAAGACACACCGAAGTAAGAAGGATGAACGAAACCTTATCTCAGGATCCTCCCTGTGCGTTCCAGGCATGCTCAGGGTCACATCTTCACAGTTCATTAGAAGCATGACTGATTAACCCTTTCAGTGTCAATACACTCTTTGCTAAAGGAATCAGGTTACATTCACAGGCATTACACAAAATTACATTCAAACATTCACATTATACTAATCTTACATTAACAGTTTTCTTATCACTCCCACCCCCCCCACAAAAAAAATGCAGTGACCACATCAGGACCTAGCCACATCCATGCTATTTGTAGCCATAGCTATGAAGTGGTTTGCAAACCTCTGAACTCAGTTTTGCATCTCTATCTTCTCCATGGTGGATATATTTTAGAATCAATATATTGCTATAGAACATTTTTCAAAGAGACACTGATGTCTTTATTCCATATTTTTACCTATTGCAAGCTAACAGTCATATCAGTCTTCTCAAGCTGACCACTTACTCAATTTCTGTTTTTCAAATTGCTTTTCTTTTTTGCTGTTACTATATTTTCTAAAATTAAAATGCATATAGGCAAGCTACAGATTACTAAAAATGAAATTAATTAACAAAGGCTATCTAAATGTAATTTTAAAAGTTTACAATAAAATGGAATTAATGAGCTCGGAGATGTTCGAGCATAACAATAAGCCAGAATTCAGAAGCAAAACCAAGTTTACTATCACATACACACCCAAACAAAGACTGATCATCCTCCCTGACATAGAAACTCCCACTTTTTTCTTTCAGTTACAGCATACCCAGGTGGCCAAATTGTTGGCAATAAAGTCTTTGCAACCAGTGGCTATGAAGGCAACTTTGATGATCTGAAGCGGAGGTGTCAGGAAGCAGGTGGCCAGCTGGCTTCCCCAAGGAATGCTGCTGAAAATACAGCAGTCCATCAAATTGCTAGTCTACATAAAAAGCAAGCATTTCTTGGGATAACTGACATTCAAACAGAGGGGACATTTAAATACTTGAACAGTGAGACCATTGTTTACTCCAACTGGAATACAGGAGAACCCAATAATTATAATAACGAGGATTGTGTTGAAATTCGTTTGGATGGCAAATGGAATGACGTATCTTGTACGGATAAGGCCCTAATCATCTGTGAATTTTAGGCCAATCTATTTACAGTTGACCCATAAATGTTAATTTTATTGGTAGGAATCAAAATAAAATGATTACCATATTATTTATCTTCACACAATTTCAGTGAGATACGATGTTGGTGTGTGTACATGATTAATGTAAACATTGAGGACTAACAACAGTAGCAGTACTCATCTATGCACAAATCTGGAAAAATGAAATGGATAAGCTAACCAAAATGGAAAATCGAGTAATTAAAACATTTGAGCTTTCATAAATGGATAAGCTAACCATGCTTTTTAAATTGTTTTTATTGCAAGTAAAAGATTGCTCCCTAAAGAAAGGAGCTTCCAGTAGACTTGGAGAAATAGTACATATTTTGTCTTATTACCTAAAAAGAGTGAGAACAATGTGTTTAGTAAAGTTGGAAATTTCAATGGAAAACCTGGCAAAAGTGATAAAAAGATTAAGAAAAAAGAAAAAACGGGGGGGGGGGGGGGAGAGGGATGAAAAGAACTCCCAGGACTCCCCAGGTTGTGGAATCCTATTTCTGTGCTTGTATTATTTTAGTCGTCAGATTTGCAGTAATAGTTCCTTAGAGTTTCTTTTACGTTTTAAAAATATATATTCCTGCATTTTCTTTTCTTTTTTTATAAAATCTAGGACTTTCCCCCAATCAGTTCTGTGTATGTTTGCTTTGTTAACTGAGATTTTTTAGGTGAGGATATCCATATTCATCGTATCTAGTACTTTTAGTATCCATTGGTCTGTAGTTGGGATTTCATTTGTTTTCCAGACTTTGGCTAGAGTGATTCTCACTGCTGTAGTTAAATAGAAGAAAAAAAATTTCGGCGTTTTTGTCCATTGAGAAATCTGTTATCCCTAAAAGAAAATATTCTGGTTTGATATCAAGATTTCGTTGTAGGATTGATTATATTTTTTTATGGATTTGATTCCAGAATTTCTTAACCTTCTTCCATTTCCACCACATGTGTATATAATTGCCTATATGTTTTCCACATTTCTAACACCTGTCTTTTATTTTGCCCTTGCTGAATCTTGACATTTTTTCTGGTTTCAAATACCATCTATAGAATGATTTTGTACCAGTTCCCCTTAAGTTCTGTTGAATATGAGTATTTCAGTTTCTTTTTCTATATCTCTTCCCATTCTGACATTGTTATCAAGCGATTTATATCTGCAGACCATTTTATCATATTTTCTTTCACCTGCTCAGTTTCTGTAGACCAAATTAGTAGTTGTTGGTAGAACTTTCTTATTAGTTTTGTATCTTTGTTAACATCTTGTCCCAGAATGTATCTTTTATTTCAAAGCCTATTTTATTATCTATGTTAAAACTTTCTTTAATTTGCCAGTATTGGAACCACGAGAGAGACGGGTCAATTTGTTTTAGTTCCTCTATTGTTTTGAGCTTTACTCCTTGGGAGTTTATTTTTAGTCATTGTCTATATGACAGCCATTTTTCTCTAGGCAACTTGTGCATGGCCTCATTAGGCGAGAACCATAGTGCTGTCTTTGTATATAGCCTATCTTTATATTCGTTCCATACTTGAATGAGGGCGGCTCTCATAAAATGATTTTTAAAGTTTTTTTCCTTCTTTGCTCTCACCCTCCATAGATAGCTATGCCATCCTTGTATCAGGTCATAGCCTTCTAGGGCCAATATTGACTTTTTTTCTAAAGAAGACCAATCTCTTATCCATGTCAAGGCAGAGGCTTCGTAGTACAACTGTAGGTCTGATAGGCTTAGGCCTCCCCTTTTTTATAATCTGTCAAGTTTTTAAAATAGATTCTGTTATTTTTGCCTTTCCATATACATTTTCCTAATTCCTTCTGCCATTTCTGAAATATTGTTTTAGATCTTATTATCAGACGGGACTGGAACAGGTAGATCATATCTGGTAGAACAAGTAGGCTTCCTTCCCAAATGCCAGTTAAGAGAAAACGTAAGAACGATAATAAATGTCATTGAATATTACAAAAAAAAAAACAACCAGAAAGAGGTAGCATTGTTATTTTTAGATGCCAAAAAGGCATTTGATAATGTGAATTGGAGCTTTATCACCTCAGTTTTAAAAGAGATGGATGTAGGGTATCACTATATGAATGCTATCAAATCAATATATTCACATCAAACTACCAAAATCTCCATAAATGGACAACAATCAGCAAGTATCCCCATTCAAAAGGGAACTAGACAGGGATGTCCGCTTTCCCCACTACTCTTTAAGTTTAGAAATTCTATTAACTAGTAGGCCTGTCCGGTTTCGTTCGTTAATTCGTTAATTCGTTAAACATTCGTTATTTTAGGCATTTTTGAAGCGATATCAAAACACATTTCCAAACCCGGAAGGGTTTTAAAATATCGAACCGGCAACCCCCATGGATTTAACGAGCTTCCGCTCGTTTCGTTAATGGGGTGGAGGCTGCTGGAGTGCTGGTGCCTGGGAGCCAATCCGGCGCTCCCGTGGGTCCGTGGCTGTAGTGTTTGTTTTTGATTGGCCGGCGAGCCCTTTCAAAGCGGCTCCGCGCGGCCGTAGCTCATTGCTGCAGAGGGCGAGGGAGTTTGCATTGGGTTGGCTTGGCTAATGGCTAGCAACTGGATTGGATTCATTCCTTGCTGCTGTGAGTGCTGCTTGCTTCATTTGCTGTCTCCCGCCTGTGTTTGGTCCACATTTGGGCCATTTTTTGGTTAATTTTCCATTTTAAAATATTTTTTAATATTATTTTTAATATTATTTTTTAATATTATTTTTTAATATTATTTTAATATTATTCTTAAAAAATATTCTAAAAAAGAAAAGACTCTTCTGTTGGTGTGTGCTCTCATTTGCTGTCTCCTGCCTTTGTTTGGTCCACATTTGGGCCATTTTTTGGTTAATTTTCCATTTTAAAATATTTTTTAATATTATTTTAATATTATTCTTAAAAAATACAAAAAATATTCTAAAAATTCGTTAATATTTACAAAATTTCGTAAATACCAAAACTTTTTTTGGAAAGTTTTGTAAATATTTTAAATATCGAAACAAAAAAACACCCCAATTACAAATCGATTTTAGAAACAAATTTTTTCTTGATCAAACAGGCCTATTAACTAGTATAAGAAATAATAATGAACTAAAAGGACTAAGAACAAAAAAACATACATACAAAATCCGTGCTTTTGCGGATGATGTAGTCTGTATTATAGAAGACCCACTAGATGATACAAATAAATGGTTACAAGAAATCAACAAATTTGGCGATGTAGCAGATTTAAAATAAATAAAGAAAAAACTCAAGTTATCACCAAAAATATGGACAAAGAGAGAACTTCAAGAAAAGACAGGAATTAACATAGTCACCAAGATGTCATGTTGCCAGAGCTCTGCCTTATTTAGGTAGAGATGAATCAAACTCCCAGTTTTATCAAACAGTTTAATTAAAACAGCACTTATTTACTGTCTGTTTTAATAGACCAAAATATAAAACACAAAGATAGCACTCAGCTACAGAATAAACAAAAACTGAAAGCAAAAAATAACTTCTTAGTCAAAAGGGTCCAGTCCAGTGGCCAAATGCTGAGAGTTCAATAACAGAGTCCAGGGATCAAGAGTCTATACCGTAGTCAAAAGCCAATCCAAATGTTCAAATTTCCAGGGTTCCAAGATTACAGGAGACAGGCCAGAACACCGAAAATCCAACAGACCTGGGGGGAAAACCAGCAGCATTCCACCACCAAAATGCAACAGATACTTTTCTCCCAAAAATCAGTCTCAAGGTTAGCTCCCTAAATCCAGTAACACCCAGCTGCAACCCATCTCCTGGACACCTCCACACCTAATTGCTTTCACCCATGAACTCCCACTTACAGATTATCAAACCCTCTAGAACTAATACATTAACCCTTCCGTCACCAACCATCAACTGGAGAACATATGACACAAGATGAAATATTTAGGGATAACAATCTCAGCCAGTAACTCTCACTTAATGAGAAATAACTACAAAAAAAAAGGGTCAGAAATTAAGGGAAAATTGAAATCATAGGAAAACCTTTCCCTGCTAGGGAAAAGAGCCACAATTAAAATGAATGTTCTATACAAACAGACAAAAAAATGAAGAAAGATAGAAGATAGAAGTTAGGAGGATTCCAAAGAAATAAAGGATAGACTTTGCTCAAAGAATTTCACAAGAACAAATGGCGGACCTGAAAAAAGACTTAAAAGAAGAAATTGGTGGAGTAAAAAAAGAATTGACTTTAAAGCAACAGGAGTTAAAGGAACATAATATTCTTAGGACATAATATTCTTCTGAAACAATGGGAAGAAATTTGGAACACCAAAATAAAATACACGATAGCCATAGAAATAAAAGAGAACTGGTACAAAATGCAATTCCAATGGTATTATACCCCTGAAAAATTAGCCAAATTCAATAAAGGTACCTCAAACACCTGTTGGAAATGCGGAAAGGAAATAGGGACCTTCTTCCACCAATGGTGGGCTTCTAAAAGAATCAAAAAGTTTTGGAACGAAATACACTTTCTAACCCAAAAAATATTAAAAACAGACTTCCCTCAGACACCAGAGATGTATCTTCTTGGAATCTCAAGCATAAAACTAAATGAAAACCAGGACAAAATGTTCTTATTGAGCACTGCGGCCAGATTAACCCTAGCTAAAGTATGGAAGCAAAATAAAATACCAAATACTGAAGAATGGATTTTGAAAGTATTTGATATAATCCAAATGGACAGCCTGTCCCAAAGACTGAAAGAGACACAAAAGAAAATGAATTGGTCTGGATTTAAGGACTTTATTTTAAACAGAAAAATTACACGAATGATAGACATATTCAACATTTGAGAAAAAGACACAAAAGAAGCCGAACTGGCATACACCAATGAAGAAAATGCAATCAATGACCAAAAAGCTATATTCTCAAAGACTTTGGGAAGTCAATCACCCCCGGTATCCTTTTCTTTTTCTTTTTTTTACACTGTATTTCCATCTTTTATTCTTATTCATTCTCTCTCTATTCTCTCACTATCCCTGCAGTTTTATGTTTTCCCCTACTTTCACTGTAAATATTATAAAAGCACAATAAAAATATTTTTAAATGAGTTAAAGGAACTGAAAACAGAAAAGAAAGAGATAAAGAAAGCCCAAGAAATACTACAGTCAAGAATGAAAAATCTGGAACTAAA
The DNA here is from genome assembly GCF_025583915.1 of Anolis sagrei ordinatus. NCBI lineage: Eukaryota > Metazoa > Chordata > Lepidosauria > Squamata > Anolidae > Anolis > Anolis sagrei. The sequence continues at coordinate 122,634,382 of NW_026846588.1, read as the reverse complement.
AAATAGAAGAGAAGTATGAAGTAATAAAACCAAGAGAACTTGAATATCAACTAAGATTGAGAAATATACAAGAGGACGCAGAGGAAAATATAAGAGACAAAGTGTAGGGCTGGGCAACCACAGAAAAATTTGTTTCTAAACTCGATTCGTTTTTAGGGGGTTTTTGCGTTTCGATTTTTAAAAGAATTCTGAAATTTTTCTTTAAAAAAGTTCAAAATTTATGAAATTTCGGAAATTACGAAACAATTACGAAACAATTACGAATCGATTCGTTAATGGTGGACGCGACCGCGCAATACGCTAAAAAAACCTCCAAATGGGACAGGGGGAACTTCTGAAGCTTCCCTCTCCCTCTGTTGTTGACTGTTGGTGTGATAATTATATATTTTTTCACTGATAAAACAAACAACAACTATAAAATTTGCACCAGACATCCGGAAATAATAACGAAACGATTTCGAAACGATTTTGAAACGATTACGAAACAATTACGAAACAATTACGAAACGAATTGAAAAATTCGTTTCGATTTTTAGTTGCTCCTGAATGGTTCAGTATCGCTTCATTATCAAAAAATAACGAATTAATAACGAATTACGAAATTAACGAACGAAACCGCCCAGCCCTAACAAAGTGATAGAAATTCTAGCTGAACTATTAGATTGCACTGATCAAGAAATGCAAGAACAAACAGATAGACACATTTAAAGGCAATCAAAATATGGGGGTTTTTTGTACAAACACCCACAAAGCATTGATCACTCAACACAATTGAAATTACATACCTCCATGTATTTGTCATATTATAGGGAATTCACCTTTTCTTACAATATTTAAAAATGCATTTACAAATGTATGTGGTATTAAATTATTGATCTATTAAAACCCATACAATGAAGTTGGGGGTTTTTTTTGGTTGGGTGATAGCTCCAATGAATATACAAATTCACTCTTTCATTTCTCAAACTCCTGGTTTCTCAGGTAAAATACAACTACCATCCCACCACTGAAAGAAGAGACCAGACAAGATTGTGGATTGAAACATGGGCAATTTTTACTTAAATGTTATCTGAATTAACTTTGTGGCTTGCAGCATCTAACTAAAGGAGCATGAACCTGGTGTGGATTTAAGCTGAGGTAGTGGTTCTCCATGACCTACCCCTCAACTAAGTTGGGAGAAACACCTGGGTCCCTGGATATAGTACATTTTACTGTTTCCAGGGTGATCCCTCAGGAAAATGTACAAAGAATTCTGCCCCAAGTCCAAAGAATTTTATGGAGGCCAGAACTCTCCCTGTTTCAAGGCCATTTCCATTCGTTCTCACCTCAGTTACATAAACACAGGTGAGGTTTTCTGTTCCTGGCCAACACCACAAAGGAGTGCCTTAGGAGTACACCACATATAAATCTATGGCTGCTTTCTGCCACAGATTAGGGATACTCTACCCCTATCCCCTACTAGGCTCCCCAGAGCAGCCTTAATGCCCCTTTTCAAGTCAACTTAGAATTGGTGATTGCCAACATCCAAGGGATGGATGCCATTACCTCAGAAGAAATCGGGCCTAAAGTATGTGATGTCATTGTGAAGAATATATGAGCTCATACCTTCATCCAGCACCTTGTGAACAGCCCATTTGACTCTCTTTCTCATTATGTCAAATTTATTAATGCCATGCTGTGTGTGTGAGGTCATGCTTCCTTGATCTTCTGAAATTGATCAAAGCCTGGATAACCAGGGCTTCGCCTTTAGACAGACCCAGGTCATTTCCACTCAGGTGGATCACAAACACATCGGGAGGAAGCACTCTCCCCAATGCAAACAGCAATGGGTACAAACTGTGCCAATGGAGGCCTCCCCTGCCTCCCAGGCTGTCTCCACCCAAGTGGATCAGAAGCATATTGGGGGCAGCACTTCCCCAATGCAAACGGCAATGTGTACCAACCATGCCAATGTAGGCCTCTCTTGCCTCTCATGTCATTTCCATCCAAGTGGATCACAAGCACAACAGGAGGGAGCACACTCCCTGATGTAAATGGAAATGGGTACCAACCGTTGGAGGCCTCTATTGCCTCTCATGTCATTTCCACCCAGGCAGATCACAAGCACATCAGGAGGAAGCCCTCTCCCCAATGCCAAGAGGAACAGACACAGTCCATACCAATGGGGGCCTTTCCTGCCTCTCAGGTAGTTTCCACTCAAGTGGAACACCAGAACAACAGGAAGAAGCCCTCTCCCCGATACAAACATAAATTGATACAAACCATGCCAACACAGGCCTCTCTTGCCTCTCCCTTCAATAGTGGCCACTGGGATGCAAGGCCCAAATGTCAGCCATAGGGACTGCTGCAAGTCTATCTCTTCACTAGTCTTGTGCAATCTGGATAAACCATGATCTGTTTTGATGTCCCAGATATTTGTGGGGGGCCCAATACATTTTTCATGAGACTCTCGAATTTGGAAGGAAAGAAATCTGTTTTTAATCTGGGAAGCTGAAAGATTTGTTTTTCATCCTGCCCATTATCCTACCTTGGACTTCCTTTAAAAAGCCCCCTTTTTTCCTCTTGATTTGCAGGGCCCTGCCTGGAGTGGTGCCTTTTCCCCCTCACAATTCAATCTCCTTTCTGTTATAGGTTTAATGCTTCCTTAAACAGTTTCTAATTTTTTTACTCTAGAGGAGATAGGCACTACAGGTGCTAAAGGCGCTGCAGGTGCTGCAGACGCGTGCTCTCACCCTGAAGCACATACCATGCACTCAGCTTTCCAAGGCATTTTAAAGAGGCTTTCCCTTCCTAGGGAAGGAAGAGTGATCCACCTGGAGCTATCCTACCTTAGACTTCCCTTAAAAATCCCTTTCTTTCCCACACCTGGAGTATTGCCTTTTGCCCCCTCACACTTTAATCTCCTTTCTGCTTTGGGTTTAATGCTTCCTTAAAGTTGATTCTACTTTCTACTCTAGAGAAGAGTAACTAGGTGGTAGTAGTTTTCTGAGAATTAGGCTTTTCTTTTTGTTTGCTGAGATTTATTATTATTATTATTATTATTATTATTATTATTATTATTATTATTATTTAGAAGTATATTTTCTGAAGGAGAGGAGGGGAGGAGAAAAAGAAGTGAAAAGAGTGACTCTCCAAGCCCGCAATCATGTGCATGCACCCCACTCACCCATCCCACACATTCCCAACTCCCAGCCAGTCTCACTAAATAAAAAATCAAGAAAATAAAGAAAAATAAAAAAGATTTTAGAGAGGCCAAGCCAGAAGCCAAGCCAAAACATTAAGCTGAGAATGAGTGAGCCAGGCCATAGATGTATGTCATGGACATCTGCAAAGTGTTGGATCTCTTGGGCCTTTTTTGTCCACCAGATATTCTTGAGTTCTCCTCAGGTCTCTCCGACAGGATGGTGACAATAAATTTTTCCTTGATGTCTTTGTCAGCATCTAGTGTTGGTGCGTAGGCACTTACAATAGTTGCCTGATGGTTTTTGACAAGGTTGATTCAGAATCATAGAATCATAGAATCAAAGAGTTGGAAGAGACCTCATGGGCCATCCAGTCCAACCCCCTGCCAAGAAGCAGGAATATTGCATTCAAATCACCCCTGACAAATGGCCATCCAGCCTCTGCTTAAAAGCTTCCAAAGAAGGAGCCTCCACCACACTCCGGGGCAGAGAGTTTCACTGCTGAACGGCTCTCACAGTCAGAAAGTTCTTCCTAATGTTCAGATGGAATAGGTTGAGAGTTGTTCATTAATGCCAATGGGTACTTTGGACAGATGCTTCACCAGGTAATTTCAGATAGTAAAGCTGATTCCATATATTCTTCATTCTTATTCGGGCAGTCCCTTCCAGAAGAAGATGTAGCTTCCTTTTTCTTCCTTCAGATGTCCTTCTCCTGCTCTTCAGGTCTCTTGAAGTGCTGCTATGTCAATGTTGAAGCATCTCAGCTGCCTTGCAATAATAGCAGTCCTCCATTCAGAGTGTTCGCTGTCTGTGGTCTCCAACAGTGTCTGTACGTTCCATGTTTTTGGCTGCAAGGTGGTGACCCCCGCTAGATGCGGCAGTCCAGTCAGAGATAAGTGAGGCAGACCATGTTTAGAGCACCTTTTCTAGACCCCTCCCATATTAGGTGAGCAAAATGGGTCCTACAAAGGGTTGTTCAGTCTTGGCTACAGCTGCCAGACTACTCTACTGCCTCAGACCTTGAGGTAGAACAACTGAACCCATATCCATCACTCATGTGCCTGTTTGTGGCTAGGGCTTCCAGATTTCATAGTCCTGCCCCGTTGCCACTCATTGATTGTCATGGTGCTTTTATTGGTTTTGTTTTATTTTTCTTGGAAGACAACTGTGCATGAAATTGATTTATGTGTGTAGGTCAATATACAGCCAATCAACACACAGTCTTCACAGAATGAGGGTCCAATTCAGTGCCATAATTAACACTTCACAGAATGAGGATCCCATTCAGTGGCATAATCTGTTGCAGGGTTCTTCCCCCTTCACAACCATTGCATCATGTACCATTTTGTTGAAACACTATTTTGTAATCCTTTCTTTTTAAAAGTTTGTTCTGGTTTAATAAACAACATTTTGGGTTTTCTCCAGTCTTGTTTCATCTGCCCATTTCTTCAGCAAATCATTGCTGAGTAATTTTAGAGATAAGACTGTGACCAGGAAATGGCCTCCACTGGAATTGACATTGGCAAGTAAAGAGTCAATAACACAAGTTGGCAAGAGTTATCTTTTTACAAATAAAGACTAGTCTTTGCTAAAGTGAAACTGTGAATGTTAAGTGGTGTCTTTCCTTTCAATGCTTTCAATTCAATTCACTGCTGTCAATTTAATTCAATTGGAAGTATTTTTTTAAAAAAATCATTTTTATGTTCCTATGGTGCCAAAGAACCTTACATTTAACTCAATTAAACCAGAAGAGAACATTGGAAACACAGGTTGGACATGAAGATATGTCTCAATCACAACTGTAGAGAGGGTCCAGGTTGTCTTTTAGCATCTTCAAATGCTTATATTATTTGGCCATGTTCAAGATTCATTGTTGAACTTCTGGTAAATCATGTGATTTAGAAAAGTAAATCCTAATTATGTAACGCATAGCCTATATAAGGAGGACTAAACTCCTAGTATCTTATCCCTGGCTTCATAGAGCGCCTGAAATTGTGAAGCAAGTGAGTGGATTTTAAACTGATCTTTGAATGATGGGTGTCTGAGGCTGGATCTACATTGTCCTATATCCAGGATCTGATCTCAAATTATCTGCTTTGAATTGGATTATATGAATCTACACTGCTAGATAATCTGGGATGAGCAAATAATATGGCACCAGAACCTGTGATATAGGGAAGTGTAGGTCCAGCCTAAGAAAAATTGCTACCAGTTCTGTGTAAAAACTGGTCATCTTGCATTGTGCTCAACACATTTTATTAATTGAAAACAGGCTAGATCTTCTTGATTACCAATTCAGTCTTCATTGATAAGATATATTTTGATTATTAAGTGCTTACTGTATCTGATGTTCACATTCTTCTTTGCTTTTCTTCTAATTTCTTCCAGCTTTAATGATTTAGTTGATTTTTGTTCAACAATAGTATAATTTCTTATTCTCTTAATTTCTTTAACACTCATTACTTTTTACATTTGCTTGAATTCTTCAGAGGATATAGTCACTTACAAGGAATACTGTGAAATATAGTTCAAAAAAGCAGCTTTTCTAAGTATTCTTTCAAGGTAAGATTAAGAGATTTTATTTAAACTCTAGAAAGTCAATGCAAGTCAGTTAATAATTTTCATTTTATTGCAGCACAATGGAAAACACTTTGTATGCACTGATTCTTTCATTTCTCTTCTTTAAATTCTTTTCACAGACTGAACCATTAAACAATGCTGTTGCTTGTAACACTTTGTGCTTTAGTCCTCTGCGTATTGCCAGAAACAACCGTGGTACCACAGCAAGTTGTTCAAACCTGCGACCCAAAAGCCTGTTCACTAGTTGTGTGTGCACCAGCTGAGAGAGGGTTACCAGGAAGAGATGGGAGAGATGGACTGCAAGGACCAAAAGGAGAAAAGGGAGAACAAGGTGTGGAAAACATAACTTTGTAATGCTCTATACTAGGAAAGCAATGATGGTGAGGTTGAAGGTCATTTCCAGGTTTTTAAGTTTTCTTTTTATTAATTGAAGTGTTGAACATTTTTGAATTGATTAAAATTAATTAATTGTATTAATTAACATTAATTTTTTCAGTAAAGATTAATTAAATTCTTCATAAAATAAAAGTATTATAAAAATGATGATGACATTTTTATAATACTTTTGATCAACTTCTGGCAGGTCACAGAGTCACCCAAAATAACTCACCTAAATTTGTGAGTTAAACAAAACTAAAATCTTCTTTATGCCCTCCAGTACAACTCCATGACCTGCCAGAAGTTGATCAAAGAATCACACTGGAGTATCTAGGGATACCTAAAAAAAACACTTCTCTAAGAAATTCTGGATTTTCCAGTACATTGACTTCTTGTAGAAGTTGACCATAGAATCATATTGGGGAATCTAATGATTTCTATAGGAGTGTTCTTTTGTTCTTTCACATTTGTATGGGCCTTTGACTGCTAATTCCAGAGACCATGGAGGGCTACCTATAGTGTGTCTTTTCTAAGCTCCTTTCCCTGGCTTATGTATTCTTCCTCTTCTCTGGCTCCACTTTCTTCCTATTCTCTGGCCAAGTATGCATCCATAAAAGGTGCATGAGAACATTGCCCCTCCTAAATAAAAATTTTCCCCTTCCTCATGAAATGTTCATTGGGTCCTGAAGTGTTTAGCCTAACAAAATTTTGGATATGCGCTTCCAAATAGAGTTTAGGCATTCAAAGAAATAGAGTGGGCAAAGTCATTCAGGGAATGTGAACACTGAAAAATAGAGGTCTGACTCATTTTCAATGTTTAATTCTCTGTAATCCTAAAATTTGGGGAAGAAAGAAAAGAGAAAAGGGTTATGAGGGGAGGAATGAAAAAAGAAGAAAGAGAGAGAAAACAAAAGACAAGATGACAAGAGAAAAGAACAGAGAAGGAAAGAGCCAAATAAATAGAAAAAGAAGGGAAATAAAAAGAGGAAGGAAGGAAAAAGAAGGGAAGAGAAAACAAAGGGAGAAGGAAACAAGAAACCAAAGAAGGGAGGGGGAGCAAAAAAAAAGGGGGAGAGGTATGAGGGGAAAGAAGCAAAAAAAATGAAAGAAAGAAGTTGAGAAGTGTATGAGGGAAAGCAATTCAAAAAGAAAGGAAAGAAAGAAAGGAGGAAGGGAGAAGGCACATTAAAGAAAAAGAAAGAATGAAAGAAAGCCATAGAAATGCATACCTGGGCAATGTAGGGTAAATAAGCTAGTATAAAATAAATAGAAAATAGAGAGCTTGGGGAGTGGGGAGGTGAGGAGAATTCTGCATCCTGACATCATTTGACTGTCAGAATACTGGAATATAGAAGCTGAAGGGAGCCATCACCTTAAATTAGGTGTCAGGAACATTATGGGATTAGTAGATGTCAATAGCTGAGGATGGGATAATCACAACGACCAGTACAGATCATGATTCAATTGGAGCCATCAGTAGCTGCCGACCAGTTAGCTTGCCTTGTGTGATAAAATCCTATAATTGAAATAGCCAGAATTATTTTAGTCAAATTGACATATGCAGACAAAGGAAAGAAAGGACCATATAAGTCAGGCATGGACAAACTTTGTTCCTTCAGGTGTTTTGGACTTCAACTTCCACAATTCCTAACATCTGGTAAGCTCACTGGGATTTCTGAGAGTTGAAGTCCAAAACACCTGGAAGTTTGTCTGTGCCTGCTGTAGATGTTCACTGATTTAACAATATTGGTGACCATGAGAGATACCATTCATCATTATACTTTGACTTTAATGTTTATATTCTTAAACCGAAGGTGGGGTGTAATGTTCAACTTTCTTGCAATGGGTTACAAAGTTTAATGGGATTTATATTTCTCTTTGCTGAGAGTTTAGTTTACTAATCCAAATATTATTTTTTTATCAAACACCAGGACTGCAAGGACCAAAAGGGATACTGGGTCCTCCAGGAAAAATGGGCCCAGCTGGACCAGCAGGAATGACAGGAGCAAAAGGAGATGTTGGAAACATGGGTAAGAAGTGTCTTCAGCCAAATGAATTTGCTCATAATATTGTACATTAAAGTTACAATGTATGGCAGTTACCACTCTTGATTTTATCATTGCTCCTCTTGCAACTGCTTCAAATGGAACACAAGATCTCCAAATGCTGAACCTGATAATTCAGAAGTTCAGCTCTATGGAATTATGACATTTGAAGTCTAGGGAGAGCTTGTAACAAACCAAACTACTAACCATAGAAAGAAACTCATTCGATGCTGCTATGGCAGTTAAAGAGGAATCATCATGCTATAACTATGTAGCATGAAAGGGGCCTTAATCTGATATAAATAATTTTGGACTGGCCTTGAATTCCACCGAGATGTTTACAAGCTTCACTTCCAAATCATGGCAGCAGTGGGAGTTGAGTCTCAACTGTCCAGTTGGGTCAAACCTAGTTTGGCCTTGCTGGATGGTTACCTTTATGTTTGTTACTGCTTGTCACCACAGTAATGGCCACAGAACTCTGGAAAGCTCACAAGGGGCCTTTGTTTATGTCAGCAAAGGCACCCGCACAACCTGGCAAAGGAGAGGAGGAAGGCAACCCCGCTCCTCCTTTCTCCAGGTCACAGGAGTGTATTTGCTGACATCAACAAGGGCTCGCAGTGACAGTCACAAGTTCTCCCAAGCTTTGTGGCTATTGTTGCAGTGGGAAGAAAAAACCAATAGAAAAGGTGTCATCCCTTTTTCCTGCACTACAGAGCATAGGGAAAATGAAATGACAGCACTGACCAATGTGAATGGCTGGACTGGTTCAAATTAAGACCAGTCCATTTGTTCACATTAACCCCAAAATGTGTGGTTGTTCCAGAGTTCCCTGATTTTTGCTAATGCAGGAAAATAGTCAGTTAACCAGTTTTACCTTGTGTTAGGAGCCAGACATCTCTGAACATGTGTGGACATCCAGAAGTGACATCTGACCCAATTTGGATTTTGTGACCCAGGGAGACATGCCCAGAAAGTGATGCCATATCACTCCTGATTATCATTTTGAAAGTGACCATACAGGATTATGCAATAATTTTGACTTCCCGTGAGTGTTTTTCTGATTTCTTCATTCCAATAAATATCAACTTCTGTCTAATTTTTAAAATTCTTAAACAGGGTTACAAGGAGCAACAGGACCACAAGGACCGGAGGGGAGGATAGGCCCTCCTGGATCAAAAGGAGATAAAGGTTACACAGGAGAAAAGGGGACAAAGGGTGACAGTGGTCTCTCAGGTAAGATTAAGTGGGATATCTTTAACATCGAAGGAAAATACCTGGGGAAGATTAAATATTGGCCCTTTGAAACTCAGGTGCTTTACAGAATTTGAATGAAAGAGATTGACTTACAAGTTGTAATTTATATACTCTGCAAGACCTAACTCTTTTTTTTAAAAAAAAAAAAAGAAACAATTCAATTCCACTGATAATACACTTATGTACACCCTCAACAGTAAAATTATAGATCCCAGAGTAGACATTGCTTCAATATCTGGAATCATGGATACTGTGTATCTCCAAGATACAAAAGTTTTAGTTGAAAGATAGCAAACACATAGATGTTCAAGAATGACGAGCCCTACCATTGGAAAACAGGCAGAAAATTGTTTAATTTGCTGATACATTTTGACTGTAAAGATGGGTTGGAATATACAACTATATTACGATATGTATTGTGAGTGTATAAATGTTGCCATTTAAACAAACAAAAAAATCTTGAGGCAGCAATGTGAAAAATATATTTACCACCTCAGGATGCTACAGCACTATTTCTTCCAGATGTTGATTACTCTATCCTTCCTCAGAAGTCAATCTATTGAAAAACCGAGTGATTGCCCTTGAGGGACAGCTAAACGCCCTGCAAGCCAGTTTCTCCAAGTATCAAAAAGGTAAAGTATTAAACTAATAGTGGAATGGAAATGAGAGTATTAGTAGAATAGGGTTACCGCATTAATGTAATTATCAATAAGGTTGGAAAAACCTAATTACTTCACATTACTGTTAGAAGGAGAAAATAAGTCTATGAATCTATTGGCCCATCTGCACTAGCCACCACCATATCACATAAGGTGATTTTAGCATGCCAGGATGCTGTCAGGATGCGTCTTCCTTGGGTCTCATGYTGCCCATTACGCAACGTATGGCTACTTCTGRCAGGGCTCCATGGAGGAAGCACCCTGACAGCATGGCAGGGTGCTTTCCTTGGAGAGCCATGGGGGCAGCGCAGGTGGTGGGAGGGGGAGACACATGACAATTGTTCCCCATGTGGGATGGGGAATTGTCAGATGTGGGTGAAGCGAGATGTGGGCCACTGGGATTTCCCCACCGTCCCACTGATTCACCAAGGAGGGTGGCAGATTGTCCATGCAATGAGGTCCTTACTCTGAGACTGGTCTGGAGCAGCAATACTACAGCCTGACTTCAGAGGTGGATACACTGCTTATCACTGTTCWATAACATCCAGTGAGACAAAACCAATTTGGCTCTTCTGGATGTTCACCTTTACCTGGCTAGTTGTCCCTGTCAGCAATGAAGCTAACCAGAGAGCTCCRGAAAATGCCTGGCTTTTACGTGACATCTTTGCTGACATCAATAAAAGCACCCACCCTTTCTCCTTGGTCATGCATGTGCCTTGCTGGTATCAGTAAAAGTGCCTGCCAATGGCCATGAGCTCTCAAAAATTCTCCAGCCAGCTGCCACTGTGACCTATATGACAGAGCCCCAATTTGCAGACTGCAGGGGAARGGGCATGATGCTACTGGGCCATAAGGACAGCAGACCGGTTCACATTAGAGTCTAGCTGTTGACACCAACTCAAGAGTGCAGTGTGGAGCTKTGGAGCTTTGCTGAAACTCTGGAGCTTTGCTGTCTAGAGCTTTGCTGAAACTCTGGTACAGTCCTCAAATTTTCATGGTGGGGTAAAAATGGAAGTCCCTGGACATTCTCTAGATGTCCTGGAGCAGGCCATAGGGCTCCATAATTATACTGTCATTCAAGGGCCTGTCTAGCCTGTCAAAAACCAAAAGTTCAACCAGAACAATGTCCAGGAAAATCACATTTCCCAAATACCTTACCATCTTCTCTTTCTCAATTATACACACACACAATATATTGCTACAGAGCATTTTTTCAAAGAGATACTGATGTCTTTATTTCGTATTTTTATCTATTTCAAGCTAACAGTCATATCAGTCTGCTCAAGCTGACCACTTACTCAAGTTCTGTTTTTCAAATTGCTTTTATTGTTTGTTGTTACTATATTTTCTAAAATTAAAATGCATATAGGTAAGCTACAGATAAGTAAAAATGAAATTAATTATCTAAATGTAATGAAAAGAGTTTACAATAAATTGGAATTAATGAGCAGGGAGATGTTCAAACATAACAATAAACCAGAATTCTATGAAGCACAACCAGGTTTACTATCACGTAAACACCCAAACAAAGACTGATCATCCCTCCTGACATAGACACTCCCACTTTTTTGTTTCAGTTGCAGCATACCCAGTTGGCCAAATTGTTGGCAATAAAGTCTTTGCAACCAGTGGCTATGAAGGCAACTTTCATGATCTGAAGCGGACGTGTCAGCAAGCAGGCGGCCAGCTGGCTTCCCCAAGGAATTCTGCTGAAAATACAGCAATCCAACAGATTACTATTCTATATAAAATGAAAGCATTTCTTGGGATAACCGACATTCAAACAGAGGGGACATTTAAATACTTGAACAGTGAGACCATTGTTTACTCCAACTGGAATACAGGAGAACCCAGTAATTATAGAAATAACGAGGATTGTGTTGAAATTCGTTTGGATGGCAAATGGAATGACATACCTTGTACGGATAAGACCCTAATGATCTGTGAATTTTAGGCCATTGATCTTAATATGTCCAATCTATTTACAATTGACCCATACATGTTAATTTTATTAGTAGGAATTAAAATAAAATGATTACCATATCATTTATTTTCACACAATTTCAGTGAGGTAGGATGTTGGCATGTGTACATGATTAATGTAGACATTGAGGACTAACAACAGTAGCAGTACTCATCTATGGACAAATCTGGAAAAATAAAATGGATAAGCTAATCAAAATGGAAAATTGAGTAATTAAAACATTTGAGCTTTCAGAAATGGATAAGCTAACCGTGTTGTTGAGAAGAAAAGCAATGAATGGCTTTATATAAGATTGGGAACTTTAAATCAATTTTTAATATGAGAACAGAGAAAAATATAATGCTTGCAAACAATTTTTTTAAAAAAACAATTGAAATTAAACAATTAAAAGAGTTACTATAACAATCTGGAATGTTAAGTATCACCAGACTACTGCAATGTGCTCTACATGGGGCTGCCTTTGAATACTGTTTGGAAGCTTCAAGTAGTCCAATGGGCAGCAGCCAGATTGCTCTCTGGAGTGAAGTACAGGGAGTGCACAACACCCCTGCTACGGCCGCTCCACTGGCTGCTAGTTTGCTACCGAGGACAATTCAAAGTGCTGGCTTTAGTCTATAAAGCCCTAAACAGTTCTGGCCCAGCTTACCTGTATGCTGGGCCAGAACTGTATTTCCCTCTATGAACCACCTCGGAAGTCAAGATCTTCTGAGGAGAACCTGCTATCAATCCCACCTCCTTCACAGGTGCAACTGGTGAATATGAAAGACAGGGCCTTCTCAGTGGTGGCCCCTCAGCTATGAAACTCCCTCCCCAGTGAAATCGGATCAACCCCCTCCCTCCTGACGTTTAGAAAGAAACTAAAAACTTGGCTATTGACCAAGCTTTTGTAGAACATTTAGTGAAATAGCCAGCTATGAAGTAATTGTAACACAATTTGAATGGCTCCTGGATTGCGACCAGATTTTGTGTGGTTTTAATAGTTGATTTTAATGAATGGAAATGCTTTGATTTTTAATTTAATTATTTTAATGTATATGTTTACTGTATTTATATGCTTATGTTTGTATGGCATTGAATTTTGACAATTTGGAAGCCGCTCTGAGTCCCCTTGGGGGTGAGAGAGAGCGGCATAAAATCATAGCCAATAAATAAATAAAGTAACAGTGGAAATTTAACTCAATCATACCTGAACCCTCCTAGAAAGTGTGAAGTTGCCTTTTAAAAAATTGTTAGTGTCGTTAGTTAAATGTATGTGAACATTTAATGGTATGCTTGCATACATTTCATGAAATGTCTATATATCTCATAAAGTATACTTCTGTAATGTTTTCAAAATAAATATATATACACAATCCAAAATCATTATAACACATTCCCATTGTTTTACTCTTGAGAAGTTGCAAGGCATAGTTATCAAGCATAAATCCAATTGTTAGTCCTAACTGAAGTAGTTCTCTTGCATAATGACATGATATGTGAATGCTTATGTCAGTTTCATCGGTTAAATTTGTCTATTTTACATGGGACTAAAACTGAATTTGGTCTATGTCTACTTTAGATGAAAGAACACTGAGACCGAATTACAATAGCTTTATACTTTATTACCAATAGACTAATGCAGCTTATTAGAAATGAGCAAATCATTGTACATTTGCAGAAGCTCTCCAGAGGCCAACTTGTGCTAAGTTATTTTACCATGTGATACAGAAAATGCCAGGTGCAGCTCATCCCATTATAGGCAGTAAAAATACAACAATAACAAAGCAAATTACTAAGAAGTTGCCACACTTTTGTGACACTTAGATTCTCCTGCTTGAATCATTTTTTATTTTATTATTTATTTGTTTATTATTTATTCAATGTATACCCCATCTTTCTCCTGGGATGGGATCCAAGGTGCCTAGTGGTAAAGGTGGGCCTGTGTTGGCATCTCAAACTTGATGCTTGAATGTTGAGGGAAATATAGCTCATTTTCCTCTACTTTACAGCATATGCTTATTTTACTGACTGGAATAATTTCATATGATTTGTTAGGCAAGGAATACTCAGAAATAGTTTTGCCAGTTTTTGCCAGATTGTTCTTCTAAAATGTATCCTACGCCTAATATATGTTGGTGATCTCCAATCCAAAATTAACAATTACTGGCCTTGGTTAGCTTCTAGGATCAAATAGGATGTGGTACCTTTTGGGTATTTACTATCCACATTCTGCACTGCTCTCTGATGCCAGTAAAGGAGAACATACAGTAAAAAAAAAAAGTGTGCAGGAAGACTCTGAGATGTATAGTTCAAAATACATTTTCTAAAGTTCGCCAGAATGATACTTATCTGTTCTTGAGATAACTGTATTTGTGATAATATTTATAATCAAAAGAACTATATAATACTTGGTTTGTGTAAACAATAAAAACAATTGTATGAAAGAATAGTTGGAAAATAGCAGCTCCTTTTCTATTATTCTATATAAAACACCATTCCCTTTGTATGTTGTAATTAATGTTCTTGTTTGATAGAGTCATAGCCTGTTCTAATGTCTTTGAGACATTGTTCTTCAATGTAATACAATGTTTTGGTTGCCGATGACACGATAAATATTGTTTTTCAATAAAATGCAGATGAAAACTGAATTGTATTCTGAGATGGTCCAAAATGATTTTTGTGTACTTGAGGCCATTCCTTCAATTTGGTTCTTCTATTAAAACACATTGCTCAATTCCTCTGGACAAGTCAACAAAAGGTGCCCTATGTAATGACTTGACACTGAAGAGTTTCTGCATTGTTTGTTTTTGGAAGGGAGGAGAGAACAGTGAGTGGGGTTGTGATGTGAGCTTTGCCCCAGAGACTTGCTACTAGTAGATCGTGGGTCAGTCCGCAATCAAAAATTATTCTTTTTTAAGAGCAGAAAAATAAAAAGTCAGTCAAAGGTGGTTATTTTTAACTGAGGAACTATATCTGGATTCCTACAAGAATATTAAGTCTGTAAAGAGCAACCTTTTGTGTGATCTGCACTCTATTAGGAGGAATGTAAGTAATTTTTATTATTAAATCAATGTAATGTTTTTATTAAAATAAATGTAAAAGTTTTACATCTACATTTCCACCAGATAGGCATCAATCACAAAACTTGCACACATACTGAAACTGAAACATTATTGCTCAATTCTGTATATTAAAAAGTTCTGATTTATCTCAATGGATCAGTTCAAAATAGCTGGGTGTCAGATTGGTGACCCGTAAAATGAAGGTTTATTGGATTGAGTGCAAGCCTTGATGAATATATACATAGGTTCACTCTTTCATTTCTCAGCCTCCTGGTTTTTCAGGTAAAATGCAGTTCTTCAACAAACAGATTCATAACAGATCTTACTCTAAAATTTACTCCTCTCCTATACATGTGCTGTAATCCTGGCTTGGATCAAGCCTATAAATGATTACTTTTGTACTAAGGAAGAGAATATCCAGCTGCACATGCTACATATGGAGAGAGTTATAAGATCTCAGGGTTTAACCTTTCTTCTCCACACACAAAAATAAGGGAGAAGTTTTCCTAATTTACTAAAATTCATCTTTTTTTCTTGTTATTTGCATAGCAGACTGTACAACTGTATTAATGTGTTATGCTTAAAAACATCACAAGGATCTTGACCCTGAAATCTCAAGGCATATGATTGTCTTGACCTGGCAACACTAAATTTCTAATAAGAAATATTTCAGCTTTAAACCTTACCAAATAGCTGTAAGTTAGAACCAAAACAGAATAGGAGAGAAGTTAGACTACAGCCTCCAGAAGTTAGGAATATCTGGCTGGGGGATTTTTGGAGCTATACTCCAATCTTTAACTTTTTCAGCCTTTAGACAAGATATTATTCACAGTCAAGCATGTAGCCGGGGGGGGGGGGGTGTTTGAGGGGCTTCAGCCCCCCCCCCCGAAATTCTCATGGTGGTTCGCGAAAAAGCCTTACTGGTGCATTATTTAAATTGTTATGTTTATTCATATCATGATCTGATCACCATACTCAATATATCCCATATGCATGGGGGTATTGGGGTAATGATACAAAAGGTTTGCTAGGCTAGACCCTCTTTCACTCAGACTCGGCCCCCCCGAAACTCAGCCCCCCCGAAACCCCCCCCTGAAAATTTCCCCCCCCCCCGAAACAAAATCCTGGCTACGGGCCTGTTCACAGTGTATTTATATAAATGACTTTTTAAAATGCATGTGTATGAAAGGACATTAATATTCTTAAATAAAAAATTTTAGGTAGTAGAAAGTCTTCAAATAATGACTATCTGCTGTAAATCCATTTGTTTTTGACAATAATCCCATTGCCCCTTGTTCTAAAAGTAACAGAGTAGAAGTTTTAAATTACTCAAATTTCCATTTGAGGGTCCCGTTAAAATGTTTCATCACCACCTGTAATTGAACTACTAATGCTATCTGTGCTTACATGAATAGTATCTCATGTAGTTTGATCCTACAGGTAGTCAATAGGATAAATAGAGTAGTGTTTCAAATGGCAGTATCATAAATCCATCACTGAAATAATAGACACCAAATGTCTAACACACTTATTACCATCCTGGAATTTTGCATACTTTACATGTAACATACTAAGGTTATAAGGAGACTATGCTTATGTGGGACTCCCCGAAAGGTTAGCAAATAACTTAGAAGAAAAGGGATTAAGGAGGGTAAAAGATATGTGGAAACAAAATGGAGAGATAATCAATTGGTCAGAGTTTTTGGAAAGGGGGGGGGGGAGAAAATTGATTAAAATTAAGAGGGATTTGGGAAAAAGAGAGTGCACAGCCCACTGAAGAACTAAAGGTAGATAAATTGCTAAATGCAAGAGATAAAACAAGTAAAGGAACAGTGGCAAAATATATATAATTTAATAGTATAAGATAAAGAGTTTATGATTAGAGCAATAAGTAACAAATGGAATGGAGTTAAATCATTACAGACACAAGAAATAGAGGAAATAATTAGGAACATGAATAAAATAAAAACAGAAAAATATAATGAATTAGAAAAAAAGATGATATTAAGATGGTATAGAACTCCTGAACAATTGGCTTATATGTTAAAAGGAAAGAATTCGAAGTGTTGGCATTGTAATAAAGAAAAATGTACTTATTCACATATGTGGTGAGAGTGTTCTGAAATTAAAAAGTTCTGGCAGATGATACAAGGAAAAATTCAGGAGATATTCCAGATAAAAATTCAAATTAATAATGTTTGCTACTATGGGGAGTGCTGGATCATCCAAGTATAAAAACTAATTGCCAGGAGTTATTTAAGGTAACAATAAGAGCAGCCCATGCAGTGATTGCTAGAGGATGGAAAGACAAATCGAAATGGACTTAAAGTAATTGGAATGATTATATGTATGACCAAGTACTGTTAGATAAAATGGGAATTATGACTAAGCAAGCACCAAGAATGGACAAAGAAGAAATCATTACAAATAGATGGAAGGTCTACTTCAACTGGGTGAAAAATTGAGGAGCCAACGATCATATAAAAGAAAAAAAATACAAAGACTCTACCAGTGGCTGGATCTGCAAGATTAGTAGAAATATACTGTGGTTGAGGAGTAGAAATATACTGTGGTTGGGTTTATAACATAATAAAATATGTTTTTTTAAAACGGAGACTATGCTTATTAACCTTATGAATTACGTTATGTGAGAAATCCTATCTTGATGCTATCAATTTGCACATACACTTTGAGTCTACACTAAAATATGTACAATCCCTAATATTTAAACATATTCATCAGTCAGTTCAAACTCACACTGGTGAATTACAGTACTATCAGTTGGATCATCATAGCTCACTTTTTTGGTCACTGTAAAAGTTGAAATTCTGTTTAGACCATGCAATGACTAAAATCCTCCTTCCCAAATCTACCTTGAAAGCACCACAGTCATCTCTACCAAGCCATTTTTGTATTGTTGGAGGGCAGGGGTACAAGGAAGGAGAAATCCAGGTGTTTTGCTGTACCTGGATGTGCTGCAAGGATGCAGTTTGCAGAGATCTATTGAGTACTATTGACAGTCCTTGCAGACACCTACAGAAAAATAACTGGATAAACTTTTCTCTAAAACATGTAAACACTTGCATTGCAGGCTAAACTGATTAAAACATAACCTTTGGTGTGGAGATAACATCAGAAGGTGTAGCTTCTGAGTTACAGTTATGTCTCACGATATAGGATCTTGGCTTATATACTTAATGTATTGTATATCATAACAACAACTGCAATTCAGCAATATAAACATGAATGCCTATTTACATATTTAGATAAAGACCTATAAGATCGAAGACCCTCCATGGGGATGATAACCCTGATGATTTCACCTTCTCATACATTTCATTATGTTTTTAAATTTTTCTTTCTTTCACCTCCATTAATACATGACAAATTTTCAATTTTCTTTTTAATTAAAAACAGAACCCACCCTGATTTTTACCCGTTCTGATATACCATTGGCACTTTAATTATTTCATTATTTACTGAATCTGAAACTGTACAAGATGTGAAAGAACTTTTGTAGTTGTTGTATGTGTTGCTTTCAATTTGTAGAGATCCTAAAGTTCACCTGTCAGAGTTTTCATGGTATGATTGTTTCACTGAATTGTTTTAAACCTGTATAAACATTCTTTCACAAGCAGATTTTCAAAAATGAAATTCCGTTGTGGTTTTATATATCTTCTCCTTGGAGTGGCATCTTCACAAACTGCAAGGCCAGATAATTGCAGATGTGAACAGAAAGCAAATGCATGTCCTTTCATTCCGGGAATGGCTGGTTTACCAGGCCCAACAGGACAGAAAGGTGATCAAGGTACAGCTACACTGGGGTCATTGGGATATTGTTTGTTAAAAACGTGGGCAATGCATGTAGTAAGGTCACTGATCAGGGACTAAATTTACTGGAAGTCCATTCTGATGAGGCAATGAAGACATTTGGGAATCTGTAACTATCTCCACCCTCCAAAACTAGTAAACAAGAGTTCAACTGACCTTTGTTCCCAAGTACCATTCTTCCCAAGTACCTTTTTTACCTCTGGGTTATGAGCTGAACTGACAAGGGCCTGTTGCCAATCTTTAAGGAATCCTAGGGCTCTTCCACACGGGCATATAACCCAGAATATCAAGGCAGAAAATCCCACAATATCTGCTTTGAACTGGTTTATCTGAGTTCACACTGCTATATATCCCAGCTCAAAGCAGAAAATGTGGGATTTTATTCAGCAGTATGGAAGGGCCCCTAGAGGAGCTTTATGACACAGTATTAAATAATATTTTGCCTGCCAACTCCCGAAATAAGAGACACAGACAACAGAATGGAGTAAACTAGGGCAACTTTATTGAATGTTACCTATTTAAAACCTCGAAATTGAATCTCAACTAACAGAAGTCACCTAAGAATGGCCTTCAAATGAGAGAGTTTAGGAGGAGGGGATGGCCTGCAAGGATTGACTGGAGAACCAAAACTGGCCCATGGACACCCTTTGTATTTTAACCTGGACCAGTAATTGCAAGATTAATTGATAATTCAAAATCAACCTTAGATTATATTTGTATAAAACAGCAAAATCATTTGATTTTCATTTCTTTCATTAAATTGATACTTTACTGTCTGACAGCCTCAGATTTGCCAACTAAAAACACAAATAATATTGATTCTGCTATTGTCCAATTCCACCTAAATGTATGGGTACAACTAGATATATGAATCATATGACTCACTTGATGTTCATGGACCTGTAAGCCCAATCCATGTCAAAGTTTTTTATGCAAAGAAGATGTGATAATTTTACATTCATGCCCACCCAGAGACAGCTAGTTCAATGGACAGAGACAACCTATTTGCAGGAATTAATCAGATATATGTGATAGCAAAATATTTTCCCTAACTCGTGGAGATCTGGATTTATTTATCTAAAGTAGGTTGATAGATGGATAGATGGATTTCAAATGATGACTTATAAACTTTGGATGCTAGTTCCTATTCTGAGTTTTCATGTGTCTTGGTTCTTGTCCTCTATCTAATCCCTGATTTACAAGGACTCCAAGGACCGCCGGGCAAAGCTGGACCTGCAGGCATTAAAGGAGACCAGGGACCAGTCGGTGAAAGGGGACCTAAGGGAGACCATGGAGCAGAAGGTCGGATATGAAGCATTTCACTTGTGCTTCATTGGGCCCTTCCACTCAGCCCTATATCCCAGAATATCAAGGCAGAAAATCCCACATTATCTGAGTGTGGACTCGGATAACCCAGTTCAAAGCAGATATTATGGGATTTTCTGCCTTGATATTCTGGGATTTGGAAGGGTCCATTGATGGTCATGGTGTCAAACAAGGATGTAATCATTCATCAATGTTATTTATGAAAGGGAAAAAAATAATGGGAAGTATTTTTGCCATTGGTGCAGTAAAGTCCCGAAAAGCTGCAATTTGCAGGACTGTTAACAAATCAAGATTAATGAAAATCCTCATTGATTTATTTTCTATATGGAAGTGGGAATATCATTCCCCTTGCAGAAGACACATTTTTCTGCATAGAAATGTTCTTTCTGTATATAAAAGACAATGTTTTCTACACAGAAATGTTTTCCTGCTCAAAACAAATGAAAGTACTTTCTATGCAAAGTACTCAAATGAAATAATCTTCAAGGAATCTAGTTCAGTACTATTATTGTAAGGAATTTTCAATACTAAGGAAATCCATTTCATATCAAACCATACTGGGTATCAATGACATTAACTTTGAGTTTGTTTGGTTGTCATGAAGACATAATCACCAAGGGTCAAGCTTTAGTGTTTTTTCTTTCCCCTCCCTTATTCACCTGAAGCTTTTCTATTCACCTGAAGCTTTTCCCACCAGTTTTTCCCTACTCATCCATCTCACCCAAGGTTTTAAAATTTTATCCTTTGTAATTGGCCCTGACCACTTTGCTCAATTTTTTGATATTTTATATTATATCCTGTTTTTACCTTGTATTATTTTCTTTTGTTTTATTTTATTGTATTTTATTTCATGTATTATTGTATGTATGTATTCTTTTGCCTTGTGGTAATTGTTGGGTTTGGCCTCATGCTAGCCACCCCAAGTCCCGTTGGGGAGATGATGGCGGGGTATAAATAAAGTTTTATTAATATTTGATTATGTTACATGATGATAAATATGATGATGATGACATCTATGACAGGTATTACTACAATAACTATTTTGTTTGTGATGTACTAGTAATATGAATACCTTTGTTGTTGTTGTTGTTCATTCGTTCAGTCGTCTCCGACTCTTCGTGACCTCATGGACCAGCCCACACCAGAGCTCCCTGTCGGCTGTCACCACCCCCAGCTCCTTCAAGGTCAGTCCAGTCACTTCAAGGATGCCATCCATCCATCTTGCCCTTGGTCGGCCCCTCTTCCTTTTACCTTCTACTTTCCCCAGCATAATTGTCTTCTCTAGGCTTCGCTGTCTCCTCATAATGTGGCCAAAGTACTTCAACTTTTTCTCTAGTAACCTTCCCTCCAATGAGCAGCTGGGCTTTATTTCCTGGAGGATGGACTGGTTGGATCTTCTTGCAGACCAAGGCACTCTCAGAACTTTCCTCCAACACCACAGCTCAAAAGCATCGATCTTCCTTCGCTCAGCCTTCCCTAAGGTCCAGCTCTCACATCCGTAGGTTACTACAGGGAATACCATGGCTTTGACTAGGCGGATCTTTGTTGCCAGTCTGATGTCTCTTTACTATTTTATCGAGACTGGACATTGCTCTCCTCCCAAGAAGTAAGCGTCTTCTGATTTCCTGGCCACAGTCTGCATCTGCAGTAATCTTTGCACCTAGAAATACAAAGTCTGTCACAGCCTCCACATTTGTGACTGAATACCTTAAGTCACATAAAATAGTATCATTATTGCCTCCCTGTGGTTACTTCTTCATCAACTGGATCCTTTGTCACCATTGTCTCACTCCAACAGAGGCCCTATCACTGACCATTAGGGCTGGGCGGTTTTGTTTCGTTAATTCGTAATTCGTTAAAAAATTCGTTAATTTTTCAATTACAAAACGATAACGAACCAGTCTGGAGCAATTTTTTTAAAAAATGAATTTTTAAATCGTTTCGTAAATGTTTTGTATTTCGTTATTGTATTCGTTTCGTTATCGTTTTGAGGTCGTTTCGTTATTATTTCCGCATGTCTGGGGCAAGTTTTATAGTTGTTTTTGGTTTTCTAAGGGTTTTTATAGTTGTTTTTGGTTTAATTAAGCTTCAGAAGTTCCCCCTGTCCCATTTGGAGGTTTTTTAGCGTATTGCGCGGTCGCGTCCGCCATTAACGAATCGATTCGTTATTGTTTCGGAAATCGATTCGTTATTGTTTTGTAATTTTTTTTCACATTTACGAAATTTCGTAAATATCGAACTTTTTTAAAGGAAAATTTTGTAATTATTTTAAATAACGAAACGCAAAAACCCCCCAAAAACGAATCGATTTTAGAAACAAATTTTTCCGTTGTTACCCAGGCCTACTGACCATTTAATGCAGTTTCAAAACGGTATTGAAGGAAGTTTTTCCACTGTGCAGATGATTACACAGGAAATCCTGGAACCAGTTTGAGACCCAGATGATACTTACACAAACCACAGAGCTTTTGTACGGGTTTGTGGTCTGGTCACTGCAGTTTGAAACTACATTGAATGGTCAGTATAGATGGGGCCAGAGTGTACTCAGAGCAGCTGGGACAGTCTACACACATGTCCCTTTTCAGAAAGCTTAAGAGCCACTTTCTAATCAAGAGTGAGAGCCACAAATTAAGTCATCATTGCCAATGTAAGTTTTCACTTGTTTGCTTTCTCATGTAAGAATCAATACTTGAGGATGTTTTCTTCCAGGCAGGAGAGATTATGGGAATTTCTTTACACAATGATATTTTTTACCTTTTTAGTGTTTCAAGTTTTTGCTTCAAAAATCACTTGTGCAAAAACTTCTTCTTGAAAAGCAGTGTGCACTGTATAGCATCTTGCTTTGAAAACCCAGTGTTCTGGGGCAACCCCAAATTTCATAAAAGAAGCTATGAAATACAAAAAAAAATTAAAATGAAGCTTGCGATAGTTGATGAGTTCTCTTAGAATCATAGAATCAAATCAAAGAGTTGGAAGAGACCTCATGGGCCATCCAGTCCAACCCCCTGCCAAGAAGCAGGAATATTGCATTCAAATGACCCCTGACAGATGGCCATCCAGCCTCTGTTTAAAAGCTTCCAAAGAAGGAGCCTCCACCACACTCCTGGGGCAGAGAGTTCCACTGCTGAACGGCTCTCACAGTCAGGAAGTTCTTCCTCATGTTCAGATGGAATCTGAGGAAGAACTTCCTTACTGTGAGAGGCGTTCAGCAGTGGAACTCTCTGCCCCGCAGAGTGTGGTGGAGGCTCATTCTTTGGAAGCTTTTATGTATCAGAACACCTTTTCCCATCTCGGGAAGGAAAATTTAGTATTATTTATCTTCATAGAGACCAGTCTCTCCCCCCATTAGTGCTGTTTGTTTTTCGAAAGGTATACTATGTACAAAATCATATAGCTTGTATTTTGTTAGTGAATTGTGACAATTCATTTGTTCTATCATCTGTTGTGCTAAGTGTTCAGCTGCATTACAAGTAGTACTAAAACACTTTTCTGACAATTCTGAAGTGAAGACCAGTTATAGGTCAAGTCATACCTGCAGGTTTTAGTGTAGTGAAATAGTACCTTCATCTAGGATACTTTTTAAAATATCTGGCAGTTTTGATATAAATGTCTTATTCTTTTCTCATTTAGAAATTCGGGGCCTTCAACATGAAGTAAACATTTTGAAGGAACAACTGGAAGATTTGAGAAATGCTGTCCTTAGAAATCAAAATGGTGAGAAAATTGAGTAGACAGGTTTGAATGAGACCTGGGTTCGGATTCTAAGATTTTCTGAGGAAACCCTGCTCTTGGTCCCACCTCGCAGGTGGGGCTGGTGGGGACGAGTCACAATGCCTTTTTAATGGGGGTTCGGATTCTAAGATTTTCTGAGGAAACCCTGCTCTTGGTCCCACCTCGCAGGTGGGGCTGGTGGGGACGAGTCACAGTGCCTTTTTAATGGGGGCCCTCAGCTATGGATCTCCCTTCCTAGTGAATTCAGATCAGTTCCTTCCCTCTTGTCCTTTAGAAAGAAAGTTAAAATCTGGCTATGGAACCAAGCGTTTAGAGAATAGTACAGAGCAAGCTGCAGCTATGAATGGAATGGAATGGAATTGGAATGGCTTCTGGATTATGATTTTGGGTCTACGTGCAGTGCTTAACAGCTTACTTAATGTATTTATATGCTATTGTTTTTATGATTTTTAAAATGATTTTAATGCATGCATTTTGCATTTGGAATTTTTTTATGTTTAATGCAGAATTGAATATTGCCCATTTGGAAACACTCTGAGTCCTCTCTGGGGTTGAGACAGAGTGGGGTAAAAATATAGTAAATAAAATACATAAAATACAATAATAAATTCGGAATGCCTGCATTTCTAGATCTATAATGTAAAACTCTAAAGGCTAATTTTATCCAAATGATAGATTGTGGTAAAATGTTTTAAGAATTCTTGAAACTGAAGACACAGGGTACCATCTCACCAAAAATGACAACAATAACAGACTATCCTTGCATCTGGGAAGATGTCATGTCAGGTAGGAAGGTCATCTGAGCATAGTAATTGCAGAAAGCAATGCTGAATCTTGTAGGTAGGTTTGGGCTGTTGCATCTCTATTGCACCAAAATAAGTACCTAAGTCCATACGTGTTACTTTTTTGACAGCCAAGAAAAGTTATTCCACAAGAAAAGCGGGAGCAGCGAAGCAAATCTGTCTCCTCACATGCAGCTCCCTGTCCATGACGCTTTCCCCATCACATGGGGAAAGCATTACCCTTGCGAGCCAGTACAACATGGGAAGCCTCCCATGTTGGAGTGAAAGCATCCAATGCTTTCACCCCGGTTAGGGGCAGGGCCTGTGTCGGAAGTCACACAACATAGCTTGATGTCCAGCATGGGCCTCATCCTCCAGATGGGGTGAAAGCATCCTAGGATGCTGATTTCACTGATGAGGTTGCTAGACAGTGTGGGCAGTATGGGAAATAAATCTTTCTGATTTCTTTATCTTACTTCAAAGTTGAAAATTCTTAGTGAGTTTCTGTTAATCGTCTGAGTTAACTTATTAAATAAAGTTTGATAAACACAGGACAAAAAGCTAATTTTTATCTCATTAATCAGTGGAACTAACGTATAAGTTGACTTATTAAGTTCCCATTGATTAAATGGGTCTATTTTATATGGGATTGACAACTGGATTGAATGGATTCAAATTCAATGGATCTGTTTTATGGATCTGCTTGTCTACATTGACCTAATAATCCATAGGTATCATTTGTTCAATCCTGGATGTACAATCTTGGATGTTTTCATGTTGCACCTCAATCTTTGGTAGGTTGAGATGAAATTCAGTTTAGCTCTGCATTAGGAAAAGTTGGGAGAAGCGTGGAGATTGTGTGAAATCCCTATAGTTTCTCTGCAATATGAACAGGATCAGATCTGATTCAGACCAGTCTGCTATTCACATGGGACACTATTTCCATTCCCCTTCTCTGCACTTATTGTTCATTTTTTTTTAAAAAAAGTCATCAGTGTAATCACTGAAGTGTCATCAGTGGTATAACTATTACCTTCCACATTGTATTTACATCCCCAAGTCTCTGGATTAATTCAACACTAACAAATTGAAGCTAGTTATTTTCAGTTAAGATTAAGGCCTCCTCTACAAATGCATGGTTGGCCATCTCAAAACTAACAGCAGGTTTAGTAGTTGGTTTTATAAACAATAGTTCCCATCGTCTACAAATGTCTCCATCCAAAAGAGCTACAAAACACATTAAGATTCTTTTCCACACTAAAAACCTTAATACTCATTCTGAACTCACTCAGCTTTGTGTTTAAAATATTGCCTTTCTTCATTTCTAAGACACATTTTCCATATAGAGATCTCTTAAATCATATGTACTCTTTACACATAAAAATAAAACTCATTTTTTCAGTTGTTGGTCCTGAAATTAGTGTGTGTGTGATAATCAATAGTGTCTTAGAATGGAAGAAATAGTAGTTGTCTTATTGTGTGATGAGGTAGGATGAGTTCAACTTGTGCTCAGCAGCAAATGTGACAACATGCACTGGGCTTCCTGTTAATTGGTTAGTACGAGCTATCTATAGCTCAAACTTGAAACTATATTAAATTATTTTTTTCTTTCCTGTACTGGTTTAGCACATGGGCTGTATACGAATTTTAATCTAAAAAGTACCTTTCCCGGGCTGTGGTCTCATCTGATATAAGTCAGATTCTTGTGTTATATTTCTAGTCTTTCCTTTTGTGGCTTTAAAATTTTAAAATAGGGAGCTGTCTAGTTTAGCAGTTTCTCTACTCAGATACACAAACTTTCAACACCAAACTAGGAAAACGTTTTTCCTTAAACACTGCATATCAAGCTTAACAAGCTTAAAATGACAGGATCTAAACTTAATAAACATGTAACTTGTTCTTTGTGTTCTTAGCTCACTTATTCCCAAATGGAAAAAGTGTTCTCAGAAAGCTCTTCAAAACCGATGGCTCCCAAGGCAGCTTTGAGTCTTCCAAAGCCACTTGTTTGCAGGCTGGAGGTCAGTTGGCCTCCCCAAAGACACTTGCTGAGAACTCGGCCATCCAACAAATAGTAGCTCGGCATAACAAGGCAGCATACCTGGGAATGAATGACTTGCAGTCAGAAGGAACATATAAACATTTGAATGGTGATGAGGTAATATACACAAACTGGGCAACCGAAGAACCAAACAACGCCGGAGGAAAAGAGGACTGTATTGAAATTTACCTGGATGGCAAGTGGAATGACAGGTCCTGCACTGAAAGACGGCTAATTGTCTGTGAATTTTAATATCTCTGTAACTGTTGTCCTACACACAAATAAAACCTAGTATAAGTTCTTAAAATTGGGAATTCATAAAGCTAACACTGAACAAGGATTTGGTACCTGCCATCTCAAGATGGCCTATTTCTCAGAGCCTGCAAGGATTTTTCCTTTTATATATATATTATGTTAATGACATAAGAGTTGATATGTTTGATTAGTGGTTTGGAGACCAAGGTTCAAATACAGAGATACCTCAACTTATGATCAACCCAACTTGTGAGGGGTTTTTTTTTTTTTTTGAGATGTGAGCCATTGCTTAGCCTTTATAAAAATGGAGATGTGAGCCAGATCTGAATTATGAGTTGCAGGATCCGGTGACGTCACACCCAGTGGTGAGATCCCTCATTCTGCAGAGGAGACAGAGAAGGAGGGGTGGCCTCCTTGCATGTCCCGGTCTCCCCAACATGACCAAGAAGGCGCCCTCTCACCTGCCGGCCTTCCTGCCCAGATGGTGATGTGGGGCTCCGAAGGGGACAGGGCTTGCCTCGGCTCCCTCAACCCCAGCAAGGCTCAGTACTTAGCTGAATGGGTCTGGTGTGCCACTGCCGTACAGGCTTCCCCTGTTGAGTCTTCAACTGAAAGGAGTTAAATGCTGAGTCACTGAGCTGCAGCCTGGCAAGCATCAGTGACTAGGTGCTTGACCTCTTCTTCAAAAGAGAAGAATGGGGGGCAGGGTAGCCTCCTTGCCTCTCATCACCTACCCCAGTCTCCCCAACATGGACAAGCCCCACTGGATGCTGGCACGTGCCTCAGAGCCCACAGCTCATGGGTTAGGTGCAGTAGGATGGCAAGAATTAGGGAAAAGCTGGTGCTGAGGCAGAGCAACCACAGCTCATGGCTTTCAGTGGAGCAGCCAATGGAGGAGAGCAGAACCAAGTCCTATGGGGTCTCCTATGTGAGGTGCCACAAGGAGGCCTCTATATTCGTCTCTAAGATATACTGGCCTGTGACAGAGCTGAAGAGGAAGGAGGGATGCTGGTGAGTGGTGAATTTATGGGTCAATATTCCATGGCATTACCAATCAATTCTAACGCTATCCTGGAGACAAGAAAGTATGTTTAGAAATGAAATAGTAAGTCAGGAGCTATTTAAAAGGCAGGAGAGGCTAGAATAATAATAATAATAATAATAATAATAATAATAATAATAATAATAATAATAATAAAACTTTATTTACACCCTGCCACCATCTCCCCAAGGGACTCGGGGCGGCTTACATGAGGCCAAGCCCAACAACACATCAATAAAACAAGAAAGCAATAAACAAAAACAATACAATTAATATAAATCACATTTAAATATTAACACACAAGGATTTAAAAACCTATGACGGGCCAAGTGTAATAGTTTAAAATTAAAAATTAACGCTGGGCATGAACAAAGTAGGATATATCTGGTAGGAGGGTTTTAAAAGAAGTGAGGGGAGAGCAATCCAACAAATAGTTAAAGTGCATTCTGGGGACATTTTGCTGGGAATTATTTCCTTATTCCGGGAAGGCACACTGGAACAGCCACGTTTTCAGGCTCCTCCTAAAGAGTGCCAATGTTGGGGCATGCCTGATATCCCTGGATTAATAGAATAGAATTGATTAATAGCATTTCAATGCATAGCAACGGGAAAATTTGCTTTGAGATTAGATCGATTTGAGTTAAGAGCTCAGTCACAAAATAAACTCATTAGTCAAAGTATCACTGCATCCAATCAGCCATGGAACTCCTCTGATTGATTTTGGACAAGTCACACTCCCAGCCTCAGAGGAAGACAAAGGCAAGCCCGCCACCCCATTAGAGAAATCTTGTCCAGAAAGCACTATGATATGTGTATCATAGTTATAATAAGTCAGAATAAACTTGAAGGCACTTCACAACTATATAATAGTCACCCACAAGCTAGTAAGGGTAGGATAATGCTCAGAGACCGAGTTCCCTCCACCTCGCCCAAGATAAATAGGTGTTGAAAATGTTGTTTTAAAAAAAATCCAGTCATTTTTTTTTCCAGTTCTAGTCCATCAGTGGCTACACTTCTCCCTAAATCTTCTCAGTGGTCTCAAATTCAATTGTATGTTTGGGGAGAAAAGTTCAAAGCTAGAAGACAGAAGGAGAAATGGTTTGGGGTGGGAAGGGGTGCTGTTTCTCCTTCATCTCCCTGGCTATCCTTGTGCTATTTTTGCACCTAGGCATTCAAAAATACCTTTGTCATGCCTGTTCTGATATCGACAGAGGTACCTGTAATGGCTAAGAGCTCAAATAAAAGTGCTATGGCTGGCTGTTTTGCAATCCCTTTAAAAAAAAAATGTTTGTTCTGCTGTAATAAATACCTTTGGTTTTCTCCAGTCTTGCTTCATCTGTCCATTTCTTCATCACTGAGTCATTGCTGGGTAATTTAAGGATAAGACTGTGACAAGGAAATGGCTTCCACTGGGACTCACACTGGCATGTAAAGAGTCAGTGAAGCAAGTAGGCAATACTTTCTTTTTTAAAGATCAGGAATTATCAGATAATTGGGAGTTGCTAAATTATACAGACATAGAAGCTGTGAAAGGTAAGTGTGTGACTTTTCTTTCAAAGCTCTTTAAGTAGCAACTTTTTTGCCTGTGTGTTTCAATTAGAAAGGGGCTTTTTAAAATCCTTTTTATGTTCCAGTGGTGCCAAATAGCCTTACATATATTTGACCAAGATAAATGAGAGGCACAGGATTCACGTGACAAGGAAGCAAATCCTGATAGTTGAACATGGGGTCTCAGCAGAGGCGGCCTAGGTAATTTTCAAGGGTATGCAAACAGTATTTTGCCCCCCCCCCAAACCAATCACTGATATATATTTTCTGTTCATCATGGGAGCTCTGTGTGCCATATTGAACCAAATTCCATCATTGGTGGAGTTCAGAATGCTCTTTGATTGTAGGTGAACTATACATCCCAGTAACTACAACTCGCATATGTCAAGGTCTATTTTCCCCCAAGAGCGCCTCAAAAGCGCCCCTGGGCAAAATCAGCTATACTGCAAATGCTTACTTTGCGTAATGGGTTGAGCCACCCCTGGGTCTCAGGGCATATCATAGCATACTAAGGCACACCAGAAGTTAAACATATACTACTGACAGAGTGTAGTACATTGCATTTAAGTACTAGAAAGTTTTAGATTTTTATTAACTGTTATTGTTGTTTGCATTCGCATCTTTTCCAGCTTATGGGTTTGAGTTTTTGTTTTATTTTTTTGGCAAAATATGTTTGAAGGGGATGGACTTGTTGACTCAGTGTCAAGATAAGTGCCAGTTGCAGAAACCAGAACAGGACACAGAAACACAGGATGGAAACAAAGACATGCCTCAGTCACAGCTGCAATTGGAAATAATTCACTTGCAGTGTTATTGGATAGGAACCTCTGTAGGCACAGGGGCAGCTCAACCATTACGCAAAGTAAGCATTTGCTGTAGAGTTGATTTTGCCCAGGGGCGCTCTTGAGACACTCTGGGGGAAAAATAGACCTTGAGATATGCAAGTTGTAGTTACTGGGATGTATAGTTCACCTACAATCAAGGAGCATTCTGAACTCCACCAATGATGGAATTGAACCAAATATGGCACACAGAACTCCCACGATGAACAGAAAATATTGATCAGTGATTGGTTGGGGGGGGGGTGTGCCAAAATACTGTTTGCTTACCGTTGGAATTTACCTAGGGCCGCCTCTGTGTAGGCAGCATAACTCCAGGAAGTCTTGCATGACACAAACTTCTTTTACCCATTTCAAGCGAGCTTTAGAGCAAGATACAGAGTTGAGACTGCTATCATTGCCTTAGTCAGTGATCTCCAGCTTAACACTTACAGAGAAAGTGTGTCCCTGTTAGAGTTTTTATATCTTTCAGTTGTGATCGATTCCATTGATTGTGTTATCTTCTGGAATGCCTCTGGGGTTTGGGAATCAGATACACTGTGTTGCAGTGGTTCCAGACATACCTCTCAGGGAGGTTCCAGATGTTGGTGCTTGGGAATATTTATTTATTTACTCTATTTATACCCCCATCTTTCTCTACCACGAAGGGGACTTGGGGCGGCGTACATATAGGCAATTATTCAGTGCCTTAAAACACACACGATTCCAGGAACATTAACATTAAATTAAATTAAAATTAATACATATAAAGCATTTAAACATTTAAAAACATTACATTCAATACAAATCATGTCACACATAATCATAGTTCAAAGACATTTTGTAGTCATTGCACATATATCTTAATATCTGCTGCTGTTATGTGGCATTCTGCAAGGGGCCATTTTATCTCCAGTGCTTTTTAACATTTACATGAA
This sequence comes from Anolis sagrei ordinatus, assembly GCF_025583915.1. Taxonomy (NCBI): domain Eukaryota; kingdom Metazoa; phylum Chordata; class Lepidosauria; order Squamata; family Anolidae; genus Anolis; species Anolis sagrei. Next base: position 122,602,949 of record NW_026846588.1, on the reverse strand, counting down.
ACTGCTGGGAGAGAACATCTGGAACCATGGGGCTGGGTGCTATCAATACAGTGGTGACAGCCAAATATATTTCTTTGTACCTTCAGAAATAGCTTTAGCTAAGGATAGTATGAAGGATAGTATGGAGAAGGTAATGGAATGGATGAAGAAAAACAAATTGAAGCTGAATCCAGATAAAACAGGATGCTTACTATTAAAGGTCCTAACCTAGGGTTGCAGGTTTGTCCTTCAGTTCTGGATGGTTACATTCTCCCTGAAAGACTGTTCTTAGTTTGAGAGTGCTCCTGGATCCATCTCTCCAAATGGCAGCCCAGATAGATCTGACAGTCAGGAGTGCTTACTACCAGCTTCAGCTGATACGCCAGCTGTGCCCTTTCCTAAAATTGGAAAACCTAAAGATACAAAAGTCAAACCTTGGTAATCTCAAGGTTGGACTTTTGGAATGCACTGTATAATGGGCTACCAATATATATATATATTGGGATACCAGATGTTAGCACATTATATACTTATACTAAAGTAAAAACTGAAATCAAAATCAGATGTCAATGGAATGTGCAGTTTGACACCTCCTTTAACTGCCAATACACAATGCTATGGAATTTATTTATTTATTTATTTATTTATTTATTTATTTATTTACTGTCCTTGTATACCGCCGTTTCTCAGCCTAACTGGCGACTCAACGCGGTTTACAACAAAATATACAGTACACAGTATACAATTAAAACCATAAAAAACATAATACACAATATTACACGTAAATCACAATCCAATACATCTCCTAACTAAAATCGTGGTCCAATTGCATCATCCATATTACCAATTCGTAGTCGACACATTCATTGCACCGAATTAACCAAATGCCTGCTTGAACATCCAAGTTTTTAGTCTTCTTCGGAATACCATCAGCGAGGATGCTGATCTTACCTCCATGGGAAGGGGTGTTCCAAAGCCGAGGGGCCACCACAGAAAAGGCCCTATCTCTCGTTCCCGCCAGCCGCACTTGTGAAGCCGGCGGGATAGAGAGCAGGGACTCCCCAGAAGATCTTAGGGTCCTGGTGGGCTGATAGGCTGAGTTACGTTCGGATAGATAAGTTGGGCCAGAACCGTTTAGGGCTGTCCAGAACCTTGTCTTTGTACTAGGGTTAGGCACACAATTTGGACAAAGCCCAAAATCCAGAGGAGTTGTATGCTCCCTGCGCCCCGCTCCTGTTAGAATCATGGCTGCCGCCCGTTGGACTAATTGGAGCTTCCGGACTGTCTTCAAAGGCAACCCCACGTAGAGAGCGTTGCAGTAATCAAGACGGGATGTAACCAGAGCGTGGACTACCGTGGCTAAGTCAGGCTTCCCAAGGTACGGTCGCAGTTGGCGCACAAGTTTTAATTGTGCGAAGGCTCCCCTGGTCACCGCCGAAACCTGGGGTTCCAGGCTCAGCGATGAGTCCAGGATCACCCAAACTGCGAACCTGCGTCTTCAGGGGGAGTGCGACCCCATCCAACACAGGCTGTAACCCTATACCCTGTTCGGCCTTACGACTGACCAGGAGTACCTCTGTCTTGTCTGGATTCAATTTCAATTTGTTCGCCCCCATCCAGACCGTCCCAGCGGCCAAGCACCGGTTCAGGACCTCGACAGCCTCCTTAGTAGCAGGTGGAAAGGAGTGACAGAGTTGGACATCATCTGCGTACAGATGACACGCACTCCGAAACTCCGGATGATCTCACCCAGCGGCTTCATGTAGATGTTAAACAACATGGGAGACAGTATTGAACCCTGAGGAACCCCACAAGACAAAGGTTGTGGGGTTGAACAGGAGTCTCCCAGTAACACCTTCTGAGACCGGCCCTTGAGGAATGAGCGGAGCCACTGTAAAACAGTCCCTCCAAGACCCATTCCCGCGAGGCGTCCCAGAAGGATACCGTGGTCGACGGTATCGAAGGCCGCTGAGAGGTCCAGCAGCACCAACAGGGACACACTCCCCCTGTCGAGCTCCCGGCGCAGATCATCCACTAAGGCGACCAAAGCTGTCTCGGTACCATGCCCCGGCCTAAAGCCAGACTGTGCCGGATCCAGATAATCCGTGTCTACCAAGAATGCCTGGAGTTGTGAGGCCACCACACGTTCCAGGACTTTGCCCAAGAAGGGGAGATTGGAAACAGGCCGATAGTTGACGAATTGAGTGGGGTCCAGTGATGGTTTTTTCAACAGCGGTTTTATCACCGCTTGCTTTAAGCTGGCTGGAAATACTCCTTCCCGAAGGGAGGCATTAACCACCACCTTCACCCACTCGGCCAATCCCCCTCTGGCCTCCTTCAGAAGCCAGGATGGGCAGGGGTCTAGGATGCATGTGGTAGCTCTCATTCCTCCAAGCACCTTGTCCACCTCCTCGGATTGAACCAATTGAAATGAATCCATCAAAACCGGACAAGCAGATGCTCGTGTTACATCCTCAGAGACTGCCGTTAATATGGTATCCAGACCAGAGCGGATCAAAGCGACTTTGTCTGCAAAGAACTGAGCAAAGGCTTCACAGCGAGCTGCCGAGTCATCTGCCAGTGGTAGTTTCACAAGGTCTTTAGCCATCTGTGCCAGAGTGATGGTGCTTCACCAATGGCAGAGAAGGCTAAAGACTACAAGGATTCCATAACATTGAACCATGGCAGTTAAAGGGTTGCCAAGGGAGAAAAGGGGTCCAGTTTTGTCTTTGCAGGTGGAAGGAAAGGGTTAATTTTTGGTTTGGTGCCCAGAAGCATAATGGACTTCACAACCCCTTCATTCCCTGTTACAGAACCTCAGTTTGTTAATAAAGTGAGACTGAAGGAGAATCAGAAGCCAAAAGAGGATTCTTAAGTGTGTTCATTAGCTTCAACTTTGAGTATTACTTGAACCTTGGTTTGGGATGAGATTAAAATGACATTGCAGAGTAAATTGTGCTTTTATTCATGTCCAGGGAGCCTCCAAGGTGAATTAGCCTATGGTGTGATAGCCTACCTAATTACTCCTAATTCATTAAACATTTCAACAACATAGAATTATAGAGTTGGAAGAGACCACATGGCCCTCCAAGTCCAACCCCTTGCCATGTAGGAAAAGCACAATCAAAGCAACCAGAAAGATGGCCATCCAGCCTCTGTTTAAAAGCTTCCAAGGAATATATTTCCATCACACTCGGAAGCAGAGAATTCCACTATTGAACAGCTTACATGGCCAGGAAGTTATTCCTAATGTTCAGGTGGAATCTCCTTCAGTAATTCAGTAATGATTTTGTCATAGGAATTCAAGTTAATTTGTTTCACATGTCTTTGATCCACCACTAAATTAATTTGAGATAGCTATTTTGCATTAAGGGCTTCATCACAAAGGCCAGGTGAAGCATGCCAATTCGCCTGGCTTAGTGGAGAAAAGAAAGGGTCAGCAGGGCAAACCTGTCACCTCATGTGCAGCTCCCTCTTGGTGACATTTTCCCCATCACACAGAGGAAGTTGCACCCTTCTGAGGACGTTCTGTGCTGGTTCCATCAGAGCCAGCGCAGCATGGCAAGCTTCTATATTATGGGAGAAGCCTCTGGTGATGCTTTCACCCTGGTTGTGGGTGGGGTCTCTACCAAATGTCACACGGCAGAGCAGCTGAACTGTGGGAGAGTGAAATATAGCTATGGAGCTAAGGACTGGGGGATCATCACAGCTGCATGAATGCAGAGAACTGAAATAGTGAGCATGTTCACTCCAGTATGTTGCTGCTATCAGTGTTTGAATAACTGTTGTGGGATAGCAGCTATGTATGATAAAGACTCCTTTGTTATTTAGCATTGCAGACCCATGACAGAATTTAAGGGAGTTATATGAAGTTAACATCTTGCTGATGTGCCGTTTTCTTTTGTTCATAAAGTTTAAAATACATTATACAATAAACTTGCCTATAGGAATTATAATTTCTTTTTTCTAAACTGTCTCAGAAATTCATTTTTCTTCATGAATATAATACAAAAAATGCATTAGCACATGTTCTCTAGCTCTACAATGATCTGACAAACATTTAAAAAACAGGGGAAACCCACTCCAAACTGTTTCCAGGAATGGAATGGGTTATTAACATGTTTAGCAACTGCTGACCTAATTTGCTATCTAGATCTATCCCTATCTTTTTGGACTTTAATCTCTCTCTGATGGAAAAGGCAAACAAGTTTTCACTTCTTGTAAGTGGAGAAAAGTCTTTCCACATTTAAGAATGATGTGTGACATCAGGGGGAGCAAGAGAACGTTGTGTTACCAATACATTATTTAATTGTATTGCTTATTTTACAGAGGAGAAAAAATGCTACTCTCTACACAGGAAACCTGCTTTCTGCATAAAAGTGTTATTTGAATTGCTGTTTTCTGTAGAGTAAAGAAAATGCCATATCAAAGTTTATCATCACATAAAAACTCAAGAACAACAAATAGTTTTCAATAACAAAGTTTTTGATGGCTTTATTGCAGTGAGAGGCAAAGTAGTAAAACTGCTATTACCTGCGAGTTAAAAACTGACATATTTACATTTTCCAGATGTTGTTGGAAGACAATTTGTAGCATTTATCACTATTGGCAATGCTGATGAAAGAAGTTGGAAAATGCCTTCCAATAGCATCCAGATAATACATTATTTCTGTCCTTCTGATACACTAAAACTGAGGTGTTAGAGAGGGAATTAACATACTACCTTGACATGCTTGTTTTCTATGTGACTTGAGTGCTTCATAGACTGGAGGACATCTGTTTGGTATTTGATGTGCCATGTTCAGGCTATACGTAGTTTTATGAAGGGAAGAGTGATTCAATTATCATCCTCTTTCTTCTTCGGTGTTAAATGAAACAGTCTACGGTCTAAAAATACATGTGATACTGTTTCTTTCTTTCCTAAGATCTTGAGATATGCAGCTTCATTGTTTTTGCATCCTTGTATTGGGAGTAACACTGGCAACACCACTGGACCCTGAGCTATGCAGATGTGATGAAAAAGTAAACACGTGCATGGTTGTTGCTGGGAGTAATGGATTGCCAGGCACTCCTGGAAGTCCTGGTCTCCCAGGAAGAGATGGCAAGGATGGTGCACAAGGAGAAAAAGGAGACCAAGGTACAATACAAGCCATTTGTATGACAAATGCACAAAATGAGCATTAGGCAAAGAGCCATTGTTCACTAAGTTACACTCCCCCTGAAGGCGCAGGTTCGCAGTTTGGGAGTGATCCTGGACTCATCGCTGAGCATGGAACCCCAGGTCTCAGCAGAGGTCAGGGGAGCTTTTGCACAATTAAAACTTGTGCGTCAGCTGCGCCCGTACCTTGGGAAGTCTGACTTAGCCACAGTGGTCCATGCTCTGGTTACATCCCGTATAGACTACTGCAACACTCTCTACATGGGGTTGCCTCTGAAGACTGCCCAAAAACTGCAATTAGTCCATCGAGCAGCAGCCAGATTACTAACAGGAGCAGTGTACAGGGAGCATACTACTCCTCTGTTGCGCCAGCTCCACTGGCTGCCAATTATCTTCCAAGCACAATTCAAAGTGCTGGTGTTGACCTATAAATCCCTAAACAACTCAGGCCCAGTTTACCTGTCCAAACGGATTCTTCCCTATGAACCATCAAGGTTGTTAAAATCTTCTGGAGGGGCCCTGCTCTCGGTCCCACCACCCTCGCAATCGTGTCTGGTGGGGACGAGGGACAGGGCCTTCTCGGTGGTGGCCTCTCGGCTCTGGAACCCTCTCCCATTGGAGATTAGATTTGCCCCTTCCCTCCTAACCTTTAGAAAATTGGTGAAAACCTGGCCCTGGAACCTGGCATTTGATGAGTGAGTCAATAACCCTTGACCGCATGGACGGATGGTGATGAATTATGATTTTATTCTGATGACTTGGCCTTATGCAATTATATGATTGTATTTTAATGTGTTTTTATAGGGTTTTATAGGATGTGTTGTTTTAACTATTGTGTATGAACTTCTCTGTTGTAAACCGGCCTGAGTCCCTCGTCGGAGGTGATAAGACCGGTATATAAAAGTTCTAAATAAATAAATAAGTTACTTTGAAGAATATAGTCCCAAGATGCTCTCAGACATCATGGACTATGCTGGCTGAGGGACTCTCAAGATTATTGTCAATAGCCTAAATCCAACTGTTGGTTCCAATGCTGAAACCACCATACCACACCAATAAAAGCAATTCAAAACAATGCAATGGAAATCTCATTGCCATTTTCTTACTCAAATTTCTTCCAAACAAATATTTTTATTTCCTCATTCATTTGCCCTTTCTGTCCATTCTGTTAATTTACAGGATTACGGGGAATCCAGGGGCCCCCTGGAAAAGCAGGACCTCCAGGTTCTAAAGGAGATCAGGGTGAAAGGGGTGAAAAGGGTGAAAAGGGTGATTGGGATGGCACAGGTAAGACACAGTAAAATACAAAGACAAAGAGATTTTATTAACTTTGCTTAGTTTTCATGTGTAATGTTATATGTGTAACCCTACTGGAGAATATGCCCCAAAAATTATATGAATTTTCAGATGCACATCTGGATCCCAGATCATAGGGGAATAAACCCACATCAATCACAGTCATTATATAGCCCCTAAATTATGGGCTAAGTCAAGACCGCAAAGACAGAATAGTCATGGCCGAGTAACTACAATTTATGCGTTTGTGACTGTGACAAAAGATTTCAACCTCGGTTTTTGGTTGCACTGCAAGAAACGACAAAATCCAGGATGAATAAAAAAGCAGTGTCTTGCTTGCAATTGATCCTTCTTGCTGTCATTCTAAAGCCTTCTATATTTTAACTAAAACTAAAAAAAGTTAATCCTTTGGACAATGATTTTTGGAATGTTTCTGCCAATCATCAGACAGACTCCAACCTTGGCAGTCTTCAGGAGGAACTTGAAGACGTGGCTGTTCCAGTGTGCCTTCCCAGAATAATGATCCCATAGCACTTTGTTCTCCAAAGCACTTTATATTTTCTGGGTCTGCTCGTATGCCCTTCTATAAACACCTGCACCATCCTCTGTTCATGTCCCAGCATATTTCCAATTTTAACTTTACATTTGGCCTCCCCTCTGTTTTTAATTGTGTGTTGTTTATTGATAATGTTGTTTATCTTATTGTTTATGTTTATGTTTTTTAATTGCTTGTATTGTGATTTTATTGCTTGTATTGTTGTGTTCGGGCTTGGCCTCATGTAAGCCACACCGAGTCCCTTGGGGAGATGGTAGCGGGGTACAAATAAAGTTAATAAATAATAAAATAAATAAATTAACTTCTCCAAGCTGCTGATTTTCCAAGCTCTGATTTTAATACCAACAAGAATAATTGTGGGGTTTTTTTTTACCTTTCAGAACTTGAAGTTCTTAGGACTCATGTTAGTGTTTTAGAAGCAGAATTGAAAGCTCTGCAAATGTCTACACGTAAAACTCATAGAGGTAAGAGAGGAAGCTGTCCGTGTACCTTTGATAACAGTTACATAGGTTTCCAAGGACTTTATCACATGAAGCCACTACTACATGGTAGCTGTACTAGAATTAATACAGATATATGAGAATACGTTTACCAGGATGAGTACCTATAAGATCACACTTCCTTTCATTCAGGCAATTCTACTGATTTACCCATTTGTAGTCCCATTATCATACTTTTGCATACCCTTTTAACTCTGCAATTCCAGTAATCTACACATTTTGATTTTTGAATGATTTTACACTATATAAAAAGTAAATAAATATACATCAACTATAATAAGTAAACACAAAACAGACAATTGGGAATAGTGAGGGAGAAAGAATAATATCCCCTGATATCACGTTACTGCTGACATAGTGCCATAGAAGCAGAATGGACCCATCACACAAGATAAGTGATTGGAACATTACAGGATTGCAAGTTATTAATGGTTATTGGTTATCAATAATGAGGATGGGTTAATCGTGGGGAGGAGGCAGATTGGCAGTAGGATGTATACACCATATTGTGATGGGGACCATCAACAACAATGACAGTCCAGCTTTAATGCCAGTTTGCATAAGTCATGCAATAAAGTCCCAAGAATGTATTCCCTGATAATACACACTGCTCATGTGATAAAATCACATGTGTGAGCAACTAAATTGAACTCTGAACCATATCCAAATTGCTATATTGGATATTTGTAATCAAAACTGGTGTCTGAAGTGCTAACTTTGATTCCATTTTCTGCCAGCCTTTCTTGGCTATATTTTTCCAAACAGTACAAATGTTGGAGCCAAAATATTTGCAACAAATGGAGCCGAAGCTGACTTTCAGACTTCAAAAGAGATGTGTGATCAATTTGGTGGCCAGATTGCTTCTCCAAGGAATGAAGAAGAAAACAATGCCGTATTAAAACTTGCAACAATGTTTGGAAAACATGCATTTCTCGGCATGAATGACCAAGAGACTGAAGGAATTTTTAAGCATCTAAATGGTAATCCTATGGAATATTCAAATTGGGCAGAAGGAGAACCCAACGGGGAACATGAAGACTGCATTGAGATATATTTGAATGCCAAGTGGAATGATAATACCTGTGATAAGCATCGGCTAATAATGTGTGAATTTTAATCTGACTTGTCTTTAAGAGTATTTCTAAATCTAAACTGACAGGGTTCATGGAGTTACTAAATAAATAATTATGTTTTCAAGACATATGTAATTCAGTATCCTGGCAAAGATCCCTTCCATATTGAGATTCAAGAAAGAGCAAAATTTTAAAATGTCACCATGATTGTGCAAAACTCAAATAATTCAACATATGTTGGACCAATTCATAGAATTTAATACCGCAGGCTACTTCTTCACACTAGATAATGAATCTACTTTAAATCTGGTTTCTGCCTCCTGTAGAATTCTGGGGTTTGTAGTTTATTGAGGTTGTTAAAGGCTTTCTTCCCTAAACTACAAACCCCAAAATTCTGCAGGAGGCATCAACCGGATTTAAAGTGGATGCATTCTCTAGTGTGATGAGGTCCAGAGAGAGTAACTTGCCCAAACTCTCCTAGGCGGGTTTCTGGCCTAGGAGATTTTGGCTGGAAACCCACCTAGAACATTCTGTATTACAGTGGTTCTCAATCTTCCTAATGCCGCGACCCCTTAATACAGTTCCTCCTGTTGTGGTGACCCCCAACCATAACATTATTTTCATTGCTACTTCATAATTATAATTTTGCTACTGTTATTAATCGTAATGTAAATATCTGATATGCAGGATATATTTTCATTCACTGGACCAAATTTGGCACAATACCTAACAACCCAATGTATGTCCTTCACTCAAAAATGTTTGATTTTGTCATTTGGGACTGGTAGTTGCTGGGATTTATAGTTCACCTACAATCAAAGAGCATTCTGAACTCCCACAATGATTGAACCAAACTTGGCACACAGAACTCCCATGACCAACAGAAAATACTAGAAGGGTTTGGTGGGCATTGACCTTGGGTTTTAGAGTTGTAGTTCGCCTACATCCAGAGAGCACTGTGGACTCAAACAATGATGGATCTGGATCAAACTTGGCACGAATATTCAATATGCCCAAATGTGAACACTGGTGAAGTTCGGGGAAAATAGACCTTGACATTGGGGAGTTGTAGTTGCTGGAATTTATAGTTCACCTACTACCAAAGAGCATTCTGAAGCCCACCAACGATAGAATTAGGCCAAACTTCCCACACAGAACTCCCGTGACCAACAGAAAATGCTGTCTGTGATGGTCTTTGGTAACCCCTCTGATACCCCCTCGCGACCCCTTCAGGGGTCCCAACCCCCAGGTTGAGAACTACTGGGCTAGAACATTAATGCTGTAAATATAGAGGGGGGGAGGAGGAAATATATTTTCCTGTTTGGTAAGGACATTTTGGCTAATACGGCTATTTTCAGATAAAGGTGAAATGTGGGTATTTTTTTTTTTTGCTCACCTACTTAGTGGCATGAGGAAAATGATATATAATCTTTCCTGCTTACATCTAACCAAAAGGCGTGGCTGGGGGCTATCCTGTCCCAGTAACTACAAGGATAGCCCCTAGCCACCCCAGAACCCCACAAATAAGCCCTAAAAACTTCTTTAAACTTACAGGGCCTCCATTAAGGTAGTCCTGGAGTGTTCCAGTTGCATAGAAATGTGTTGGACGATTGGAGGGATTGCTCCTCCCCCCCACAAAAAAATAAATTTCTGGCACTTTATTTCTATGTACCAGGAGGACTTCACGACCACCTTGAAGACAGTGTGATAAGTTTTTAAATTTTAAGGGTAGTTTTTGGTGCTTGGGGGGAGAGAGTGGGCTCAATCTCACAACTTTGGACTCCAGGAGCCCAGAAGGTATGAGATGACAATGGGGGCGAGTCCCCACAGGTCCAATACCCCATTTGACCCATGTCTTTCACAAGGCCCGAATCTAATGGGATATCTAATTAATTGACAACAAAATGGGGAACCCTGCTTTGTTCCAAATTAATTTGCTTTTAGCTGAGGTGTTGTTTAGACACCTCAGTTAAAAGCCCGACCGGCCCCTCATTTTTGAGCCTCTCTGGAGTACATATTTATCTTTAAGGGCCCTGACAAGAATTAAAACTGGTTCCTAAGCTTCAGATTCGTTTTAAAAAAAGAAACCGCAAAACTGTAAAGGAAAGAAAAACAGAGCGATAAAGATAATAAAAGCTAATGTTTTGGGTAAACTTAACCAGGAGGAAGGATTAAGAAATGTTATTTGTATTGGCTATTTAATAATTTTTTTTAATAATACAACAAAAGAGTGGGAACAATAACAATATAGAAAGAGAGAAAAAGACATATATAAGGGGGGGAGTGAAAAATGAAGAAAAAGAACACAAAAAGGTACAAAAAGAAAAAGATAAAAAAGAAAATTGACTTCCATTCCATCTTCTTGGTTAATGTCTTTTTATTATTAAAAAATATTCCCTAAAAAAGTAAATGTCTATCGTGTCTTCTGTTTTTGCAATTTCTCCAGGTAGCTGTGGAGGGGGGTCCCAATTTGTTCTTTTTAACGTATTAACCATATTCTTTTTCAACAAAAAAGTCAATTCATCCATGTCCATAATTTCCCTAATTTTTCCTATTCACTCTTCTATAGGTGGATTTAATTCTTGCTTCCGTTCTCTTGCAAAGACAATTCTGGCGGCAGTTGTGATAAATGTAAAAAGCTTATCTTCTTGTTCATTTAGTTGTAGATCTAAATCTGTAAACCCAAGTAAATAGTACTCCGAGTTTTTGTGAACTTTATTTTTAAAATCTTCTGTACTTCTTCGTGTATTTCTGTCCAAAACTTGGATGCTACTTTACATGTCCACTACATATGGAAAAAGGATCCAAGTTGCTCATGGCATTTCCAACACTTATCTGAAGCTGTTTTATGCATTTTGGCTAATTGTTTAGGTGTGGTATACCATCTGTGGAATATTTTTATCCAATTTTCTTTTAAATCCATTGCATATGTATATTTCAGTTTTTTATTCCACATTTGCTCCCATTCTTTCATTTGAATTGGTCTTCTTAAGTTTTAAGCCCATTTTAACATGCAATTTTTAACCTGTTCTTTTTCGGTTAGCCAAGTGAGTAATATATTGTAAATATTGGATATCACTTTATTTTCCTATTTAAATATTTTGATGATGTCGCAGAGAGAAGGGAGTGTCAAGCTTTAGTGCTAGAAATTATCACAAAAAAGGCTCATGGCTTACACTTATTACCTACTACTCATTTAACTTAAGATGATTTAGTTACATCCATCTTTAAGACTGTAGTTGCCATCTGTTTAGGAAGGGAGGTGTCCATTGTACTCAGTAGGGTTTGCTTCCAATAAATGTTTGTTGTTCATTTGTTCAGTCGCTTCCAACTCTTCGGGACCTCATGAACGAGCCCACGCCAAAGCTCCCTGTCGGTCGTCACCAGCCCCAGCTCCTTCAAGGTCAATCCGGTCACTTCAAGGATGCTATCCATCCATCTTGCCCTTGGTTGACCCCTCTTCCTTCTTAAAGTAGAACTGTACTTAAAATAGCGCTGTGAAATATAGAATGGGGTGCTACTGTTCCAACATTAAAATATATCTACAATACAAATGTATGCATTGGCTTTGTGTGTGTTTGTTTGTATCTTATGGATTTATTTCCCCAAAGAATATTTTGCTATTTAGGGGCAAAAATTGCATGGTAGTTTTTAAACTAAAAATGATATTATATTGCATTAAATCATTCTTTATTGATGGACCTAAGTAATATTGCATGTTAAATCAACAGTAAGCTCAAATACAGACTCTGTACTGTGACAAGTCAATAAGTACCGTATATTCCAGAATACAAGGCAACGGGGCAAACTTTTGATGATAAAATACAGAGTTAGGGATATACTCGACGTTTAGGACTACTCCCCTCTTTGAAGACTATGCCCCCGCGGCCCCTGTTGCTCACCGTTCAAGGACCTCATCACCCTCGCTGCTTACCTTCCTTGCCTAGGCCAAAGGAAGTAGTTCCCTGAATCCTACTGCTCCCAGCATGCCTCTGGGAGCACATCCAAGGCACCCCATCACACAGCACTGCTTGGAGCCAGCATCCAGAGACACTTCCTTGGGCCTCCAGATGCTGACTCCAAGCAGCGCTGGGCGATGGGGTGCCTTGAATTTGCTCCCAGAGGTATGCTGGGAGCAGTAGTTCCCTGAATCCTACTGCTCCCAGCATGCCTCTGGGAGCACATCCAAGGCACGCCGTCACCCAGCGCTATGAGGAGTCAGCGTCTTCTTTTAAAAAAATCTTTTATATTTTGCCCTATTTCCACCCTCACTTCAATTCCCTCACTTGCCCTCCTTTGCCTTGCGTGCCGTTCTGTCCTTTGCCTTTCTTCTGCTTTGCTTCTGCCCTGTCTTGTAGTTTTTTAAAAGTTTTAAAAGTTTATGTTGTGGGGGCCTTAGGGATTTGGGGCATTTTGATTTATCTTTTACTTGTTTGGTCATCTCTTCCTTCGGCTCGCTTCTTCATGGCTTCCTTCTACCTCCTTTTATTTCTTCCTGGAGATCTCCTTATCTCTCTCCTTGTCGCCCGTTTCCCTATCAGGTTTCCTTATGAGGAGCTTGCCTCACTCTTCGTGTTTCTCAGGCTGCGCCTCTCGGGGATGCCGAGAGGGAGGTAGGTGAGGGAACAATGAGAGCTACAACATCCTGGCGAAGGCCGAGGTGCCGCCTGGGATGCAAAGTTAGGAGGGACTGTCGGCAGATTCAATTGATGGAGTGGCAAATGGCGATCCGACAGACTGTTATGCTGATATACTTGGCTTTAAGACGATCCCCCCCCCCCCATTTTTGAGATGATTTTCTTGGCTTAGAAAGTCGTCTAGTATCCCGGAACATACGGTATATTCTTTCATTGAGAAGTGAAAAGCTTGAATGCTCTTAGCTTCTCACCCACACAATTGTTTCTTTGTGTTTAGGTTTGTCTCATCAGCCATGTATATTCTAAGGCAGTAACCCGGATGCCACAGTCTTGTTGAAAAGTCTTACTGGAAAGCAATAGATTTCCTCATGAGAATTGTGACCCAAAATATTTATCTTTAAACAAACTTCAGTTCTGGTTACATAATCTAAAGCTTATAAATGGCAAGTAGAATATATATGCCAATTATTTTCCTTCAGACTTCTGTGGAACATTGGAAACAGTGACCAACTGTAACAAGGCGACTGGATCCTGGAAAGAAATTCAGTAGGTAGACATGATTTATATAAATTATATATGTGGAATAATTATTATTTTGAGTATAAACAAGTTGTCTAGAACAACACTGGCTTATTTTGATTGATTAATGTACTGGATGTATATGGATGTAGGGAAGTAGAAGAGAATTCTCCACATTATAGGAGACTGAGAGTATTTCTTGTTCTTTATGTTCTTTCAGTACTACCATGTGCACAGCATAATGAATCAGTAGACTCACTCATAAATACCTCTTATTGTGCACTGTTCAATATTTCCACTTCCCTTCTAAGGCTGAATATACACTGCCATATAATCCAGTATCTGATCCCTGATTATCTGCTTTGAACTTAATTATATGAGACCATACTGCCATATAATCCAGTTCAAAGCAAATAATCTGAGATTGGAAACTGTATTATATGGCAGTGTAGTAAGGGCCCAAGATTGCAAGCTAGTCCTGGTATAGAGACAATATTCCTGCATTAACTTAGTACAATAGTACTCACTCACTTATACTGAAAGAAGTGTATGTATACACTGCCATATAATCCAGATTATCAGTGGATAATCCACATTATTTATTTATTTATTTATTTGACTTGTATACTGCTACTCCCAATTTGGCTCGGAGCGGTTTACAGCACTAGATTAAAAAAATACAATTAACTTTGAAATACAATAAAACAAGAACAGACATAGTCCTGAGTTATTCACCCACCTTATCTGCTTGAACTGGATGATGTGAGTCTACACTGCCATATAATTCAGTCCACATTGTATAATCTGGATTTTATATGGCAGTGTATTAAGGGCCTCAGAGACCTTTTATGGAGAGACACTAATTACAACTTGTTAATTAGGGTACAAATTGACTGTGTGGGGTTTTTATTTTCTACAGACAACATCAGTTACAAAACCCACCTCCAGTATAAGAGCTCATCTAATGGATTTTTTAAAATGTTCCTTTCTTTTGATCCAGATCATACATCTAAACCATCATGATACTTCTAATTCTTTCTTCACTGGTCCTAGTTGTACCAGCACAAAAATCCACAAGCTCACCTGCACACCGCATTCTTCCAGGATGGTTTCCAAATGCTTGTACCTTAGTTATATGTGATCCACCGGAGAGAGACCCCAAAGGTAAAAAGCAAGGTACTAAACTTTTCAAGGAGTCAGTTGACTCATACTTCTCTGTGTACTAGGGTGACAATTGTATTGTATTAGCTTGGTCCACCCTGGTCTTCCATAACTGATCCTAGAGCTAGAACAACCTGCATTTCTCAAGGACAAGATCTGTATGAAAGATGGCATCATCTATAATCGAGATAAATAATCTGATGGCATTAAAGGTGCTTTTGGACTGCAGCTACCATCATATCCTTCCCATTGAATATGCTACATTGGGTTTATGGGAGTTTTACCAGGTTAACTACCCTAATCAAAAGTAAGAATTTTTCCAATGTGGAGTACATGTACAATGTTGGTATGATTTTTTTTTTGTCGTGTCAGGAGCGACTTGAGAAACTGCAAGTCGCTTCTGGTGTGAGAGAATTGGCCGTCTGCAAGGACGTTGCCCAGGGGATGCCCAGATGATTTGATGTTTTTATCATCCTTGTGGGAGGCTTCTCTCATGTCCGCATATGAGGAGCTGGTGCTGATAGAGGGTGCTCATCCACCTCTCCCCAGATTCGAACCTGCGACCTGTTGGTCTTCAGTCCTGCCGGCACAGGGGTTTAACCCACTGTGCCACCGGGGGCTCCTTGTTGGTATGATGTAATTAATTAAAGTAACATGCTTCCCCACCAAAAAGCAGCTTTTCCTATCAGAATACACACCAAAGATCAATGCATAGTTATATGAAAATATTAGTGCTCTTTGTCCTTACAAAAAAATTAGGAACCCCTTCCCATTCTCAGCACGTATCATTATAGAATTCAATGGGACTGACAGGCCAAACAGTTGCACCATACACTGCACATAGCCTGAAACTTCACCTTCACACATTATTAAAGGGCCTCATCACATTGAGGTCACTAACACATGCGACAGTGGGGGAAATCATAGGGCAGTGTGGAAAATCCATGGGACAGCAGGGGAAACCACCATACTGCACCCTGCATCATTGACTTTCCCATCACATGAGGGAAAGCATCACCGCCAGGCTCCCCTCTGCACTGGTCCAGTGAAAGGCTATGAGAGCATGGGTGGCCACTAGGCATGTGCGTTCAATTAAAAAAAAGTCATTACAAAAGTAGTGGGTGCTAGTGTTTCATTTTTCAAGTGTTTCTTAAGTATAGTTAGTGAAAATTCCATTACTAAATCAAGAGTAACAAAAATGCCTTACTTTTTTGTTATAGTAATTGCGCATAATTACTATAATTGGAGAAACTTCAGAGGCTCCTTTTCCCCACATTTTTACAGCTATTGGGGTGAAACTTGTTAAAATGGTAGAACACATTTACCACTGTTAGTTCATCAAGTTTCAGAACATTTCACTTATCCATGGATTTTGGGGGAATTTTAAAAAATTTCATAAACACCATTGTTTTTTTTAAAAAAAACTACAGGACCTATCTCCTTGAATTTTCTATCCAATGACACAAGATAAAAGGGGATCGTTCCCCCCAACTTTCAGAAATTCTAATACATCTACTGAGTTTAAGGATTTTGCCAGTATTAAAAGTTTTGACAGAAACTTTTTTTAAAAAGCCATAAACAGCTATCTCATTGAATGTCTATCATATTAACCAACCGGAACCAATATTAACCAATTCTACATTTTCATAAAAACCTAGAGTTTGAGAGGACCCCCAAGAGCCATCTTCCAAGCAGAAGGGCGCCATCAAAACTCTCCTGACATATGGTCATCTAACCTCTAAACTCCCTTATTGAATTGGAAGGGACCCCCAAGAGCCATCCATTTAGGGATTACTTCCCAGCACAGAGATTTACTTACTAAAAGTATCAGTCAATCCTTCTCTTTGCAGAGGATGGCTGCTGTTACAAAGGGACAATTCTCTCCTCTATCCTGATTGTGGCTTTCTAGTGTGTGCAGAGTTCTGGGAAATGTAGTTTTGCATTCTCTGCTATTGGGTTCCTCATATTCCCAAACTACATTTCCCAGAGTTCTGTGCTTTCTTTCCCAGCGAACTCTGCTCCCTGCTTTCCCTCCCCTAATGGCAAGAGACCATTAATCTAAAAAGAAAAGGCTGGCTTTTTGGCTTTGTTTTGCCTTCTTGTGCTGAAAACAAAACTGACTTTGGGAGGCTTCAGAGATTTACAAAATTTGAATAAAAAGTATTGGGTAAATTTCAATCCTTAAGTTTTTTGGCGTGGGCCACACCCACGTGTCAGATATCACCTTGTAAGTACGAATTTAATATAGTTGATGGAACTTATGAAAACTAACAAAAAATGCACACCTCTAGTAGACACCCATGTTCTTAGGGGCAAAACGGAATAGTCGTGGATGAATAACTACAATGTATGTGCTTGTGACTGAGCAGAAGATTTCAACCTTGGTTTCTGGTTTCACTGCAAGAAACAACAAAATCCAGGATGGATGAAAAAAGGAGTGTCTTGCTTGCAATTGATCCTCGTTGCTGTCATTCTAAAATCTTTAGTGTTTGAACTAAAACTAAGAAAAGTCAACCACAGTCATTATATAGCCCCTAAATTATGTGCTAAGTCAAGACCGCAAAGACAGAATAGTCATGGACGAGTAACTACAATTTATGGGTTTGTGACTGTGACAGAAGATTTCAACCTCGGTTTTTGGTTCCACTGCAAGAAATGACAAAATCCAGGATGGATAAAAAAGCATTGTCTTGCTTGCAATTGATCCTCGTTGCTGTCATTCTAAAATCTTCTATATTTTAACTAAAACTAAAAAAAAGTTAATCCTTTGGACAATGATTTTTGGAATGTTTCTGCCAATTAACTTCTCCAAACTGCTGATTTTCCAAGCTCTGATTTTAATACCAACAAGAATAATTGTGCTTTTTTACCTTTCAGAACTTGAAGTTCTTAGGACTCATGTTAGTGTTTTAGAAGCAGAACTGAAAGCTCTGCAAATGTCTACACGTAAAACTCATAGAGGTAAGAGAGGAAGCTGTCCGTGTACCTTTGATAACAGTTACATAGGTTTCCAAGGACTTTATCACATGAAGCCACTACTACATGGTAGCTGTATTATCATTGATCCAGATATATGAGAATACGTTTACCAGGAGGAGTACCTTTAAGATCACACTTCCTTTCATTCAGGCAGTTCTGCTGATTTACCAATTTGTAGTCCCATTATCATACTTCTGCATTCCCTTTTAACTCTGCAATTCCACTGAACTATACATTTATTTTTGAATGATTTTACACTATATAAAAAGTAAATAGATATACATCAATAATAATAAATAAACACAAAACAGACAATTGGGAATAGTGAGGGAGAAAGACTCATATCCCCTGATGTCACGTTACTGCTGACATAGTGCCATAGAAGCAGAATGGACACATCACACAAGATAAGTGATTGGAACATTACAGGATTGTGAGTCATTAATGGTTTTCAGTTATCCATAGTAAGGATGGGTTAATCGTAGGGAGGAGGCAGATTAGCAGTAGGATGTATACACCATATTGTGATGGGGACCATCAACAACAATGACAGTCCAGCTTTAATGCCAGTTTGCATAAGTCATGCAATAAAGTCCCAAGAATGTATTCCCTGATAATACACACTGCTCATGTGATAAAATCACATGTGTGAGCAACTAAATTGAACTCTGAACCATATCCAAATTGCTATATTGGATATTTGTAATCAAAACTGGTGTCTGAAGTGCTAACTTTGATTCCATTTTCTGCCAGCCTTTCTTGGCTATATTTTTCCAAACAGTACAAATGCTGGAGCCAAAACATTTGCAACAAATGGAGCCGAAGCTGACTTTCAGACTGCAAAAGAGATGTGTGAACAGTTTGGTGGCCAAATTGCTTCTCCAAGGAACGAAGAAGAAAACAATGCCGTATTAAAACTTGCAACCATGTTTGACAAACATGCATTTCTTGGCATGAATGACCAGGAGACTGAAGGAATTTTTAAGCATCTAAATGGTAATCCCATGGAATATTCAAACTGGGCAAAAGGAGAACCGAATGGGGAACATGAAGACTGCATTGAGATGTATTTGAATGCCAAGTGGAATGATAATACCTGTGATAAGCATCGGCTAATAATGTGTGAATTTTAATCTGACTTGTCTTTAAGAGTATTTCTAAATCTAAACTGGCAGGGTTCATGGAGCTACTAAATAAGGAATTATGTTTTCAGGACATATTTAATTTCGTATCCTGGCAAAGATCCCTTCCATATTGAGATCCAAGAAAGAGCAAAATTTTAAAATGTCACCATGATTGTGAAAAACTCAAATAATTCAACATATGTTGGACCAATTCATATAATTTAATACTGCAGGCTACTTCTTCACACTAGAGAATGAATCCACTTTAAATCTGGTTTCTGCCTCCTATAGAATTCTGGGGTTTGTAGTTTAGTGAGGTTGTTAAAGGCTCCTCCCTAAATTACAAAATTCAAGTGTCTTTAGTAACACACTCATGTACATCAGTGCTGTGTTCTGAATAATTGGCTAGAACATGAATGCTGTGACTATAGATTAGCTATACTTAAGAATATTTTATTGGCGAAGCTATCTTTGGTTGACACTAAATCAGCTTACACTATTTTCAATTGATATCACCTGATTGCCTCTCCACAACCTAGTGATCCTGCCTTTATCTACCGGCATTGCCATTTTACGTAATCATCTTCAGACAATGTCTTTTGATATGTTTTAGGGATCATGATTTTAATTAGAAAGAAGCTTTTGTGGGAATTAATTATGACAAATACATTTCTCTTTTGATACCGTTATACTTAAATAATCTTACCTTTACGAACAAAAGAATGGCCAGATGCAAGGGTGGAGAGAGCTTTTGTACCCATAAAAGTAAAATTGGAATTGCTATAGCTGCTGCTTTTTTCTTTTTTATTATTAAAAGGATGGGAACCCCATCCTCTGTTGCATATGTCAATTCTACTAATGAATAAAAAAGAAAATAACTACATTTTCTCTTCAATGAAGCCTACTTGTGGATATCACCTATGACACATTGACACTGACACTTAATTTGGGCTGCTCCAACACTCACAATGCTCGATTGGCCCAAATATGTGTCCCCACAGGGTCTCCCCCAGTTGGTGCAGAGGTGTGAGGGAGCTCCAATCATCCAGCAGTGTTGAAAATGATTTGGCACCAGAGAACAGCCACCCTAACCCTCCACTTCACAGTGGGCTCTGACTGTGACCTAGGACTTACCTTTTTCTCATTGCTTGCCCTGTCATCATAAGGAGACACTGATGGAGAGAAGAGTAGGGAAAAGAGTAAATGTTCCCTCCTTTCCCAATGCTCCTCAATATCCCAGCTGACATCAGGTCAAGCAAGGGGAACAGGTAGGTCCCATGTAATGGCAGAGACTGGTGCAACATGGAGTATAGGAAGAAGTGAAATAGCAGGGAGAAGGTTTGAGGAAAAGAGACAAAAGAGAGTTCCTGAGGTATGTAAAAGCATGGTTTATTCTCTGTTGGTGCCAACTGGATATGGACCCTGCTGGCATTCCAAAAAACAGAATGCTGAACAAGAGAATTGCCTTAGTTTATATACTCTTTAAAATAATTTGCATGCATCATACAAGCATCTCAATATGCATCATAAAATTCCATATTCAATAGCATATTTTAACTTCAACACCTTTAATTTTCCATTAAGCACCTTTATCTAAAGAGCTGCTTAATAGGCTTGTTTGATTAAAAAAAATAGGTTCAAAACTCATTTCTGATTCGATTCTAAAGTCAATTCCAATTTTCACAGAAAAAAAAGTTCAAAACCTTTTGAAACTTCCAAGACTTCAAAATCTTTCCTTAATGGTTTGAAAGTGTTATTTCCTGTTTCATTGGGTGGTCTTTACTTTGAAAGTAGTTGTTTTACACCAGAAAGGGGGGGGGGAGTAAAGGGAGCAAAGACACCTACTGGGTTTAAAAATGCTATGTAGGCTCCAAAGGGGAAAGGGGGGGAGCAAAGGCACCCAATGGGTTTAAAAACGCTATGCAGGCTCCAAGGGGGAAAGGGGTGGAGCAAAGGCACCCACTGGGTTTTAAAACACTGAATCATTTTCCGACTCACTTACCGCTTCATTAAAGAAATGGCGGAAAAAGCTTCAGAAGGGCAAAGGGACTTCCCGTTTCCTTAAAAAGTTCGAAATCGCTTCAAAAAGCGAATCTTTTCGAATTTATTCGGAATTAAGAACATTCCGTCTGAACCTAACCATGTCTACTGCTTATTAATGTACCATCCTGTAACTCATAGCACCAGAATGTCTGCTGATAGCAAGAACTTCCATCCATCTTAAGATAAGTCCATCCTGAAGAAGGCTCTTGATAGCAAGGCTCATTCATCTTACGATAAGATCTGCTTGGTATTGGGGAAACAAATGAAGGATGACATTTCATAACTTATCACAATCATCACTGGATATTCTTCAAGTGCCCACTATACAAAAACAAAGACTTTACACTCCAGATTAAGAGGCACTAGAGCAAAACCAAAGGTTCAGACAACACATTGTTATGGTTTTCCACATCTTTTTATATGTTGCCAAGTGGAAAGAGATAACATGTTTTTCCTTCTTGAGTGTTAAGCTACTAAGAATGAATATTTCATTTCCCCAACTCATTCAGAAAGTTTAGATTACAACCAGTCACCTTTTGGAACATTTTGTTCAATATTTTATATCTGGATCAAATACACATCTGATGATTTCCCCACATCATGCAGAATGGTTCCTGTTTGAGCAAAGTACTTATCCATCTCCTATTGTTTATTGTTATACTATTACCTCTAGCAAAAGATACACCCAGAACTTTACTCAGCAGGTGTTGATATTTGAATTCCTTTGAGACCTCTTGTCATTTAAATCTTCACTTTGCTTCTTGCAAGATGTTTCCAATATGTGAGTCTATCTGTGACACTTATGTTTAACCATAGAAGGAGACACAGAATGGGAATAATGCAGACTTCCAAATGTTCATGCACTTCAAGTCCCAGGAGCCTGCGTCAGCTTAGTCAAATGATGACACCAACATCTGGAAAGCTGCATGATTCCCAACCTGCTATAAATTCATAACTAGATAGCCCCCTTTTTCAAAGTGATGTTTTGAGACTCTTCCCCTCCCCAACATAATTGTTTGAAAATTAGGAAACTCTAAACTTAATTTTACCTTACCTTGATGACATGGGAGCTGCAGTGGTTCAATGGATTAAACCCTCCCCACACCAAATCTCCTGGCACTTCATTTTCATGCACCAGGAGAGCTCCAGGACCACCTTAAAGGCAGTCTGGTAAGTTTTGAGTATGAAGTTTTTAAATTTTGAGGGTAGTTTTTGGTACTTGGGGAGAAAGAGTGGGCTCCATCTCTCAACTTTGGGCTCCAGGAGCCCAAAAGGTGTGAGATGACAATGGGGGTGAGTCCCCACAGGTCCAATACCCCATTAGATCCAGGCTTTTCAGAAGGTCTGGATCTAATGGGAATATCTAATTCATTTGCAACAAAGTAGGGAAACCAAATTAATTTGCTTTTGCCAGAGGTATTGTTTGGGCACATCAGTTAAAAGTGTGACAGGCCCCTACTTTTTGAGCCTCTCTGGAAGGGCCCTGACAAGAACTAAAACTGGTTCCTAAGCTTCAGATTCTTAAAAAAAAACAAATAAGAAACTGCAAAACTGGAAAGGAAAGGAAAGTAGAGCGATAAAGATAATAAAAGCTAATGCTTTGGGTAAATTTAACCAGGAGGAAGGATTAAATAACATTATTTGGCTTGGCTATTTAAATATTTTGATGATGTCAGAGAGAAAAAGGAGTGTCAAGCTTTAGTGCTAGAAATTATCACGAAAAAGGCTCATGGCTTACAATTATTAACTACTACCCATTTAGCTTAAGGTGATTTAGTTACATGCATCTTTATTACTGTAACTGCCATCTGTCTCAGTAGGGCTTGCTTCCAATAACTGTACTTACAGTAGAACTGTGAAATATAGAATGCAGTGCTACTGTTCCAACATTAAAATATATCTACAATGCAAATTTACACATTGGCTTTGTGCATGTTTGGATCTTATGGATTTATTTCCCCAAAGAATATTATGCTATTTAGGGGCAAAAAATGCATGGTATTTTTAAAACGAAAATGATATTATATAAATACAGTCTTTGTACTGTGATAAGTCAATAAGTATATGCTTTCAATGAAAAGTGAAAAGCTTGAATGCTCTTAGCTTCCCACCCACACAATTGTTTCTTTGTGTTTAGGTTTGTCTCATCAGCCAGGTATATTCTAAGGCAATAACCCGGATGCCACAGTCTTGTTGAAAAGTCTTACTGGAAAGCAATAGACTTGCTCAGGAGAATTATGACCAGAATATTTATCTTTAAACAAACTTCAGTTCTGTTTACATAATCTAAAGCTTATAAATGGCAAGTGGAATATATTTGCCAATTGTTTTCCTTCAGACTTCTGTGGAACATTGGAAACAGTGACCAACTGTAACAAGGCGACTGGATCCTGGAAAGAACTTCAGCAGGTAGAAATGTTTTATATAAATTATATATGTGGGATAATTATTATTTTTGAGTATAAACAAGTTGTCTAGAACAACATTGGCTTATTTTGATTGATTAATGTAATGGCTCTAAAGGGAAGTAGAAGAGAATTCTCCACATTATAGGAGACTGAGAGTATTTCTTGTTCTTTATGCTCTTTCAGTACTACCATGTGCACAGCATAATGAATCAGTAGACTCACTCATAAATGCCTCTTACTGTGCACTGTTCAATATTTCTACTTCCCTTCTAAGGCTGGATACACACTGCCATAAAATCCAGTATCTGATCCCAGATTATCTGCTTTGAACTTAGGGCCTGTCCAGACAGCCCCTTTATTTCGGAAACTTCCACAATAAAAAAGGGGGCTTTCCAGATGACGTTTTGGGCAGTCCTGCATTAATTAGGCACAAGCCAGGAAAACCCTGGTTTGTGTCGAATTAATTTGTTAGTAGATTTATTCTGTGCCTTAATTTGGTAAATCCAGTACTTCTGGGTCTGGACTGCAGAATACTGCAGTCCAGACACCATTCCCACAATTTACCAGGCTAAATAAGACTGGTAAACTGTAGGATTACCCCTTAGAAAAGTAGTAAAAACTTACCTATCCTCCATTAAAAACCTCGGCAAGCTCTCCCAGCCTATAGAAATGATGCGCCGGGAGAGGGGAGGAGAGGAAGCAAAGTCGCTTCCCCCCACTCGCTCTCCTGGCACATCATTTCTATGTGCCAGGAGAGCTTGCCGAGGCATCTAATTGAGAATAGGTAAGTTTTTACTACTTTCTAAGGGGTCTGGGGGCTTGAGGGGAGGGGAGAGGGCCTCTGGACATTCTCTTGGGATAGTCCCAAGAGAGCATCTGGACACCCACGCAAGAAAACGTGCTCTTTCTGGTGTGGGTGCGGACAATCCCCCACAAACATCCGCATTTTTTAATGCGAATGTCTGTGGGATCAAGGGCTATCAGGAATCGCCCTACATTATAGGAGACTATATTGTCATATAATCCAGTTCAAAGGAATGTTTACCATATATATGTTGTGCTCCACCCTGAGTCCCCTGTGGGGTGAGAAGGGTGGAATATAAATGTTTTAAATAAATAAATAAATAATCTGAGATTGAAAACTGGATTTTATGGCAATATACAAGGGGCCTAAGATTGCAAACTAGTCCTGGTATAGAGACTGTATTCCTGCATTAACTTTAGTGTTCCTAGAAAATAAATCATATGTACAAATTGGCAATAGTATTCACTCACTGAAAGAAGTGCATGTATACACTCAGGCCCCTTCTACACTTCCATATAATCCAGATTATCAGTGAATAATCCACATTATCTGCTTGAACTGGATGATGTGAGTCTACATTGCCATATAATTCAGTTCAAATTGTATAATCTGGATTTTATATGGCAATGTATTAGGGGCCTCAGAGACCTTTTATGGAGAGACACTAATTACAACTTGCTAATTAGGGTAGAAATTAACTGTGTGGGGTTTTTATTTTCTACTGACAATATCAGTTGCAAGACACATCTCCAGTGTGAGGGCTCATCTAATTTTTTTTAATGTTCCTTTATTTTTATCCAGATCATACATCTAAACCATCATGATACTTCTAATTCTTTCTTCACTGGTCCTAGTTGCACCAGCACAAAAACCCACAAGCTCACCTGCACACCGCATTCTTCCAGGATGGTTTCCAAATGCTTGTACATTAGTTATATGTGCTCCACCAGAGAAAGACTCCAAAGATGGAAAGCAAGGTACTAAACTTTTCAAGGAGTCCGTTGACTCCTACTTCTCTGTTTACTAGGGTGAGAATAGGCAAGCTTTGGTCTTCCATAACTGATCCTAGAGCCAGAACAACCTGCATTTTTCAAGGGCAAGATCTGTATGAAAGATGGCATCATCTATAATGGAGATATAACCATGTTCTCAGGGCTGTCATGGAGTCATATTGGCCCTGTTAACCTGGGAGTTTATTGGTGAATACCTGGTTTCTCACATATCCAGGATCCAAGAGTAATTAGAAATGCAAGTGGGAGCAACCTGAGTGTTAAGGGACCTTGGGTGAATAATGCCTGACCACTGGTCTGGCTTCGGGGGGGGGGGGGGGGCAAACATACCCATTAGAAATACTTCCAAAGAACTTTTAGCTACATTTCTTGAAAAGAAATATAATTTAAAATGTTTTAAAAGTACATGTACCTATTGTTCTTTTAAAAAATCCTTTTGGTACATAGAGACAGCATTCTGATGGAAGAATTTAAAGTATTACAGCATAAGAAATCTCATATGTTTGACCAGACATTTTTGATAAAATCTGTTCATCTCTATAGGAGTATTTCCCCCCTCTCTTAGAATTACCAAGAATCCAAGAACTGTGGGGTCCACCAGCGCCACCCTCCAAACCAGGATCAAAAGGAGATGATCATCTTCCAGGCAAGTATATACTATCATCATTGATCTAGTAGCAATAGTAGAAGTAATAATAGTAGCAGTGATATTGCTAGGCATTGCACAAAAGATAAATTCATATGGCCACAGATGTCAGAGCTAATGAGGAGTGAGTCTTAAAATCTTATTTCTTTTTATTATATACAAATAAGTAAGGTTGTCACATATCTGGGATGCACTTGTAGGTATTTCCCATCTGGATCTCATCCATCTTTCCCAATAAAGTCATTACTAATGAATTAGACTAAAACCAGAAAATTCTTAGTTCTTCACAGAACATAACACACAAGATGGCAGCTGCCCAAATAGAAATATTTCAGCTTAGCTAGAAAAGCAACATAGCAGCAGGGATGTAAAAATATTTGAAATTTGTCTCACATTTGACTTTGTTTAAAAAGCTATAAACCGTAGTAGTGAAACAGTCTCTGTGTTTGCAATTTTGAGAGTTTTTATGTGAAACAGGTCCTTGTTGAATTTTTTTTTTTGCTAATAAAGGAATTCTGAAAAGAGAAAATCATTTAAAAGTAAGCAAAGACTCCAGTAAACTTGCCCAGTAGTGACAAAACTTTTGAGATGGTAAGTTAAGCAGATGCCATTTTAACCCAATTAGAAAAAAAGTTCAGTACTGTTACGACCTTATCATAAAGCTCCGCTTTGCCAAGTGTCTGGGGAGGAATGAGGGAGCAGCAAGGAGAATCTGTCACCCCTCACACAGCTCCCTTTCTGTGATATTTTCCTCATCATATGGGGAAAGTGTCACCATTGCAGGGAGACCTGCCATGTTGCTGTTGGGGGTGGTGGTGGCCTATGCTGGTAGTCACACAATGTTATGTGATGTCCAGCATCGGCCTCCATGGGGTTACTGCATTCCAGGATGTTAAAATCACACCATCTGATTTTATTTATT
>NW_026846588.1:122484860-122567439 GCF_025583915.1 Anolis sagrei ordinatus | reverse complement strand
AATCCAGGCTACGGGCCTGACTGTCAAGATTGTACTTCTGGAAGACAATCACAAAGGATTAGCTGTGATGATGTGTCTGTTCCACCTGGCCAAAGGAATGATAGCTTGGAATAAGATACTTATTTTCAGATGTAATACATCTACAAATAAATAGGGTGGTACTTTCATCAGGATCTTTCTGAGACTTTTGAAAAATCTAAACAAGATTGCCTTTAAGTTGATGTGTTAAGGCCAATCCAATGTTAAATTTGAATGAGGCAAAAAGTGATGTGTAAATATTTATAAGTGTCTTTTTTTAGTTTGCAATCCCAAACTCTTGTTGCCATTGATATAAACCAAAGGCCTAAGAGAGATTGTTATCCATGATCGACTCTTGGTTGTATGAATGAACCAAATTTATCTCTTTTTCTAAAAGAAAAGTGGTGTAGAAAGTGGTGTACAAATCTTTATAAGTGTCTTTATCTGGATTGTTTTAAATTACTAGGGCCATAATATAGTATTTAAAAAACTCATCCAGGAACAAGGGAGTCAAGAATTAACTTTCACCCTGTTGCTCCATAATGTGGCTGACATCCCAGGCAGAGAGAAAAAGTGACACTCAGCATCACATGACACAGAAGTAAATAGTAGCATAAATAGCAAAGGGCAGCCTTTTAACAGTTTATTTGGGTTAAACTCTAGAACACAAAATATTGTGAGGGACTTATAACATCTGAATCTGATCAAACAAAAGCAATTACAGGTAAGTCATGATTAAGACACCTTGACTATTTCAAAATATTGACATAAAATACGAGATTTAAAGCAAATAAAATTAGCTTTAAATCGTTAAGTTCAAGGGTAGCTATAAACTGATCTTTCTGTTGTATTTTGCTTATAATGGAATTACTTCTCATTCCTTTTTTCCTAGGAATTCTCCAAAACTCAATTTTTTCTTAAAATTCAACTGTAGTGACAGATACATTATGTGTATGTCTCTTTAAATCACCTGTTGATTTCTGGCAACCTCGTGGCTTTTATAGTGTTCTCTTAGGTAAATACTCTTCATAGGTGCTTTTGCAGTTCTTTTTTATGAAATATAGCCTATAACTCTTGATATTTGTTATTGGTCTCTCATTTAAATTCTAGCCAGGGCTAATTTTCAGAGATCAGACAGGATCAAGTGCCTCTGAGATATTTAGGCATTGTAGATACAGCTTTCCTATGACTTCCTTTTTGGAGGTGAAAGAGGCGAGGGGATAAAAAGAATTGAATTATGCAAGAAGTACTAAGACTTCTAAAACATAATACTAAACCATGCAAATGTGAGTACATCAATAGGTAGCGCTCCGGTGGGAAGGTAACAGCGTGCCATGCACATGACCTTGGAGGTGTCTATGGACAACGCTGACTCTTTGGCTTAGAAATGGAGATGAGCACCAACCCCCAGAGTCGGACACGCCTGGACTTAATGTCAGGGGAAAACTTTTACCTTTTCCTACTAAGACTAAGGATGGATGGGAGGGAATTGTGACCTTTAATAGAAAAGAACCAAATTTAGGAGAAAATTTAGAAAACACCACAGGCCATCTTGAGGTTGGATTTAGAGTAAGGGCTGCTGTAGTGGAGGGTCCTTCTCAGCAAGAATTATGCTAAATCCGATTTTCCCCATTTGAAAAGGCTGAAAGCAGCAACAGATATTTGTTCACAATCTGGCCAGAAGGGATACATGTAAGGCTAGCACCAAAAATACATACATAAGATGAATACAGAAGTGTAAGATTCTATACACTTGACAGCTATTCAAACTTCCCACTCTGCCAGCTCGCTTCCCTGATTAGCCAGAAAGAGGGCTAGCTTTGATCTGCAATCCCATTGGGTGCTGTTTTGATGATGTTGCCATCTCTGGGTGGGGATTCCCTGGATGAGGGAAGATGATGGATGTTACACTCCAGCCAGAATTCACCTTGCACTCAAGACCTGCCAGAAATCCCAAAAGTGGTAATAAAACATTTTAATAAGAAAACTACGTATAAAAAGGAAAAGTCACCATAAGAAATAAGAAAGGCAAAATCCAATAGGTAATGGGAAAAATAGTCAACAAGTAATAAGCCAATCCAAACTGATAATATTGTTTTAATTGCCCTAATGTTGGCTGAGGAGGAAGTTTCCTGGGGCAAGTGACAGTGAGGTGCCCTGAGAGACAAAAGATCATTATTTGCTTCAATCAAGCCTTGGGTGCCAGACAAAGGCATTTGGTATGTATGTACACTTGGAGTTCCGGCTTCCATGGTCAGCTCAATGGAAGTGATAAGCTTGGTGATTACGGGCTGGTGGTTATCTGATCTGGCAAAGGAAGCTGCCTGATATCCAGCATGTGAACACAATGGATCTTTATTGCCACTTTTGTCTGGGAACTTGCCCATCCCAGATGTCTCAGAAAATTCCTGTTAGGTCAGCAAGGAGCGATAGCTACTGCTCCACTAGTGTGCACATGTTCAGATATGGATAGGCATATAAGTATAGACATATGAGAGAAAACGTGAAAAAATAGAGGGCATGGGATAAAAGTATATAAAAATGGACAAGCTGGTGTGGAAATGATACATTTATCAAAGAGGGAAAGATTGAGCATGCTGTGCATGAGATTTTCTGCTGCAGACTGTTCGTATTCCCAGGCAAACTATAAATCTTTTGGGGTGGGGGGTGCTGTGTTCGACAACACTATGGGCTAGTAGGATTTCTGAAGACAAACACAAAAGGATCTATGGTAAATTAAAAACTCTTTAATGTATAAATTCTTCTATTTTCTGGCTGAAAGAATTGCTGTGTTGAGTGTTAAGGATGAAAAGAACATTATATTATACTGATACGAGCTGTGCTGGTATGATTTATTTAAAAAAATGTGCTGGTACGGCTGTACCAGGAGCTCCGACTTTATTTTCTTTCTGTTATCTGTTTGCAGTCAAATAAAATCATTTATTTCGGTCATTGACCAGCACAGGAAATAGTCACATTTTCATACAAACTTGGTATGTTTGGTACATTAAAAATATAAATATAACTACCGAAGCACAATATGGGTGAGGGAGCAGAAGGGAAGGGGAAAAGAAGGGAAGGGGAAAGCTGTTTGCAGTCATAGGGCAGACCACCTGTCCATCATAATTAAGCTTTGGTTCTGCCCCTTGTTCAGGGCTCTGGGAGGGAAAGGAGCCATTTTTGGGCAGTCTCACATAAGAAAGCTAAACTATAGGATGTAGACCAGCTCGTCCCGTAGAAAAGCTTCTTTTCTCAAGAACATCCGAGGAAACAGAAACAGAAATTTCAGGGGAAAGGTCCCAAGGCTCTGGTTGAAAGCTCACAGCCTCTCAGCCTCACAGCAATCAGAGAGAAAACAGCCCTGAAGTTTTCAAAGAATTCTCGGAGGGAGGGCAGCATTACAGATCCACTGAACTCCAGCTGAAATATCTACAAGTAGGTCTACTCAATACCCAGACGCATTTGGAATCAGTAATAGGACCCACACCGATGAGGCATAGATAGTAAACAGCCTGGGAGAGGTTAAATAGGGTTTTTTTCTTACAGAGAAAGTACAGTTAATCAAAGTCAGGTACCAGTCCATTGAGGACTAGACTAAGAAAGCCTTGAAGTGTTGTTTGAACCATTGAAGATTTGTTGTTTGTTCTATAATAAAGACTTTGTTGTATCATTAAAGACTCTAAAGACCATCACTTCAGAAAAATCCCTGAGAATCTCTCTTTGAGGCCCACTGGGCTTAAAGTATATGTCCTATAGAAAAGACAGCTGTTACAGGCCCAGCGTGCGACAGAACATGAGCTATGTTCAATAAATATGACTTCCTACTATACTTTTAGGTAGAGAGGTCCCTTCTGCCATAATCCAAATAACAGGCCAGGTAGAAGGAATGTTCTCCCATCTTGGGGGAAGACAGGTCCACTTTTTTAAAAGTAAAAACTGGAACCTTCATATGAAATGTCCCCCATCCCACCCAACTGAAAGGAAAGGAAATGATCTTGTTGTTGCAGTCAAAACAGCAACCAGTGCTTAAATATCTTGTTTACTCCTGATAAATGGGAGATCTTTTGAGTTTGGCTAAGAAGGGTGCACTGGTACTTGTCTGCACTTGATTGGCTTTGTCCCATGTGGTAACTCCACTGTATGCGCAGAGGACCAATCAAGAGTTATTAGAAGACAGAGCGGTAACAAACAAAGGTCATGCCCATATCTGCCCTTTGCACAAAGAACTTTTTTCTACACTCATCACTTCAAGCACGTAGAGATTTTTCCTTTTACCCATAGAACAAGATTGAAATTAGAAATAGGAAGAAATATAGGCAGAGGGGAAAACACACAAGGAACTTTTCCGGAGGGACAAGGCAAAGCAAGAAGGGAGATCTCCAGAGAGGCAAACAAAAGCAGAGAGATCCCAGAAAAGAAGAAAGAATCCCTGCATTTCTTTAGAAAACTCAAAGTTTCCTTCTTCCAGAACCTGCTTCAATGTATTCCTGAAACAGTACTCTAACACACAAACTTTGTTAACAGAGCATCTATTGTATTTTGATGAGAAAGCAAACAGACTTTGTAGATAAGATCTCAAAGCGTCTTTGTAACTGTAACAATTATTACAGAGAAATAGCAAGGATGTACATTTACTTCACCAACATTTTCTGGAGGAAGTGCATTTCTACTGTGCCCTTTGCTCGATAGTCTGAAGGGGCCGAGATGTGAAACATTATAGACAGGCTAGATATTATGATATAAAGACTGAAAGCCAAGTGAGATATGTAGTGGGTTTCCTAAAAAAACCTGGCTCTCTCATTAGCTGACGTAACATCATTTCAGGCAACAGAGTTGGAATATCCTAAAGTACAGCAAATTCTTGGTTATTTGGTGTCTTGTTAATATAATTTTACTACCAGGATTGTGGAAAGTGCTTGCAAAATTTTCTCCCTATTATACCAAAAGAACCTGGCTGGCTTTGCATAACTTCTTGAGTTGGTGTGCTGGTACAGCTGTACCAGAAGCTCCCATTTTATTTGCCTTGTATTAAGTGTTTGCTTGCAGCCCAAGGCTTGGGATTCTGCAGAAGGGTGGCTTCCTGTTAAAGTTTGCAGTTATAGGGCAGGCCCCCTGTCCATCATTGTTAAGTTTGGTTCCGCCCCCTGTTCAGGACAATTGGGAAGGGAAGGGAGCCATTTTTTAGTTAGAATAAAGCAAAGAAAGTCAATGTATAGGATGTGTACAGACTTTCTCCTGTACAAAGGCTTCAACCCTTAAGACCTCCTGGGAGAGAACAGTCTTAAGAGCATCTAAAGATTCCAAAAGTTCCCAGGGAAACAGCCTTACAGCCCCGAGGAATTTCAGAGGGAATAACAGCTTTAAACATCAAGAACTCCAGCTAAGTGACTACAGGCCTACAGGTAGGTCCACTCGGTTTTGAGACGCAGTTCAGCCCGTAGTGGATTCACATGTTAGGTTTAGGATCACAATTAGCCTGAGAGAAGTTTGGAAAGGGATTTTCCTTTAGAGTAAAAGCAACAGTTAGAAGCCACCAGTTGCACAAAGCCTGGAAGCATTTGTTTAATCTTTTGAAGACAAAAGAAGCTTCTGTTAATTGTTCACCAATAAAAGACTTTGTTATAGTTTACAAGCCCTCTAGAGACTGTTTATGGCGAAAATCCTTACGAATTTCTCTTCGGGCCCCCTGGCTTCCCGCTGGGCTAAAGTTGCACGTCCTGTTTTAAAAGCAATTCGTTTCAAGCCCAGCGCGCGACAGAACAGTTGGGTACCTGGAGACATCTTTTGCTGCTCTTAAAATAAAATCACTTCCACTACCTCTAACTGTAATGCAGAAACAAAAGAAACTTGAAACGGTCGGATGGCAAAATGACAAAGGTCTAGTTCATAACGCAAGCAATAACAACCCCTGAACAGTGTGCCTTAAATCTCCACTTGCTTCCTTTCTGTTCTCTTACTGGTCTCTATATGAGAAAAGTCTTTACTTGCTTCACTTGACATGGTATGTAGCAAAAGTAGGTAACCTTAATACTTAGCAATTTTATTCTCTCTTGTTTCCAGGCAATATTCTTCATTAGGAATATTGTCAGTGTTGTCTGGTTCTCAAGCCATTTGTGAATGATAGGAGCTACAATGAAATAGATACTAACCAGGTTTGAATGTGGGGTTAACTCTTTCAAGCATCTTCCAAGTAGATCCAACAAAAATTCCATGAGGAGGGGAGGAATACTAGCTCTTCTCCCTCCAATGCTATCTCCATCCCTTTCTCTACTGGAAGATGAATGCTGTAAAGCAGTGTTCCTCAACTGTTCTAATGCTGTGACCCCCTTAATACATCCCTAAAACAACAACAACACAAAGGCCCTTATGTACATTTGTACTGCAAATTAACCATGTCAGTTTCAACTGATTAATGGCTCCACACATTCCTTGGCCTTATCTACTCTTCTCACAGAAAGTATTCTGATGGGGTTCCTGGGAACATCTCTGACTTCTGCAGCACACTTTAAGAAGTCAACTGTGGCACTACCCTGTTGTTTTCTAGGAAGAACTATTACTGAGCAATGTACTTGCAAGCTTTTTGCATTGTTTTGCTGAGCATAATCATGGTAAAGACAACTGATCCTGACCAGAGCAGATGTGAAGATAAAATGAATACTTGCATTATCCGTGATGGAATCCCTGGTGCCAATGGATTACCAGGCAGAGATGGGTTCCCAGGGCCTAAAGGTGAAAAAGGAGAACAAGGTACTGTCCTACTATTAATACACTAGTAATACACTGGGTTGATGTTGTTGACTGTGATTATAGGAGTCATCACATATAGACTCTTATATGCATATCACTGCAAAGTTCTATATGCATATCAGTGTTTGCCTGCCAACCCCCGAAATAATGAGACACACACCAGTATTTGGGTTTAAAATATGGGCAACTTTTATTCATTGTTGCCTGTTTAACTTTGACTGGATCTCAATCTATGGATCTTGAACTTGGTGGCAAAGCCGAGATAGCCGCCCTGTCCAGCCTACCCCCTGGCTAGTTAGGGCAAAACACCCGGGTCCCCTGGACACCCAATCTAGGCAACCTCTGAAGGAAATGTGTCAGAGAAGTCTCTCTCAGTGTATCTGAGACCATATTTTCTCTATTTCTAGGCCATTATAATTCCCCTCACCTCATCAACTTGAATCTTAGGTGAGTGTTTTAGTTAATGGCCTTCACCCCTGAAGGGGGTGCCTTGGGCATATACCAAATTTTAGTTTTTCCTAACTGCTTATCGTGACCACCTATTTAATGCCACACCATTCCAATTTGCCTTGTAACAGTATAGGGTAGGCAAAAAACCCTCTTAGAACATAAGAGGGGAAAAAATCCTACCCAGCCCCCTAATGGCAACCCTAATATGCTGTTTAATGGGAGGGAGTGGTGGGTCAATGCTCAACTTCAGAATGAGGAAGGGGGCCAGCCAGAGCTGAGAGCCTGGCTTGCCCCTTTCCAGATAGTTCCAACCGGAATAGGTTTCTCTCTTAGAGGGAGGAGGCAAACTCCTCTCCCTCCACAACTGCACAGTGGTGGGAAAGCTTTTTACTGTTGCAGGAATCATTTCTGCTTCATTTGGAAACAGAGAGAGATGAGATGGAATAGAGCTGGACTTGTCAAGAGAAAATGCAAACAAAATAAGGATCTTTTAAAAGAACCTCACTCTTTTTGAAATGTATACTCATAAATACGTACTCTGTATCTATCTTCTAAGAAGTAAATCCCAATTCAATTGAGCCTTGCTCATACAATTTCCATTTGGACATAATTGTGATTGGGCAGCACGAATCTAAAGTATGTTTATGCAAAATTCATAATTCAATGGAGTTAATCATTGCAACCCCTACTTTAAGATAATATTTTCTCCATTATTAGGCATTTCCTGTACTTCACTATATCATACCTAATTGAAAGTATGAGTATTTTTCATTATCTCATTATTTGACATTTTGTAGCATTTAATTCAAAAAGCTGTGTTTGCATCTAGTAATAAGAAAGTCACATGGAAAGATGTTTGGGGAAAGACACTCAGTTTCTGACTGAAACATGTTCAGAATTACTTCTCATATGGATGCACACTAAGAACCCCTTCACACAGGGCAAAAATGCCCCATTTTGCTGCTTTCACGGCTTGGATGGGGTCTACCATGCACCATCACACGATGCATGGAAGGCTCTGCCCACTTTCCTCCCAAAGTGGAGGCAAAGCACCAAAAGGCACTTTATCTTTCACTACAGGGAGGAAAGGGTTGTTCAGGTTGCTCTGATAGAGCTCCCACATTTTCCTCCTCAAATTCCTGTGTGATGGCCAAAAGGATGGTAGGGCAATGCACATTGTCACCCTTTCTGCCATCTGATGAGGGGAGGGAAAGGGTGCCAAGTACCCTCTCCTGTTCCCTTCATGTGATGAGGGGAGGAGGGTGGGCACACAGGCTGTCACAAGCCACCCCACACCCTTTCCTTTTCACTGACAATTACTGGCATAACGGCATGGCCCAAAAGGGCCATGTGAAGAGGTCCTAAGAGGTGATGTAAAATACATCGTGGGAAACAATTGAGTGGAGAATTATGAAAGCTATAGAGTGAGTAGGTTCACACAAAAATATAATTTGTGTTCTGTGAAGGCACTCTAAGCATGGGAAACAAGGAAGAAAAATAGCAGGAACCTTTCAAAGATCACATACTATAGGAGTTGGGGGTGCAGTGGCATGCTGCCTAAGAGAGGAAAACAAACAAACAAAAGATAAAGGCTATAAACTGTTTTGGCTCTAGATGGGTAAGATATGGCCACCACAACCATCCTTAAAAGAAGGCATCCATGGAGGTAAGGGGAACAAAGATAGCATGACATCTTAGTTATTTTCACCACTTCCACAAAAAAAGCAAAATAGTGTTGCTAAGTACTTCTCAATAGCATTATTTCAGAACCAAATAATATAAAACACAATTGCCTTAGTAAGCTGTTTCCATGCTTCCTGCCTGGTATCTTTATCAACAGGATGTTGGAGGAAAGATTTGAGATTTTCTTTTCCGCTTACACCATGCTTTGGCATCTGGTAGCTCCCATGCCACAGGGTGGTGACTCTATTCTGGGATTTGGCTGGCTTTGAAGGAGCCGTCCAATGTGCAAAAATGATTTAGGAATAGCATCCAGCACCTTGAAAAACTCTTTTACAATCTGCATTGAAACCTGCTATGTTTTCATGTATGCATACACACACATCCCCACTGATATGGAGACTTTTCTCTGTGAGCCATGTGGAGTCATGTTTTCGCTTTGTAACAAAGATAAGGAGTTGTCTGCAAACATATAATGCCCTTCCTTAGCCTTCACTCAGCAGCCATCATCTGAACTGTCCTTTCCTTTCTGGGGGTGGTGGTGGTGGGGGGGGATATGTCCCTTATGTAAAATGAACAGTCAGAGCTTCTCACGCTTTCAAAATGCAATTTATCAATGCCTATTTCATCCAACTATGTAAGTGTTTTCCTGATGCCAAAAAAAACCCTGTTCCTTTAATCATACTCTTTTGTCTGCTTGAATCCCTTATTCAATTAATGGAATGACCAGGATTGCGAGGGATTCAGGGTCCACCAGGGAAAGCTGGGCCTCCTGCACAGAAAGGAGATCTTGGACCCATAGGAGAAAAAGGAGAAAAAGGATCAACTGGAAGTTGTGATGATTCAGGTAAGTGACCCAGATTTATTAGTCACCCTCCCAGCTTTAAATGTAAATGAAAGAATAGAATGCACTGATGGTGAGTCTTGAGATGATATGGGTCTAAAGTAGACTTGGTGACATGATGAAATAAGTTCTTTTTTGAGATATATTCAAAATATGGGAAATAGGGCACATGGGGGGGGGGGGGTTGAGTTGACATTTGGTATCAAACAGCAGGTTCCCTTTCAGAGCAAAGAAGAACAGTGCATTTTTTCCAGGACCTCAATTGTTAGTTTAAGATCTACTGGGGAGGCCCTGCTCTCGGTCCCACCAGCGTCTCAAACACGTCTGGTGGGGACGAGGGACAGGGCCTTCTCGATGATGGACCCCGCTTATGGAATTCGCTCCCCAGAGAGATTAGATTGGCGTCCTCCCTCCTTACTTTTAGGAAAAAACTAAAGATGTGGTTTTGGGCACAATAGCACTTTAGGCACTGAACTTGGACAATAGGATTGTTTGAAAATTGGAAATGGCTTTATGACCTGTGATTCTGTGATATGTTCTATGTGGTTATGTAATTTTAATTAATATCACTGCTTAATTGTTATGTAATGGATTTTATATTGCTGTTTTATATTGTTGTTTTGATACTGTTGGCATAGAATGGTTGCCTGTGTTAGCCGCGCTGCGTTCCCCCTCGAGGGTGAGAAGGGCGGGGTAGAAATGGTCTAAATAAATAAATAAATAAATAATAGTTATAGGGGGAACAAAACATTAAGCTGTCATTGTAGGTGCAGATTCAGATAGAACAGGCCACAAGAAAAAGTTATTTCTGCTTCCCCTGCCATTTTGAGCCATGGCAGAGTTCATGGGTAGAAGTGGAACATGCTAAGCAACTCTATGGAGCTGGGTCTAGGAACTCTATGGAGCTGGGTCTGCTAAAAGGGTCAAGGATTATGTTATATTAGGAGTGCACTACTTGGGATACCAAGTATCCTTGATTAAAGTTCACCTAGAGTAGACAGCAGTGATGGCCACTGTCTGGACATCTGAGACCTGACGGAGAACTGGAGGTCAGGTACCAATGTGCTAATACTTAGAAAAATTACAACTTTGAACTATGGTTCCCAGTATTCCTCTGTGAGTATGGCCACTGTTCATATGGATTAGGTGACTGTGGTTTATGCAGTTTTGAAAAACCTTTCCAAGCTTTGCCCGCTCCTCCAGTTATGCCACAATTTGAGTCCAGATTAACTAAGACTGAAAGTGCTATTCTCTTAGTACACAAAGCTGCATGTACATTTAATATAAGATTTATTTTCACCTCAGCAAATGTTGCACAAGTAACAAAATTCTTTTTCAGAGCTGGAGCTGCTTAAAACACAGGTAAAAGATTTACAAATGGAAATGAAGATTCTGAAAGAAGATATCAAAAAAGAGAAAGGTGAATTGCTACATATCACTGTGACAGATGAACTCTACCACTACTACTAGGCCTGGGTGGTTTCGTTCGTTAATTTTGTAATTCGTTAAATATTCGTTATTTTTAACAATTACAAAACGATTACAAAACATATTTTCAAACCCGGAAGTGTTTTTAAATATCGAAACGGCATCCTCCATCTTTTTTACGGGCTTCCGCCCGTTTCGGAAATGACGTTTTAGGGATGGAGGATGCTGGGTGCGCCGGGAGCCAATCCGGCGCTCCCAAGCACCGTGGCTCATTGTGATTGGGCGGGCTGCCCTTTAAAAGCGGCTCCGCGTGGCCGCATTGCTCATTGCGAAGGAGACGGGAGGTGCGGGAGGGAGGCTTGATGGTTGGCTCTTGGCTGCTTGCTTGCATTCATTCATTCATTCATTCATTCATTGCTTGTGCTTGCATTCATTCAAAAAATATTCTAAAAAAAGAAAAGACCCTTGTGTGCCTGTGTGTGTGAGTTTGTCCCTGTCCTGTGGCTGTGTTCGCTCCACAACAGGGCAAGCATTGTTAATTTTCCATTTTTAAATATTTCAAAAAATATTTATAAACAAATATTTCAAAAAAATTCAAAAAATATTCTAAAAACGAAATTAACGAAATTAACGAAATTTCGTATATACTGAACTTTTCAAAGGAAAATTTTGTAATTATTTTAAATATCGAAACGCAAAACCCCCCCAAATACAAATCGATTTTAGAAACAAATTTTTGTGTTGTTACCCAGGCCTAACTACTACAATTAAAATTTTCACTCTGTAACTTATACTATACTAGAAGAGCAATGCCGAATACAGTAGCATTCTGACTGTGCTTTTTTAGGGATGTGCGATCCAAAAAATAGTTCAAAAGCCCTTACAAAACAGGGGAGAGAGCACTAAGGTGAATAATAGAAATATAAACAAGAGTGGAATGTACAGTAGATATTAAAGGAAACTATATATCTACTGTATTATAAATGTATCACAATCATACTGACTCATTTTATATACTAATAAAATTAAAATATAGAAAAAACTGGGGGTGCTAGTGTTTTGTTTCTAAACTGTTTGTACAATTAGGGGAAATTACTATAACAAGGGTAATGAAATTTTGTTATTATTTCATTATAGTAATTGTACATAATTACTATAATTGGGGAAACTTCAGAGGCTCCTTTCTCCCACATTTCACAGCTATGGGAGGGACAAATTTATTCCCATCCTAATTAGGGCTTTCTTAAGTTTTTGCATTGGTGCCCCCACACCCGACTTCTTGTTATTTGTTTGTATATACAAAACTTATGAATTACATATGACTTAAAATTTAAAAATAAAGATTTGCACATCCCTAATATTGTACAGCAGTATGGCCTCAATATCCTAAAAGCACCATAGAGGCTGCCTATGAATATTATGTGCTGTATGCTATATTTTAGAGGAAAGTGGCAAAACTACCTTGTGAAATTATACTATGTAACAAAATTTGAAAGAATTTTCTGTTCCTGGTTTGAAAGTATTATTTCCCATTTAATTGTGTGGTACTTACTTTGAAAGTAGTTGTTATGCTCCAGAAAGGTCGTTTTTATGACTACCACAAAGTGTTAAATTGGTTGAGGCTTGATCAGCTCTTCATTGAAAAACTATTTATTTATTTATTTATTTAGCGCTTTTATAACCCCGTCTTCTCGACCTACGAAGAGGGACTCAGGCTGGTTCACAACAAAAGATTCATAAACAATAATATAAAACATCACACCTCATAATACACTAATACATAAAATACATTAAAATACAATCATATAATTACATAAGGCCAAGTCGTCAGAATGAAATCACAATTCATCACCATCCGTCCATGTAATCAAGAGTTATTGACTTACTCATCAAATGCTAAATTCCAAAGCCAAGTTTTCATCAGCTTTCTTAAAGTCAGGAGAGAAGGGGCAGTTCTAATCTCCAGTGGGAGAGAGTTCCAGAGCTGAGGGTCCATCACTGAAAAGGCCCTGTCCCTCGTCCCCACCAGACATGATTGCGAGAGTGGTGGGACCGAGAGCAGGGCCCCTCCAGAAGATCTTAACAATCTTGATGGTTCATAGGGGAGAATCCGTTCAGACAGGTAATCTACAGGAAAATGTGCTGCATTTTTCATGTTTTATGATAGAACCAATTAGGAAATGACATTTACAACCCAGGAACAATAATTGTGTTACATAATGTAATGTATTGAATAAGTACAGACAACAAAGTCCATGATTCAGTGTAAAAACACACACACAAGTGCCTAATTCTGCATAATTATGCTTGTTTGAATGTTTAAATTTTGTGTCTGCCTTATGTTTAATGGTTTTTAATTGGTTTTACATAGTTATATGCAGTAATTAGTTATTATGATTTCTTTGTGTACTGTATGTTGGCATTGAATTTTTGCCATTAGTATGTTGTAAACCGCCTTGAGTCCCCCTAGGGGTGAGAAAGGCACTATATAAATACAGTAAATAATAATATTCAAAACCTGGAATAGTGGAAGTGCCAAGGGTCTCACCAAAACCAAATGTGATCATGGTGATTTTCGGACAGATGGGTGATATTTGGGGACTTATAACTTAATTTGGTGCTGCTCCCTCACATGGGGTTGGAGGATTGGAGGTATATGATAAAATGTGTGACATATCTGTTTCTTTCTAGTTCAGCATGTTCCTAATGGCATAATGGTTGGTGAGAAAACATTTCGAGCTGATGGTTCCAAGGGTACATATGAAATTGCACAATCCAAATGTGCGCAGACTGGTGGTGTACTTGCTTCTCCAAGGAATGCTGTTGAAAATGGTGCTTTGCGGGAAATAGTGAATTCACATAATATGAATGCACTACTAGGAATAAATGATATTCAAACAGAGGGCACATTTAAGTATCCAGATGGAGAAACAATAGGTTTTGCAAATTGGAATACAAATGAACCAAATGATGCCGGTGGGGAGGATTGTGTAGAAATTTTTGGAACTGGACAATGGAATGACATCCCTTGTAGTCTTGAAAAACTAATAATTTGTGAATATTAAGTCAGAAGTCATTCCAAGGATCACAACATTTAATATATTTTATTTACAACTTTCAACCAATTGAACTATACCATTGATCAACCATCTGACTAAGATTTAGGAACTAACTGATCAATTAAATAGATTTATTTCTGAATAAAATCTATATGATTTTGAGTGTGGAGTGCTGAAAAACTAAACTGACAACTTATTCTTTATGGGTGTAGATGACATATTAAATTCCATATTGCAGAAATCCACTAGAAGCAGCATTGTCTCAAAATAGTTTTCTATATAACTTAAATTTTGAGAAACACATATTTAGTAATCAAGACATTCCATTCTAATTCAGTACAGATTGTCTGTTTAATAATCTGCTCTGGAATCTTTCCCAGTACTGATAACAGGCAGGTTGGGCACTAATATTTGATCCACCTGGTAGGATCCTCTCCCCACCTCACCCCCTTTTTTTAAAAAAAAAGTCAGGGACAACATTCAGTCCAGTGTGCTGGGACTGTTCACCTATTCTTCAGAAATTTTCTCACTTGAACCTTTCCTACTCACTCCTATGGCACACAGCAAATAGGAATTGATCAGCAACTGAACAAGAGGTTTGGGAAGAATTCACTATGATTTAGAGGAGTTGTAGTACATACAGAGAGAACTGTGAACCCAATCAACAATAGATCTGGACCACACTTGCCACAGAGGATGGGATTTGGGGGGGGGGGAATGACCCACCCACATGGGATTGTAATTCATCTTGTAGCCAGAGATATTACCAAACTTCCCAAAACAAACAATGCCTTTCTCAAGTAGCCAGGGCATTGCTGGGTCTCCAAGCTAGTGTGTGTGTTTGTGTGTGTGTAACAGACATGGACAAACCTTTTGACACATTGTGTTTTAAAATTTGACAGATAGGCCAGGCCAGTGACAGATACACAGTGTTCGTGTGAACTAACACTGGGAAGTCTGACTTGGCCACGGTGGTACATGCTCAGGTTACATCCCGTATAGACTACTGCAATGTTCTCTATGTGGGGTTGCCTCTGAAGACTGCCCAGAAGCAACAACTAGTACATAGAGCGGCAGCCAGATTACTAACGGGAGCGGGGTACAGGGAGCATACTACTCCTCTGTTGCGCCAGCTCCACTGGCTGCCAATCAGCTTCCGAGCACAATTCAAAGTGCTGGTGTTGACCTATAAATCCCTAAACGACTCTGGCCCTATTTACCTGTCCGAATGGATTCTCCCCTATGAACCATCAAGGTTGTTAAGATCGTCTGGAGGGGCCCTGCTCTTGGTCCCACCACCTTCGCAATCGCGTTTGGTGGGGACGAGGAACAGGGCCTTTTCGGTGGTGGCCCTTGGCTTTGGAACTCCCTCCCAATGGAGATTAGATCTGCCTCTTCCCTCCTGACATTTAGAAAGCAGGTAAAAACATGGCTTTGGGATACTGCATTCGCAGAATGATGACTGAGTCAATAACTGCTGACCTTTCTGACGGATGGTGATGAATTTGTGATTCTTTGGATGAAGTGATTTTTGCTGTAATTTGTATGAATTGTATGAAGTGTATTTTAATGTATTTTATATTGATGACCTATAGTGTTTTTCTTATTGTATTGAATTTTATGTTGTTAGCGGTCTGAGTCCCTCCCCGGAGGTGAGAAGTCCGGGGTATAAAAACTCTAAATAAATAAAATAATAAATAAACTAATTGGGGGGAAAACATGAACACATTCTTATGCACACTGCACATATCTTATTTGTGGTGCAAAGAAAAAGGAAAGAAAAAATAATACAATATTTAAAATGAAGAACAATTTTAACCAACATAAATGTAACAGTATTTCAGTGGAAGACCCCAGGGGCTATCCAGTTCAATCCCCTTCTGCCATGCAAGAAAAGAACAATCAAAGCACCTCAACTGATGGCCATCCAGCCTTTGTAGTAGTAGCAGTAGTAGTAGTAGTAGAAGTAAATAATAATAATAATAATAATAATAATAATAATAATAATAATAAAGAGCAACCCCAAAGGCCAACTTTTAGCAAGGAAAAAAAGGCTTTCGGGGGAAAGGGAGGGGGAAAATCAAGAAAGAGGAGGGAAATATTAGAGGGAAGGTGGAGTGCCTGAGAATGCTTCACAGAGCCCCAAAGTCTCCATGGAGTACACTGAGAACCACTGGACTAGAGACCTCTAACACCATGGGCCATTTTCCCCTAGCTGCTTATTTAAGTAGTTTTTCCATCTCACATGTGAGTTGTATATTTTATCCAGTTCTCTCTATAATCATTGGGCTATTATCTCCAACACCTGGTGAACTCCTGTCTTCAAGAATGATGACTCCTTTCCCCACAAATTTCATTTTCAAGTCCTCCTGATCATATTTGTAGCAGTCTTACCAACAAAAAAACATTCCTGTCAACTGTTGAGAAATGTAACCCGTCGCTTGCCAGAAAACCATCCTCATGAAAGTACATACCATGATCCAAGAAGCTAAAACTCATTCCTAGCATCACTATGTTGAGACAGTTGTTCATCTAC
The DNA here is from genome assembly GCF_025583915.1 of Anolis sagrei ordinatus. Classification (NCBI taxonomy): domain Eukaryota; kingdom Metazoa; phylum Chordata; class Lepidosauria; order Squamata; family Anolidae; genus Anolis; species Anolis sagrei. The sequence continues at coordinate 122,550,677 of NW_026846588.1, read as the reverse complement.
ACTGTTCTTTCTCTACCTATGCCATATTCTTCAACTGGGAGCAAAAGTGAAAAGATAATTTGTATATTGAGGCCATTTAGTTTCCTACTCAGAGCCATGTAATCCCTCATGATATGCTGAAGGCTACACCTTATAATGTGATTGATTCTCATATTGACCAAAAGCTAAGGTCAGTTGGCTTGACAAACCTTGTCACCCACTTTGTTACATCACAGATTTCTTTCCACTTAGCAAGATAGCAAAACTTTCAAGTCATCCTATAAGGCTTACAAATCACTTTTGTTGCAATCAGCAGGGAGCCCCCTAACACCACCATATGTCCCCTTGGCATTTGGCAATGGCCATTCCTTGTGCTAACGGTTCCAGGGCCACCTACACATTCCCTGAGGACAGACACTGTTGCTTTTCTTCTAGCTATTCCTTATCATCACTGTTAGTAGAGAGTGCTTCTATTCAAATCTGTAGTTTCAAGCTCAAAAAATGATCCCTAGTCCCAGGCCCATAGCCAGGATTTCGATTCAAGGGGGGGCTGAGTTTTTTTCAGGGGGGTTCGGGGGGGCTGAGGGGGGCTGAGTCTGAGTGAAAGAGGGTCTAGCCTAGCAAACCTTTTGTATCATTACCCCAACACCCCCATGCATATGGGATATATTGAGTATGGTGATCAGATCATGATATGAATAATGCACCAGTAAGGCCTTTTCGCGAACCACCATGAGAATTTCGGGGGGGGCTGAAGCCCCTCAAGCCCCCCCCCAGCTACATGCCTGCCCCCTACCTAAGCATCCTCCAAATGTCTACCTCTTGCACTTGGTGTTATCGAGGATCTCCAACCCCCCCCCTAATAAAAAGAAGACATAGTTCGACCTCTGTGGGAATTGTAGTTTCCCAAGGATGGAAGTACAGGTGAACTGGAAATGGCCTCCATCTCCACAACCTCCTTGACATTGGCTAAGACCCACCTCCTGATCAACTGGAGGCCTGGGGAATGCCAAATGGATTCTCGGCACTAGCCAATCAGGGTAAAGGGAGGGAGTTTCTAGATGTAGCAATGTTAATGCATGAGAATTGTTGTGTATAATAATGTTTGCTTATGATTACGCTTTTACGCTTATACCCTTTGAGCATCCGTGCTATATGAGTGATCCTTTTGCACAAATTGAATAAATGTCTTTGTCATTTGCCTTCCAAATGGTGAGATTCCTGGTTCCTGATTCATGCCATGCACAGTTAGCAAAGCTAGATATTCCACTCCAAATTTCTGGCATCATTGCGACCTGATCCATTCCTCTGAAATGTTCATTGTATTTTTATCTTCCATAACTGTCTGCTCTGCTGTGTCCAAAAAGCTCATACTCCCTAACAGGCTGGAGCAATGTTTCTCGAACTCTCCTCCTCCAGATATTTGGACTTCAGCTTCCATAATTCCTAACAGCTGATAAGCTCCTGGGATTTCTGGGAGTTGAAGTCCAAAACACCTGGAAGACCAAAGGTTGAGTAACACTGGAGTGGAAAGTAGATACAAGTTGTTGGACCTTCTCTTCCAACAGAGGGCTAATTAATTGGAAAGATGTCAAGATCTCAGGTGTTCCAAATGACTTTTTACTGCAATGTTTTGTTAATGATGAGTTTAATAAAGACACTTCTCAAAAACAATCTGAGCAAAGAAAATTATTTTTTGGAAATTGTATCATGTTTGTATAATAACAATTTTAACAGCAATAAATGGTCTAAAATTATTATTCCAGTATTGTCGAAGGCTTTCATGGCCGGAATCACTGAGTTGTTGTAGGTTTTTTCAGGCTATATGGCCATAGAGGCATTCTTTCCTGATGTTTCGCCTGCATCTATGGCAAGCATCCTCAGAGGTAGTGAGGCCTCACTACCTCTGAGGATGCTTGCCATAGATGCAGGTGAAACTTCAGGAGAGAATGCCTCTAGACCATGGCCATATATTTATTTATTTTTATTTACAGCTTTTATATTCCACCCTTCTCACCCCACAGGGGACTCAGGGCGGATTACAATGTACTCATATATGGCAAACATTCAATGCCAATTTTGACATACAACATATACAGACATAGACAGAGGCTATTTAACTTTTTCTGGCCGCCAGGGGAGCTGTCGCTTTCATCGTCCATCTGCGACACTGATGAAGTACTTCCGCATTCCCCGCATGCTTTTTGCTGGAGTCTTTATGGCCTCATAAATCAGTTAATTTAGCCTCCCCACACTTTAAGGTGGTACCTTATTTTCCTACTTGACAGATGCAACTGTCTTTCGGGTTGCAAAGGTCGACAACAGGCTACACACAATTGGTTGGAAACCCACTCCAACCCGGGCTGGCTTCAAACTCATGACCTTTTTGGTCAGAGTGATCTTAATGCAGCTGACACTCAGCCAGCTGCGCCACAATCCCGGTGCTCATATAGTTCCTCATGAGGTGGTGACCCGTTCCGATGAACCTGTAGGCACAACAACTGGAGTCGTGCACTCCCAGGAGTGGCCGCAGGGGAGGTTCCAGACCAAGCACAGTCCGAAGACCCAAAGACCTCAACGGCGGAGCAGGCGGAGGATAACATGGTACATGTTACAACGGCTGCGAAGGCGGAAGAAGGCTGCAACAGACTGAGAAGCCACGGTCATTGTGTTAAACTACATCACCAGTGGAACCTCACTCTGTGAAGTCTGTGTGTTGATCAGTTGTGCACTGACCTCCACACATTAAAAAAAACCCACGCACAGGCGTCTTCCAAAGAAAATAAAAACAAACCAACCAAAGTCCCATGGCGATCAGCGAGTGGCGACGGGGGCAGGACTGTGAAATCTGGAAGCCCCTAGTCACAGACTGGCACATGGGTGGTGGGTACGGACTCAGTCGTTCTACCTCAAGGTCCGAGGCAGTTGAGTAGTTCCGCAGCTGTATCCGCGACTGAGCAGCCCTTTTGAGGACCCACTCTGCTCACCCCACATGGGGAGGGGGCTAGAAAAGGTGCCCTAAACATAGTCTGCCTCACTTATCCCTGACTGGACTGCCGCGTCCAGTGGGGTCACCACCCTGCGGCCAAAAAAGAAAAATGAACTTCGGTACGTGGAACGTACGGACTCTGATGGACAACAGTGGCAGTGAACGCCCCGAATGCAGAACTGCCATCATTGCAAGGGAGCTGGGACGCTTCAACATCGACATAGCAGCCCTTCAGGAGACCCGGAGAGCAGGAGAGGGACAGCTGAAGGAAGAAAAAGGAGGCTACACCTTCTTCTGGAAGGGACTGCCCGAAAAAGACCAAAGAATGCACGGAGTTGGCTTGCCATCAGGAATGATCTGGTGAAACATCTGTCCGAAGCACCCACTGGCATCAACGAACGACTCTCAACCCTCCGAATCGATCTTGCCAAAAACCAACGGGCAACCATCATAAGTGCCTATGCACCAACACTAGATGCTGAAGAAGACATCAAGGAGAAATTCTACTGTCAGCTGGACACCGTCCTATCAGGGATACCTAAGGAGGACAAAAATCATCCTCCTGGGGGACTTCAACGCAAGAGTCGGGCGAGACTTCGACCTGTGGCCAGGGACCATAGGAAAAGACGGGGTTGGAAACAGCAACTCAAATGGCATCCTGCTTCTCACCAAATGTGCGGAGCACAACCTTGTCATCACCAACACGCTCTTCTGCCAGAAAAACAAGTTCAAGACATCATGGAAGCACCCCCGGTCAAAGCATTGGCACCTCTTAGACTATGTAATCACACGCGCCAGAGACCGCCGTGACGTGCTCCTCACAAGAGCCATGACAGGTGCTGACGACTGCTGGACTGACCACAGGCTAATTCGATCCTCGATGGCTCTCAAGATCGCTCCCAAGCGCAGACTCCAAGGAAGGAAGACAAGGCGCAAAATGAACACCCAAGCCCTTCAGGAGCCCTCCAGACGAGCCCATCTCCAAACAGCACTCAAGGACCATCTACCCACAGTACACCCCGAAAATGTCGAGGAACATTGGAACAAACTGAAGACCTCCATCATCCAAGCCTGCGAAGAAACTATTGGATACCAAGCCAAGAAACATCAAGACTGGTTTGATGAAAATGACATCGAGATCCAACAGCTAATTGACAAGAAAAGGAAAGCCTTCCAAGCATGGCAGAGAGACATCAACTGTGCTGCTAAGAAAAAGATCTATGCCAGTGCAAAAGCTGAGGTCCAAAGAAGGACAAGAGAACTCAAGAACATCTGGTGGACAAAGAAGGCCGAAGAAATCCAACACCTGGCAGATACCCATAATGCTCAGGGATTTTTCAAAGCCACAAAGGTCATCTACGGACCAAGAAACCATGGCATACAGCCTCTACGCTCATCAGATGGAACCAAACTCCTGAAGGACCAAAACTCAATTGCACTACGTTGGAAAGAACACTACCAAAGCCTCCTGAACCGCAGCTCCAATGTGGCCGAAGAGGTCCTCTCACAAATCCCGCAACAACAAACCAGGGATGAGCTTGCAGCACTGCCTAGTCTGGAAGAAGTCAGCAATGCCATCAGCCAACAAAAGAATAACAAAGCCAGCGGACCGGATGGGATCCCTGCTGAAATCTTTAAAGAGGGAGGACCTGAGCTGACACAACAACTCCACCAGTTCATCGAAAAAGTGTGGGTAACCGAGAAAATCCCAACAGACTTCAAGGACGCCACCATCATCACCCTTTTCGAAAAAGGGGAAAGACCAGACTGCGGAAACTATCGAGGTATCTCCCTTCTAACCTCCGCTGGGAAAATCCTCGCAAGAATCCTTGCAAACCGCCTTCTGCCCCTCTCAGAAGACACCCTCCCAGAATCCCAGAATGGCTTCCGCCCCTCCAGAGGAACTGTGGACATGATCTTCACGGCACGACAGCTCCAAGAAAAATGCAGGGAACAAAACCAACCTCTGTACATGGCATTCATCGACCTTGCAAAGGCATTCGACACAGTGAATCGCAGTGCTCTCTGGACCATCCTCCACAAAATCGGGTGCCCTAACAAATTTGTGAACATCCTGCGGCTCCTCCATGATGACATGATGGCAACAGTCTTGGACAGCAATGGCTCCCAAAGTGACCCATTTAAGGTGGAATCAGGTGTCAAACAGGGATGTGTTATTGCCCCAACTTATTCTCCATCTTCATCGCTATGATACTTCACCTTGTTGATGGGAAGCTTCCCACCGGAGTGGAAATCATCTATCGGACAGATGGCAAGCTATTCAACCTCAGCAGACTGAAAGCCAAAACCAAGGTTACAACATCTGTTATAGAACTCCAGTATGCTGATGACAATGTCGTCTGTGCGCATTCAGAAGAAGATCTACAAGCCACTCTAAACACCTTCGCAGAAGCATACGAGAAGCTCGGCCTGTCACTGAACATTGAGAAAACCAAGGTGCTGTTCCAGCAGTCACCAGCCAATCCCTCCCCAATGCCAGTAATACAGCTTAATGGTGTAACATTAGAAAATGTGGACCATTTCCGCTACCTTGGCAGCCACCTCTCCACCAAAGTCAACATCGATGCCGAAATACAACACCGCCTGAGCTCTGCAAGTGCAGCATTTTCCAGAATGAAGCAGAGAGTGTTTGAGGACCGGGACATCCGTAGGGATACCAAGGTGCTTGTTTATAAAGCTATTGTCCTCCCAACCCTGCTATATGCCTGTGAGACGTGGACTGTCTACAGACGTCACATGCAACTCCTGGAACGATTCCATCAGCGCTGCCTCCGGAAAATCCTGCACATCTCTTGGGAAGACAAGCGGACAAACGTCAGTGTGCTGGAAGAAGCAAAGACCACCAGCATTGAAGCGATGGTCCTCCAACATCAACTCCGCTGGGCCGGCCACGTTGTCCGGATGCCTGACCACCGTCTCCCAAAGCAGTTGCTCTACTCCGAACTAAGAACGGAAAACGGAACGTTGGTGGACAGGAAAAGAGATTTAAAGATGGGCTCAAAGCCAACCTTAAAAACTCTGGCATAGACACTGAGAACTGGGAACCCTGGCCCTTGAGCGCTCCAGCTGGAGGACAGCTGTGACCAGCAGTGCTGCAGAATTTGAGGAGGCACGAGTGGAGGGTGAAAGAGAGAAACGTGCCAGGAGGAAGGCGCGTCAAGCCAACCCCGACCGGGACCGCCTTCCACCTGGAAACCAATGCCCTCACTGCGGAAGAAGATGCAGAGCAAGAATAGGGCTCCACAGCCACATACAGACCCACAAGGAAATCCATAATGGAAGACCATCTTACTCGTCCAACGAGGGATCGCCTAAGTAAGTAAGTAAGTAATGCAGCTGACACTCAGCCAGCTGTGCCACATATAGCTCGAAAAAATCTACAACAACCCTATTATTCCAGTGTTCATTTGTGATGGTTAAAACTAAAAAAAAGCTAGTATATTAGGCTTTATAAAACACTGTAGGCTTTTTAAAAAAAACAAAGCACATTCAAGTAATGTAAAATGAGAGTGGATCTGTCAAGATCCAGAAGCCTCAAGAAAGCCAAACACAATATAAAAGGTCCAAACACAGGTTTATTGATCACAAGAAAGGCTTAGAGACACTTGCTTCAGTGTTTCTAGCACAAACTCAAAGTCTATAGCAACCGCTAAGTAAAAAAAACCCAATTTAAATATAATCCGGATTATCCCAGAGTATAATCTGGGATAACGAAAATATACAGCAATCTGCTTGTAATTCAAAATGTCCAAAAGGCACCAAAAAACAATGTGGGAGCAAGCAAAATCAGAGTACAAAAGCAGTCCGTAGTCCAGGCACGTCCAAAGTAAGAAGAAGCAGTCCAAAAAGCGTAGTCGTTGTCAAAACACGGTCCGGAGTCAAACAGGGAGACTTGTAGTCAGCACTTACGAAGTATCAGCCAGAAGTCACAGAAACACGAAGATCTGTAGTCCAAGGACCCAAACTTGAGAGTAATGGTAGGAACAAAGATACACACCTGAAAAAAACACTTTGCCTTCTGCAAAGACCCATTGAAACCAACCAACTTACATCCTAAAGCTCCTCATCAGAGGATGAACTGCTCCCCACCCTTTCAGCTGCCCCATTCCCTGCAGCTGAGCACTGCCTCCCATCTCTCCACCTTTGCCAGCGTCTGTCAAGACTTAGGTCCTCCCAAGTGTTCCCCGATTGCCACTCTTCTGCAAACCCCTCAAAGTCATCACTGGAGGTAGGCTGAGTACAGATATCCCTAATTTCCTGTACACGGGTCCAGTCCAAATCACCCTCCTCCTCAATGTCACTCCCAGTCCCATCACTCCTTTCAAAACCCATAAAATCTTCATCTTCTGTTGGAGCGCTAAGTATATCATGGATATGCTTCCTTTGGAGCTCCTCATCAGATTCTTGTTCACGAGTAGCCCGCTTAACTCCCCTGCTTTCCTCTCCTTCCCCCATTTCACAATCTGAGAAACCCTTGAAGGATTCAGAATCAGTTGGAGCCATGAATATGTCTCTAATCCGCTTTCGCTGCTGCTCCTCTTCCAACACCTGCGCAGCCCTCTTCTCCCTTCTACTAGTAGTAGTAACGTTACTATCACACTGTACTACAACAGGATCTTTCACATTTGGAGTGACACCAATCAGTCAGGTTTTACAAGAGGTAACAGCAAGGGGGGAAAATCCCACAAAAATATGTATGTACCTGATAGGGAACAAAGTGTCTCCCAAAAATGGTCCACTTTTTGTGGCCTCAATTCAGAACTCTGTTTAACTGTTTGGAGAGGTCAAATGTGGCTCACCTCTTCCTTCCTTCTGGGAACTTGGTATTGTTTGAGCAACTATGCATACAAACTCTATTCTTCCTAATATTTACTCTTTTCCCCCATCCTCCCATTTTAAAGATTTCTCAACCTCACTAGACATTGGAATTATAAGGTCATCCTAGAGAATGTACCAGAAGTTAAGTCATGTGTACTATAATAGACCTGATAATGGTTCAAAAGTATTGCGGATTTTTGTATGACTGTCATACAAGTCTTGCGGATTTTTATATGACTGTCATTCATAAAATGCCACAAGATGGAAAGAAACAACTTTGGAGAGGTGATCTGAAAAGGTAACTTTAAATGTATTCTTGTTATCTAGTAAATCAATAGGCAAAGAGCTTATCATAAAACACCACAGTCCATGCTAATAAATGGTGAAATAGAAAGCCCAATTTTGCAATGCATAGATTTGTGCAAGCCTGGGAATTAAGTAAACATACTCACTTGTGTAGAGGGTTTTTCCTTACCCTGTTTTTTTCTCGGCATTCTGAAGAGAAGATAAATCTGCTCTTTTTTCCTGCCTTTGTATTTTTTCACATCAAATGAATTATTTTATTTGAAACTGGATTGAGCTGGTAAGTAATGCTACTTTACATCTTAATTTCCCCCACCTTTAGTGGTTGCTTTATTCAGTTGGTCTTCCTCCATGCTCTTGATGCAGCTGAATGAAATGTAATCATGTTTTCTTTGGGTGCTTCTACACAGACGCTATAATGAATTTGAAGCCACCCTCAATTTGTGCTGTAGCACAGATCAAGCCAGAACTTGCACACAAAGGCCCCTTCCACACTGTCCTATATCTCAGGAACTGACTCCAAATTATCTTGTTATCCCAGCTTATCTGGCAGTGTAGATGCATATAATCTATTTTAAAGTAGATAATCCAATCATGAGGTATAAGGCAGGGTAGAAGGGGCATTAGGTGAGCATTACAATTATTGTGTTTTATGGCCAGAATCACTGGATTGCTGTGAGTTTTTCAGGCTGTATGGCCATTTTCCAGTAGCATTCTCTCCTGACATTTGCAGCATTCTCTCCTGACCCCTGGAAAAAAAAAACTCTGAGGATGCTTCTCATAGATGCAGGTGTAAGGCCAAGAGAGAATGCTACTGGAACACAGACATACAGCCCGAAAAACTCACAGCAACCCCATTACAATTATTGAAAGCAGATATGGTTACATTGCAAAACCCAAAGCATAGTTATGCTGTTATGGATCTGGGTTAGAATCCCTGCATAATTTCCATTTAAGAAGGGCAAAATCTACCTTGAGAAGAGAAAAAGAATCACAAATTTGAGAGTGAAAGATCTGCATGTTCAAAAAGTTAGTTTCCATGCTCGTTGATACCTGCTTCAACCTTTATATCTCACCAGAGAATTTACTTGTCCGCTTTTATAATGATAATGACTCAGTGTGTGCAAATTTCCAGCAGTCAATTCTGATTGTGGCAAAATTCAGAGATTTGTGGATACAAACTGCCAAAACAAAACACTGGAAGGGCAAAATAGAACACACACAGAATTCCGGAAAAAGTTCATTAGCTTTGTTTATACTCTGATGGCTTCTTTTTCCATACTTAAAGAAGCAGCAGGTTGATGGGCATCACATGATCAGCCTCAGCCAAACACAAGCTGATTTTCCTCTCTATTGTCCTGGACTTCAAGATCCAGAATTCCCTGTTTTTTCCTTACAAGTTGTCTCCTCCTTTCAGAATGAGAGAGAAAAAAATTAAGAAATTCCTAATTATCAGTGGATGAATTGATCTTTCTGAAACTTGGCAGGAATTATGCCCTACTTCTGTTCAGTCACTGTGGAGAAAATCCAGGAGATACCTCCCTCTCTCCCTTTTTTTGGATTTTTAAAATGTTATTGGCAAAAACTTAAAACATTTCCCAAAACTAAGTGGATGAATTCTTGAATTCTTAATAATTTCAGTTCTTCACCTAGTTTTTTATCTTTTGGTTGTTTATTATGTTCAAGTTCCTTTTCTTTAATTTTCAGTTGAATTTTGTGCAGTTTGACCCAGTTTTTTTCTTTTTTTATTACACTGAGTTGTATTAATTTACCCCTCATAAAACTTTGCCATATTCCAGAATGTATATGGTGACATTTCAGAGTTGTGTTTAATTGTAGAAATCCTAAATATAGTTTTCACATTTCTTTAAGATTTCCTCTTTCTTGAATAAATTTTCATTAAGCCTCTATATTCATTGTCTGTCTTGTCCTTTTAGTTTAATTGAAATGAAGACATAGTCTGACACTATCCTTGGGTAGAATACAAAGTTTAATATTTTATTTATTTATTTATTTCACGCATTTCTACCCCGCCCTTCTCAACCCCCGAGGGGGGACTCAGGGAGGCTTACAAAAGGCACAATTCGATGCCAACAACAATAAAATAAAACATGTATCAAAAGCAATTATAAAACACTTAAAACAGTTAAAACAATCAATAAAACCAATCTAATGTTCAACGTTCACCAGCTCAGAATCCATAAATTCATTCCACATTGTCAAATCATATCAATTCTAGTCGTCATTGTCCTTTGTCTATCTGCCAGATTACCCAAAGGCCTGGTCCCATATCCATGTTTTTAGTTTCCTTCTAAAAGAGAGGAGGGATATCGATGATCTGATTTTCCCGGGAAGTGAATTCCACAGGCAAGGGGCCACCACCGAGAAGGCCCTACTCCTCGTCCCCACCAATCTCACTTGTGATAGGTGGGGCCGAGAGCAGGGCCTCCCCAGAAGATCTTAAACTCCGAGGTGGGATGTAGAAGGAGATGCGTTCGGACAGGTACGCTGGGCCGGAGCCGTATAGGGTTTTGTAGGTCAGAACCAGCACTTTGAATTGTGCTCGGAACTGGATCGGCAGCCAGTGGAGCTGACATAACAGAGGGGTGGTATGCTCCCTGTATGACGCTCCAGTGAGTAATCTGGCCGCTGCCTACTGGACTAATTGAAATTTCCGGTCTTCAAAGGCAACCCCACGTAGAGTGTGTTGCAGTAATCTATTCAGGATGTAACAAGAGCGTGGACCACTATGGCCAGATCTGTTGTGTAGTAAGGCTTTTTGTGTCCCAGATTATGCCAATTCTTGGCAGTGAATTATGTCTGTCTGATAGGAATGTAAAGTCCTTTTTGGATCCATGATGAATTTGCCATATGTCTATATGATCTAGATTAGTGGTTCCCAACATTTTTTTTGACCAGGACTCACTTGAACAGGGACCACTCTCCAACATTAGTACAAAAGGGTGAGGGGCTGGTCAGATGTGTGGAAAGGAACAAAAATAAAATAAAATAAAATAAAATAAAAGGGAATAATGTTAGTGGACTGGATTTTCGTTCTTACAGCTCACTGCTGGGCCATGGCCCATAGGGTGAGAACCACTGATCTAGATCATTTGTCAACTTCCAAAAACTTTGTCAGAATTCTCTTCCTTTGCTTTGTTTTTATGCATGAATTTTCTGTCTCTATTTTGTTCTGCCACTGCATTGAAGTCTCCTAGACTGATCAGTTCATAGCAGTTTATATTTTTATTTGATGGTGTTAGATAGTGTTCAATAATTTAATGATGTTAGGTGATATATAAAATCATACTGTCCATTCAATATGATTTTATAATTATGCTTTCTCCAATTTCCTCAATCTGGGCAGATATCCTAACTGGGAGTAATGTAATAAACCAATAAACCAATAAATCACTATCTTGTTCACAGCTGCTCCAAAACTTAATGCTTGACGCCTGAAGTTCAGACCAGCCAAGAGGGAGGGAGGGAGGAAGTAAGGCAGTAAAAGTTCAGTTGGTTTCTATCTCCTCTCTTCTCCCCCTTGACCCTGCCTCGTGTCCTGCTTTGAGAGCATCGGTAAGTCTCGTCTCTTCAAATCTTCATCTCTTCTTGCCAGGTAAGTTAAATCTCTACTCACTTTACCTTATCAAAGGTCTGTATCTTTAGTCTTTGAACTTTATGATTTAGCTAGTCCATGGACTGTAAGAGAAACCTTACTTTGAAAAAGAAACAAAAAGACAGTTGACGTTTTTGTCAAAACAGGCAGCAAGGTAGTAGCCTTGGATGCCTCTCCAGTCTTCACTCATTTCTGTGTTTACTCCTCAAATTGGGAGCTATAGGTCATAAATGCAGAAATGCAGAAACTAGATGAATCTGTGTAAAGCCCCTCTGATTCTCTCTTAGACCAGAAAGAAAAAGTCCCTGTACTTGGCTGAATAATTTACCTTGCACACAGTCTCTGAGTAGCAAGTTCATGAGTTGTCTTCACACCTCCATGCTTCCAAAAGTCTTCATTCTTGGACATCAAAACATGTGATGACTTATGGCTTATGTAAAATGTGATGAACTCTTAATTTCTAGCTTCTTGGGTTTGAAAGAAACTATGGGAATGCCTTAAAGATGCTAGATGTGAAATCAATACTCTTGACTCAATACACATTTCTATGAGACAGAAGGGTGCATTATTGTTAGTCCTAGAATGCCCAGAAAGTAGTCAGACAGGACACATATAATACAAAATACCTGAATGAGTCACTGAAACTTCACTTGAAGTAGTTCATTTCCAAAAAGCTTTCAGATTTGGTATGTATACAAACCAAGAAATATAGTGTATTTAAAAATCTAAAAATTGGACATCTTGGTAATTGTCCTATTCACATTCATTCTGTTGTGCAGTAGGTCAAGGACAATGCTTTCCCTGTAATGTCAAAGAGGAACAGGGCTTATTTGACTAATATAATGGATTGATGTAACCAACAAATAGTGGACAAATAGACTCTGTAAGTGAAATACAATCCTCCCTAACTTGTGTAAATAGTTCTATAATGGTCATAGCTATTTTTTAAACTGGTAATATATAATAATCTCCTCTTACCCTGTTCTCTTTCTAAGGCGTTAGCAATGTATGTTCTCAAGCTTCTTGGATGCCTAGTTCTGGGATCCTCACTGACATTGTCTGCAGTTTCTGAATCAAGCAGATGTGAACCAAACTCATGCACCGTAATGGCATGTGGCAACCCAGGACTCAATGGTTTACCTGGAAGAGATGGGAAAGATGGCATAAAGGGAGAGAAGGGAGACCCAGGTATTGCAAAAGTGGTCATGTTACAGTACAATTGTAAGCACTGTTTTATAGAAGCAACAACATCAACAGTAGTTTGCAATGACACTGGCAAAATCACATCTGTTTCCTACTTGTTGACTATCCTATATGCAACATACCAGAGGAAGAGTAAGTCACATAAAAGTAGTATAAGAAAGAGTTACATTGATGGCTTCTTTGTTGCTATATGTTATCATTGGGAACTATTAACATTAAAGTGATCTTTTATTTGCATTAGGAGATTCCATGAGAGGACCACAGGGTCCTCCTGGGAAAGCTGGGCCTCCTGGATCCCCAGGAACTCCAGGGATCCCAGGAATTAAAGGGAACCCAGGCCAAAAAGGACAAAAGGGAGATGCTGCCGGTAAGAAACATATTCTTTTATGGCTATATTTGGGTGTGACAGCAAACATAAATAACCCTGTCCCAACAAACTGAGCACTCCTTCTGTCTTCCCATTTATTTTTTTCAATCTAAAGCATCCTAAACAGCTTGTTTGCTCTTGTTTCAAAACCTTAGTGCTCACTCTATCAATGCTTAGAACCTTCCAGAACACAAGACATTCCTCCCTTTTGGCAATGAGAGACTATTTGACACTATTTGAATCATTCTTCTTCCATAGCTCCATTTTTCAAACAGTAGGCCCAGGTAATATATTTTATGCTTCCCCCCCCCCCCATGCTTTGGAGGGCACAAATGTTTTTCAATGGGTTCACATGAGGAAATGTTTGTGTCAAYGAGTTTCTCATTATGGTTWGTTCATCCTAATTCCAAAATTTCAGGTAGCACTTGAGCCCCCTCTGAAACAGGGATGAGTGTTGACATTAATATGAAGGGGCAGTTCATACACATAGCAATTTCCTTGTGAACCTGGCTAAAGATTCACACTTGGCTTCAACAAAATATATAGGCAATCATACGCAAAGGGACCTAATCTGGCCAGAAGGCAATCCAACCAGGAGATACTCTCTTCCAGTGTGCCATATGGTATAAAGGCACATGATGTAGGAGCTAAGCATGGGTGCATCTTAAGAAGAATTAACTTCAGGGCTATGAAATCATTAACTTCAGGGCTATGAAATCATTAACTGAAGAATTAACTTCAGGGCTATGAAATCATGGAAGCTGCAGTTTTACATGGTCTTTAACTTTCTCTTCCAAAAATTTCTAGTGCCTCACCAAATTACAACTCCCAAGATTAAATACCATTGGGGTCAAACTGCATTAATTTTTCAGAGCAGATGCACCCCATGCCTCAATATGGTCAGTCTGCATTATTTAAGGAGCCCATATAACTTGCTCTGAAGTCCATTGTGAAAGGGGGGAAACTATAACTGTCATCTAAAGATAAATAATTAAGTCAGTATATTACAGATCCAGCATATTGCAATGGACCAGTGTCAGTGTGGATGACATATAGTAATTTACACTAAATAGAAATGTTTAGGCTGATCTATATTCCTCTCCCATCTCCCTTTTATCACTTAGCTCTTGATGCGATTCAAAGACAAGTTGCAGCTTTAGAACAGATTACTCGGACTCTTCAGGAAGACCTTAGAAAATCCAGAAAGCGTAAGATGGAACATGACTTTTTGTGCTTTGTTTTTAGTTTCATTTTGAAAGCATGCACATGTGTGAGAGTAATAGGTTGATATTGAAGTTATCATGGTGGAAATGCCTCTTGTATTATGTTCTTAGTATTATCCCAAATCTCTGTTGCTGTTTTTCTTGTGAATTCAATTGCATAGATCTTCTGCAAACAACTAGGAAACCTGCAGAAACTCAGAGGAAATAGTACACACACACCACACACATATACGTGATGAAAAAATGCCCACAGGTTCAGTTACATGCCCATTCAGCTTCCTATATGCACCTTAAAGAGAATTTTGTGGCTAAACCTTTTTTTTAAAAATGTTGTTTTTTAATTTTTGGATGGCCTAGGGGAAGATCCAAACCTGCTGAAAATGGCCACTGAGCCACCTATCTATCATTTGGGATTGTTCACTACATACGTGTACCTACCTTGCTATTGTGAATGCATGCGAACATTCTTCAAGTTCAAATTTCTTACAATGCCAGTTCTTTCTGTGAGAAACCGATGTCAAGGAACCTGCACATTACCCAGCAGGCCCGTAGCCAGGATTTCGATTCGGGAGGAGGGGCTGAGTTTGGTTCAGGGGGAGCTGAGTCTGAGTGAACCTTTTGTATCATTACCCCAATACCCCCATGCATATGTGATATATTTTGTATCATTACCCCAATACCCCCATGCATATGGGATATATTGAGTATGGTGATCAGATCATGATATGAATAAACATAACAGTTTAAATAATGCACCAGTAAGGCCTTTTCACGAACCACCATGAGAATTTCGGGGGGGGGGGGCTGAAGCCCCTCAAGCCCCCCCCCCTCCCCGTCTACATGTCTGTTACCCAGTAAAGTACAGAAAAAGGACTGACATATTTGATGCAGGAATGGGAGTTTAAACACTATGCTCTCATGGACATCCACTAAAATTTGCATTAGCTTTATGTCATTCCATTATGTACATTGTAATGTTCTTACTGAGTCAGTATGCATGCTGCTCTTCTGAGCAATACTAGGGTGGAGAGTAGGATACGACTAGTAGGAGCTGCAACTGGAAATGCAAAAGAGAACAAAATGTATACAACATAATCCATCCAAGATGAATTTTTTAAACACATTGGCAATAGGCTTGACCGTGGATGCATTTTTAGTTGTTTCCTTCAGCTTCTTCAGCTTCTTTGGGAGACCATAACGGCAAGGACCCAGCCGACATAGTCTCCCATCTGTAATGGGATCACATAGCATCCAATCATGGCTCCTCCTCCCCTTTTCACTTGTCCACAGAATTTTTTGGGAGTTTTCAAGGTTTTTAAAAACATTTAAAAAAAACCTACAAGAACGATCTCCACTTTTCCCTCCCTCTCTGATTGGCTGAGAGGCATGTCAACAGGTTTGGCTTTGCCTCTCAGCAGGGCTTGGTTGCACTGTCAATTTTAGATTGATTCTAATGCTACATGATTCTAATGATTCTAATGTAACCCAATGCATTCTGGGAAAAGTAGTTTTGTGCTGGCATATAGCTGAAATTTCTATAAATGGGGAAATTTCAGAGGCTCCTATCTCCCTCAGTTTAAAGCTATTGGGGTGAAACTTGCTACAATGGTAGAACACACTTTCCACTCTTAGCCTATTAAATTTCATAACGTTTCGTTCATCCACATTAAACCCCTGTGCCGGCAGGACTGAAGACCGACAGGTCACAGGTTCGAATCCGGGGAGAGGCGGATGAGCTCCCTCTATCAACTCCAGCCCCTCATGCGGAAACATGAGAGAAGCCTCCCACAAGGATGATAAAAACATCAATTCATCTGGGCATTCCCTGGCCAAGATCCTTGCAGACGGCCAATTCTCTCACACCAGAAGCGACTTGTAGTTTCTCAAGTCGCTCCCGACATGACAAAAAGAAATTCATCCACAGAAACAACATTTTTAGCTATCTCCACCTCTGCCTCCCCCTCTCTCCTCCATCAGGTCTAATTGGCTGGAGAAGCATGCCAACAGGTTTGCCTTCGCCTCTCATTGGTTGCCCTGTGAATTTTAGCTCCATCACAGCTACATCTGAACACATCCGTGGCTTAAGAATTGAAGGCTCCTTTTGATTCAAATTCTTAATATTGGGGTGGGGGGGGGGCATGTCACAACTTGTTTCAAAAGTTTTAAACATCCAAACTAGATCCAAATCAAGGGTATTTCTGCATCAAATGCACAATTCTACTCTTATATATCTATGCTCTCTCTGCTTGCTGCTGCTCCTCAAGTTGCAGGATGGGGCCAGTGGGAGGATACCTTTTGGGGAACTTTTTAAAGGAGATTTTATTTCTAAAAAGGAAAAAAAATCTAAAAAATCAGGGGATGACCCAAATGTTATGAAACTTGGTGAGCTAACAGTGGTAGATGTGTCCTCCAAATGTGGTGATTTTCATTCCATTAGCCCTATAAACGATGGGAAGGGGAGCCTAGGAATCCTGCCCATTGTCACTGTAGTCCAAAAACAGCTATCTGGCTGTGTGCCTGTTTTGGGGAGGTGCATGAAAATGGATACGGGTGTCTACCAGCATAAATGGATTGAGGTTCAGCCAAAATGCACAAGCCTAATTGGCAACTTTTTGTCTTTTGAACATATAGTTGTAAAAAGTGTTTAACAGAATCGTATTACTGAATATTGTGGACTGATGACTGTGTTTTCTGAAAATTGTTTTCATACTTTTTCAACATTGTAGGTCTTTTGTGGCAGGGGGCAGTGAGCGTTGGTGAGAAAATCTTTGTTTCAACCGGCCAGCAAGAATCTTTCTTCAAGGGGAGGGATCTGTGTGCCAGTGCAGGTGGAAAACTTGCCAGCCCAAAGAATGAGGCTGAAAACAGAGCCTTGACAGAAATGGTGAAGAAGAATTACAAGTATGCTTTCCTTGGAATAAATGATATCCAAACGGAGGGCACATTTGTAGATCTGAATGGAGCACCTCTACGTTATACCAACTGGAAGTCAGGGGAGCCCAATGATTACAATGATAATGAAGATTGTGTTATAGTGCTAGACAATCAGTTATGGAATGATTTTAATTGTGAACATAAATCACCAATATTTTGTGAAGTTTAATCTATTTATAAAGAATTCTAACTCTGGAGGCACACAAAATAGTTGTTGGGAGCATGTAGTAAATGAAATTAACTTTTTACTCTGAGATCAAGACTACAGATGGGTTTTTGCCTGAGCTTTGCTTTTTGTTGGAAATTACCAAATGTCACAAAATTGCACTACTGAAGAATGTGCAAATGATAGATTTTCCATCTCAATTAAAGATTGGTGAGAATCCATTTCAGTTCATTGAAAAGTCAAATACATGTAAATGTGCAAAATTTGAATACACAAATAAATGAAACTCACAGATTTAACCATTCCTACTTGGGAGAAGATGATTTTTTACAGAGTGTTAAAATCATATGGAAGGAGGAATATGTTTGTTTTTCAACAGCTTTTGTTTTTTGTTGGTTAATTTTTTGGAATATTGAAACATTACAGAAAACCGCAAAATACCTGTATTAAACTGAGATAGGGATAAATATATACCGTATATTCCGGCATATAAGACGACTGGGCGTATAAGACGACCCCCAATTTTTTCAGTTAAAATATAGAGTTTGGGATATACTCGCCGTATAAGACCACCCCTCTTCCAATGCACACTAAATTAAAAAAATTAAAAATCAGATTTGAATTCAAGATGGTAATTTTAATTCAAATGCTTATGACATGCAGGTTCCCATGAGAGGGACATTGTACCTTACATTGTACATTACAGTTGCTCTTTCTCCCTTGAATTTCATTTATACTCTGGGTCCTTTACATCATGCTGGCAATAAGTTAAAATAAACTGTTGCATGAAATAATTCTCATTTAAAGCAATTATAAAAACCAGCCAAGGTAAAGTGTCATATCAGTTCCCTTTTGCCTTTTCTCAGGCTTCTCCTATTGACACAGCCTAAAACAGCATTGGCCTTTTTAGCTGCAGCATCATACTACTGGCTCATGTTCGACAAAGATTCCTTTCACAGAATCCTAAAGTTGGGAGGGACCTCTAAAGGCCATTTAGTCCAACCCCCTTCATTCTGCCTTCTTGCGGGGAAAGCACAATCAAAGCACTCTCGACAAATGGCTATCTAGTCTTATTAATATTAATAATGGCGTTGGAAGGGAGCTCTAAAGGCCATCTAGTCCAACCCCCTTCATTCTGCCTTCATACAGGGAAAGCACACTCAAAGCAGCCCTGACAGATGGCCACCCAGCCTCAATAACAACAACAATAACATTAATACTAATAAAAGTTGGAAGATATCCTTTAGGCCAGTGGTTCTCAACCTTTCTAATGCCGTGACCCTTAAATAAAGTTCCTCATGTTGTTGTGACCCCCAACCACATTTTCGTTGCTACTTCATAACAGTAATTTTGCTACTGTTATGAAATGTAATGTAAATGTCTGATATGAAGGATGTATTTTCATTGTTACAAATTGAACATAATTAAAGCATAGTGATTAATCACAAAAACAATATGTTTGGGGGAGTGTGGGCAACGGATGATGGGATGTGAAGTACCTTCAACCGATGCAGCTCTGACTTCCAGAGACCACTGAGACACCCCTCCCCCCCCCCCGAAATACAGACCAGGACCAAACTTGGCACACAGAACCCTAATGACCAATAGAAAATACTGGAGGGGGTTGGGAGGAATTGATAGTGAATTATGGGAGAGGTAGTTCACCTACATCCAGAGAGCACTGTGAACCCAAATTACTATGGATCTGGACAGAACTTGGCACAAATACTCAGTATGCCCAAATCTGAAGACTGGTGGAGTTTGGGGGAAATAGACCTTGGCGTTTGGGAGTTGTTGGGATGTATAGTTCCCCAGCCATCAAAGAGCATTCTGAACTCCAACAATTAAATTGGACCAAACTTGGCCTGCAGGACTCTCACGACCAACAGAAAACACTGGAGAGATTTTGGGAAAATAGACCTTGGCATTTGGGACTTGGGGTGTTTAGTTCCCCAGCCATCAAAGAGCATTCTGAAATCCAACCACAATTAAATTGGACCAAACTTGAGTTGTGTGGAAGGGGACTGGGTTATCTGAGGCCCCTTCCATACAGCTGCATAAAATACACATTGAAGTGGATTATCTGGCTGTGTGGACTCAGAAATCCAGTTCAAAGCAGATAATGTGGATTTCATTCAGCTGTGTGGAAGGGGCCTGGGTTCTCTGGGTCCCCTTCCATACAGCTGCATAAAATACACATTGAAGTGGATTATCTGGCAGTGTGGCCTCAGATAATCCAGTTCAAAGCAGACAATGTGGGATTTCATTCTGCTGTGTGGAAAGGGACTGGGTTATCTGGGGCTCCATCCATACAGCTGCATAAAATACACATTGAAGTGGATTATCTGGCAGTGTGGCCTCAGATAATCCAGTTCAAAGCAGATAATGTGGGATTTCATTCAGCTGTGTGGAAGGGGCCTGGGTTCTCTGGGTCCCCTTCCATACAGCTGCATAAAATACACACTGAAGTGGATTATCTGGCTGTGTGGACACAGATAATCCAGTTCAAAGCAGACAATGTGGGATTTCATTCAGCTGTGTGGAAGGGGACTGGGTTATCTGGGTCCCTGTTCCTTCGCTCTTTCGCTTGCCTTGCAACCTCTTCTCTTCCCTTCAGTCTCCTCTCACGCTGTTGCTTTCCCCATTCACCTCGCGCGGAGGCCATTGGCGAGAGCGCGAGGCAGGCGACAAGGGGCTTCTGGGACGGCAGGCGTCGCGCGGAGGCCTCCTGGCCTGCCTCGCTCTCTCGCCGATGGCGACGGTGCAAAGCAGGCCAGGAGGCCTCCGCGCGACGCCTGGCATCGCGGAAGCTCTCCTCGCCTGCCTCGTTCTCTCGCTGATGGCCATTGGCGAGAGAGCGGGGCGGGCGAGGAGGGCTTACACAACGCCAGGCCTCGCGCGGAGGCCTCCTCGCCTACCTTGCACCCTCGCTATCGGCGAGAGAGCGGGGCAGGCGAAGGGCCAGACGCTCCATTGGCCTCAATTGGGTCCAGGAAGGAGAGAGGAAGCGTGAGGAAGGCGGCCCTCCGGCCTCCTTCCTCATGCTGCCTCTTTCCTCACTGGGCCCAGCTGGGGCCCAACGGAGCGTCTGACCCACGCCGCGCTGCTGCAGGAGCCTGTAGACATGCTGGAAGCCTCTCCAGAAGCAGCAGGGGTGAGCGCGCTCACCAGCGCAGGTCTCCCTCCTCCGTCCTCGCCCCGCAGATGCCTTCCTCGGCAGGCGCACACGGGATGAGAGAGGAGGGAAAGGTGTGCACCAGCTGCAGAAGACAGCGCAGGCCTCCGCAGGGTGCATCTTTCCCTCCTCTCCCATCCCGTGTGCACCTCCACCGCCGAGGAAGGCATCTGCGGGGCGAGGACAGAGGAGGGAAAGGTGCCAGACGCTCCGTTGGGCCCCAGCTGGGCCCAGTGAGGAAAGAGGCAGCGTGAGGAAGGAGGTCGGAGGGCAGGCCGCTGCGGGCGGATGTTCTCCTCCGCTGCCTCGACTCCACTGCCATTCGTCATCTAATATGTCCGGAAGACAAGACGACCCCCAAGTTTTCAAAGGATTTTAAAGGTTTAAAAAGTCGTCTATTACCCCGGTTTTTACGGTACATCAGATTTTTCTATCAGTCCACTTTCAACTTAGAGTAGAGTACATGATTACTGTCATACTCTAGGTTCAATTAGTAAAATTCCAGATATATTATCTAGATGTGGATTGTCAAATGCAAAATGAACCAAAGATCTGTTTGACTGAATGTAAATATTATTCAAATATGTTTTAATTGTGGAAAACAATTTAGTTTCCTCAATATGCCTAATCATTGTTTATCACTTCTGTAAAAAAAGGGGGGAGGGGTGATCTCCAGGCAGATGTAATTTTTCAAAAATGAAAGCTGGAATTTTATGAATTTGAACATGATCTTATTCTGATATAACTGCAACCCTGTTGCATATGAATGGCCTGCCCCATCCCATTACAACTATTTGATAATTTTCACATTGTAGTACCATATAAATATGTGTTTGCTACAGTACCTATAGTGTTCCATATATATATAGAAATTCTGTTCTGGGTGCAGCTATTAGATTTGTAAGGAAACACTGCACAAGGAAGGGATCTGTTTAGTGCTTGCACATTATGCATTCCATCTGAGATTTCTATTGCACTTAGGGGTGTGCAATTTGGGAAAACCCTGTGCCATTTTTGGTGCCCAGTTTTTGGCTCCTTCCCCACCCCCCGCTCCCCATTCTTCTACAGGGTACTCCCCAAATTCAGAAGGGGTTTCTGTTTGCATGAAAGCAAGATTCAGTCCATTGGCACCAATGGGAAAACTTTAGAAGCTCATTTCTTTGTCGTTTTAGGCCTATAAACATGAAACCTGCCTCACTTATAGGCAACATTTACAACTGCAACTCTATCAAAATATTTCACCAGTCCACTGATTTTTGTGAAATTTTAAAAGTTTTTAACCATAACATTTAAAAAAACACAAGAAGGGGTTCTGGGAAATGAAGCCCCAAACACATGCCACAAAAGGGGAGGAGAATGGACACAGTTAACCAGACCTCTGATTGGCTGAAAAAAAGTGAGAAACACACAGAGAAATCTCAAATTCCATCATGTCTTAGGAGGGAACACAGGCTCCTTCAATGCCCACACCACATGAAGTGCTGCAAGGAAAGTGATCATTTGTCTCAAGCGGTGCTAGGGCAGGAGAGCCTTCAGGAAGGAATGGAGAAGACTGCTGAGAAAGAAAGGGAGGAAGGGAGGAAGGGAGGGAGGGAGGGAGGGAGGGAGGAGCCACAGCTTCCCTGATTTGTAAGGCTGCTACACACCACCTCAGGTAGAGTGCCACTCAGCCACATTAGCCAAAAAGATCCAGCTGCTGTGTTATGTATCAGCCAAGGCTGCTCCCTGCCAGTGTCATTTTCATGCATTCAACAGCTGAATCCCCCAAATCCCTAGAATTTGGGACACCAAAATATCATGCAAACCCCTACTATCATTCCAATTTCTGATAGCCTTTACTAAGGGGGTTGAGGTGAAATCAGATCCGTCGCATGGCAGGAGGGATTTTATTTTATTATCTTCAGCCACTTCAGGGTTTGTTATTTCCTTTCTTTAACTGACAAGTTACTTTCTATTACTAATAGGTCCACTTGACCCTTTAAACTAAGCAGGCCGAAGGCTAAACTCTTGGCTCGGCTTACACTACCCAGAGCCACTTTTTCCTTTTGACTACCTCTCAAATACTTAAATCTCTTGGTTCGGTTTCTCAACACACCAGAACCAACTTTCCTCTTTGGCTAGCTCACCAAAGACTGACTTCTTTTTTTCCCATACTCTCACCTCCAATGGCAGTTAGCTCCGCCCCTTTTGCTTCTGCCTGGAGGCGTATGTCACTATGGCAACACAGCCAAACAAACGGCTACATTTCAAACTAACCTGCTTGCACTATATATCACTCAATAAAACCTTTACTTTAAAAAACTCCTATAAATTAAGTAATTTGCTACAGGGGTTAAGTGAAAATAAGTTAATTTGAAAGCGGTGGCCCCAGGAACAAGTGTCCTTCTAAATATGAAAAGAATCCCATTTTGTAAGATGTGCTGATGGCCACTAGCTGAAAAGTAAACTAGACTTTCAGATGTCCTAGGGTCCGGTGGGATAAGAGACAGTGTGGCCCAGGGTAAGCTGTACATCTTTCCAATAAAAAAAAACAACAAAACAATGAGGAATCCAGAGGACTGGAGACAGATGATTCGGTGCACCAACTGCGCCTCTGTCTTGAGATGATGGATCTGGATATGAGTGTACATGCCTTAAATTTAATTCATTTGCACTATGTAAATCATACTATTTGAAGACTGTTAAGACATTTTCTCATAAAACCACTGGCTCCACTGGCTAAGTTTGTTTCTGGACACAGTTCAAAGTGCTGGTTATGACCTATACAGCTCTATATGGCTCAGGTCCAGGCTATTGGGTGGAGTGTATCTCTGTATGAAGCATATCAGGCTCTCATGTCTTTAGGAGACGCCCTTCCCTCAGTCCCACTACCATCACTAGTTAGTTAGGAAAGAAGGGAGGATCATCTCTTTGGCCCTAGATGTTGAGCTTCCTACTCAAGAAGCGAGAACTACTTCCTCCATGTTGTCCTTCTATGGGCATGCTAAAAGCTTTTTATTTTATCAGGGGTTTGAAGCAGAAAAGTTTTTTAAAATATCGCGCTTTATCTCACAATTCAGCAGCAGATCAGTTGCACAACTTCAGCGCTTTCCAGTAGCTTCTTCCTGCACAGTATTTTCAATCAACTGCTCCCACAAACTGCAGTCACTCTTTTACGGTCACTTGAGCACATGCCCGGCCATTGTCAGTTTTACCATTGTCTTTTTCCCCCAGTCTAGATGACATTACAAACTTACCACAGCACAGTTATATCTTGTCTTAGCAGACAGGTTCTTTTAATCAATTACATAGAGCCTTCGACGAACAGCATCACAGCACAAGGAGAGAAATATACACTGTACATGACTTCCTTATATACAATTCTATACAATTACACATAGCAATCTCTGATTGGTTCCCAACTCATTGACTTAACTCAAACCCAGGATTACATCATTCACAATCACCTGGACTAGGCCAGAACACATTCCCCAAATGAAGTTCTATATACAGTTAATGCATGACTCAGCATTTCCAACAGAAGCCTATTAGCAGTGCATGACTCAGCTATATTACATTACAATACATTGTAAAACTTGACCAGGAGATGCTGCATTGTTTTAAACTGAACTGTTTTAAATAGTTATTTTAACTTTGTTAATGACCCTTTTTTTCCTTTGAACTTGATATTGTCTTTTAAAACTGTGTTTTAATACTGCAATTACATTAATTATATTTAAGTATTTACTTTTTGGATGTCTTAAATTTCATTGTTCTTTTGAATTGTAAGCTGCTTTGAGTCCTTTTGGGAGGGGAGTGGAAACAAAGAAATAAACCAATGAATAAATTAACAAAGAAGCAATAATGATAAAACCATTTTTTAAAAAATAAACAGAATCTTGCACTCGATTGTAATTCAACTGTCTGCCGATTGCATTTCCCTGTCTCTAGAGGTTTTCAGGTATTGCATTGTGCATGTCATCACAATATAACTACACATGCTCAAATTTCTGAGAGAATGTTCATTTTCTCATAGGAAGAATGACATTTAGTCACCCTCCCCTTTCCCCTCTGCTGAGTTAAATGTGTGCAAATGACATTTGCATTTTGAACTCAATTTCTAGTAACTGAAGTAAGTTGAAGACAAAAGGGGAAGGGTTCTGGCATTTTTTAAAAAAAGTGAAAAACTGGGATGACAGAGAATTGATCATTGCTGCATAGTAATGGATAGAACTGAGGTCTTTTCGGAAATGATGCATGGTGGAGACAGTTCAGTACCCATATGCAAACCGGGTTCCACAGGTTCACCTATTCAAGAGCTAAGTCTATCCATCATTAGGCTAAGGACCTCTTCACATAGCCCATGGGGCCATACTATTTTGCCGGCAGTCACTGGCAAAAGGGAAGGCATACAGGGTGGCTTGTGGCACCCCATGTGCCCTCCCTCTCTTCTTCCTCCATTATATGGTGGGGACAGGACAAGGCATGTTGGTGCCCTCTCCCTGTCCCCATCATATGGTAGAAAGGGCAGCAACGTGTGTTGCCCAGTCACCATTTTCCCAATCATTTGAGAGGAAGGTGTTTTTTGTGTAGCTACCTGCATCATTTGAGGAAATGGAGAGGAAAGCAAAAGCGACCACAACAAAAGCAGTCCCCTAATGCGTTCCTTCTAATCTGGGGACCAGAATTTTGTTTGCCCCACAGCTTATTCTTAACTGCTAAACTCACCTGCAGCTCTTAGATATAGTAGAGTATTCCATAACAATTCAGCAGGCAGCCCATATATGTGAAATGAATATCTTGGGCCTCAAGAAATATCTGGAAAATCCCAAATAAGCCTTTAAAGCCTGCTAAAAGTTTCTCTTAAACATCACTATTGCATTTTGTGCCTTGTACAGAATTCAAATAAGAACATAATCTGCTTCTACATTTAATACATTACTGATTTACCATATCTTGTGTAGCATCTAGTTTCTGATAATAGCATACTTTTAGCACGGATCAGGACAAAACGTGAACCATATACAAGAAGAAATATAATTTCTGGGAGTGGAAAATAACATGCACTCACTGAATGCAAATGGCACATTTTCTGATACGCATTGCATTTTTCTGGCCTCTCTTCACACTTCTCCCTGCAATTCTTATGAGAAATTATGTCTTTATATTCAGTAATTGGTGTTTCTAGAGTATAAAAAGACGGCTTCAAATGTCTGACTGGGTGCTTTGATTGGATATTTACATGGAGCTGTGACAAACACCTGTAAAATATAAGGCTGCTAGGTATATCCAATTGCGACATGGTGTTTCAAAAAAATCTATTCCACATTTAATTTGTTTCTGAATTCTGTAGATGCAGCATTGCAATTTCATTTTACCTAAGCAATGATTAAAGGGAGTTGAGAGAGTTTGTGGGAGGAATACCACTATAGGCATTCCAGGGGACTCTTTTCAAAATCCTATAATCAAAGCCTTATATAGGCTGGGTCCATAGAGGCCTGGCCTGGAACCAGAAAGATCTGCTTCCAGTGTTGATACTCAGGATTTTTATTAAATGGTTTAGAAATGTTGTGGCCTTCCAAATGTTCATCCCCTATCAGCCCTTCCCTGCAGAAATAATGGTTAGGAATGTTAGAAATTATAGCTCAGCACCTGGAGACCTCACAATTCCAATCATGGGTTTTAAACTTTTACAGAAGCTCTGTATTTATTCTCAACAGTTTGGTTTCTGAAAAGACTTAGGTGTTGTGCTAAAAGACTAAGGTAAACTCTATGCATTCTGTGCTGGCACAAGACTCTTGCAACCAAATAGATCAAAATGGTTATATCATTTGATAAACGGTTTGGGACCCGCCTACCTGCGTGACCGCATCTCTATGTACGAACCCACATGATCTCTTCGATCATCTGGAGAGGCCCTGCTCACGCTCCCACCTCCATCGCAGGCGCGATTGGTGGGGACGAGGGAGAGGGCTTTCTCAGTGGTGGCCCCTCGAATCTGGAACTCACTCCCCAAGGACATCAGGCATGCCCCAACTCTGGCAGTCTTTAAGAGGAGCCTGAAAACATGGTTGTTCCAGTGTGCCTTCTCAGAATAAGGAATCTCCCAGCAATATGTCCTTAAATGCACTTTATTAATGATCTAGAATTGTCTGCATGCCCCATTCCTCTCTGAAAACTCTATCCTAGTCATATTTCACCTATTCATGCTCAGCGTTATCTTTAAAATTTTAATTATTACATAGGTTTTTTAAACATCATTGTGTTACTGTTAATGTTTATTGCTTATTTTTTGTTATGAGTTTTATTTTATTGTTTGTATTACTGTTGTTATTGTTTTTATTACTGATATATCATGTAAGCTGCACCGAGTCCCTTGGGGAGATGGTAGCAGGGTATAAATAAAGTATTATTATTATTATTATTATTATTATTATTATTAATTATTATTATTATATGTCACTTTGAGATATAATGTGCCACTCCTGCACTCTAGCACGAGTGGATGAGGACTAACCCTTTGCATGAAGAATGACCTAATACCTTCCAGCTTTCGAACAGCTTCATAAAGTCCAGAATTTGAATGTAACTAGGGAGAGCCAGCATAGTGGCTTGAGAATTCAACTATGGATCTCATCACATTGATGAGGTTCTGCAGAGAGATTCGCCAGCCTCCATGTCAAATCAGTGGGGCAATCCCAGTGCCCCGCCTCTCCCACAGTGATACTTCCCCATCACCATGTGGCTTCTCCCTGCATTGACCCTTTTGTTCCATATGGAACATGGGAAGCCTCCCGTGTTCTGGACACAACATCATAGAACACTTGTGCCACAGTTATTGTATGGAGCCCTGCCAGAAGTGACCGTGAATTGTGTGACGGGCAGTGTGGGGATCCATAAAACAGCTGTGCTGCAAGTGACAACCATGTGATGAATTCATATGACTTAGGAGACCAGGATGCTAATGCCTGCTCAGCTACAGAAACTCACTAGGTGAGCAAGTCATATACTTTCAGCCTCAGAACTTCTTTAAAGTTATGACATGTGACTCTGACATACAATCTAGTCATCAAAATAATCACCAACCCTACAACTGGGAGACCTGTTCCCTAGCTATTTTTCTTCTTCCTAGCATCTTGCTCATAAATTCATGGCTGTCTACAACATGAGATAATAAGACAGTCCTCATGTTGGCAATGCCTTGTTTTATGATTCCGTCAGACTGAGATAGCTGTCCTACCATGAGGAACTGCCAACCTGAGTATAATTTCTGGTAACTTTGAAGGTTTGCTCATTAGTTTTGACACTTTTGTTGCCTGACTCTGGATGTTGGTTCTTTCTCTTATGGAGCAGCACAACTTTCTTTCCATGTACTGCTCCCATAATGAGATGTTTACAGATGTGTGCGTTACTGGAGTATCTGGATTACTCATGTAATACACAGTGCTCCACTTGTTATCTTAACCTGAATCCACCCTTAAAACTCCTTTTACCCTCCCTCCTAAAAATCAAGGTTATAGTACATTGTAGAATTAGGATTGTTTAACACCACATTAACTGCCATGGTTCAATGCTATGGAATCCTGGAAGTTGTCGTCTGGTGAGGTACTAGCATTTTTGCTCAGAGGAGACTAAAGAGTTCATAAAACTACAATTCCCAGGATTCCATGGCAATGAGTAATAATAATAATAATAATAATAATAATAATAATAATAATAATAATATTTATTTATCCCACCACCATCTTCCCAAGGGGACTTGGGACAGCTTACAAGGCACTCCAAGGTGCAGCATTCCTCCCCATCCCATGGGAGGAAGCATCGCTGCCCTGCTTCCCCCTGCACTATCCTCAGTTTTTCATTTATTTATTTATTTATTTATTTACGACATTTATATGCCACCTTTCTCATCCCGAAGGGGACTCAGAGTGGCTTACAAGTAAAAAGTAAATACAATATATTATATTATTATCATAGCACAATATTAATATTATATATTACATTGTACTATAACATTATACTGTAATATTATTAGTAATGTTACATTTAATATAAAATATTTAATTATAATATCATATTATTATTATTATTAGTAGTAGTAGTAGTAGTAGTAGTAGTAGTAGTATATTGTGGGTTGTAGGTTTTTCCGGGCTATATGGCCTCAGAGGTAGTGAGGTCTGTTGGAAGTAGGAAAATGGGTTTATATATCTGTGGAATGACCAGGGTGGGACAAAGGACTTTTGTCTGTTGGAGCTAGGTGTGAATGTTTCAACTGACCACCTTGATTAGCATTTAATGGCTTGGAAGTGCCTGGGGGGATCTTTTGTTGAGAGGTGATTTGATGTGCCTGATTGTTTACTCTCTGTTGTTTTGCTGTTGTAATTTTAGAGTTTTTTTAATACTGGTAGCCAGATTTTGTTCATTTTCATGGTTTCTTCCTTTCTGTTGAAATTGTCCACATGCTTGTGGATTTCAGTGGCTTCTCTGTGTAGTCTGACATGGTGGTTGTGAGAGTAGTCCAGCATTTCTGTGTTATAGTACTATATTGTATTTTTTTACTTACTGAATGAGTACACGGGAAACCTCCTGTGTTCTCAGGGCTCCATCCTAGGATGCTTCCAATGGAAGTAGCCCGGTGTTATGTGATGGGCTCCTCCGGTCTGTGTCCAGGAAGCATCTTAGAATAGAGTCCAGGTCTTATGTGATGAGATCCTTAAGGTCAGTGCCTGTTTTCAATCCTGTGGTTGCCTCCTGCAGGATTCTGAAGCTTGTAGTTTTAGGGAAGGGCTTTTATTCTTCTAAGCCAGACAAGACCTGGACCTCACTAAACAACAAGCCCAAGAATACTACATGAATGTTTAAAGTGGGATGAAGGATAGTGCACCAAGGAAAATCTTGTCTGATCTTGTAAATTAAGCAGGATTCGTGCTAATTAATATTTGGTTTAGGTTATATTTCAGGTAAAAGCATTGGAAAAAATCACTTTGTCGGGCCCCATTCGACAACAGCTGTTGCCTCTCCTCCCTCTCTCTTTCCCCTACCTCTGGGTTGGGCTTCTTTCACACCTCCCAAGTCCTCCCTTTGGCTGCAGTAGCAGTCTAACCTTGGGGCAGGGACAGGGGCGGCTCAACCCATTATGCAAAGTAAGCATTTGCAGTATAGTTGATTTTGCCCAGGGGTGCTCTTGAGGCACTATTGGGGGAAAATAGACCTTGACATATGCAAGTTGTAGTTACTGGGATGTATAGTTCACCTACAATCAAAGAGCATTCTGAACTCCACCAATGATGGAATTGAACCAAATATAGCACACAGAACTCCCACGACGAACAGAAAATATATATCAGTGATTGGTTTGGGGAGGGGGGCACCAAAATACTGTTTGCTTACCGTTGAAAATTACCTAGGGCCACCTCTGGGCAGGGATGCAGAAAATATTTTAAAAGCAAGTAGCTTTCTTCTCTGTGTCTTTTCTTTCTTTCTTTTCTTTCTTTTTTGTCAGAGATTGGCATTTCTATGTGTATGGGATGGCTCTGGGACATCTGTTTTTCACAGGAGGCTTGAGCATTGAGCATATAGACTTCTCTACACTTCTCCCTCTTCTTCCCCCACCCCAAATTAAGCTTCTGGTAGAGTGGGACTCTTTGAGGAAGAGCTTGGCAGTACTGGACATGTGGCCAGCCCTTCTTTCCCCCCTCCCTCATTCACTAGGTACATGGATATAGCTATTCCAAAACCCAGGGGTCAAAACAAACACTTTGTTCCAAGAATTTTGAATGAGGGAGACTCAACCTGTACCTAATTCTTAGAGAGAGATACAAAATATAACTGCGGAGTACATGTATGCTGAAGTTGCTGTCTCTAACATCACTCATGTGCTTTCCAGCCCCTCTAACTAGGAGCAGTAATTGGACTGAAATCTATTGTGCAGGAGACACCCGTTATCTTCTGAATTGTTATCTTGCATTCTCACATCCTGCAGCCTAGATTGTTTTTTAAAAAAAAAGTTTCACAGAGCCCTTGCCATAATTTTTGTAGTAATTGAAGTCTTTCTTCCTTACTGTAAACCTTTATTGCAGGCTCTACTTATTCTATTTAAATTTGCTCTTGCTCTTGTCTTTCTATACTCTGGCTGAAAAATACAAAGCTGACTCACAAATATTGGGTCCTTTGTCTTTTAAAAATTAAATCCAACCAGTAGTAGTTGGTGTAATATTTGACATTTAAAATAACTTTAAAATTCTAGACCAGCAATGATTTTTTGCAACAGAGGATCACAAAAAGTAAACACCTGAAAGGGAGAAATGGGTTTAGCTACAGAAGGATAAAATGAGGACTGTTTCCCTCTCAAATACAAATTTTTCAAAAAGTGTCCTTCAGTTCTCAAGTTTTTAGCATTTCAGATAGTGAAATACTCAACATTTCTTATTCCCAGAACTGTGACATTTTTCTGTGTTAATAGTGCCTTGGGGAATTTGCAGCAAAGCAAGCACCACGGGGGTGTTAACCCCTCCCTATGCTATCCAAATTTTGTGTGTGTGTGTGTGTATGAAATTACACTTTAAAAATGTACTTATTCTGACTTTCAAACAAATTAATCTTAAGAACAAATCAACAGAACTTATCTTGTTGGTAACTTGGGGACTGTCGATATATGGAAAACACCATTAGGTACATAATCAGTTATTGGTTTTGAAGATTTTTTTTGTTGTTGTTTATTCTTTCAGTCACTAATAATAATAATAATAATAATAATAATAATAATAATAATAATAATAATAATAATAATAAAAACTTTATTTGTACCCTGCTACCATCTCCCCAAGGGACTYGGTGCGGCTTACATGAGGCCAAGYCCACAACACATCAATAAACAAAAGCAATAACAATAAATCAATACAAAACAGTTGAAATAAACTCAAAAACAAAAAATACACAATAAGCAATAAACRATAACAATATCAAAAACATACAGCATTTAAAAACCAATGGCCGGGCCAAATTTAAAATTCAAATTTAAAAATTTTAAAAAGTGCTGGGCATGAACAAGGAAARGCAAATTAGGATAGGGTTTTCGGAGAAAGATGAGGGCGYGCAGACAATCCTAAGTCAGTATTAAAGTGCATTAGGAGGGCATATTGCTGAGAGATTCTCCTTATTCTGGGAAGGCACATTGGAACAACCATGTTTTCAGGCTCCTCCTAAAGACTGCCATCATTGGGGCATGTCTGATGTCCTTAGGGAGTGAATTCCAGAGTCGAGGGGTCACCACCGAGAAGGCCCTCTCCCTCGTCCCCACCAATCGTGCCTGCGRTGGAGGTGGGAGCATGAGCAGGGCCTCCCCAGATGATCGAAGAGGTGACCTCATGGTCCAGCCCTCTTGGTAACCTCATGGTCCAGCCCACGCCAAAGCTCTCTGTCGGCTGTGGCCACCCACAGCTCCTTCAAGGTCAAGCCAGTCACTTCAAGGATACCATCCATCCATTCAAGGATACCATCCATCCATTTTGCCCTTAGTCAGTCCCGCTACCTTTTTTCTTCCATTTTCCCCAGCATCATTCTCTTCTCCAAACTTTCCTGTCTTCTCATGATGTGGCCAAAGTACTTCATCTTTGCCTCTAATATCTTTCCCTCCAGTGAGCGGTTGGGCATTATTTCCTGGAGTATGGACTGGTTTGATTTGCTACCTCGCTAATGTGGAAAGAACCATGTGTTTGAACAGAATAAGGTGATAGAATATTCTGAGCCATATAAATTTATTGCTTTTGTATCCATTGTATACGAGCCCAGAATGAACATCTTGCATGTACTTCAAGGAGGGAACATATTGAACTCCGGGGATCCTGTAACAACATTCTGCAGGCTAAAATCTTATTACTCTGTGAAGAGAAATATAATCATAACTGGTAAAATTGGTGAAATTGCTAATTGTCAATTGCTGGCAGGTTGCTCTTTCTAAAGAATCTCAGGGTGGGAATAATAGAGGGCACTTGATTCATTCCGTGATGTGCTGTTTTTTCCAAGAATGCTATCAACATGACTCAGATGTGTGTGGAACACTTTGCTGCCTGATAGCACAGTTCTTTCTTCTCCCTTTCCTCTTTCTCTTCCTTTGAACATATCTTTAAATGACACAAAGGTTGGATGTTGTTTTCTTTTCCCAAGCATAAGGCTTTATGAGGAATCCCAGCTGGTCATTTAATTTTGTATTAACTATACACTGGCTGCACACAGGGTGCTAATGGAACTTTTGTATAATTTTTGTTTAATCGGTTTGTAAATATGAGCGGTGGGATATAAGAATGGCTGGTGTATCTCTTGGCTAAAGCACAGAACAGAACTGAGATCAAGTCTGATTTTTCTTATGTCTCTGGATAGTTAGGAAGCTTGCTCCTTCAACTACAAGGCTCATGATAAAATCAAGGAAATAGCCTGAGAGGTCTACCAGACACTATCCATATTAGTATAAAAGTAAAAGCAAATAAAATCCTACATATTACATGATTTTAGAAAAGTACTGTTATGCTTGTAGATGTACAAATAAAACCTCTGTGGGTAATCTTAATATGCAGTCAGGTTCATGTGGTTGTAGATCAGGAGTTTCTTCACAATACAGGTTAGGCATCTCTTATCCAGAATTCTGAAATCCAAAATATTGGTACTCCAGAATCTATCCAAGGTATGTAGAATTCAAGCCTTGACAAATTACATTATCATGTGAAACTGAATATGTTACAAACCTGCTCCACCTTTTTGGAAGCAAAGATATAACCAGTCACCCAAAGTGGCTGGTACTCTCATATTGACAGTTTTAGTTTGAACTTTCAAGGACTATCCATTTATTTATTTATGTATGTATTTCCTCTATTTATACCCTGCTCTTCTTACCCCGAGGGGGACTCAGAATGACATAGATTGGCCACTTCAGTGCCACATATAAAATACAACACATTAAATATCAACAAAAACATATGCATGCATAAACTTAAAAACTGTTAAAACCATATACATTAATGGATTCAGTACATAAGAAAGCCTTTAAATTTGGGGCTACAGGTCCCTGTATAAACAAGTTTTATTTTGGAGACTTCTGGGATATTTCCCCATCCCAAAGTATTATCAGGAAATCCCCATTTATTACCAAGGACTTTTCAGATCATTTGAAATTACCTCAATGTTTTCCAAAATGAAATCTACCTTTCTGTGACTTTCTGTAGATGTTGCCCTGGAACTTAGATGGCTGCCACCATGAAACTTTTTTTTTGAAACCCAGGTTCAATAGAGATCAAGGGAGGCAAGAAAGATCTTGTATACCATAGGTATTCATGTCAAACCAAACCAAACCAGAAGGTCTCCGTATTTCCAAAGACATTTTCTCTTTTTTGGATAGCCATTTGTCTTGTTGAAAATGTAATCTACTACCATATAATTTTTTATAGATCTATGACTGATTGCCCTTATTGTGTTGAATTTAATGTATGGACTGCGGTTAAGGAGGCTCCTGCCAGGTGAGCACTTACATTAACGTTCAAAGTTTCAGATTGAATGACACACTCCCCAGATCTGAAGACAGAGGCCTTTAATTGTGATCTCAACATGAAAGGGTGCATGTAAGACTCATACCAAAACTACAAGCATAACCATACTGTTGTGTGTAAACATTTTTATACAGTAAACACCCCATTCACTAACATTGTCTGAGTTTAACTTTCCTGCCCCAATTTGTGATTGGCTGAGTGCAGGGGCTGGCTGGGTGTGCCTCCGCTCCTGATTAGTCAGGAGGAGGAACTAGACCAGCTTGTCCCCTGGTTGGTAGGAGCCTTGATGATGTGGCCAGGGATCTCTTCGTTGCTTGGCAGGGAAGCCCAGGATTCTCAATCTGAAGGTGTCACCCTAGGTGGAGGGAGTTCTCCAGGAAATCCAGTCCATATTTGGAGAGCTTAAGTCCTTGATCCTAGGACAATGGTCACCCAGATATAACAATAATGGGATTATGGAGATGAAGAGCCCAGGATGCCAGAGTCCAAATGAGGTGATTTTCAGGTCCAGCCCCAGAAATGTTGGAATAAAGAAAAAATCCAAAAATGTATCTTGGACAATGAGTGTCTCCTTGTTTTGAGCCTTGCCCAGTGATAGCTGGGCACCTGAGGACCCTTCCACACAGTCATATAACCCAGAATATCAAGGCAGAAGATCCCACAATATCTGCTTTGAACTGGGGTATCTCAGTCCACACTGCCATATGTTCAAGTTCAAAGAGGATAATGTGGGATTTTGTTCAGCTGTATGGAAGGGGACTGAGACAGTCTCACATGGGATCCAATAAATGCTGTCCTAGCATAATGGCCAGATAGTTCCTGTCCAGGCTGTGCTCTCCAGTTGAGGAACAACTTGACATTCCTGGGGACAGCCAAATCTGGCTTCTTGGAAACCAGGCAGAAATACAGCTTGTCCTTTTCTTGATTTTCCTTATTATATAAAACATATTTCATAAAAGAGATGGAGAGGGGAAGTAAGGTAAATCATGTTAGTTATATTCTATTGAAGAGGTTATACATTGTCCTTTTTCTGAGTCGAGTCCAACTCATGCACGTGTACAGATCAACAGATGTACTTATGATTAATTAACATTTGATGGCCTTCTTTGTTCATGGAATAACCCATCCCAAAGATCCAGGAAATCAATGTGGGTTGAAGACCCCTGTGGCTTGCTCAGGCAGAAATCATATTCGGTTAATATACTTTTGATTGCCTGTGATATGGGGAGGGATTGGGTAAGGCAGGGGTCCACAAACTTTTTAAGCAGAGGGCCAGGTCACAGTCCCTCAAACTGTTGGAGGGCCGGATTATAATTTGAAAAATAAAACATGAATTCCTGTGCATGCTGCACATATCTTATTTGTAGTGTAATAAACACTTAAAAACAATATAATAATTAAAATGAGAAACAATGTTAACAAATATAAACTTATTAGTATCTCAGTGGGAAGTGTGGGCCTGCTTTTGGCTGATGAGATAGGATTGTTGTTGTTGTTATGTGCTTTTAAGTCGTTTCAGACTTAGGTTGACCCTGAGCGAGGGCCGCATCCGGCCCCTGGGCCTTAGTTTGAGGACCCCTGGGGTAAGGGAATAAGTGGTTCTAAGAGGGAGATACATAGTAGCAGGGAGAAGTATACATTGTATCAGAAGGTTGATCGCTTTTGAAAGAGGTATGTGGCCGCAGACCCAGTTCACATATGGGCTAATACAAATCATGTGTACGGACTACTAATAAAATAAATGAGAGTATATAAAATGGGGAATTGGCTTCTGGGGTTTTTTGCTGCCGGTGATTCCTCATGGGATACTATGGAGACTTCATGGAAAGTGGGAGAAAGGAATTCATCTACTGTGCCATGGGTGTCTTTAAATCATTGGGGTGGGGGTGCCATGTTTGACAACACCCTGACAGAACAAAAATACCATGCTTATTATTGATATAAAATGACTTCACACTACATAAAAAACATCAAAATTTGATGCATTTACCCATTTTGGGGAGGACTAGTTGATTAACAGGAAGACCGACATAAGGAAAAGACGTGTTTTGCTTGAAGTAAAGCATGGCTACAAATTTTGTTGATAACAGCTGTTAGAGCATTGATAGTTATAAAATGATCCTCGTGTTGGATGACCTCCCTGGTGTTTGAGGAAGCATTCCCCTGCTTGAATAAAATAATGGAATGACAATAATAGTGAAATACTTTCTCATCAGCCGCTGTGGATCTTGCGATATAGGAGTAAGACAGACTAACAGCTCTAAACTAAACTTGACCTGCCCAGCTTCACTCATAAGATTTCTAAAGGGTATATCCAAAGTGGTATGTATGAGTTTTAGCATCTTTATACTGTGTGAATTCTAACCTGCATGCCTCTCTAAGTGGTTAGGTATAGCATGTATTTATATCATTTTCTTTTTGATGATCTTAATCATATCTTCTCTAGCTCTTCAACAGGTAGTCTGAGTTTGCTCATCCTCTATTTTTCAGTTTGCAATTCTCTCAGCTCGGTATTTCAAGATCTTGTGTTTACAGAGGCTCTCACTATTATATGATATGCAACATTTTATACAACCAGACCTCCACATTTTCAGGTTTGACTTTTGCAGATTTGTTTATCAGCAAATTCAATTAAATTTTCTCTCTATAAATCTTTCAGCCTTCCAGTTTTTTGGTCGTGTCAGGAGCAACTTGAGAAACTGCAAGTCACTTCTGGTGTGAGAGAATTGGCCATCTGCAAGGACGTTGCCCAGGGGATGCCAGGATGATTTGATGTTTTTATCATCCTTTTTACCACCCTTCTCTCATGTCTTCGCATGAGGAGCTGGAGTCGATAGAGGGAGCTCATCCGCCTCTCCTTGGATTCGAATCTGCGACCTGTCGGTCTTTAGTCCTGCCTGCACAGGGGTTTAACCCACTGCGCCACCGGGGGCTCCAGTGAAACCTAGAGTTTAAAAAGAACATTCCTGTAGGAATCTCTAGGCCCTTTAATGTGATTTTCAGCTTCTGTCATACAGTTGCATGGGAGGAACTAAAGCTTCATAGATGTTCTCTCATGTAAAAGTAAAAATCAGAGTGGTCATTTATTTATGTATTTATGTATCTCATCCCTAGCCCAGTACTATGGCCTACAGCTGGCTGACCTGTTGGCAGTGTATAAAATATATACATTTATTATTTCGTACACTTCTATCCCGCCCTTCTCCCTACAAGGGGGACTCAGGGAGGCCTGTGTAGAGACAGAGATGCCCCTAAATGTAGACCACTCTGTTCCCACCTTTTATTCTCCCACACCATGGGCTCAAAATAGAGCCCCAGGTAAGGACCTGCTCCTTACTGAAGTGGGGATTACCATAAAATAAATTAGACTGTTGTTGTTCTCATGGATTTCTGGAAGAGTCACTTTCAAGTAATCTTCTGTGTCAAGAGAATGTGAGCTTCAACAACTAAAGGTTAATCTCATGTTCTTTCTCTGTCTGAACCAACAGGAAGACACCTGAAGGAGTTCTCTGCACAGGTGAACACTTTGTTCTGTTCATTCAACACAAAGCCAAAGGTATCACTTCCCTGGAATCTGACAATACCCTTGAACTTTGAATCTCCCCACGATGTGAGAAATGTGCAGGTGCTAATTGGCCCTTGAGGCACATGATTACGCCAAGTGACTCAGAGAACTATGTGCAAATACAGGAGTGGTCAGCACAAAACCAAATCTTATGTATTTCCATAGCCTTCGTCATAACTACTTAAGCTGAAGTTATCAGCTTGATTCATTTGTGACTGGAAAGTGATGAGAAGTGTTCTTTCTTGGGATGACCATGCATTTATTATTGTTATTTATATACTTCATTTCCACCTCACCTTTCTCAATCCCAAAGGGGACTCAAGGCAATTTACAAATCTGGCAAACGTTTAATGCCGCACAGATAAACAATAAAACACATCTCCTCAAAATATAAAACAAACTAAACATATAAGCAATTAAAATACACATCCATCAATCAATCAAGCAGATTAAAAACCATATAAAATGCCGAGTCATGATCTCACATCCAAAATCGTTTTCCAAAATCCATAGTCCGTTATCCAAGCCGTTAAAGTCTCATTTCGTAGTTTCCTATTCACCAAACGCCTGTGTAAAAAGCCAGGTCTTAAGTTTTGCATGCCACTCTGGTCACATTTGGAATAAGAAATTCAAAATAACTATAACTTTATTTTTCAGTATGACGGGAAAATATGATGGCAGATAGAGTAGAAAAAATAACGGCACCCTTTCAGACTGCATGTGGCTAAATCATTTACAATTACTCCCCAAAACGTCACCATGGACAAACATTCTTTTTGCATCCTGAAATAAATCACAATGAAGGTAGGTTTTTATAAACTATTAACAGCAGAAATATTTCACAGGGAAATGCATTAATAAATTATTATTTATAGTAAATAGTATCTATTGCATCAATTGTAAATGTATTATTGCATCAATTGTAAATGTATATGGTTCACAGTTTAATCTGCTACCTCATGACTCTACCATCCTAAGACTTCATCAGAAAGCCCAGGCAAAGCCTCCTGTCACCCCACACACAGCTCCCTTTCCACAACACTTTCCCTATCACATGGGGAAAGCGCCACACTCACGGACATGCCCTATGCTGACTTCATTGAAGCTAACAAAACACGGGAAACATCTCGTGTTAGGGGGAAATCATTCGGTTATGCTTTCAAAGCCAGTTTCGGCTGGGGCCTCCATTGGATATTACACAATGTCATATGATTTCCAGTGTTGGGCTCCATCCACTAGATGATGAGGTCAATATTATGTTCAAATGCATGGCCTTTTTCAAGTAAGTGGAGAGGTGAATCATATCCAGGTTTTAGTCTAAATTTAAGGTTCCCATTCAAGGTCCTGACTCTTATCTCCAAAATACATTCAGAACTTTATATGGCAAAAGTTATGACATGCAACTCTGACATACAAGCTGCAAGCCATCAACATTACAGTTGGTAGATATGTTCCCTAGCTATTTTTTTTCTTAATCCTAGCACTTGCTCCTGATTCTCTTCAAATATGTGCTCATATTTTGACCATGAATTCATGGTTGTCTACAAAATGATACAAGACAATCCTCATATGCAGGTGATGCCTTGTTTTCTCATTCCTTGTGAGTGCAGCACATACCCTACCATGGATAACTGCCAACTTGATGAAGATTTCTGGTAAGCCTAAGAATTACATTTTGTGAAAGAACTCTTTTGCCCTCCAAATATGATGTCCTTCTCCTTTAAAAGGCAGATACCATCATCATAGGGTCCTTCATAGCATTTGAAGTACTTCCTGAGAAATGCGTAAGTGAAACAAAGATTCATTCAAACCCACTCTTATCAAACTTACATCTCATTTCAGAAGTGTGTATCAAATTTCCACTTAATTATGAAACTACTCATGTCCCAAAACTGTATAAATTCAATTATTTGAAATGCTACTTTCAGGCCATTGCAGAATGGAAGAGTAAGCTAATCTCAGAAATACTAGCATGACTTCAATTTGCATTTCGCTATCGGCTTTACCAGCTGGAACTGCTATTATTATATTTCCTTAGAACACCTTGCATTGTCACTGTTTCGGTTTGCACTGCTGAGTTCTAGAAATTATTATTTCTGTTTTGCTCTTGTTACAGTTGAGCACAACTCAGTCAGTGCAGCCAATTGTTTTTCCAGAATAAGAACTAATCATTTTTGATATATTTCAGTGGGCATTACTCATGTAGGAATCATGCTGGTCAACTTAAATATTTATTCTTTTTCAGCTGGTCAGAAATGAAGCTGTTGCGCCAGTTGTTTTATGTGGCAGTGTTCATAGCCCTTTGCTCTCCATGTCTTGGAGAAGACAAATGTGCTGGAGTTCCAGGAATCCCAGGGACTCCAGGGGCTAACGGGGTGCCTGGAAGAGATGGACGGGATGGCATGAAAGGTGATCCAGGACCACCAGGTAAATACCTAATATACAAAATCTTGTATTTCAAAATTAATTTAGCACTCAGGCCCCATTTACACTGCCATATAATGCAATTTCAGAGTGCTGTTAAACTGTCATATAACTACACTGAACTGCATTATATGGCAGTATAGATGGAGCCTCAAACTATACTTCCACTTTGCTATTTAGATAGGTCTTTGGAATCCATATTTGTTTAAAATGCAAGATCTTGTTTCATTTTATCTATTTGTTTTAATTTTACTGTAACCTGTTTGTATGTTTATTAATTATTATACAAAAAATATGTATATAAATAAATAATATTGTGGTTAACCTCCTTGAGTACTACAGGAAAAAGTATATGGGTAAAATATAAATGTAAGAAATTAATGTTGGACCCATCCAAACTATTGCCAAAAAATAAATAAATAAAGCAAGATGTCTTGCATGAGAAAGTTTAGTTAGGACTTCCTAGAAAGCATTCTCAATCCACATGGACCTTTCCAACTGGCATGAATGGGAAGGATGATGAAGCAAGCTGGGTGGGAAGTTTAATAGAATCAAAGAGTTGGAAGAGACCTCATGGGCCATCCAGTCCAACCCCCTGCCAAGAAGCAGAAATATTGCATTCAAATCACCCCTGACAGATGGCCATCCAGCCTCTGTTTAAAAGTTCCCAAAGAAGGAGCCTCCACCACACTCCGGGGCAGAGAGTTCCACTGCTGAACGGCTCTCACAGTCAGGAAGTTCTTCCTCATGTTCAGATGGAATCTCCTTCCTTGTAGTTTGAAGATTTTTTCCCATCCTAGTCTCCAGGGAAGCAGAAAACAAGCTTGCTCCCTCCTCCCTGTGGCTTCCTCTCACATATTTATACATGGCTATCATATCTCCTCTCAGCCTTCTCTTCTGCAGGCTAAACATGCCCAGCTCCTCATAGGGCTTGTTCTCCAGACCCTTGATCATTTTAGTCGCCCTCCTCTGGACACATTCCAGCTTGTCAATATCTCTCTTGAATTGTGGTGCCCAGAATTGGACACAATATTCCAGGTGTGGTCTAACCAAAGCAGAATAGAGGGGTAGCATTACTTCCCTAGATCTAGACACTAGCTCCTATTGATGCAGGCCAAAATCCCATTGGCTTTTTTTTTGGCTGGGATTACTGGGAGTTGTAGGCCAAAACACTGGGACCCACAGGTTGAGAACCACTGCTCTAGGGGGAGAGGAACAAAATATTTATCCCCTTAGAGATGTTTGTGCTAGAAATTGCCTCTAAATGTTCTGCTAGACACCTGATTGTAGATCAATTGGATTACAAAAACTAAGGGGGAGAACATAACTTTGTATTTTTAAAAAAAACAACAAATAAACAACGATGGGCCATGATTTAAAGTTGTAGATTTAATTGATAACACTTCCATGCAGACTGCCCCAAACTCATCTGTCCAAATCTGAGCCTTCATTTGTACATTATTGCAGTGACAAAAAGACTATTTCTGCATCCCATATCTCCCCAGTAATATATTGATTACTAAAAAACAAATTGAAAGGAAAGAAATCCACCAGACGTGCTGCAATCCATTGGGGACTTGACATATCAGGATTCACTGCCTAATGACAATGGTAAAAATGGCACAGTACGGGCATTCCTGGAGTTACAAACATCTGATTTATATACAACTCTCAATTACAAATATGGGGGTAGTGGCGCTAGGTGGACCCAGAAGTCATTTTGTAGTATTTGAAAATGTTTAAGGATTTACATGAACAGGTACAAATAATTATGTTATGGCATGCAAATTTTAGTTTTGGTTAGTATGGTGTAGGATTAGAGTCGCTCTGAATTTTTTACTGCTATCTCTATTCTCATTAGAAAGATTTAATTTCGATTCTTGCCCTTGAGACAATAGAAAGTGAGGGGAAATCTACCCCTTGGAATGGAAATTACCTATAAGAGTTATCATGGGAAAAGGGTTATTTTTTCTGCAACAACCCAAATTTTTCGAAGTCCAGTTGTCACAGGAACAGAACGCAAAGTGAAATCTTCTGAACAGAGGCAGACAGCAAAACAAATGTCAGGGTGGTGTTACTCTCACCTATGCTATCCAAAGCATCTATCTATCTATCTATCTATCTATCTATCTATCTATCTATCTATAACTGGAGTTGCATTTAAAATGTACTTGTTCTAACTTACTTACAAATTCAACTTAAGAATAAACCTACAGAACCTATCTTGTTCATAACCTGCCTGTTCATAGATGATGAACTTTATTCATGCTTGCTAGTCACACATGTTTTACAGAGCTTGTTTAATGGAGAAATCCTATAAAACAATATTGTTAGTTTTCAGTATCCAGAAAATTAAATAGTATCCAACAATTTAATAAGTCGTGCTTATGTGTTAAGTTACATTGATTATCATCTATTGATATTTTGAGATCAGGGAAGATTTCTACCACTAGAATAATCTCACATTTCATTATCCCAAGAAGATCAATGCAGAATATTTCAGCTATTAAAATTTCCAAAGTAGTTTGCCTTCTTGAGATTATTTTTATCCCCTCCGTTTTTTTCCTATGATCATTACTCAGGAGAGTATTTTTATTACTATTCTATTGTGGTTTTTCCTCCTTTTAGGTCCTATGGGCCCCCCTAACGGCCTGACAGGTGTTCCTGGAAGAGATGGACTTCCTGGCCCACAAGGATTGAAAGGTGAACCAGGAGAGAAGGGAGAGCCTGGACCAGAAGGTAAAACGCAGATGGGAGGCTGTTGTACAACTGCTTATTTGCATTATATAATAAACTACTGGTGAGAAAAATATGTAAAGGATATTGGAGGGGGGAAGGACCAATCACATTTGTCTGCTGAGATAACTGTTCCTGTCAAGAGAAGTTGGAAAGGGGGATTCTGAAAATCTTGGTGAGGCCTGTTTAAGCAAAGCTCCAATTCATTCAAGGCACTTCAGGTAGATCTCCAAAAGTGGAGCATAAGACAGTTTACTGAAAATATATATGAAATAATGGCCTCCATCAGAGAGAATAACTTATCCACCATCATAGGACCTCATCAGATTATCTTTTTTCAGTGTCCTAGGACTCTTGGAGGACATGAGAAGCACGGAGCCATCAGATGACATAGAGCTCCTTCTGGCAGGGCTCCGTGCTTCTAGCGTCCTGCAAGCATCGTAGGATGCTGTCCAGAGAATATGGGAGTCTTCCCATGTTCTTATAGGAAAGAAAAGGGTGAACGTGGGGGAAGTCAGGTAACAACACCCCACTTACCCCACCCGGGTAGGTTAGGTGAGGGGACGATGTGGGCAATGCAGGATTCAAGCCAAAGGGATTTTACAGGATGTTGCTATAAAGTCTCCTTTATGGCAAACAATAGCTGGACAGGGGGCAAACAAATCCCACCAACTGTCCCTCCAATATAAAGAATTCACTGGCACCAATATAAATGTTATGAGGGGATGTCTCTCTAATTAACGTCCGCTGCCACCAACACTGAAAGGTACAGGAACACCCTAGCTGTT
Organism: Anolis sagrei ordinatus; assembly: GCF_025583915.1. Lineage (NCBI taxonomy): Eukaryota > Metazoa > Chordata > Lepidosauria > Squamata > Anolidae > Anolis > Anolis sagrei. The sequence goes on along the minus strand of NW_026846588.1, from coordinate 122,506,853 downwards.
TAAATAATAAAAAGGGCTTTTAAGACCACCAAGCACTGTGTCTTCTTATTTGCTTCTTTAAAGGAAAACAATTGAGATTGTTTGAGAAAGGGACTATAGCCACAAAAAGGCACACTTGACTCAGGCTTTTTTAAGTTTCAAAATAATCAAGGAAAGTTTATTGATAAAAATACAAGAGAAAGTAAGTGCTGTTTAGAAATCTTGGCGGTTACAGAGAAAATGTTGATTCTTGGCTTCAAAGCGTAATGGTTACATGTAAAATTGTTCTTTCTTTGTTACAACAACAGAGATTTTCTTCTCTTTAAAACCAAGTACACTTGACAGGAACTGAATCTCTGTCAAGATACAACTGTAGCTTAGCTACCCTAAACTGAGGCCTAGCTAACTACAAAACCAGCTATCTTTTGCTGGCAAGCCTAAGGCAAACTGCCTTCTCTTAACTAATCTTAAGACCCGAACTCCTAAACTACCTTCCTACTCTAATCTCCAACAACACCAGACTGACTGAAAAAGCCTCCTTCTTTCCCTCCAAACCTTGCTAAACTCCGCCCCCTTTTCTAAACCAATCCTGGCTGTTCTAATGCTAACTCAGGCCTAGGACACTCCCCCTCTCTAAAATGGTGTTTTCCCTAAACTAAAATGGCTACTGCTGCCCTCTGCCAGGCCTACTGAAGCTGCAACTAACTGGCCTGCTTCTCCTAGGCCCTGCCATCCAGGCTGGAAAGGTAAGGGATCTTTACAGTTGCCATAGCAGCTACATTCGAATTGTAGTGCTATAATTACATAGTGTGAAAAAGGCCCTTATCTTTGAAGTGTTCAGCTGTATGGTAAGAGTTCAGAGCTGGCTAAAAGCTGTCTTCCACCTGATATATCTAAATATTTCATATACAATAATGTAACTCTTTCACTCCATGACAAGCAAGATCACTGTGTCCTGTAAACAAGTAATGCAAATGTCTTTTGCATGAGGATTTCACCCATGACTCATTATAAAAGTCAGTGACTGCATCTTCACTGTAGAATTAATGTGGTTTGACACCATATTAACTACCAAACTCATTGTTATTAAATGATGGAATTTGTAGTTTGGTAAAACGCGAGCTCACTTTGGTTCAGAAGGCTCAAGACCTGCTAAAACTGCAATTCCCGTGATTCCATAGCATTTAGCCATGGCATTTAAAGTGGTGTTAAACTGCATTAATTTTACAATGCAGATGCAGCCAAAAGATGCTTAGCAATGCAAAGGCAGTAGCAGGCCCGTAGCCAGGATTTCGATTCGGGGGGGGGCTGAGTTTGTTTCGGGGGGTTGAGCCTAAGTGAAAGAGGGTCTACCCTAGCAAACCTTTTGTATCGTGACCCCAATACCCCCATGCATATGGGATATATTGAGTATGGTGATCAGATCATGATATGAATAAACATAACAGTTTAAATAATGCACCTGTAAGGCCTTTTCGCAGACCACCATGAGAATTTCGGGGGGGGGGGGCTGAAGCCCCCAAGCCCCCCCCCCCCCCCCGGTCCGTCCGTCTACATGCCTGGGCAGTAGGAAAAGAGAGAGACTGTTTTTTCAATTGACAGACTCAATCAAGAAAGCCACATCACTGAGCCACATCACTGACTCCCAACAAGGCTGATGGTGATAGGGTGACTTGGAGGGATCATCTTCATAGGAACACCATAGGTTTGAGGACTTGATCACATAAAGCCACCATTCCACATTAGCCATATGATAGATATGTATCAGGAAGATCACCTGTGATATTACACCTTTCTTCATTTGCACAAATGCACCAATTTGCCAGTCTGTGGCCCTGCAATGTCTCTTCTACATACCATAGGATCCCTGCCTTCCTGTACTTCTGGTGCTCCAAAATTTCCTTAGAACAATTCTGCATGTTCAGCAATTAATAATGAAAAGTGGAAATATGTCTGTAAAATATTAAATAAACATAAAGCATACAGATAGGGAATAGGGAGTGAGATAATAAATTGACTTTACTGTTGACATGCTGGCACAGAACTGGAATTGATTCATCATACAAGGTAGGTGATGGGAATATTGCAGAATTGTGAGCTATTGATGTATTTTGCCCATCTTATAGCAGGGGATGGGTTGATTGCATAGAAAAGGTAGATTGGCAGCTTGGTGCACAAAATGTTTCCCTGCATTGTGTGATAAAGTCCAACATTGACTTTACAGCAATTAACAAAATATTCTTGCTACATGCACACTTTTAAATGCCTTTAAAAGAAGATTAGACTTCAGTCAGAACACAGGTTATAAATGAAGTTGGTGGAGTCCTACACATACACTCTCCAATATATAAAACTCTCCAATATATAAAAAGCGGTAGTCTCATGGGTATTTCTTCTGGCTTAAAACATTAAGAAATGTCAAAAATTGCTTTATGTTTATTATGCTCTTGAAACAGCCTCTTGAAGTTAGGCTGCAATGTAGTTCCGGGAAATCCATAAATGGTCATTGATGAATTTCCAATTATCATTGATAAATTGGACTAAAACATTATTACGTGATCATTGATAAACTGATGTGAATTATTCTTTGCTGAATTTGCTTTCTACTTTGTCCCTATGGTATTTACACCAAATATATTAACTCTCTTTTTCTATTAATATGCAGGCCGGCCTGCTTTTCTCGATCCTGAAGTGCAGGAAATCCTTAGCAGTTTGAATCAAAGAATCTTGAGACTTGAAGGAGGTAAACACTTTGTGAATTCCTTTGCTCTTTACCCTTCCTAATCCTTTTGAAATAATATATACAAATTTGATATGAAACTGTACCTTGCCCCTCTTGAGTAAGTTTGGCTAGAGACAATACCGTATTTACTCAAGTCTAGTGTGTCACTGATTGTAATGATCACCTCAATTTTCAAATGCCTGGGGGTGGGGGAGATTTTCTGGCAAATGTAATGTGCCTATTGGGCACTTTGCACCATCCCCCACTTCTCCAGTTCAGCTGGTGGGACATGATGGCAGCTGCCAACAATGACCCAATCTGTGAGATTCCTGGTGCCCCACATCACCCTCAAAACCCATAAGGAGCCCACACTTTTTTTACACACTCACTCATCCACCCATGTGGCTCATCTTGCCCACTACCAACCTCATTCCATGAACACACCGCCCTATAGCACCATCACTTTTGAAAGTTTGGAAGGTTCTGCTTGAAGGAGAACACAGCCTTCCTCTCTTCCATCTTCTCCCTTATCCCATTCTTGGGAGAGCTCTTCCCAGGAATGAGGCAAAGGGGGAGAGGGGGAGAAGGAGAGGAAGACTGCATTCTCTTTGGAATAGAGTCTTTCAAACTCCCCAAAGGATGAAGAGTAAGCCTGAACCTCCCCCTGCCCCCTCTTGTCTTGTTATTGGGAAGAGGTGTTGCAAGATAGCTGCTCTGCATCTCTTTTAAGAGTTTGGAAGGTTCTGCTCCAAATAGATGATAGCCTTCCTCTTTCTTCCTTTCCCTGCTTTCCTCTCACTGAGCTCCTTGTTAGGTCTGCTTTCTTGAGCTCATTGCCAACAAGGAGCTCAACAAACACTGTCACTCAAGGCTGCTCTGCAGAGAACGCCTGAGCATGATCCACCCATTCTTGCCTTTGACCAAAGATTCCATGTACACCAGATAAGTTACTCTGGAATATTTCTATACCAGAGCTTCCCCGGATTCAGCATATGTCTGCTGAATCCCGAGCCACTACCTACACAATCTAGCCACTGAATCCCGAGCCACTGCCTACACAACCCTCCCATTCTCATGTCTCCATTTTCCTGCACTGCTCCTTGCCAGCCACAGAGCTCTCTGCAAGTCTTTAGCCCTCACATGTCATGTCTTCTGATATAAAAATGATATGCCCACATGATCAGCAAGGAGGAGCTAAATCAATACCCTCCTCCTTGTTGGTCACACAGATGCCCCATTCCAACATCAGCAGATGTAGGAGGTAATGACCAAGTGCTTGCATGGAGCTCTATGGATGATAGGGAGAAAATGCAGCAACATGGCAATGAACAATCAGTACATAATGGAGGTGTCCATCTGGACAGTGAATTGCACCAAAACTGTCCTGATCCAGCTGTTCAGACAAAGTCCAAACAAACACTTCTGTTCCAAAACATTTCAGATAAGAGATACCAAACCTATTGAAATAATAGAGTCTCAGATCTCTAGTTACAGTTATATACTAGGCCTGGGTAACAATGGAAAAATTTGTTTCTAAAATCGATTTGTATTTGGGGGGGTTTTTTGTTTTGATATTTAAAATAATTACAAAATTTTCCTTTTAAAAAGTTCGATATTTACGAAATTTCGTAAATGGTAAAAAATTAACGAATCGATTTCCGAAACAATAACGAATCGATTCGTTAATGGCGGACGCGACCGCGAAATACGCTAAAAAACCTCCAAAACCTTCTGAAGCTTCCCTCTCCCTCTGTTGTTGACTGTTGGTGTGATATTATAATTTTTTTTCACTAATTAAACCATAAAAGTGGCCCAGACATGCGGAAATAATAACGAAACGACCTCAAAACAATAACGAAACGAATACAATATCGAAATACGAAGCATTTACAAAACGTTTTTGAAAATTCGTTTTTTTAATAATTGCTCCAGAATGGTTCGTTATCATTTTGTAATTGAAAAAATTAACGAATTATTAACGAATTACGAATTAACGAAACGAAACCGCCCAGCCCTAATATATACATGAAGGCTGTAAATGCAAGTGATTTCCATGTATTAATGTGAATTGTACAACTAAATAATAGATCATGATGATTTGTCTTCTCTTTTACAGCTCTGTCTTTGAAAGGAATAATACATAAAGTGGGGAGCAAAATATTTGCTACAAATGAACAATTAGTTGATTTTGAATCCACACTTCAAATATGCAGCCATTCTGGGGGATTTGTTGCAGTACCCATGAATGAAATGGAGAATAATGCTGTTTTGGATATTGTGAAAAATATAAATCAATATGCCTACCTGGGAATCAAGGAAAGCCCCATTCCAGGAGAATTTGTGTATTTCGATGAAACCCCTGTGAATTATACAAATTGGCGTCAGTATGAACCAAATGGGAAGGGGAAAGAAAACTGTGTCGAGATGCACACCGATGGAGGCTGGAATGACAAAAAATGTAACCAGTATCGTCTTGTTGTCTGTGAATTTTAAACACATTCTTCAATTAAACAATTCAAATTATATCTCCTAAACCAAAGTAATGGTTGTGGCATCTGGGATTGTAGTTTTATCAAGACCCTTCAGGTATTTGTCAACAGTTATTACACAATAATGGTCTTTATGACAGCTGCGATAAGCAAGTTAACACAAAGCCATCTTTAAAATAGTAGTGTAAGCATGGTAGAATTGAATGCCTATTACGTAATTGATGGAATTTTTTGGCACAGACTTGGCATATGGAGGCCAGAAGATCAGGATTTTCAAGACTTCTGAATGGCGATAATTTCAGTAAAGATTTGTATATCCCTTTTTCTCAAATGTGGTGAAATCCATGCATGTGAAACAAAATTCAGTTATTTTGAAAGTGAGTGCAAAGTGATGGGTGGTTTCATAGTGTATGGATTTTCTCTTTCAGTGGAATTAATTAATAATATCTAGAAATAAATAGATATTTCAATATAAATGCCAAAAGTCCGGAGAGTTCAAAAAACATAACTTTAATAGGTGTCAAGATTTTCATCTATTCACATTAGGCAAGGGAATCACTCAGTGGGATAATCAATTGCACTTGGAGGGCCACCCTTGTTGAGAATCAGCAAACCATTTTAATAATATATTTTCCCTTCTTTCCTGTCCTTTCTCTTCACTTCGTCTCTGAGTTTCTTCATTTTCTGGTTGTATATCAGTATGTCTGTTTATTACTATGAGTATGCATTAAATAAAATGCCAAAAAAGCACCAAAAAGAGGAGGTGTGTCATGATGGAACAATCATGTCGTAGAGCAGTGTTTCTCAACCTTCTTAATGCCGTGACTCCTTGATACAGTTCCTCATGTTGTGGTGACCCCCAACCATAACATTATTTTCATTGCTACTTCATAACTGTATTTTTGCTATGAATCGTAATGTAAATATCTGATATGCCGGATGTAGTTTCATTCACTGGACCCAATTTGCCACAAATACCTGATATGCCCAAATTTGAATACTGGTGGGGTTGGGGGGATTATTGATTTTGTCATTTGGGAGTTGTAGTTGCTGGGATTTATAGTTCACCTACAATCAAAGAGCATTCTGAACGCCACCAACGATGGAATTGAACCAAACTTGGCACACAGAACTCCCATGACCAACAGAAAATACAGGAAGGGTTTGGTGGGCATTGACCTTGAGTTTGGGAGTTGTAGTTTACATCCAGGGAGTACTGTGGACTCGAACAATGATGAATCTGGACCAAACTTGGCACAAATACTCAATATGCCCAATTGTGAACACTTGTGGAGTTTGGGGAAAATAGACCTCGATATTTGGAAGTTGTAGTTGCTGGGATTTATAGTTCACCTACAATCAAAGAGCATTCTGAACCCCATCAACAATAGAATTGGGCCAAACTTCCCACATAGAACCCCCATGACTAACAGAAAATACTGTGTTTTCTGATGGTCTTTGGCGACCCCTCTAACACCCCTTCGTGACCCCCACAGGGGTCCAGACCCCCATGTTGAGAAACACTGTTGTAGAGGTTTGAGTATTGGACTAGGATTCTGGGAGATTACGGTTTTAAAACATGTTCAGCCCAAGAAATCTAATGACCTTAAATGAGTTAAACTAACCCTGCCTTAGACAAAGGTAATGGCAAACTGTTTCTGAATAAAGATTGCATTTTTTTAAAATCCCATAGGATGGAGTCACCATAAGCTGGAGTCAATGTGAAATCATATAGTGGCAGCTGCAGCAACAAGAACAACTTTATGACACACACCAGGCATGTAGCCGAGGGGGGGGGGGCTTGAGGGGCTTCAGCCCCCCCAAAAAAATTCTAATGGTGGTTCGCGAAAAGGCCTTACTGGTGCATTATTTAAACTGTTATGTTTATTCATATCATGATCTGATCACCATACTCAATATATCCCATATGCATGGGGGTATTGGGGTAATGATACAAAAGGTTTGCTAGGGTAGACCCTCTTTCACTCAGACTCAGCCCCCCCCCGAAACTCAGCCCCCCCCTGAAACCCCCCCCTGAAAAAAAATTCAGCCCCCCCCCCCCGAATCGAAATCCTGGCTACGGGCCTAACACACGCATACACACAAATACCATGAACAAGAGCTTCTACTCTGCTCTCATCGTACGGATATGGCAGTCTGCTTACAGATCTATTTTAATGAAGATTAAAATTCTCCTTACTAGTTGCTCTGCAATAAGGCAATGCTAAGGTAGCAAATAGGACAACATGTAACACTCTACCTCAATGTTAAGCTGCCTGAAATTAATTACAGATTATTCATGTAGTATTTAAACAGCCACCAAGTATTTGCTGAGAAAATAACTTACAAAGGAATGTTTGAGAATCAGGATGTTCCTTGCATTTGATGAGTATTTGGGAACGGGTCCAGGTATTATTGAGTTTCATGAGAAAAATTGCATTATGAGGCATTGTTTATAAAAGGCTTAGTTCCACACCACGTAGTAGAGAACTTGTTTTGCTAGGTACCTCAATAAACATGGCTCTGTATTTGGAAGTTCACTGATGAGGTCAACCCATCCACAGAAATCCTTTGATGGAGCAATCTGAAACTTATTATTTTAGAAACTAGATTCCGTGAGCATGGTGGGGCTTATGTCCAAGAAGGCATTATCAGATTTCACAGTTAATCATGTGTTGGGTTACATTCCTGTGAACTATACTTCTCAAACCTGTGTTAAAAGTAAAAAAAAACTAGTAAGGCAGTGGAGCTGAATCAGCTTCTTCATGCTTTCCTGTGCTAACAACATTTTCACATGACACAAAAAGTGAGAAACGCTCAAATGTGCTTTTAAGGTCCCATATAAATAACAATGTGAATTTTGCCATTCTCTGTATACGAGCTTTGATAAATTCTCATATATCAGCTTTGATAAATGTAAGATGTTTAAAGTTTGCAGCCTTAATCTAGAATATTAAAATTATTTTGGTGAGTTTGGAGAAGCTTAATGTTATGTTCCCATTAAGATATGTTATGTCCCTGTTTAGATATGGTTCCTTTATTTAAGCATTTAAAATGAAAAGGCAAATGATGTCCAACCTTACCATTACTAAAATCAGTATCCAAAGAAACTTTATTAAGATACTATATAATCTATTTTAAAGGTGTTAAATAAAAATCCACGTCCAGTTTTACTGCTGTACATAAAAGGCTGGTGGAAAGGGAGGCCACAGCTTTGCTTTGGGTAGCACAGTGTCTTGATCCTGTTTTGTTAGTGAGGATGCAGAACACAAGCTCTCCATCAAATCTTAATAAGTGCAGTATGCCCCCATTTCCATGGGGAATTCATTCCTGGATTTCACATGGATACATGAAAGAACAGATAATAGTAAATCCTACTATTTTTAATGGGACAATTATGGAGATGCCATAAGTCCAATTATGGAGATGCCAAGAAGAGGATTTGGCTGGTACATTAAGCCCTGAGTGAATAAGTGAAATTGTGATCGAGTGAAACCACATATATTGCTTCTATGGATACAGAAGGGTCATATTCTACCAGCTCTTTGAATTATTATAGGAAGCAAATTAGCATCACAATTAATGCACAGGTCCACCCACCACATACAATTTACATACACAGAGAGAAAACATATATGTGATACATATGTGAGCCTTTGGTGATGGTCACTGTCAAACAATATTCTCATTGCTGGTCAGACACTCCCTGTGATTCCTCTGTCCCTAGCTATTAAAGCAGTAGCTCTCAATCCTTCAACATTTCCATCTCCCAGATTTGTGCAATGGGATCCTTCCACTTCTGTGCTAGCATGCCACTAATAAAGTAACTCTGAGAGCAATAATTCTCTTCTTCTCCTCTCTCTCCTTCCTTTCTCTCATTAGCACAGCAGGTTAAATCACTAAGATGCAGAAAAACCTGCTGATCGAAAGGTTTGGTAGTTCAAGCCCGGGTTGGGGTGAGCACCCACCATCACCCCCAGCTTCCTCCACCTAGCAGATCAAAACAGAAATGTGAGTAGATAAATAGGTACTGCTTTAAGCAGGGAGGTAATAAAAGGTACCCATAAGGACATGCCAGCAATTCGATCAAGAGGACATTGAAGGATAAGCTATCATCGAAGGATGACAAAGCTCCTCTGCATGGAAGATGGAGCAACAGCACGCACACACTCACACATGAACACCCCATGGCCAGAGTCAAGCACAGTCTCCAGATGCCAGAAATGGAAAAGTTGGGGAAATGTATTGTCTGTCCTTGTTCATTGCATAATGGCACTGAATGTTTGTCGTATATGTGTTCCGTAATCTGCCCTGAGTCCCCTCAAGGAGATACAATAGAATATAAATAAAGTATATTAGTATTATCTGTCCTATAGTACAGTACAGTACAGTACAGTATAGTATAGTATAGTATAGTATATTTGCCTTTTTTGTTTTTGTTTTTCAATGCTGGGATTATGCAATTACACTACAAATTAAAATTAAGGAACAGCAGTATTGCAAGAAGGCAGGGTTATGAGTGTGTGCAGAAATAAGACCATGGGACCACAGATTGGTAAATTGTCGTAACTGTAGTGATGAAGAAATATGCAATATTTAAGGTACTCACCACAATACATATCCACTATCAATGATCATGCAACAATAGTGGGATAGTGCATACATATGATAAAGTCTAAACTGATTTTATTGTGATCTGATCAGTCAAGATATGAGCACCATTGTCCTTCAAATTTCACTTCTCCAAATGATGAAATATAGTTTTTGGCTCAAAATGTACCAAAATATATAACAAAATGTATATTTTGGAGTAAAATAGGTTTAGAAATTGTAGTTTGACAAATGTATGATTACAAATGCACATTTTCGTCATAAAATACATTACTTCTAAGGACTTTTTCTCTCAAATATGTTTCTTATAAGGTCATTTTCTCTTATGTCAAACAATATGACCGAATATGTTGAACAAAAATTCATGAAGGCCTTTAAAAACAGAAATCATATGTTAATGTAAAACCACGATAAACAGACTTCCTAATCACGAAAAAATATGAAACAAACACTCGAAATATCCCTGATATTTCATGGCTGAACTATGATCCTATTAGAGTTTGGCTTTTGTGCAATCCTCCTTAATTTGATGGTTGATTGATTTTTGCATTAATTCACCTTATTATTATAACGGATTTCCGGAGCGATTGTCTTCAAAGGTCCTAGTTTCAAGGAGAAGGGGGTCCAGCAAAATATTTGACCAAGAAGCTCAGCTGATGGTTTAGCTATAATCTTCCTTTGACATTTCACATTCTACGTCAAGCGTGTCCAATTACTAATCATTTTTGTTCCAACTGTCTGTGGACACACCATGATATGTGGGTAAATAATATACACAAAAGATGTGCCTATTATACTAAAGTGAACAGAGAACAGCTTATAGCTTTTCTGAATCTTGTCTGCATTTGCATCGGGTTTTCCTCCCACATTGAAAAGCACAAGAGATGTGTCATTATTTATGAATTAGATTAAGTTGTATGGAAACATTATATTTGCAAACAACTCTGTAGTAATTTTTCTCAAAGATCTGTTCCCTTGTCCATGAGCTGGATCTTTTTCTCAATATGCTAGATCTTATTTCTAAGAGACAAGGGATTAATATTGTCTGTTGACATCATTCTGCTCTTTTCCTGTGTCAAAGAAACTTTATATAGAAAAGGGAGGGGGAGAAAAATCAAACCATTGGGCTATATAACACGGACATATATATACATCGAGCAATACATTGCCTCTCTCCTTCTTCCTGCAGAATTGTCCAGTAGACCAAGAAGGTAAGTTAAACGCATCTTTGAAGGCAATAGTCTAATGCTCAGTTGCCTGATAGTAAGTCCCATGAAAAGCAATCAAAGTGATATTAATAGACTTGCATCTAGACATGGACTTAAACTTCTTAAATTTACCCACTTTGTAGTGAGCGTGCTGAACTCAGATAATTTTTGTAGATTTTATTTACTGCTTTATTATTGTGTTTCATTATGATCATTTGTTGTATTGAAAAGGAAAAAAAGAAATATAGAATGTGTGGAACAAATGAAGCAATAAATATTTTACTTCTGAATGGAACTGTATAAAGTCGAACTATTATTTTCATATGTTCATCCAACTGTTGTTATGTTTTGTTTTTACTATTAATTCCAATAAAATTTTATGGAGATATCTTAATTTCCAACCATATAAGATATTTGTACAGAAGGGGCAAATGAAGGAGACCAGAAGAGTAAAATCATCTTTAAGGGGAAATAATAAATACAATATTTGCTTACTGGCAATACCTAAAAGGAGTGCCTTTTACATCACTTTAAGAAGACCATCATGCCTTCTTAAAGTGATGTATTAATTATGGTCAACTTAAAAGAAAAGAAAGCAAGTGTCATGTTTACTCAGACTAGTCAACTTTTCACTTGGTGTGACTAGTTATTAATATACCTTGGATACACTAGCTGCACCTTTTCCTGGATGATCTGGATTTGGCCTTAGTCATTTTTATTCTAGACACTTCTACACTGGTTCATAATAATGCTTAAAGGCACTGAAGCTGCTCTTGGTGATAGACCAGAAACTTGTATTGGTTCAAAAGGCCCTTCCACACAGCCATATAACCCAGAATATCAAGACAGAACATCCCACAATATCTGCTTTAAACTGGGTTATCTGAGTCCACACTGCCATATATTCCAGTTCAAAGCATAAAATGTGGGATTTTATTCAACTGTGTGGAAGGGCCCTCAGAAAAGCTGATCTGGTCATGTTTGTTTTAACTCCCAACATCTGAACAAAATTCAGTTTTATTACTGAAATCTTGTTAAGGTGCTAGAGTTTTGGTCTTTTTCTTCCTCCATATGATCCTAAATATTGCATTCTGCCCTGAATTGGCAATACTTTAAGTGCATTTCTTCTTATTCCCCGCTACCAACTAATGGTAGTAAATGGCTAATAGAGATGCCTTCTTAGAAACCTCTAGAGCTACCTATGGTGTAATCACCTTTCAAAAAGGAAGAGGGGCAATGATAGTGCCTACTATGATTTATTTATGTACCATTTGTACTTTCATTGGAAATATATAACACTTTGATAATATAGTACAAGTCTCATATCCATAGGAAATGGGTTCCTGGGCCTCTCATGGATATGCAAATAATGGCAAACCTAATTGAATTACATGGTTTTCTGCACAAGAATAGCATAGAGTTGAATACATATTCCATGAATATGGGAGTCATACCATAATTCCATTTCCAATTTATTACACAGCTCAACAAAAAAATCATGGCTTTTTGGCATATTCCTGGTATTGTTTGGGGCACTGATTCAAAAAATTGCCTTGGATAGACCACATCAGCTCTAGTTTCTTGGGTATTGTTATCTATGGGTGAGAAGATGACAACTAGCAAATGGCATATGTTCTGTATCTCAAAAACTAGAGCTGATAGGGGGAAACAAGTGCCATTTTTGGAATCAGCAGGTCAAATATACCCAGAAACAAAGCTAACATTTGAGACACGAAAATGTGTGTTGGCCAATAATTTGCTGTGATCTTAAATTTATCTGACTGCTTTTTCTGCCATAGGGGACTACTAACATCTACAATTATTTCATATATTTTTAATTGTCTATTAATTGTATGGGAGCCTCCCTCGTTATATTGTATATTTATGAGGGAAAATGTGAAAAAATACAATGAAATCATGCAGATCTAATATAAATATATTTTTCTTTGTTCAGTTGATCGAAAACAATGCTGTCGTCACAGCTGGTTCATATCCTTGCAGTAGGAGTTGCCTTACTGGTCTCTTGCCATGCTCTAGAACCCTGTCCAGGTAAGTTGGGAGTGAATCAACTGGGGCATCTACAAAGAGGGTTACCTTTTACCATTGCTAGTTTTGGGGAAAGGAGGTAACTTCATCCTACCTACTGTTGATTGACCAGCCTTTTCAATCCCAGGTTGCTTGTGCATTTCCACAGTTGAATGTCACAAAAAAACCTTTTCAAAGAAAGTTATATCCATTTTTTATATTTGTTGGCAATTTAGTAATGGAAAACTGAAAAGGTATGCAATAAAAATATGGGCAAAATATAGTAATAACAACACACTCGGGGTGGCTAAAATTGTACTAGATGGCTGCTGATAATGCACATGTGCATTAGGTCTACAACATATGAGATTATGGTGCCTTTTGTTGTATCTAAACAGGCACCAGGTTGGGGAAAGGGTCCTTTCTACCATTTCGACCAATTGCTTCCCTAGATTTCAAAAAAAAAAATTCAGTTTAACACAAACACACACATATTTAAATTCATGATAACAGCACATTATTATGCAGATCTAAATTCTCACTCAAAATGATAGATTACAGATTGATAGATAAATATGTGGAGACACAAAAATGTAGTCATATATATGTACAGTATGTATATAAGGTCAGTTTTTTGTGTTTCCACATTATAGGGTCTGGCTGGACAGGGACAGGGAGTTGTGGGTGCATGGCCAGACCAAACACTACAACGTAGAAGTGAAGAAATAAATTGTTTGCTTATATTTTTGCAGAATTTCTCACAATCAGCAACTAATAACTAAACTTCCTTTGGATAAATTGATGGTTTGGACTAAAAATCCAGAAAGACATTAGGTTTTAGTGATTTTGCACAATCTTTGAGGATCAGAATGAAGAGAGGGGCCATGAAGGCAGTTCCATCTTGCCTCCAGTGTCATCAGTTGGGAGCCCCCCCCCCCCTCCAGCACCAACCCCTGCTCTGAGATGAGAATGAAGAGAGGGGCCAGGAAGGCAGTTCCATCTTATCTCCTGCACTGTGCTTATAATATAATATAATATAATAATATAATATAATATAATATAATATAATATAATAATATAATATAATAAGGCTAATTTAACTAATTTACGAGGCCATAAAACTCACCAACAAGCATGCGGGGAATGAGGAAGTACTTCATCAGTGTCGCAGGTGGACGGTAACGGTGAAGCGACGGCTCCCCTGGTGGCCAGAAAAAGTTGGAATGTTAAATAGCCTCTGTGTCTGTCTATATGTGTTGTGTATCTATGGCATTGAATGTTTGCCATGCATATGTACATTGTAATCCGCCCTGAGTCCCCTGCGGGGTGAGAAGGGCGGAATATAAATACTGTAAATAATAATAATAATAATAATAAATAATAATAATAATAATAATATGATATTATAATTATATATTTTATATATTATAGTAAATGTAATATTACTAATAATATTACAGTATAATGTTATAGTACAATGTAATATATAATATTAATATTGTGCTATGGTAATAATATAATATATTGCATTTACTTTTTACTTGTAAGCCGCTCTGAGTCCCCTTCGGGGTGAGAAGGGCGGCATATAAATGTCATAAATAAATAAATAAATAAATAAATAAATAAATAAATAAATAAATAAATAAAATTCTGCAGTGCACTTTTTAAGAAAATCAGAGGCATATTGCTTATTTGCTGAATTTCTTAAAATTCTAATTTGTTGTTGTGTGCCTTCGAGTCACTTTCAATTTATGTCAACCCCATGGCCATCCTATCTTGGAGTTTTCATGTGTTTTCTTTTAGGCCTGGTTGATCAAGAAAAAAATTGTTTCTAAAATCGATTTGTAATTGGGGTGTTTTTTTGTTTCGATATTTAAAATAATTACAAAACTTTCCCAAAAAAAGTTTCGGTATTTACAAAATTTCGTAAATATTTACAAAACATTTTGTAAAGATGGCGGACCCCCGCGCATGCAAAATCACTTCCGAAGCTTCGTTATTGGCGCGGAGGTCGATTCGTTAAGGTTATAACGAATCGATTCGTTAAAATGGCGGACGCGATCGCGCATGCGCAAAAGCGGCTTCCGAAACATCGTTATTAAATACGATTCGATTCGATATTGAGATAATAACGAATCGATTCGTTAAAGCGAATATTTTGTATTTTTTTAACAATAAAAGACAGGTATTTTTAGAAAATATTCAGAAATGGAAAATTAACCCAAAACTGGCCCTGATGTGGACCAAACACAGCCACGAGACAGGACAAACGAGAGCACACACCAACAGAAGAGTCTTTTCTTTTTTAGAATATTTTTTGTATTTTTTTTAAGAATAAAAGGCAGGTATTTTTAGAAAATATTCAGAAATGGAAAATTAACTAAAAACTGGCCCTGATGTGGACCAAACACAGCCACGAGACAGGGCAAATGAGAGCACACACCAACAGAAGAGTCTTTTCTTTTTTAGAATATTTTTTGTATTTTTTAAGAATAAAAGACAGGTATTTTTAAAAAATATTCAAAAATGGAAACTTAACCAAAAACTGGCCCTGATGAACAGATAACACAGCCACGAGACAGGGCAAGTGAGAGCACACACCAACAGAAGAGTATTTTCTTTTTTGGGAATATTTTTGGTTTTTTTTAACAATAAAAGGCAGGTATTTTTTAGAAAATATTCAAAAATGGAAACTTAACCAAAAACTGGCCCCGATGTGGACCAAACACAGCCACGAGACAGGGCAAGTGAGAGCAAACACCAACAGAAGAGTCTTTCTTTTTTTAGAATATTTTTTGTATTTTTTTAAGAATAAAAGACAGGTATTTTTTAAAAATATTCAAAAATGGAAAATTAACCAAAAACTGCCCTGATGAACAGCTAACACAGCCAAAAGACAGGGCAATCAAGAGCAAACACCAACAGAAGAGTCTTTTCTTTTTTAGAATATTTTTTGTATTTTTTTAAGAATAAAGGCAGGTATTTTTAGAAAATATTCAAAAATGGAAACTGAACCAAAAAATGGCCCTGATGTAGAGCTAACACAGGCAGGAGACAGCAAATGAGAGCACACACCAACAGAAGAGTCTTTTCTTTTTTTAGAATATTTTTTGTATTTTTTAAGAATAAAAGGCAGGTATTTTTAGAAAATATTCAGAAATGGAAAATTAACCAAAAACTGGCCCTGATGTAGCGCTAACACAGGCAGGAGACAGGGCAATCGAAAGCACACACCAACAGAAGAGTATTTTCTTTTTTTGGAATATTTTTTGTATTTTATTCAAAAATGGAAAATCAACCCAAAAATGGCCCTGATGAACAGCCAAAAGACAGGGCAGTCGAGAGCAAACACCAACAGAAGAGTCTTTTCCAACAAAGAAGAGTCTTTTCCAACAATGCAAGTCTTTACCGCAACCAACTAAGCCAACCCAAAGCAAGCAGCCCTCCCGTCCCGGACCTCTCTCCTCCCTCGCCTCCGCGCAAATGAGCTCTGCGGCCACGCGGAGCCGCTTTTAAAGGCCTTGCCGGCCAATGAAAATCAGCCACGGTGCACTGCTTGGGTGCTTGGGAGCGCCGGATTGGCTCCCAGGCACCAGCATCCTCCATCCAATTTCCGAAATGGGCGGAAGCTCGTTAAAAGGATGGGGGATGCCGCTTCGATATTTTAAAACCCTTCCGGGTTTGAAAAAGTGTTTTGATATCGCCTCGTAAATGCCAAAAATAACGAATGTTTAACGAATAACGAAATTAACGAACGAAACCGCACAGGCCTATTTTATTTATGTTTGTCCACAAATCACCAGACTGAAGGCACAAAGCATCATCCTCACTATGTCACGGTTTCAGATGTAATCAAATAACAAGACCTGCTGCCTGGCCTTGTCATGAAAACTGAAGTAAAAAAAATTGCTTGAGACTCTCACTTTCATCATATGGTTAAAGACATAACGGCAACAAACTGCATGAGAAACAGCAGCATTGTGGGGCCTTTTTTGCAAACCCGAAGCAAAACAAGTGAATTTTAGTGGGAAGGTTTCACCTCACCTTTACCACTGTGTGCAACTTTTAGAAGAATTGTGTCTACTCAAGAAATTTTGATTTGATTTTGATGAACATACACTTTTTTGAACTACAGCCCGACACTAGGATAGCATTGGGAAAAAAGGTGTTTCCTGAATTAAAAGGGAAATACTTCTTTTGATAACATTTGAAAAAAGATTCTTATGACCCTTTGTTCAGGTCTTTTCATACACATTTTGATCTGTATGAAGTTTTCTTTTATGTGTGTTGCTGTTATTATTGTTCACTCTCGCCCACATACTATTAAGAACCTCATAATATTAAGACCGGGATTTGCCACAGATTGTGGTAAATCCAGCAGGGCCTGGTGGGGGGCATGAGGAACCTCATGCCCCATATCACCTGGCTTCCCCCTCACCCCATACCACAGGGGGAAGCATCTGCCACCCAGCTTCCCCCCATTTTTGCCTATGCAACACAGGAAGCCTCACGTGTTTCATCATGGAGGCTTATGATGCACCCTCATTTGCAGCATGGCCAGAAGTAGATCTATGTCATGGGATGAGAGTCGGAGGGCTCCGTGCCACAAGTAAAGAGGGAGCATCATATGATGGGCAATTCTGCCTGTCTGATGAGGTAATAAGTGACAAGGCGCTGCTCATAGCATTCCCTATTTTCTGAAGAAAATATTATTGCCGTCCCCCGAACAGCAGTATCACACCAGACTAAACCATTCTGGAGCAAGATTTATTGGATATCATTCTATGTTTTCCCTGTGATAGGCTTCAACCCAGGATTTGATTGATTGATTATCTACTTATTAGATTTATATGCCTTTTTGAGGGGGAAATGGAATGGGATTTTAAATACCCCTGAAAACATCATTTGAGTGGGGCAAGCATTAAAATATCACTACTTGAGCTCATCAGTTAAGGATATTACTGGTAACAATGCAAAAGTATGGGGCATTTGTGCCCTTCCAGATGCTCTTGATCTGCAACTTCCAAAAGTTCTAGCCAGCATAGTCAACGAAAAAGGATGATGGAAGCTGCAGTTCAAAATTTGAAGGGACAAGAGTTCTTGCCAATGTATTGCATACCTTTGAGTCTCCTTTGGGAGAGACAAAGCAGAATATAAATAAATATAACAATATTAAATATAATAATAATACCTGTTATTATTCTTCTAATAGAAAATCCCTTTGAAATTCAGAAGCTCTTCTAGAATGTGTTTTCTAGTTTATCAAACTTGTGTTTCCTTTCAATAGACCCCAAAGGACCTCCTGGAAGAGATGGGCATCCTGGTCCACAAGGTCCAAGGGGCAGACAAGGTGAGAAGGGAGATCCTGGAACACCAGGTAAGAGAACAGTGTCTTAACCATTCTCTCTTTCTCTCTCTCTCTCTCTCACACACACACACACACAACATTTATGCATCTTGTGGAATGTCTCTGAAATGTTTGTGCAGATACAGCTCTAATGTGATTGGTAACTCAGATCATATAGGTTTCCTGCTCATAGTAAGGTCTCTTTTCAAATGTGCAAAGGCTGGAGGCAATGGAGCATATATAATTGGGGCAGTGCCCAGTGGTGCAGTGTTAACCACCCTACCATTTATGTAATATTTGCATGTTTATAAATGTCAACGGAGTTTACATTTCTTACATAATCTTAAAATACCTACTTTTTCCATTTCTAAAGATCACTGTGCTTTTAGGTTTGTTATCCAACCCAATGGCGGGTGATTGGGTTCAGCTACAAAGCTTGCACAAGCTACTATGGCATATACTAATTAGTTATGAGATAGCAAATCAAAAACCAACATGGTGTCATTGTTTGGATTTGGATTCTAAAAGAGTAGAGTTGACATCACCACTCACTGCAAAAACCCACTGGATGATCTTGAACATATATCATTCCCCCAGCCTCTGAGGAATTACTATTATTATTATAACACAAGATTAGTCCACAGCAGACACTCTGCTGGCTGTTGTATTGGATCACACGTCGGACACTTCCCAAGTGTCTAGGACTATGTGATGTATAACCGAATAATGCATGCAGATCCCAGTAAGGTGGCCTTCTCAGCTGGCAGATGGTAATTTTGTGTTTAATTTATTATTGTTATTGTTATTACCCCGCTTTTTCTTTCTATAAAGAGACTCAAAGTAGCATACAGCCAAACCAATACAATACAATTTAAAAAATAAAAATATACAAGCATTAAAATGGAATTAAATATTAACAGTATTTTTTTAAAAAAAACAGTTCAAACCACACATACAATGCATTATAGTAATCTAAATGGGATGTAACTAAGGCATGTACCACTGTGGACAGATCTGGCATCTCAAGAAATGAGCACAGTTGGTACACAAGTATTTAATGTGCAAAGGCACTCCTGGCCATCGTAGAAACCTGGGACTCCAAGTTCAGTGCTGAGTCAAGAAGTGCCTCCAAACTGTGGGCCTGTGTCTTCAGGGAAGTGTCATCCCATTCAGCACAGGCTTAATCCCTATTTCCTGTTCTGCCTTCCGACTGACCACGAGCACTTCTGTCTTATCTGTATTAAGTTTCAATTTGTTTGCTTTCATCCGGTCCATTACTGATTATATACTCTGGTTTAGGGTCAAGGTAGTTTCCTTTGCATTAAGTGGAAAGAAGTAGTAAGGTGTCATCACACCCCAAAATTCCAGATAGCCTCTCCCAATGATGCAGCTCCTAACCCTCTCCTGAATAACTGCCTCATCATATTACAGCATGGATCCACTCAGGGGCGGCTCAACCCATTACGCAAAGTAAGCATTCGCAGTATAGTTGATTTTGCCCAGGGGCGCTCTTGAGGCGCTCTTGGGGGAAAATAGACCTTGACATATACGAGTTGTAGTTACTGGGATGTATAGTTCACCTAAAATCAAAGAGCATTCTGAACTCCACCAGTGATGGAATTGAACCAAATATGGCACACAGAACTCCCATGACAAACAGAAAATATATATCAGTGATTGGTTGGGGGGGGGGGGCAAAATACTGTTTGCTTACCATTGAAAATTACCTAGGGCCGCCTCTTTGATACACCTAAGAAATATGTCCCGCCTTCCTGCAGAACTCTGGGTTCTTCTGTACAGTTTAGTAAGGCCCAGAACCTCTCTGTCTGAGGAGTTTAAACCCCACTCCCCTAAACTACAAGCCCCAGAAAATTGTAGGAGGCAGAAACTGGATTTAAAGTGGATTCATGTCCTAGTGCAAACACGGGCAAACTTCAGTCCTCCAGGTGTTTTGAACTGGAAATCACCTAGAAGGCCAGAGTTTACTCACGTCTGCTCTAGTGTGATGACGTCCTGAGTCTTGCCAAGAACCATCAGCAAAGTTGGTGCTGACTAGTAGGAACAGAGCAACAACAAATGAAGTGTCAAAGACAAGAAAAGAAAGCTGAGGAAGGTGTGTACTTTCCAAAGTACCTTCTCAAAAGGAAAGTTAGACAAAAGTATTTGTCTTTCTGGAGCACCAGGTATTATTCAAAAAGGTGTAGCAAAAGTGTAATTAATAGGTTCTGTGCTGCTTTTACATTAATAAAGTTAATTTAATGACATGGAATTAGTGCCTGCAGGGAGTAGGATGCTGTCCCATCCCTTTTCAGATGTACCTATAACTATCCTGCTTCTTTTCAGACCAACATTAATTGTCTGGTGAAACCATCCCATTTTCTTTCTTCTTGCATGTTAAAGCCAATTATTTTCCCCTCAACTTTTAACACTCCATAATAAATACTTAAAATCTTTCAAAAGTCTTTTTTTCTGGCCATACACATGAGTGGATGGAATCTGCCTGAATATATAGTAATTGGTTCCCAAGTGAAGCATAAGGTGAACAAGGAATACAAATACTCCATTTGCTTAGATCCTATACTTGTCACTCATGGGATTGGGCTGTAACACTGTTTCTTCTACAATAGCACTTCAATGCTAGCAAACCCAGAAAGATTTTGTAGCAAAATTCCTAATGGGGTTTACTTCTAGCTACTGTGTTATGAAGACTTGTCTTTGGTACTTCCTTCATGTCATTCGATTATGAAGCATTGAACTCTATAGGCAGGCATGGCTTTTGAACACAGGGACCAGCCACTGGATACTCTCCTATGTGTGGGTTCTGCTACTCTGGTGAATTGAGTGTGTAAAATTTCAGCCTTTCCTAAAATAGCTTCTGACAATTGCCTAAAGCACTGTCATATAGGGATGTTGTATGAACGTATATGCTATCTTTCTCATATAAAGTCCTCAAAAGTAGCTTCTCCTCCTTTTCTTTAGAAGTGAAACTGTGTCTTTGGGTTTTTTTAAACCACAGCCGCAATTCTGTTTTGAAAGACATTGCATAGCTATGATAGCCTTCTATTTTTTTTCCCATTTCCATCCACTCTCACTCACCCATTTCTCTCTCTCAGCAACTGGCATCTACAGGGTTTTCCAATAGTCCCCCAGAGGTCCATGCAAATAACACTATGCAACAAAATTTGAAAAAAAAATATATTCCTGGTTTGAAAGTATTATTTCTTGTTTAATTGTATGGTACTTACTTCAAAAGTAGTTGTTATACTCTAGAACAGGGGTCCTCAAACAGAGGGCCAGGTCACAGTCCCTCAAACTGTTGGAGGGCCAGATTATAATTTGAAAAAAAAATGAATGAATTCCTATGCACACTGCACATATCTTATTTGTAGTGCAAAAAACACTTAAAACAATACAATAATTAAAATGAAGAACAATTTTAACAAATATTAATGTATTAGTATTTGAGAAACTGCAAGTCCCTTCTGGTGTGAGAGAATTGGCCGTCTGCAAGGACGTTGCCCAGGGGACGCCCGGATGATTTGTGTTTTTATCATCCTTGTGGGAGGCTTCTCTCATGTCCCCGCATGAGGAGCTGGAGCTGACAGAGGGAAC
>NW_026846588.1:122471694-122483646 GCF_025583915.1 Anolis sagrei ordinatus | reverse complement strand
AAACAAAAAAACACCCCAATTACAAATCGATTTTAGAAACAAATTTTTTCTTGATCAAACAGGCCTAGATTTTATGCATTGTCTGTTATTTGTTGTGCCTATAGGTCTCACCACTCCCTTCACCTCATTCCATTTTACACTTTCCAATAGATGCAGTTTTTAACTACCTTTCAATACCAATATGTTTTATGAAATAATCCCAAATAGGCTTTTATTTCAGAATGTCTAATTGTAGATATTTCCTATGAAGATATGAAGTACATCATAACCAAGCTTAAGAAAAAAAAATCAATTTCCCTCATTTTTTGTAAGCAACACATTATTAACATTTTATTGTCAATTTTTAAATAAACACTACAATGGCCCAAATGCCCATCACCTGTTATATAAAATGTTTGAAAGTTACATTTACATTAATTAGTCAAAAAAGTAAGTGTTGTGAGCATTGATGGCACTCTCAACAATTTTTTCCAAGGTCCACTCTTTATTAATACTTTGCAAATACCACAAATGCTTGCATATAAGTAATCCCAAAACTGAGTTTGAAAAACCCACACATACCCCAAGCTGAATTATCTAGCTCAAATTGGTAGTGGGCTGTAATTTTTAAAAGGAAGGTCTCTGTAACGAATGTGAAAATCCATATAATCCTGGACTGAACAAGGCCATAAATTTAAAACTATGAGCATGCTGTTAAATACATAGTCCTGATCCAGGAAACATCTACAGAATATTAATTACTTTTTTCATTACCCCTGCAGAAATGCTTGTGAGTTAAGAAGATAATTCTCACTCAGTTTTTTAGTCATGCATGAAATGTGTATTCTCAGCATCACACTTCACAGGCTTCTGTGATATAGTCAAACCACTAGAGGGGAGCATAGCCCTTTAAATTGCATTATACTTGTTTCTTTCTACTACAGCCTTGAGGGCTTTGCTATTTATAACATTTAAGGAAAAAGAAGTTTTCTGCCAAAATCAAATGAGCCCTGCAGGATCTACACGCCAGAGTAATAGAGTGTCCTTTAATTTTAAAATATTACCACCCCATGGATGTCTCAACCAGTCGTCCAAGCAGTGAACTGATAAAATAGATATGAAGTTCTTGAACTTTCTCCTCTTACAAAAAAACTCCCCTTTCTTCTCCTTTTTGCCATCAATTGTTCTCTCATAACAAAGCCAATGAACATGTGCAGAATGTTCCTCTATGGTATTGAAACCAGTCAGTCAACTTGGCTTTCTTTTGAGTTACCCCATTCCATTCCTTCCTGCTTGTCTTTCATTCTTTCTACTCCAACAGATATTCAGAATTATATCACCACTAAGCTTGTTCAGTCTTTGCTGGGCTGGTTGGGAGGGTTGTATCCTGTTCTCTAAACATTTTCCCCTTTGGAAAAGCTGTGTTTACCCAGCCACAACCTTCACATGCATCTTGTTTCTCAAGGACCCGCTTTTGACTCTACAAATTTTCTAAATGGCACCTGAGTTCATTATTAGAAGATAAACTGGTTCTTGATAATATTGTTCTTGAGGTTTTGTTTTTTTTTTGGGGGGGGTTGGTTTTTTGTTTTTGTTTTTGTTTTTTTTTTTGTCGTGTCAGGAGTTGCTCCTGTTGTGAGAGAATTGGCCATCTGCAAAGACGTTGCACAGGAGACACCCGGATGATTTGATGTTTTTTTTATCATCCTTGTGGGAGGCTTCTCTCATGTCCCCACATGAGGAGCTGGAGCTGATAGAGGGAGCTCATCCGCCTCTCCCTGGATTCGAACCTGCGACCTGTCGGTCTTCAATCCTGCCAGCACAGGGCTTTAACCCACTGCGCCACCAGGGGCTCAAGAACCGGGGGTTCTTGAGTTTATAATGTGCCTTCAACTTGACTCTCACAGGAGTCCTGTCCTGAGTATCACTTGGAAATATTTGTTCAGAACACGTTTCCTATTGCCTTTCTCTAATAACTTCACCATGTGGGCTTTCTTATCCATCGTAGGGTGCTTCCAGCACAGTTCAGGGATGGAGCCCACCAGATCCCATAAAAAAACACATAACTACTTCAGGTGAGACTTTCTACCTGAACTGTGCCGGAAGCCTTCTATAATGGAGAAAGGATAACATAGGAGACTTCCCGTGTTCTTGTTGCAAACAACAGGGGCAATGCGAGGTGGGAGGTGGGGAGTTAGGCAGTGATGCTTTCCCCTGTGTGATGGAGAAGATAGCAATGTGGGGCACAGAGCAACAGATTCCCCCACTGCCCCACAAAATTGATGTAATGTCTGGTGAATCCACTGTTGCCCATGTTAGAGCACTTACTGTCATGAGGTACTAAGTGTGTGACTTGACCTCAAAATCATCCAATGGGTTTCCATGGCTAACTGGGGCTTAAACCTCTGGTTTACCCTCGGCCTGCTCCAACATGTCATGCTGGCCCTTAGGGAACATTCTAGGGTACACATATTACATAGGATGTAAACCACAGGTGAGAGACAAATGCCCCACAAAGTGAATATGGTCAGATGTCTAACCTAATTGACACATCTCTATAGCAAACTACATAATCTATTATTCCATCTGTACAGTAATTCTCTTGAGATGTGTATTCAATGAGAACATGGATAAAAATACATGGGATACCTTGAGACAAGAGACAAGAGTAGAATTACCATATCTCCTAGACAGTCAGGTCCAAACAATGATGAAGACAAGACAGGTGATTTGGAGTATAATATGCATTTCAACTATTTCTTTACACTTATGTCCTGCTAGCTGAATATGAGAGGAATGCCATATACTTCTAAAATGTAAACTCTTTCAGCAACTACAGGCATGAGGGTGTTGAAAAGATGGTGTAAAGTGAATGGAACATATCTGAAACATTGTATTAATATTTATTTTGCTTTTATTTGTTACAAGGAATACTTTTTAAAGTTTTTAGGGAGGGAGGTAGACTTTTGCAGGTTAATCAACAGAATCTATTAACTATCCTTGATACCTGAGAGTATCCAGCCTGACTGATCGATATATGTTGGCTTAAGCTTTTCTGGACTGCAACTCACATCATCAGTTGGGAGATACAGTTAGGTTGCCAGGATGTAATGAAAGAGATGAGAGGGAATATGGATGTTAGAAATGCTAACATTTATCATTACCTTGACTGTCATTAAGAGAACAGGCATCCTATCATAGATGAGCTGCACAGCATGTATAGCTTGGTGAGAAAAATAGATGGGACAGTTGACATAGCCTGCTTTTTAATTATAATAAAATATTTGTTCTGTACTAAAAGAAAACAGACCGCATTTTCTTCCATCAGTTACTGCCGTTTTTCCTTATTTTATTCTGCAACTTACACTGTGACTCAATGGCAGTAACTCTTAATGCTTTCTGTGGTATTTTAATTACTCTACCCTTTTTTCATCATAAGTGAAAAATTAATGGTAGTGATGATGATGATCCGATGAAACATCACTGAAAGTGACTGTTCATGACAAAATGATAATATTTTTGTTCTTTTGTTTGTACTGCATTGGGAACATGCATATCCACTTTTCATGTTTTTGTTGTTGCCTGCCTTCTCCTCATTTCTGACCTATGTAAACTCCAAGGACCTCATCACATTAAGGCTGGGATTCACCATGCATCGTGGCAAATTCAGCGGGGTCCAGCAGGGGCATGGAGAACCCCTCGCCCCACATCACACACCTTCCCCCTCACCCCAACCCCTGGAGGGAAGCGTCCATCACCCAGCTTCCCCCCATTTTTTCCTATGCAACATGGGAAACCTTCCATTTTACCACCATGGCGGCTTACCACGCTTCCACTTCACCTGCGGCCAGAAGTAGATCAACATCGTGGGATGGGAGCCAGCAGGCTCCATGCCACAAGTGAGTGGAAGTGTCGTAGAATGGAAAATTTTGCCTGTCTGATGAGGCTGTAAGGCAAATCTATCACAGGGCTTTTCTAGCAAGATTTGTTTAGAGGAGGTTTGCCATTGCCTTTCTCTAAGACTGAGAGAGAGACTTGTCAAAGGTTATCCAATGGATTTCATGGTCATACAGGCATTCAAATCTGGTCACCCGAGTCATAGTCCAATGCTTAATGCTCAAACCACTACAGCATGCAGGCTTCTCTTTCCACAGCACCACGGTAAGGCAGCTTTCCTGAGAAGTAGTGGTGGCCCAAAGTCACATGGTGAATTCCAGGACTATGCAAACATTTAAAATCGAGACATTCCCCCCATTCTAGATCCACCACTTTAAACATTACTGTATACTGGTTCTCCCAAATCAGTTGTAACTATAAATATGATATGAAGTTTGAAGCATAATGAAAAATATAAAAGCATAATGAATGGAAAAAATGGAATGCAAGTCCAAGTAGCATAATCAGAATCATAGAATCATAAAATCAAAGAGTTGGAAGAGACCTCATGGGCCATCCAGTCCAACCCCCTGCCAAGAAGCAGGAATATTGCATTCAAATCATCTTCAGAACATCAAGAAATAATTTCCAGGTCCAGCAGAATATGACAGAAATGTTTCCACCATTCTAGCTATTATCAAACGTTGGAGGTCTTGCTGCCAAGTTTATTACACATTACAGTGTTACTCAGAACTTTCTGCAATGGAGTAGAGATTAAAGTAATGGAGGAGAACAGATCTTTCACAGAGGTTCAATGAATATCAATCTCATATCACTAACTAAGAATAAAAATGAAACAAAACATTCATTCTTATTTTGTTATTAGGCCGGTCTGCATCTCAGGATATTCTCGTAGATCTCATGGAATTCGATGAAAGGATCTCCAAAATTGAAAAAGGTACATTTTTAAAACCCTGCATAATTAAACAATAGTGGTTTGTTAGTATTCTTTTTTTTTAATTAATGCACTTCAAAAGACTGTGATCTCCAGTGTTTGCCAAGTTACAGTTCAATTAATTGAAATCAAATAATTCTGTAGAATTTTCTATACTTAAGATGCAAGTCTTTACATTTTGCATTCCTTTGGGTGTGAATGAAATAGTTTTGTTTTCTCTAGGCACGTTTTTGGATTTTTCAATTGTTATTATACCTGGGAACTTTTTTTGGAAAAAATGTATTCTGACGATCAATTCTACAATTGCAAAAATCTGTTCTGTCAACAAATTCTAAACTCAGTTGAGCATAGACTAGAGGCACATCAACATTGACCATCTAGGTCATATGTGCCTCAGATCAACTTTATGATGGTGAAATGCCTCATGGAGCTGACCCAGGATAAGGTAGGGCAAGGCCACCTTAATGCAGACTTGCCTCACATTAACCAAAGTCAGGAGAAAGGCTCAGAATTCAGACAATTCTCTTACTTTGGCCTCAACAGTTGGGTCAATCTGAGAATGGAAAAAAAGATGACAACTGTTCTCACTGCCGTCTTGTGTTTGTTGGGCTCAGACAACCCAGGGATACAGGATGGCAGGAACCATCCACTGCAGTCTTTCATGCTGTGCTAATATCAAGTCATGATACTGGTCCTACTTGTTGGCAATCACTAGCAGTAGTGATTGAGGTGATGCAGAAATTGAGGAAGGTAGGAGGAGAGATGGGATCAATTCCTCCTCTCCTCCCTCCCCCCCCCCAACACCTTCCAGGAGAATGGGGGAGTGGTGGTAAGGGTGGTGCGTAGGACTGTTGAAATATGTTTGGTGCGATGAGTGATTGGATTCCCACCTGTCCCTGCAGTGGTGGAGAAATACCTGCCATAATATTAACTTTTATTTATTTATAACCCACCCTATCTCCCCGAGGGGACTCAGGGAAGTTTCCAACAAAGGATGGCAAATATTCAATGCCATGAAACAATACAAAATGAACAAATAGTCTCATGAATAAAACATCTATAACAAATTATAACAACTACTCACAAAGTTTAAATAATTAAATAAAACATATAGATCTATGAAAACTACAAAGCAACAAAATGAATCAGTTTATAAATAATTTTAAAAAGTCAAAATAACCATTGTTATATAATTTATCCACTCCTGTCATCCCATGCCAGAGCCAATCCAGCATACACTGTGTTGAATTTGCCTTGGTTTAGGGCAGTGTTTCTCACTCTGCTCATCCAGGCATTTTGGACTTCAGCTCCCAGAAATCCCACCCAGCTTATTCTGTTGTTGAAATTGACTGTCTGATTCTATCCAGTGCTACAGTGCTATCCAGTGCTATCCAGTGCTACATACAAAGCAGTCACTGTTGTCTGTTTTTGGTTAAAAATTATTTAGCTGCTTGTGCTCCTTCTATTTTATCAGTTGTACACTTATTTGTGAAATACTTTTGACATGAAATAAAAATAAATCCAGTG
Organism: Anolis sagrei ordinatus; assembly: GCF_025583915.1. Taxonomy (NCBI): domain Eukaryota; kingdom Metazoa; phylum Chordata; class Lepidosauria; order Squamata; family Anolidae; genus Anolis; species Anolis sagrei. The sequence continues at coordinate 122,477,309 of NW_026846588.1, read as the reverse complement.
CTTTGGTCAGCCCTGTTTCCTCCTGTGTGAAGTCTTATCTACACTGACCACTTAGATTGGTCTAGAAGAGGATCAGTCCTGCAAGAGCCAAATGCCAGTTGGGCCAATTCCTAAACAAAATTGATTGCATATGTCCCCACTGTTATTCTGCATTGCCTAAACTTGGATAGTCCAGGAGCATGGAATAGCAGTCCTCTTCCCCCAGCCCTCTAGTGACCCTTTGTTAAAGCAGTCTCTAGCTACAACAAAGGTCCTATCTGTTCACTGTCATTTGCCATGACATTGACTGAAGCAACAGGGAGTGCTGGGAAGGGAGGAAGAGAAGAGGAAGTGTTCCTTCTCTCTCCTTTCCCTCAATGCTGTGTTCTCTGGCCCAGTTTACCTGTCCGAAAGTGTCTCCCCTATGAACCATTCAAGGGCCTTAAGATCATCTGGGGAGGCCCTGCTCTCAGTCTCTCCACCATTGCAGTCACATTTGGTGGGGAGGAAAGACAGAGCCTTCTCCATGGTGGCCCCTTGACTATGAAACTCCCTCCCTAAGGAGGTTAGATCTGCTCCCTCCCTCCTGATTTTTCACAAGAAACTAAAATCCTGGCTGTGGGAGCAAGCCTTCATAGAATAGACAGATTTTATTGGTGAAGATGAGACTTTATGGACCACAATTTGGACTGATTTGGAGGATGTTTTAAACCTGGTGAACTGTTTTTAATGCCTATTTATAATCATTTATGTGATTGTGTATTTTATTGGTTGCTTTTATATTGTATTGGCATCGAATTGTTGCCTACTGGAAGCCACCCTAAGTCTGTCTTCAGAGGCTGAGAATAGGATGGGATAGAAATGTTCTAAATAAATAATAAATAAATGATGTCATTACAAGTGACCAAGAAGAAATAAGAATCGTGTCAAGTCTGCCAAGACTCAGGAAGACAAATAGGGTGGCTGCCCAGTGGCAACAAACCACATTCAGCAATGCTGGGTGATAGAGACTCCACAGTAGCTATGGGAATTCCTGTGGGTATACTATCTACCTTGGCTGATCCAGCATCAGCCACCCCAAATCAGTCCCTCAGTATGTGTCAGTGTACATCCTTTCTGAAAGGGCACTGAGCTTCTCTAAATTTGTGAGGAAGACACAGTTCTTTCCCATATATCATTAATTTTATTAGATGAGAGCTGTCCTCCTCCTATTATTATAAAAAACAAAGGCAAAAGAACATCTCATATGGTCTTAAAAGCATTCAGTTAGATGTGTCAACATTTCAAGGCACCACTTCTTCTCAAAGACCAGGAAAACAAATATGAATATTCTTTGCATTTCTAGTCTGAAGTGACTGACACCCTCTTCCATTTTGTTTTGCAGCCTTGACTTTGAATGGAAAAATTGTAATAACTGGTGATAAGCTGTTTGCCAGCACTGAGAAGACAGCGGATTTTGATGGCACAGTAAAAATATGCAAAGCAGCTCACGGCTCCATTGCAGCCCCTAAAAATGCAAAAGAGAATGCTGCTGTTATGCGCTTTGTGAAACAATTTAATACATATGCATATTTAGGCATTACTGAAGGGCATATTCCTGGGTATTTCAATTACCTGACTGGGAAACCCCTGAATTTTACAAATTGGTATGAAAATGAGCCCATGGGCAAAGGTACAGAAAAATGTGTGGAAATGTACACTGATGGCACCTGGAACGACAAAGTGTGTAGCTATTCCCGCCTCACTGTCTGTGAGTTTTGAACTAAACCTCATTGCAAATCTTAACAACATGAAAATAGTTTTGCTACAGTCCACTTAATGAAGTATTGCATCTATACCCCAGAACAACTGGATGTTTCTTGCAATGTAACTTGACATGTCTGTGATTATTCTGTTGTCAAAGGGGGATGGGGAGACAATTAAACATGAATGCATTTCACTTTGCTTTGCTCTTGTTTCTTGCAGACAGAGACTAAGTTCCTTCTAAACCAACAAGATCAATATCAATTTAGTAAAATTACAGAAATGCAATTTTTGGAATGAAAATATAAAAACACAACAATATGTCATAATTGCCATAAAAATCTGCTTTCCTCTAATCTATCTATCTATCTATCTATCTATCTATCTATCTATCTATCTATCTATCATCTATCTATCTATCTATCTATCTAAAGTGCTCTGTGCATAATGAGTACCTTAAAAACAAAAGAACCAATGAACGAAATCACACCAAATTAGGCAACAAAACGTCTCACAACACAAGAAGTGACCATCACTCAAAAAATTATGATTTTGTCACTTGGGAGTTGTAGTTGCTGGGATTTATAGTTCACCTATAATCAAAGGGAATTCTGAACTCCACCAGTGATGGAATTGAACTAAACTTGGCACACAGAACTCTATGACCAACAGAAAATACTGAAAGAGATTTGTGGGCATTGACCTTGAGTTTTGGAATTGTAGTTCACCTCCATCCAGAGAACATTGTGAACTCAAACAATGATGGATCTGGACCAAACTTGGCATGGATACTCAATATGCCCAAATGTGAACAGAGATGGAGTTTGGGGGAAATAGACCTTGACATTTAGGAGTTGTAGTAACTAGGATGTATAGTTCACCTACAATCAAAGAGCATTCTGAACCCCACCAACGACAGAATTGGGGCAAACTTCCCACACAGAACCCACATGGCCAACGGAAAATACTGTGTTTTCTGGTGGTCTTGGGTGACCCTTCTGACACATCCCTGGTGACCCCCCACCCCCAGGGTCTTGACTTTCCAGGTTCAGAAATGCTGCCTTAAGACCATCCAGTCCAACTCCCCTCACCAGGGCAAGAAAACATAATCAGAGCCCTCCTGACAAAGAACCATCCAGCCATTCACACACATACATATATGTATATGACAGATGCAGTATCAAAGATTTGAAAGGGACCCCTAAAGAAGGACAATTATATGTTGCATGTTCCAGAGTAGGCAAACCAGACAATCTCCACATCAACACTGGCAAAGAAACAGCAAGAAATACTGTTTACCCACAAGCATAAAGACATTACATATATTAGAAACCAACACTTTCTCATTATTTTATTTTCCAGACCACCAGACTGGGCCACAGCAACACATGGCAGGAGACGGCTATTATATATATATATATATGTGTGTGTGTGTGTGTGTGTGTGTGTGTGTGGAAAGGGTGTCTTTACAGAAAGGGTGGAGATAGAAAGCTGTACTCCACCAATGATGGAATTGAACCAATGGGGCACACAGAACTCCCATGACGAACAGAAAATATATATCAATGTTTGGCTGGGGGGAGGGCACCAAAATACTGTTTGCTTACCGTTGAAAATTACTTAGGGCCACCTCTGTGAGGGAGTAATTATTTACTTTCCAACCAGCTATGTTTTGACTGATGTCCCCTTAGCCCATATTCCATCCTTGCCAAGATTGTTTTTCTTTCTCACATAAACATTTAAAAGCCCATTTTTGTCAGAGATAAGTCCTGCATAGCACTTCAGATGCTGCTACTAAACTGTAATAATCGTCTAGTGATGAGGGATGATGGGAATTGTATTCCAACAACATGTAGAGCCCACTTCATTCTAACAGGAGGAGGATGGAAACCCTGTTACTTTGGAAATATTCACAGCACCATACTTTAAAATTAGGCTTGCCTCTTTTTATTAGTCATGCTTTCCCCCATTAGCTCTGCATGTTGAATTTTAGCCTCCCATGCAGCTATTAAAATATGGCATCAGTTTTAATGTTCCTGCAATAAAGCTGAACTGCACTGATTGTTATTTCCAAACAAGGCTGAAATATTTTACTAGCTTTTTCAGCTATGCCTTTAATAAGAGCCTAATCTGCAACAGTGAGGGAAATGATATGGCCATATAAGTGTTGATATGGAGATCATCCCATCGGCTTAAACCAACATAGCCAATGGTGAGGAATGTTTGGAGACTCATCAAGGGAGGCATACACCATTCTTTCCCTAATGTACAGACTAGAGTTGGATAGGTTCAGTTCAGAAAAACCTAAAAGTCATTAAAACGTACCAAATTTGGGCTTCCGAAACAGTTTTGAACCATGCAGGAAAAGTGGGAGGGGCAAATCCAAATTGAACCACTTTTTTTTCGGAAATATTCCATAATGTTCGGATTTCTCCCAAGGTTATTTTATTCCTTTCTTCTCCGGTTTTGCCCTTCTTCTTGTCCCTCTTTGGCTTGCAAGGAAGAAGAAGAGGGGGGGAAACCGGAGAAGGAAGGAACGAACTCCTCCAGTTCCCCCACTTCTTCTTCTCACGACCGAGAGGGACAAGAAGAAGGGCAAAACCAGAGAAGGAAGGAATTAACTCCTCTGGTTTTGCCCTTATTCTTGTTCCTCTCGCTCACAAGGGATAAGAAGAGGGGGGAAAACCTCTTCTTATCTGTGAAGAATGGAATTGACTTTAGAATCAAACCACCTGAAACGAGGTTTTTTTTGCTTTTTGGATCAACCAAGCCTAGTACAGACCTCAACAAACGGCAATGTTTGTGGTATGTAAAAGCCTCACTTGCTGATTTCTGCAGCTCAGAAAACATGGTAGCAGGCTGGAATATTCTTTTGTTCCATTGGCAACACTTCCTTTTTTACTCTTCTCGGTGTCCGTCACTCAAATTGAAGAAACACTATTGCAGACTACAAACACAATTCAAACACCTCCCAACCACAGATAAATCAAGATGAGATGAAATGGAACAGAATGGAAACCACTGTGAATAAGCTATCTTAATACCATCTGGTTCTTTTGCAAACCCACTGGCAGATGTTTTCTACCTGTGCAGCCTGTTGCTGCTCGAGCATTGCATTTCTGCTAAGGGTCAATCAATATTACAGCCATTTAATGACACATAAATCACCAGTTTGTTTGAAAATGTTCTGTTTACTTCAACTGGGATTTTTAACTGTTTGTTCATGTTAGTTGTTAAATATTGAAAAAGACAATTTCCTGTTTGGACAAACTGGCATCTGTGCTGGCATTTGCACAGCTTTTCAGATGATTAACACGGATACTATTGTGCTTACATATACTTTTTGTGTGTCTGAACATTAAGCTTTATATTATGCATGATTTAATTGGTATTTAATATAACTCATATTGCTTCATTTATCAGAGCACTTCATTGGCATGACTGGTCATGCTCACACTAGTGGCCCACTGCATGTAGAAAATGCTGGATTAATGGCTCTTCTTATGGTAGTAGCTCAAGACATTTTGTTAGCTCAATAAGCAGAAAATCTTTCCCATAAGTCAAGAAACAAAGGATACTTAGGTCCAATCCACACAGCTGAATAAAATTCCACATTGTCTGCTTTGAACTGGAATATATGGCAGTGTGGACTCAGATAACCCAATTCAAAACAGATATTGTGGGATTTTCTGCCTTGATACTCTGGGTTATATGACTGTGTGGAAGAGCCCAAAGGCATTATAGAAGGACTGAAGTTTGACACACTTTAATTGCTATGGATCAAAGCTATAGAATCATGGCACTGCAATTTTATATGGTTTCTCCTTCTCTACCAAAATGTGTTTGTGCCTCAGCAAACTAGAAATCCCAGGATTCTATAGCATCAAGCCATG
>NW_026846588.1:122452112-122470804 GCF_025583915.1 Anolis sagrei ordinatus | reverse complement strand
TCTCTCTTGTCCCCACCAACCATGCCTGAGACAGGGGTGGGAGTGAGAGAAGGGCATCCCTGGAAGATCTTAAGGACCAGGTGGGCTCATAAGAAAGGAGGCAGTCGCACAGATAGGCAGGTCCTGGACCATTTAGAGCTTTATAGGTGATAACCTGTGCCTTGTATTGGGACCGGAAACTTATCAGCAGCCAGTGGAGCTGTTTAAACAGGAGGGTTGACTGCTCTCTGTAACTTGCTCCAGTTAACAATCTGGCCGCCGATCTTTGCACCAGCTGTAGTTTCCAAACCGTCTTCAAGGGCAGCCCTATGTAGAGGGCATTACAGTAGTCTAATCTTGAGGTAACTAAGGCATGGGCCACCATGGTCATTTTAGAACCATATAATCCACTTCAAAGCAGATAATATGGGTTATCTGCTTTGATAATCTGCATTATATGACAGTTTAGAAGGAACCTAAGAGGGCCTTTTACTCTTTCTTCAAATGACACTCATCTTCTCCAAGACCCTCCTTCTTCTTGATTGTGGAGAATTTTTCTGCCTAGGTCTGAGATATCAATAACATATTCCCCATTAATCTCTCTGCCTCTCTCAGTTTCTCTGAGTCAACAACCTTGACTTCAAGGAAACCTATTCCCTTAGGCTCATCAGGATCTTTTTCCTGTGCATACATTCACAACTTCAGTCCAGTATGTGACTCTCAGTGCAATAAACTAGATGGTTTCCATAGCCATACAGGTGTTCAACCTGTTAAGCTGGTTTTTCGTATTTGTATTTGGTTTTCTTGTTCGAAAACTAAGTTGCATACTAGCAGAAGACGGGAGCTAATTAATCACTATGTGGTACATATATTTTTAACCTATGCATGATATTTCCTTTTCTTTTATTGACTGATGCTTTTACCACTGAGGCAGAGATAATTCCTCAATGGGCACGCAGTCAACTGGATTAGCTCCCAAGCCTGTTCTAGTTTTAAACCCTGCCTATCTTTTTTTTATAAACTGCTATAGAAGCGAATTACGTCTGAAGGCCCATTTAAAAAACGAAGGCTATCATTCAGCTGCTGGTTTGTACTAAACTATAGTATGGAAACGAAGTCAGTTGAGTCCTTGGGGAACATCTGTTTATTAGGGAGGGAGACAATAGATAATGGATATGTGATAATGGCATATATATTTTCAATTCCTTTCTTAATGACCCCAATGAAGAATTCAGTTTCCTTTTAAAGCTTGATTTGTCACTAGGGCTGCAGTCTGATATGTACATTGCAGCAGCAAGAAAATTGTTCTTGCCACTGCTCTTGTGTCCCATCAAATCATATCCAGCTGATGGTGAACCTAAGGTGATCTTACCATTGAGTCTTAATATGAATTGGACAGAGGGGGGTTGCCTTTGCCTTCCTCTGAGGTTGAGACTTGCTCAAGATCATAAAGTGGATTTTCATGAGCAAATGGGAATTTAAACCCTGGTTTACAGAGTCATAGTCCAATACCTAAACTTATTCTATCATGCTGGCTGTCATATGGAAGTAAGCCCCATCAACATTGAAGGGACTTCATTTTGAATGTATGTTTATGTATTTGTATTGATAATCTATTACCCAACTTCAAACAATGGCTACAAGATGCTACTGTGAAAGTAGGATATGATAACAATATATATTTTTTCTATTCTGTTGGTTCTTCACCAACTGATATTTTGATGAATTTAAGAGATTTTTATGAATTTAAGGGGTAGACTGCCTGGAGGTTCCCGTTACCCATAATTATACACAATAGCAGACTTATCCTCCATATAAATGTGATAGACACTTTGATAACTAAGACCATTCTAGAAGATTGTGTTTTCTATTCTAATTTACCTTACCACCTCTGTGAATTCTAGAAAATTTTGTTAATGCTGTGATTGCATTTATTTGTTACAGCTAATTTGTGAAGCTGAGTTGGGCTTGTACTCAAGGAGACCAGGGTTTACAAAGGCTCAATCTACACTGCCCTATATCCCAGGATCTGATCCTAGGTTATCTGCTTTGCAATGAATTATATGAGTCTCCACTGATCTTGAGCAAACCAGCTTTTCTCGATGTCACCAGAAGGGTATATCAGACCTCCTCTAAATACATATTGATCAGAAAACTAGGACTGGGCAACCACGGAAAAATTTGTTTCTAAAATCGATTCGTTTTTGGGGGTTTTTGCGTTTCGATTTTTAAAAGAATTCCAAAATCTTCCGGGTGAGCCATGATGGCGGCAAGCTGGGTGCTCTGAGTGCTCCGAGCACCAACCAAGTCTTCCAGATCTAGAGGGTGTTTTTCCCCTCTCTCCCGGAGTGGATTGAGACTCAAGGGAGTCACTAAGCCATAAAGCTGTCGCTGACGACCCCATAAGTCTTCTCTCCCTCAAGGAGAGGGGGCGAGTGGGTCCGGGAAAGACGCTGCGGCTATGTGGACTGAGAGACAGGAAGCTGATCATTGAGATCAGCAGAAATTGCCAGCCCTGCTCATCTTTTAACACAACAAGAAGAGAAGAAAGGGAAAAAAAAGCGGCAGAACAGACCGTCATAGAAGGATCTGTAAGTCCGTGAATAATTTATTACAAACAACCCTTCTTTGAGAAAGAAAGACAACCCCCGCATTTGTATTTGCAGACTGAGAGAGCTTCTCCACACAAGAGCGCTCCCTCATAGAGGACATCGAATAGGACAATCAAGCGAACTCCTTTCTTTGTTCCTTTCTCTCTTGTAGAAAGATTGAAGTGCGAAGAAGTGTGATAGTTATTGATATTTTGATTTGATTGACATTGGATATTTTGATTGATATTTATAAGAACCCTTACCTTCAAACATTAATTGATTGAATGATGGAGTATCTGGCACTACTCCGGGAACCTAATGGAGTCTCAATTGAGATGCTTGGAGTAATGTGCTAATACAACACCAGGAACTACACCAGGAACTACATAACCCATTAATTGCTACAAGCACTCATCCCATTATTTAGCTAGCCTGATTTAATACGTGACTTTCTGACTAAACAAGCGTCTTCTTTTTTTGTCTATATGGTGTATCTGATGTGGGCCGGCGATCTCCTGAAGTAATAGGTGAAGCAGTTTGTGGAGTAGTTTGTTATTAGCCGGACCCCAGCTGGGGAGAATTAACGGAGGGGTTACACTCAGGGCAACCCCAGAAAGACAGAAGCAACAGAAGCTCCTAGAGCGAAAGAACAAAAGAGAAACCCCTCAGCCCCCCCCCCACCAATCAAGCTAAACAAGCTACTAGGCAATTAATTGATTAACCAATTAGTCAACTAGCGGATTAATCAAAAACAGGAGGCGAAAATTAACCTGTACATGACCGAAGCGCGGCGCACACGCGGCAGGGCTGCGCTGCCGCAACTGAATGGTGAGCGTTAGGAGAAACGGGCGGGGTAAGGAGGAGGATCCCGGCAAAACAAACGCGAACAAGGAGACAAATAACATCGCGAGAAAATAGGAAGACGCAGGAACAGAGTGACGAACTAAGGGCAGAAGCAAAAGGAGAAGCAAGGGCGGAAGTGTAGAAGAAAGTGGGAAACCAAGCAGACGAAGTCAAGATAAAGCAACAAATCTAGAAGGCGATCGGAAGAAAAAAAAGGAAAGTTAACAGAGGCTTGAAAGACTAAAGGGACAGATAATGCTTTAATGATGATTAAAGAGACAGAAGGATTAGACCAAAAAGAATATCGCCAGAAAGCAGACATCACGAAAGTAGAGTTACACATACAGAAAACCAGAAAGACATAATAACAAGTACAGGACAAACTAAGGCGTAAGATTTGGATGTCAAATTAAACAAGGAGGTACAGGCAGAAGAAGACAAATACAGCCAAGATACGGGAGGATCCAAGCAGAAAGGGAAAACCGCTAGCAAAAGAATTATAGTTCACTAATAGATAATTAAAAATAAAACGAAATAGTCACATAAGATAATAAACATATATAAATTAAACACACATACACATAAATTATACAATAAATTTAGGAATAAATAAATAAACTAAAAATAAATTGGAAAATAATAAAATAAAATAAAATAAAAATAATAACGGTAATAATAAATAAAATACAATATAAAATAAATATTACAAATAAATAACAAAAACAAAACACCCAACAAAATAAAATAAAAAGAAATAAAAAGAAATAAAACAGAATATATATATACTTAAATATATATACATATATACATATATATATATATATCTAAATAAATAATTAAATAAATAAATAAAAAATAATAAAATTAAATAAATAATATTAATAAAAAAGTACATATAAACACACAGATAGAACTACCAAGAAAACTAAGAAAAAGTAGGAGATTAACTAGTGGAAGGAAGAACACCATGACTACTCCAAAAACTTCGAAGATCAAAAGTGACAGAAGTGATAAAAGCGACAAAGGCGAGAAAGGTGACAAAGGTGACAAAGAGATGAAAGAATTCAAAGAATTGAAAGAATCCAAAGATCAAAAGGGGACGAACAGGAAACCCTCTGGCACAGAAGAGACAATCTTAAAAGAAGTACTAAAAGAAATACAAAAACTTTCAGAAAAGCAAGACGAGCTCCAAAAGGACTTCAATAAGATAGTGAAAAACCAAGACGAGCAGCAGAAATATATTAAGGAAGAACTGAAACAAATCCATAATGAGATGAAAGAGATCAAAATGGACAGGACAAAACTACAAGAAGCTCAAAAGAAATTGGACAAGAAAATAGAAAAAGTCGAGGAAAAAAACGCAAAGTTAGAGGAGACACAAGAGAACATGGAATTAAAAAACCTAGAATTTCAATTGAGGTTTAGAAACATCTTAGAAGAACCCAAAGAAGATATTCGACAAATTGTTGTACATTTACTAATGCCACTGCTTAAAAAAGAAAATGCAGAACTAGACCAAGACCTTGATAGAATCTATAGAGTGACAACTAACTACTCAAAAAGAAACAACGTACCCAGAGATACAATAGTCCATTTCGTCAGGAAGAAAACGAGAGATGAGGTCCTAAAACAAAACAGCCTAGCTCCACTTCTCTATAAGGAAAACAGAGTCATCATAATGAAAGAATTCCCCCAAACCATGCTGAACAAGAGGAATAAATACCACTTCCTAACAGAAGAACTTAAAAAACTAAAAATTCGTTTCCGATGGGAAAAACCAGAAGGCATAATGGTGACTTATAAGGACCAAAAACATTGGTTAACCAATGAAGAAAAAGCATTAGCCTTCTTTAAAAACCTACAAAAAGACTACAACCTGTCACCTTCTGAAAGACATAATGCAGGAAGAATTCCAAAGAAAAGACGCCTCGGCTCCCCAGATGACAAGACGGACTCCACAGGACTGACCATGAACATGCCCTCCAAACCGATCCCCAGCGACGACGAAGGAAAAGATGACAGATCAATACCTTTGAATGATGAGTAATTTTTTAAGACAAATAAAGTTCTTTTCATTAAACGTGAATGGCCTGAACTCTCCTTCCAAAAAAAGAAAAGTGTTTATATTGGTAAGGGAAATCATGACATAATTGCACTGCAGGAAACTCATATTTCACAAAAACATGTTGCCCATTTAGCATGCAAAAAGCTAGGGAAAACTTACTACTCCTCGGCAGCGGAAAAGAAGCGCGGGGTGGTGATTTATGCAAAAGAATCATTAGAAACAAAATTAGCATTTAGAGATTTAGAGGGAAGAACAGTGGGGATACTCTTAGAACGAGAAAACCAGAGAATATTAATCTGTAATATTTATGCCCCTAATGGTACTAAAACTAAATTTGCAGAAACACTGAGAAAACAAATTCTGGAAGTCGACTTTGACAGCTTGATTATTCTAGGCGACTTCAATGGAGTCATCAATGGTAAATTGGATAAATCTAAACCCAACAAAAAGAGTAAAAAAAAGGATTCTAGCACACTTCCAGATAAATTTCTAAAATTAAAACGAGAATTTGACCTAGAAGACGCCTGGCGCGTACACAACGAAGACGAAAGAGACTTCACCTACTTCTCAGACAGGCATAGGGTGTGGTCCAGGATAGATATGGCCTGGACTTCAAAAACAATAACCCCAAAGATTTCAAAAATCAGAATTGCCCCGAGAGAGGTCTCAGACCATGGAGCCATCGAAATGATAATAAACCAGAAATCAACACAGAAAAGATGGAGACTGGATGATAATCTACTCAAAACAGAGGAAAATATAATAAAAAACACCAAATTAATACAAGAATTCTTTAAAATTAACGACACCCCAGACATAAAAATTGAAATTCTATGGGACAGCTGCAAGGCTGTTATGAGAGGAAATCTAATACAACAAAAAGCTGCCAAAAATAGAGCCATAAGACAGAGACTACTAAAAATAGAAACAGAGATTGAAAGAGCAGAAAGAGATCTGAAACAAAAAGGGGAAGACCTAGAAACTACTAAAACCCTACAATGGTTAAAAAATCAAAAACACCAATTGGAATTAGACCACCTAGCAAAAAAATTAAAATTCATAAAACAGAAAGAATTTCAAAATGCAAATAAGCCAGGTAAATGGCTTTCACAAAAACTAAGAAAGAAAATACAATCAATGCAGATCACAAAATTGAAAATTAACAACAAACAACTAACCACAGACAGAGACATCTTACAGGAATTTCAAAACTTCTACACGAATCTTTACTCAAAAAAACATTCAAACTTGGAGGAGATAACAGCATACTTCAGTAAACAACAACTTGAAAAGATCACAGAGCAACAAAGGGAATCCTTAAACAAAGAAATAACAAACGAAGAGATCCAAAGAGCTATAAGAAAACTGAAACCTTCGAAAGCCCCAGGACCTGACGGCTTTACAGCCATTTTCTATAAAACAATGGCGGAAGAAATAACACCGTATCTAAAAAGACTACTCAATAAGATCATGGAAGATAGGACCCTCCCAGAGACTTGGAAACTTGCAAACATAACCTTAATCCATAAAGAAGGAACAGAGGAGACTGATGTAAAAAATTTTAGACCGATCTCCCTACTTAACCTCGATTATAAGATCTTCACGGATATCCTAGGAGAAAGAATGAAGGACTTCCTAATGAACTGGGTTGAAATAGATCAAACGGGCTTCCTCCCGGGGAGACACATAGGAGATAATCTGAGGAACATATTGGATGTCATCGAATACTACGAAACACATCAGGAGAAAGAACTAGCCTTAATGGCTGTAGACGCCGAAAAGGCTTTTGACAACCTAAGCTGGGAGTTTTTTAAAGAAATATTCAGAGAAATTGACATAGGCTTCAAGTTTCAAAATGCTATCGAGGCAATTTATAAAGAACAAAAAGCAGTGTTATGGATCAATGGACAACCATCAGAAGAAATCCTAATAGAAAAAGGTACCAGACAAGGATGCCCTTTGTCGCCGCTGATTTTTATCATGGCAATGGAAATCCTTCTAAGAAGCATAAAAAAGGACAAAGATCTGACAGGGCTAATAGTAGGCAAACAAATATACAAATACTAGGGCTGGGCAACCACAGAAAAATTTGTTTCCAAACTCGATTAGTTTTTAGGGGGTTTTTGCGTTTCGATTTTTAAAAGAATTCCGAAATTTTTCTTTAAAAAACTTCGAAATTTACGAAATTTCGGAAATTACAAAACAATTACGAATCGATTCGTTAATGGCGGATGCAACCGTGCAATACGCTAAAAAAACCTCCAAATGGGACAGGGGGGACTTCTGAAGCTTCCCTCTCTTTCTGTTGTTGACTGTTGGTGTGATAATTATATTTTTTTCACTGATAAAACAAACAACAACTATAAAACTTGCACCAGACATGCGGAAATAATAACAAAACAATTTCGAAACGATTTCGAAACGATTTCGAAACAATTACGAAACAATTACGAAACGAATTGAAAAATTCCTTTCGATTTTTAGTTGCTCCTGAATGGTTCAATATCGCTTCGTTATATAAAAAAACGAATTAATAACGAATTACGAAATTAACGAACGAAACCGCCCAGCCCTAACAAATACCGTGCCTTCGCAGACGACCTGATCTGCATCATCGAGAACCCAAGAGAAAACATCACCAAATGGTTAGAAAAAATAGAAGAGTACGGACACCTTGCAGGCTTCAAAATTAACAAGAAAAAAACGGCGATCTTAACAAAGAACATATCTAAAAGAAACCAAGAAATACTACAGGAAAAAAGCGGGATACTAACTTCCAAAAAAATAAAATACCTAGGAATCCAACTAACGGCAAGAAACGCCCATCTACTGAAGAACAATTACGAAATCAAGTGGACAGAAATAAAGAAAGACCTGAAAAACTGGAGCAATTTAAATTTATCGTTACTAGGGAGAGTCGCCACCATCAAGATGAACGTCCTGCCAAGGTTGCTCTACCTCTTTCAAAATATTCCCATCATCAGAAACAACAGGTTATTTAAGGAGTGGAAGAAAGAGATATCTAAATTCATCTGGAAGGGTAAAAGGCCCAGAATAAATCACAGGCACCTGACCGACATCAAAAACAGAGGAGGTCTGGGACTCTCAGACCTCAAGCTATATTATGAAGCAAGCTGCCTAAATTGGATAAGAGACTGGATCCTACTGAGGAAGGAGAGAATTTTGGAATTAGAGGGCTTTGATCTTAGAATTGGTTGGCACGCGTACCTGTGGTACGATCAAATGAAAAAGGAAAAGAACTTCAATAATCACTTCATTAGATCTGCGCTTATGAAAACATGGACCAGATACAAGGCAAATCTGTACCCAAAGACCCCCACATGGGTCTCTCCCCTGGAGGAGGGGCAGAGAAGATTGTTGGGTGGTCAACATGGCCCACCTACAGGGAAATCCTCACTAAAAAAGATGGCTCCACACAACTGAAAACAAGGGAAGAAATCACCCAAAAATTCAGCAATGTCTCATGGTACCAGTATATACAATTAAAGGAATACCATAAAAAAGATAAAGAAATAGGTTTTATGGAGAAAGACGACTTCCAAGAGAAGATACTAATGAAAGAGAAGAAGACCATTACTAAGATATATAATAAACTTTTGGACTGGGCCACGGAGACGGAGCTGGTAAGAGAATGTATGACTAAATGGGCGCAAAATATTGGGAGAGAGATAAAACTGAGAGAATGGGAAAAACTGTGGACAAGAAAAAGTAGATACACCTATTCAACAGATATGAGAGAGAACTGGATGAAGATGTTCTTTAGGTGGTACATGACCCCCCAAAAATTGAGCATAATGTACAAAAACACCCAAAATAAATGTTGGAAATGTGAAACACACGTGGGAACCTTCTTTCATGCCTGGTGGTCGTGTCCCAAAATGAAAACCTTCTGGAAAATAATACAAGAAGCTTGTGAAAAAATCTTCAAAACAAAAATCCAACTGAAGCCGGAATACTTTCTGCTGGGCCTGACAGATGAGGAATTTGAAAAAGATCGAAACAAGGACATCCTTTTTACATACTTATCGACTGCGGCCAGAATGGTAGCAGCAAAGAAATGGAAACAAAAAGAAACAGCAACAAAAGATGAATGGCTTGCCAAAATTCAAGAAGTAAAAGAAGCGGATAAACTGACCTTCGCCCTAAAAGATTCTCATGGAAAACCGATCCAGAAGACAAACTGGAAAATAGTAGATCAATACATCACAGAAGAACTCAGTTCAGAACACCAACAAACATGAGGAGGAATTAAGAAGAATGAGAAATAAAAACAACAATAAACAAAAAAAAAAGAAGGGAACAAAGTAAACAATCAAAAAATTAAGAGACCAAAGTTAAGAGCAATGAAGAAGAGAAAGAAATGTAAAAGAAAGATATTATGAGTTCAAGACAAAATACAAGTGTTAGGGGAAGATGCTATACAAACAAGAAATTTATACCGGTTTCCGAAAGAAGAGGTTTGGAAGTCAAAGAACTGTACTTTTTATTACCCCTCTCCCCTACTTTCGCTCTCTATTCTTCTCCTTCACTACCACCCCCCCCCACCTTTCCCACTCTCTCGGTAACGTTACCCCCTTTGCTATGTCTTTTTTCCCCTCTCGTCTACCTTCCCTTCCCCCATCCTCCTCTTATAGAATGTTTTTTATGTACAATTAAAGAGAAAATGTATTTAATAAAAATTATTTTTTTAAAAAAAGTTCGATATTTAAAATTTACGAAATTTCAGAAATTACGAAACAATTACGAAACAATTACGAATCGATTCGTTAATGGCGGACGCGACTGCGCAATATGCTAAAAAAACCTCCAAATGGGACGGGGGAACTTCTGAAGCTTCTCTCTCCCTCTGTTGTTGACTGTTGGTGTGATAATTAATTTTTTTTCACTGATTAAACAAACAACAACTATAAAACTTGCCCCAGACATGCGGAAATAATAACGAAACGATTTCAAAACGATAACGAAACGAATACAAAACGAATTTGAACCAATTACGAAACGAATTTAAAAATTCGTTTCGTTTTTTAGTTGCTCCTGAATGGTTCGTTATAGCTTCGTTATAAAAAAATAACGAATTTTTTACGAATTACGAAATTACGAAACGAAACCGCCCAACCCTACAGAAAACCATAGAACAGGCTCACCTTAAGTCAATGTAGAAGAAGAAGGTAGCCCCCCGACTCTGGAATTCCCTCCCCAAGGACATCAGACAAGCCCCTACATTGGCAGTCTTTAGGAAGAGCTTGAAGACCTGGCTATTCCGGTGTGCCTTTCCAGAATAGGAAACCCCAGCAACACGTCCCAAAAGCACTTTATTAGAGATTAAGATTGTCCACACATTGCGCCTATCCAAAATCCTTATATCACTCAGCATACTCAGCACTTTTTAATCTGTACCCAGTATATTTGCCCGGCCTAATTTTATTGTGTCACAGTGTGCTGTTTTTACTGTTTACTGTTATTGCTTTAATGTTTTTGATTTGCTTTTGGTTTATATGTAATTGCTATTGTTTTATTGAGGCCTTGGCCTTTGTAAGCCGCATCGAGTCCTTCGGGAGATGCTAGCAGGGTACAAATAAAGATAATAATAATAATAATAATAATAATAATAATAATAATAATAATGAAGAAGAAGAAGCAGAAGCAGAAGAAGAAGAAGAAGAAGCAGAAGAAGAAGAAGTAGTAGTAGAAGAAGAAGAATATATAGAGACAAGTTACATCTACATTCTTTAAGAGTGGATACCTTATGGCTCTCCATAAGTAATTGGACTACAGCTGCCATAATTATTGGCCTTGCCAGATAGAGTTGATGAAAGCTAAAATGTAATATTATCTAGAACATTGGTTCTCAACCTGGGGTCCCCAGATGTTTTTGCCCTACAATTCCCAGAAATCCCAGCCAGTTTGCCAGCTGTTAGGATTTCTGGGAGTTGAAGGCCAAAAACATCTGGGGACCCCAAGTTGAGAATCACTGATCTAGAAGGAAATGGGTGTCTCATTTTACTGTACAGAAATCCATAACATGCTTTTCTACATACTATTTTGATATAAATCAGAAGTTAAAACATGCATTGATCCAAAGTCCAGAGAATTCTATGACTGTCATCTCTAGCCCTTTTACATGTCTCTTGATAGTACAACATTAATTATAATAATAATGATTTTGAAAACAACAACAGAAATACCAAAACCTTTTCTAGAGTAAATCAGCATTAATGGCAAATGTACAAATAACTTTTGACTGTCTTGTAAAGCCCCTGAGAGGTGGTATAAAGCCGGTGTGAGCACTATTCCATACAAGCAAACTGAACAAAACTATATTTGCATGGCAATTTCCTGAAAAGGACAATGTTGCTTTAAGAACAACCAGATGGGAGGCAGTGCAGGCACTTACCTGTTTGTACTGTTATGTCAACTATTTCCCCAGTCTCGGTGTGCTAGAAATGATTAGTTTCCCTTGCTTTTTGACAGCTGTATTAAACAAGTGGGACAGCTCCTTTTAAAGAAAGTGAGCAGGTGGAGGAACGTCTTTACTCTTGGCTGACAGCCCTGAATGGAAACCTATGAGGAATAATTCGAGTTCACTTTGATAGAATTTGAAAGAAAAGAGGATTTATAGAAAGCAGGTAAGTCCTGAAAAACCAGACTTGTAAATTATATTTTGTCTGCCATGTCCTGTAAATTGTCTCTTTTTGCTACCAGTGTGAGAACCAAAATCAGAGATGAGGGGAAGAAGAGCTTTATCTTTTCCAAAGTAACAGCTTTAGAAAAAACATATGACCAGATGTGACCAAGAACAGGATACCTGTGCCCTTAGTAAGGGCAGAGAGAGTAGAAATGGGTACATGTAACTAAAGCTTAGTAAAACATGCTCCTACTGAAAATCTCTCAGTTAAAAAAGAAAGAGAAGCTTCTCTTGCTCTGCTCTTTCAACTCTCAACCCCCTTAATGGAGTGTGAATATTTCGCTTTTTAAAAAGAGCAGCTTATGTTAAATCTATCGCATTAGCTTTCTATTTTCCACCCTTATTCTTAAAAGATGAGCACATTTCCTAATGTAGCATTGTAAAGTTATTAATTTAGATGGTGTTGGTGGTGCACATTGTGACCACAAATGTGAGAAGTGAGCTGGAAAGATCCTGAGAAGCAATTTTTCATCTTCAGCTCTTCTGTAGATGTCCATTGGCAAGTAACTAATTCTTCCAGGTTTTGTTTCATGTACAAGATGGAAACAAAAATATATGCCTTTCTCAAAGAATTATCTTCCATTATAAGGACAGTGTGTCCAATGCTTTGTGTGGAGTGAAGTAACAGACATGAAATGCTCTGAACACATGGAGTGTGCCATCATTATAAAAGTTATCAAAGTAGTTGGAAGTTCTCTTTCTTACATTACAGTTAACAACAACTGGGTTATACTTCTGGCTAAGAATGTTATGGGAAAGAATAATCCATCAAACCCATATAATTTGGGGGGGGGGGGGGATAATATGCAGCAGTACAGGGGCCAAGGCAGAGAAAGCTATTAGCTTCCTAACAGCTCTCTCTGATTAAAATACATTCTGTGAATAGTTTTCAAAAACTGCCTTCTTATAACATCTTTAGCTTTGAGGACCCACCTAGAGTCCAGGCAATAAGAGTTTCTTGCTTTGCCTCATCATTCCCATTTTTTTACTCCTGCCAACCTGCATGACCACCACCTATTCTGACTCAATCATGCCAGACAACAAGGTCTTCATTCCCACATTTACAATATTTCAATGTGTTTGAAAGTCCGTTCTGAAGCTTTTTAAGGTAAGCACAAAGAACTCTTTGTGCAAAGAGTTGTCTATGGGTGTTGTCTATGGGAAAAAAATTAAAGGGTTCCTCCTCAAATGAAATTTTCTTTCGCTCTAATTTTTAAATTAATTCTTAAGTAATTGTTTTATTTTGCATGGACAATTTAATTTACAATCAAAATAATAATAAAAAGAAGACCTCCCACAAAAAGAAGAGGACACAAAATGAATACGGTAGAGTTCCAACCTTCCATACTGACTGTAATAAAAATAAAAAGACCAATGAAAAAAATTATGCTTTAATTACAACTCCAACTAAATAATCCTATTAAGATTACTAATAACCATAGCCATGAATTATTACATCACTAAATTTCTGATTTCCCATAAACAATTCCCACTCTTTTAAAATGTTTTGAATATGTTTATCATTTAATGTGGCCACTTGGGCCAATGTAAGATTTCATCACAAAGGGCGGATTTTGGTACTTCACCCATGGAGCCCGCTGGCTCCCATCAAATGATACCGGYRGGGCTCCATGGGTGATGTCAGGTGGAGCTGGCACATGCCACCACCGCAGCAACATGGGAGGCTTCCCATGTTGCAATTAGAAGCAATGGGGGGAAGCTACACAGTCCATGCACTCCCCCCCCCCCCATGAGATCGCCAAAAACTGGAGCTGGGCACTGCAGGGCATGGGGCACCAGTTTCCCCATGAACCCCGATGACATGGAGTTATTCCGGCAGCCATGTGACAAGGTAGTAAGCAATCTTAAAAATCATTTCTTCCATTGTCAATGTTTTAGTCAACTTCTACATTTGAGCAAACAGCATTCTCGCTGTTGTTGCATAGTGAGGAAGTACTCCATCGTTTACAATCTACCATAATACCCAACAGAAACATTTCCGGTAACATTACTAAATCTTTTTATTTGTTTTTTATATATAAATCTTAGACCAGTAGCTTTTCATTTTTGTACAAGTCAGTTACATATCTTGACATCTCCAATATGGGTTTGAAAAAATCTGGGAATTACGAATTACAAATTTGCATCATAGAGCAATCATCTCCTATTTTTAACCTATTCCTGAAAAACTTGTTTGAGCACTGAGGTAGCTAATGTTATCTTAAGGGGGAAGAATCTGTTTATATTTAAACTAAACTGAAAGGCTTTGTAATGCAATAATTTCTAAATTCAGCATATGTCTTAACTTTATTTTCCAAAGAAAACAATTGCAACCAAACTTTCAGGTATGTCTTTCAAGTTCCAAGAGTCTCACATCTCTAAATAGCATCCATTCATTCAATTGTATAAAAAAAGCAATACAATTTGAAATTAGGAACACCCATACTGTTCTTGCCTTAGTATCATGCAGTATTTTAAATTTTATTCTATATTTTTTAGCCTGTCAGACAAATCTAGAAATCTCTTTTTGCTATTGCACACAATGTCTTCCATTTCATATAATAGGGTTATTTGAAAGAGACATACAAGCCTTGATAAAACCTGCCTCACCTATATAGAAAAGAGTTCTGACCCTATATAGCTAATAAGCAAGGGAAAGTATTCAGTTAAGGTACCTTTTGTAAAATAAAAGATCTCTTTATGCTTCAGTAGACTATAATAAATAATTATTGGGGAATTTTTAAATAATCATCAAGTGTGCATTTTTGTTTGGTATAATTTTAAAAGGGATGAAAAGCATACAAATGTACATTTATCACAAGCACACTGTTTCCACAAGCACGGGTTCTCACTGTTTGCTTTTTCCTGATAAAATCCCAGTCTTTCATGGAAGAGAAACATCTGTGATTACTCAAGAAGGAAGTAAAAGGCAATGCTTTATACTTCAAGATCATCATTGTTCAAACATTGAGATGAAATATGAAATGCATAGGTTTAGTGTGTTTCAAAAGTAGAAAACAAAAATTTGGGCATCTGTAGCTTTTCTCCAGGGGATTGTCAAGTTCTCAACCAGCCACTGTAGTTTCACATCTATGAGCTAAATCTGTAGGTTTAAGCATCTAGCAGAATTTGATAGTTAAACCTATATTCATTGGTAGGATTTCTCTCCATTCCATGCCGTGACTCAGGATGTCATCACTTACCAATTTAAGTGTCCTAGGATGCTTCCTCATCAACACAGGAAGGCTCCAATGTTGTGCTGGCTCCATTGGAGACTGCACACTTCTGCTCTGGTTGAATGATGCTTCCCCCATGTGATGGTGAAGCATTGCCCTACCGGCCATTTTACCACACTTGCTTGTGATAAAGTCCTAACACTAGGTTTTATTTCCAGACTTCAATGAAGCTATCAGAGGTGCTGAATGAGGTCATTTCCATCAGCTGCCACTGATACAAAGAGCCTACTCGCTTCTTTTTATTTTCACCCTAAACTGCACAGGAGGAAGATCAGAAAATCTCCCTCTGCCCCATTGCTCCAGATATGGCTGTGTTAGGGTTTCGCTTTTTGTCCAACTCTTCCTCTCACTTTACTTATTTAGGCGATCCCTCGTTGGACGAGTAAGATGGTCTTCCATTATGGGTTTCCTTGTGGGTCCGTATGTGGCTGTGGAGCCCTATTCTTGCTCTGCATCTTCTTCCGCAGTGGGGGCATTGGTTTCCAGGTGAAAGGCGGTCCCGGTCGGGGTTGGGTTGACATGCCTTCCTCTTGGCACGTTTCTCTCTTTCACCTCCATTCGTGCCTCTTCAAATTCTACAGCACTGCTGGTCACAGCTGACCTCCAGCTGGAGCGCTCAAGGGCCAGGGCTTCCCAGTTCTCAGTGTCTATGCCAGAGTTTTTAAGGTTGGCTTTGAGCCCATCCTTAAATCTCTTTTCCTGTCCACCAACATTCCGTTTTCCGTTCTTGAGTTCAGAGTAGAGCAACTGCTTTGGGAGACGGTGGTCAGGCATCCGGACAACGTGGCCGGCCCAGCGGAGTTGATGTTGGAGGACCATCGCTTCAATGCTGGTGGTCTTTGCTTCTTCCAGCACACTGACATTTGTCCGCTTGTCTTCCCAGGAGATTTGCAGGATTTTCCAGAGGCAGCGCTGATGTTTAGGGCACCTTTTCTAGCCCCCTCTCCATGTGGGGTGAGCAGAGTGGGTCCTCAATAGGGCTGCTCAGTCGCGGATACAACTGCCGAACTACTCAACTGCCTCGGACCTTGAGGTAGAACGACTGAGTCTGCACCCACCGCCCATGTGCCAGTCTGTGACTAGGGGCTTCCAGATTTCACAGTCCTGCCCCCGTCGCCACTCGCTGATCGCCATGGGACTTTGGTTGCTTGGTTTTTGTTTTCTTTGGAAGACGCCTGTGCGTGGGTTTTTTTTAATGTGTGGAGGTCAGTGCACAACTGATCAACACACAGACTTCACAGAGTGAGGTTCCACTGGTGATGTAGTTTAACACAATGACCGTGGCTTCTCAGTCTGTTGCAGCCTTCTTCCGCCTTCGCAGCCGTTGTAACATGTGCCATGTTATCCTCCGCCTGCTCCGCCGTTGAGGTCTTTGGGTCTTCGGACTGTGCTTGGTCTGGAACCTCCCCCGCGGCCACTCCTGGGAGTGCACGACTCCAGTTGTTGTGCCTACAGGTTCATTGGAACGTGCAAGCCCCCTCACCACGACAAGGTGACAGTCCATCGAGGGGGTCCTCTCACTACCTCATCCCATTGAGGGGGAAAGGCCTTCTCTGTGGTGGCCACTCGACTCTGGAACTCACTCCCAAAGGATATCAGGCATGCCCTGACATTGGCAGTCTTTAGGAGGAGCTTGAAAACATGGCTGTTCCCAGAATAGGAAACTCCAAGCACTTTGTCCCAAATGCACTTTACTAGAGATCTAGGACTGTCTGCACGCCCTACCTATCTCCAAAATATCTATCCATTTCACCTGGTCATGCCCAGCTTTTGAGAATTTTAACCATTACATCTGGCCCTGACACTTGATTTTTAATTGCGTTGTGTTGTTATTGATAATGTTATTGCTTGAGTTTTATTTACTGCTGTATTGTTGTTGTCTTGTTTATTGTTGTATTGGGTCTTGGCCTACTGTAAGTCACACCAAGTCCTTCGGGAGATGGTAGCGGGGTACAAATAAAGGGTTATTATTATTATTATTATTATTATTATTATTATTATTATTATTATTAAAGACATGGGTGACCATCCTTTAAGACAATGTTTCTCAACTTGGGGATTGGGACCTCTGCGGTGGTCGCAAGGTGGTGTCAAGGGGTTCATCAAAGACCATAAGAGAAACTGTGTTTTCTGTTGGTCATGGGGGTTCTATGTGGGAAGTTTGGCCCAATTCTATCGTTGGTGGGGTTCAGATTGCTCTTTGATTGTAGGTGAACTATAAATACCAGTAACTACAACTCCCAAATGTCAAAGTCTATTTTCCCCAAACTCCACCACTGTTCACATTTGGGCATGTTGAGTATTTGTGCCAGGTTTGGCCCATATCCATCATTGTTTGTGTCTACAGTGCTCTCTGGATGTAGGTGAACTACAACTCCAAAACTCAAGGTCAATGCCCATCAAACCTTTCCAGTATTTTCTGTTAGTCATGGGAATTCTGTGTGTCAAGTTTGGTTCAATTCCATCATTGGTGGAGTTAAGAATGCTCTTTGGTTGAAGGTGAACTATAAATCCCAGGAACTACAACTCCCAAATGACTAAATCAACCCCCCTCAACCCCATTTGGGTGTATTGGGTATTTGTGCTAAATTTGGTCCATTGAATGAAAATAAATCCTTCATATCAGATATTTATAATACGATTCATAACAATAGTAAAATTACAGTTATGAATCAGCAATTAAAATAATTTTATGGTTGGAGGTCACCACAATATGAGGAACTGTATTAAGGGGTCGCAGCATTAGGAAGGTTGAGAAGCACTGCTTTACAAGTATAGAATCACCCCTTTTATATCATCAGCAGTCCCGTTTTGAGTTCTGCCTCTCCATCACACTCACACTCACACATGGAGACTTAAGAGCTGGCAATAAATTCATCTTTTACATTCATAACATGCTCAGTATTACTTTTTGAAAAATTAGGAGAGGCAACAATATCCAAAAACCAAGAGATCTCTTGCCCTATCCAAATCCCCTTACATAAAAGGAGACTGACATCAGTTTAAAACCATTTGCTTCTCACAAATGCCAAGCTTGACCTGAGAATATTTCCCTTTTTACATCACCTTGACTCTTTAGCATCTGACTGCAAAACAAGTATTAAACTCCAAATCTAAGGCATAATTATTGCAGCCAAATAATATTAACTATGGATTGTTTTTGTTTTGTTTTGATTTTTTTAAAGGTTGCCAGGTGAAATAAGGGATGGGACTACTTTAATAGTTCTGTAGAAATTTCAGCAGACGTTGTTTGTGTGACAAGCAACACATGC
>NW_026846588.1:122418521-122430751 GCF_025583915.1 Anolis sagrei ordinatus | reverse complement strand
AACTGGATTATCTGTGTCCACACAGACAGATAATCCACTTCAGTGTGTATTTTATGCAGCTGTATGGAAGGGGCCCTAGATAACCTATTCCCCTTCCACACAGCTGAATGAAATCCCACATTGTCTGCTTTGAACTGGATTATCTGTGTCCACACAGCCAGATAATCCACTTCAATGTGTATTTTATGCAGCTGTATGGAAGGGGCCCCAGATAACCCAGGCCCCTTCCACACAGAAGAATTAAATCCCACATTGTCTGCTTTGAACTGGATTATGTGTCCACACAGCCAGATAATCCACTTCAGTGCGTATTTTATGCAGCTGTATGGAAGGGGCCCTAGATAACCCAGTCTCCTACCACACAGCTGAATGAAATCTCACATTGTCTGCTTTGAACTGGATTATGTGTCCACACAGCCAGATAATCCACTTCAATGTGTATTTTATGCAGCTGTATGGAAGGGGCCCTAGATAACCCAGTCCCCTTCCACACAGCTGAATGAAATCCCACATTGTCTGCTTTGAACTGGATTATGTGTCCACACAGCCAGATAATCCACTTCAATGTGTATTTTATGCAGCTGTATGGAAGGGGACCCAAATAACCCTCTTCCACACAGATGAATGAAAGCCCACATTGTCTGCTTTGAACTGGATTATCTGTGTCCACACAGCCAGATAATCCACTTCAGTGTGTATTTTATGCAGCTGTATGGAAGGGGCCCTAGATAACCCAGTCCCCTTCCACACAGCTGAATGAAATCCCACATTGTCTGCTTTGAACTGGATTATCTGTGTCCACACAGCCAGATAATCCACTTCAGTGTGTATTTTATGCAGCTGTATGGAAGGGGCCCTAGATAACCCAGTCCCCTTCCACACAGATGAATGAAATCCCACATTGTCTGCTTTGAACTGGATTATCTGTGTCCACACAGCCAGATAATCCACTTCAGTGTGTATTTTATGCAGCTGTATGGAAGGGGCCCTAGATAACCCAGTCCCCTACCACACAGCTGAATGAAATCTCACATTGTCTGCTTTGAACTGGATTATGTGTCCACACAGCCAGATAATCCACTTCAATGTGTATTTTATGCAGCTGTATGGAAGGGGACCCAAATAACCCAGGCCTCTTCCACACAGATGAATGAAAGCCCACATTGTCTGCTTTGAACTGGATTATATGTGTCCACACAGCCAGATAATCACTTCAGTGTGTATTTTATGCAGCTGTATGGAAGGGGCCCTAGATAACCCAGTCCCCTTCCACACAGCTGAATGAAATCCCACCTTGTCTGCTTTGAACTGGATTATCTGTGTCCACACAGACAGATAATCCACTTCAGTGTGTATTTTATGCAGCTGTATGGAAGGGGCCCTAGATAACCTATTCCCCTTCCACACAGCTGAATGAAATCCCACATTGTCTGCTTTGAACTGGATTATCTGTGTCCACACAGCCAGATAATCCACTTCAATGTGTATTTTATGCAGCTGTATGGAAGGGGCCCCAGATAACCCAGGCCCCTTCCACACAGAAGAATTAAATCCCACATTGTCTGCTTTGAACTGGATTATGTGTCCACACAGCCAGATGATCCACTTCAATGTGTATTTTATGCAGCTGTATGGAAGGGGCCCCAAATAACCCAGGCCTCTTCCACACAGCTGAATGAAAGCCCACATTGTCTGCTTTAAACTGGATTATCTGTGTCCACACAGTCAGATAATCCACTTCAGTGTGTATTTTATGCAGCTGTATGGAAGGGGCCCTAGATTACCCAGTCCTCTTCCACACAGCTGAATGAAATCCCACATTGTCTGCTTTGAACTGGATTATCTGTGTCCACACAGCCAGATAATCCACTTCAGTGTGTATTTTATGCAGCTGTATGGAAGGGGCCCTAGATAACCCAGTCCCCTTCCACACAGCTGAATGAAATCCCACATTGTCTGCTTTGAACTGGATTATGTGTCCACACAGCCAGATAATCCACTTCAATGTGTATTTTATGCAGCTGTATGGAAGGGGACCCAAATAACCCAGGCCTCTTCCACACAGATGAATGAAAGCCCACATTGTCTGCTTTGAACTGGATTATCTGTGTCCACACAGCCAGATAATCACTTCAGTGTGTATTTCATGCAGCTGTATGGAAGGGGCCCTAGATAACCCAGTCCCCTTCCACACAGCTGAATGAAATCCCACATTGTCTGCTTTGAACTGGATTATCTGTGTCCACACAGCCAGATAATCCACTTCAGTGTGTATTTTATGCAGCTGTATGGAAGGGGACCTAGATAACCCAGTCCCCTTCCACACAGCTGAATGAAATCCCACCTTTTCTGCTTTGAACTGGATTATCTGTGTCCACACAGCCAGATAATCCACTTCAGTGTGTATTTTATGCAACTTATCTATCCGAACGTATCTCAGCCTATCAGCCCACCAGGACCCTAAGGTCTTCTGGGGAGTCCCTGCTCTCTATCCCGCCGGCTTCACACGTGCGGCTGGCGGGAACGAGAGACAGGGCCTTTTCTGTGGTGGCCCCTCGGCTTTGGAACACCCTCCCCATAGAGGTACATCAGCCCCCTCGCTGATGGTGTTTCGGAATAGATTGAAGACATGGATGTTTAAACAAGCATTCGGTTAATCCGTTGCAACGAATTTTGATGACTAAAGGATTGGTAATCATGGACGATGAATTTTGGACTGCGATTCCAGTTATGAGATGCATGGGATTATTATTGGTGGCCCAATAATTTGTATTGTATATGTGTTTTATGCTTTTAAACTGAATACTGTTTTTTAAATGTTGTAAACCGCAATGAGTCGCCGACTTAGGCTGAGATATTAGCGGTATACAAGCGTATAAATAAATAAATAAATAAATAAATAAATATTTTATGAAGCTGTATGGAAGGGGCCCTAGATAACCCAGTCCCCTTCCACACAGATGAATGAAATCCCACATTGTCTGCTTTCAACTGGATTATCTGTGTCCACACAGCCAGATAATCCACTTCAGTGTGTATTTTATGCAGCTGTATGGAAGGGGCCCTAGATAACCCAGTCCCCTTCCACACAGATGAATGAAATCCCACATTGTCTGCTTTGAACTGGATTATATGTGTCCACACAGCCAGATAATCACTTCAGTGTGTATTTTATGCAGCTGTATGGAAGGGGCCCTAGATAACCCAGTCCCCTTCCACACAGCTGAATGAAATCCCACATTGTCTGCTTTGAACTGGATTATCTGTGTCCACACAGGCAGATAATCCACTTCAGTGTGTATTTTATGCAGCTGTATGGAAGGGGCCCTAGATAACCCAGTCCCCTTCCACACAGCTGAATGAAATCCCACATTGTCTGCTTTGAACTGGATTATCTGTGTCCACACAGCCAGATAATCCACTTCAGTGTGTATTTTATGCAGCTGTATGGAAGGGGCCCTAGATAACCCAGTCCCCTTCCACACAGCTGAATGAAATCCCACATTGTCTGCTTTGAACTGGATTATCTGTGTCCACACAGCCAGATAATCCACTTCAGTGTGTATTTTATGCAGCTGTATGGAAGGGGCCCTAGATAACCCAGTCCCCTTCCACACAGACTGAATGAAATCCCACATTGTCTGCTTTGAACTGGATTATCTGTGTCCACACAGCCAGATAATCCACTTCAGTGTGTATTTTATGCAGCTGTATGGAAGGGGCCCTAGATAACCTAGTCCCCTTTCACACAGCTAAATGAAATCCCACCTTGTCTGCTTTGAACTGGATTATCTGTGTCCACACAGCCAGATAATCACTTCAGTGTGTATTTTATGCAGCTGTATGGAAGGGGCCCTAGATAACCCAGTCCCCTTCCACACAGCTGAATGAAATCCCACATTGTCTGCTTTGAACTGGATTATCTGTGTCCACACAGCCAGATAATCCACTTCAGTGTGTATTTTATGCAGCTGTATGGAAGGGGCCCTAGATAACCCAGTCCCCTTCCACACAGATGAATGAAATCCCACATTGTCTGCTTTGAACTGGATTATCTGTGTCCACACAGCCAGATAATCCACTTCAGTGTGTATTTTATGCAGCTGTATGGAAGGGGCCCTAGATAACCTAGTCCCCTTTCACACAGCTAAATGAAATCCCACCTTGTCTGCTTTGAACTGGATTATCTGTGTCCACACAGCCAGATAATCACTTCAGTGTGTATTTTATGCAGCTGTATGGAAGGGGCCCTAGATAACCCAGTCCCCTTCCACACAGCTGAATGAAATCCCACATTGTCTGCTTTGAACTGGATTATCTGTGTCCACACAGCCAGATAATCCACTTCAGTGTGTATTTTATGCAGCTGTATGGAAGGGGCCCTAGATAACCCAGTCCCCTTCCACACAGCTGAATGAAATCCCACCTTGTCTGCTTTGAACTGGATTATCTGTGTCCACACAGCCAGATAATCCACTTCAGTGTGTATTTTATGCAGCTGTATGGAAGGGGCCCTAGATAACCCAGTCCTCTTTCACACAGCTGAATGAAATCTCACATTGTCTGCTTTGAACTGGATATAAAATACACACTGAAGTGGATTATCTGGCTGTGTGGACACAGATAATCCAGTTCAAAGCAGACAATGTGGGATTTCATTCAGCTGTGTGAATAGGCCTGGGTTATCTAGGGCCCCTTCCATACAGCTGCATAAAATACACATTGAAGTGGATTATCTGGCTGTGTGGACACAGATAATCCAGTTCAAAGCAGACAATGTGGGCTTTCATTCATCTGTGTGGAAGAGGCCTGGGTTATTTGGGTCCCCTTCCATACAGCTGCATAAAATACACATTGAAGTGGATTATCTGGCTGTGTGGACACATAATCCAGTTCAAAGCAGACAATGTGGGATTTCATTCAGCTGTGTGGAAGAGGCCTGGGTTATCTAGGGCCCCTTCCATACAGCTGCATAAAATACACACTGAAGTGGATTATCTGTCTGTGTGGACACAGATAATCCAGTTCAAAGCAGACAATGTGGGATTTCATTCATCTGTGTGGAAGGCCTGGGTTATTTGGGTCCCCTTCCATACAGCTGCATAAAATACACATTGAAGTGGATTATCTGGCTGTGTGGACACATAATCCAGTTCAAAGCAGACAATGTGGGATTTCATTCAGCTGTGTGAATAGGCCTGGGTTATCTAGGGCCCCTTCCATACAGCTGCATAAAATACACATTAAAGTGGATTATCTGGCTGTGTGGACACAGATAATCCAGTTCAAAGCAGACAATGTGGGCTTTCATTCATCTGTGTGGAAGAGGCCTGGGTTATTTGGGTCCCCTTCCATACAGCTGCATAAAATACACATTGAAGTGGATTATCTGGCTGTGTGGACACAGATAATCCAGTTCAAAGCAGACAATGTGGGATTTCATTCATCTGTGTGGAAGGGGACTTGGTTATCTAGGGCCCCTTCCATACAGCTGCATAAAATACACATTGAAGTGGATTATCTGGCTGTGTGGACACAGATAATCCAGTTCAAAGCAGATAATGTGGGATTTCATTCAGCTGTGTGGAAGGGGACTGGGTTATCTGGGGCTCCATCCATACAGCTGCATTCACTAACCTTGCAGCAACAACAACAGGCAGAGCCTTCGAGCCAGGGAGGGGGGAGGCGGGGCAAGGCAGCAGGACCCTTTTCCTCTTCCTCCAGTTGCCCATCGAGGAGGACGAGGAGAAGGGACACTGCTGCAGTTTCTCCGCTTCTTCCTCTTCCATGGCCAGTTGGAGGAGAAGAAACAGCAGCAGAGCCCCTTCTCCTCTTTTTCCTTCTCTTTCTCCTTGATGGCCAGCTGGAGGAGGAGGAGCAAGAAGAGGAAAAACAGCCGCAGCAGCCCCTGTGCGGCCTCCGCGGTTTCTCCTCTTCTTCCTCCTCTTCTTCATGGGGGAACTGACCTTTGTTTTGGTGAGTTGTAGTTCACCCACACCAGAGAAATTGACCTCCCCCCATGATGGACCTGGGTCAAACTTGGGCAGCAAGAGCCAGCCCATATGGGGAGCCTTCCACTCGACCCCCACCCCTTCTAAGCTCACGGGGAGGGGAGGGCCCAAGAAGGTCTCCAAAAATAGTGTACCTTCTCCCTTGCGCGCCTTTGCCTCTAAGCTCCTCCTCTTGACTCCATGCAGCCTTGTGGGAAGAGGAGGAGGAGCCGACCTCGAGTGCCTGCATGTTTGGCTGGCACAGGGGCCGGCAGCCATTTTGGAGGGGGCGGGGCTAACCGAGGTGCCTTCGCGACCCCCCAAAAATGACCCAACGACCCCCCTGGGGGTCGCGACCCCCAGGTTGAGAACCGCTGTTATTGCTCTTGGTTCCACTCCTCACGCTCCCACCTCCTTCGCAGGTGCGATTGGTGGGGACGAGGGAGAGGGCCTTCTCGGTGGTGGCCCCCCGACTCTGGAACTCACTTCCCAAGGACATCAGGCATGCCCCAACTCTGGCAGTCTTTAGGAGGAGCCTGAAAACGTGGCTGTTCCAGTGTGCCTTCCCAGAATAAGGAAAATTCTCAGCAATATGCCCTCAGAATGCACTTTACCACTGGTTTGGGATTGACTGCATTCCCTCATCTCTCTTTGAAAACCCTATACCAGTTATATCCTACCTTGTTCATGCCCAGCGTTTATTTTTTTAATTTTTAAACTGTTAAAAATTAAAGGTTTTTAATAATAATAATAATAATAAACCTTTATTTGTACCCTGCTACCATCTCCCGAAGGACTCGGTGCGGCTTACAAGAGTCCGAGCCCAAATAAAAACAACAACAACAATACAGCAAAATAACTCAAAAACAAAGCAATAACATTAACAACACACCATGACGCAATTAAAATCTGTGGCAGGGCCAAATGTAATAATTAAAATTAATAAGTCCTGGGCATGACCAGGTGAAACGTGTAGGTGTTTGGAGGGGGATGGGCATGCAGATATCCTGGCTCTCTGATAGTGCGTTTGGAGACATAATGCTTGGAATTTCCTTATTCTGGGAAGGCACACTGGAACAACCACATTTTCAAGCTCCTCCTAAAAATTGCCAGCGATGGGGCTTGCCTGCTGTCCTTAGGGAGAGAGTTCCAGAGTCGAGGGGCCACCACCGAGAAAGCCCTATCCCTCGTCCCCACCAATCGCGCTTGCGATGCAGGTGAGATCTTGAGTAGGGCCTCCCCAGATGAACGAAGAGATCATGTGGGTTCGTATACAGAGATGCGGTCACACAGGTAGGCGGGTCTCAAACCGTTTAGGGTTTTGTAGGTAAGCACCTGCATCTTGAATTGGGACCAGAAAATGAATGGCAGCCAGTAGAGCTCCTTAAACAGGAGGGTTGACCTCTCCCTGTAAGGAGCACCAGTTAACAACCTGGCCGCCGCCCGTTGGACCAATTGAAATTTCTGGGCTGTTTTCAAGGGCAGCCCCACATAGAGTGCATTACAGTAGTCCAATCTGGAGGTGACTAAGGCATGGACCACCCTGGCCAGATCCGCCTTCACGAGGTACGGTCGCAGTTGGCGCACAAGTCTTAATTGTGCAAAGGCCCTCCCGGGTAACACACAAGGATTTTTAAATCCTTGTGTGTTACTGTTTATTGGTTATTGTTTGTATATGATTTATATTAATTATATTGTATTTATTGTTTTTGTTTATTGCTTTTCTTTATTGATGTACTGTTGGGCTTGGCCTCATGTAAGCTGCTCCAAGTCCCTTGGGGAGATGGTGGCGGGGTATAAAGTTTTATTATTTATTTTATTATAGGTGAGCTTTTCCTCTGCCTGGGCCAAGCTGTGACACAGAGGCCTCCTGAGCAGTGGAGGAGGAGAGCCACGAGGGGCAAGAGAAGAACAGGATGGCAGTGAGAAGGCGGGATCAAGCCAACCCAGCACAACCAAGGCGAGCGGAAGCCTCGACGCCCTGGAGGGGGTCTCCTCTCCTCCTGCTCCCCGCCCGGGCCCCGCCCTTCGTGTTCACAGCGGACCTTGATTTCATGTGGCTACAATTAAGGCACGCGGTGAATGCCAAGAGGGGAGCCCCGCCTCTGCGCCGCCTTCAGCACCTCGGACAGCTCCGCCAGCCTGGCTCGGGAACAGCTCTCCTCTTCCTTCCCCAGCTCTTTCTGAAGGCCCTCTTCCTGCTTCTCCTCCTCCATCTCCTCCTTCTCCTTCTCCTTCTTCCTCTCCTCTTCCTCCTCCGACTCTCCCTCCTCCTCCTCTCTTCCTCCTGCTTATTCCCCTCCTCCATCTTCTTCTCTTTCTTCTCCTCCTCCATCTTTTTCCCTCCTCCTTCTCTCCTTACTCTTCCTTCTTCCCCTCCTCCTTTTCTCCTCCCTTCTCTTCCTTCTTTCCCTCCTCCTCTTCTCCTTCTCTTCCCTCCTCTTTCTCCTCCTCCTCCTCTCCTCCTTCTCCTCCTCCTCCATCTTCTTCTCCTTTCCTCCTCTCTTTCTCCCTTCTCCTCCTCTTTCTCTCCCTTTCCTTTTCCTCTCCCCCCTCTTCCTTCTTTCTTCCTCCTTCTTCTTCCTCTTCTTCTCCTTCCTCTTCCTTTCCTTCCCCCCTCTTCCTCCTTCTCCTTCTCCTTCTTTCCTCCTCCCCTTCCCCTACTTTTCCTCCTCCTCCTTCTCCACTCTTTCTCCTCCTCCTCCTCCTCCTCCTCCTCCTTTTTGTCCTCCTTCTGCTTCCCTTCCTCCTCTTCCATCTTCCTCTCCATCTCCTTCCTCCTCTTCTCCTCCTCCTTTTCCTCCTCTTCACCTTCTCCATCTTTACTTCTCCTCCTCCTTCATCCTTCCTCCTCCTCCTCCTCCTCCTCTTCATTCCTCCTTAGCATGGAAGATGGAGCCACAGCGCCCCCCCCCCCCAATGAGCACAGCCTCCAAGATGCCAAAGATGGGAAAAGCCTATACCTCTCTTTATGTATTGTCTGTCCTTGCCAATTGTATAATGGCATTGAATGTTTGCTGTATATGTGTTCTGTAATCCGCCCTGAGTCCCCTCGGGGAGGTAGAACATAATATAAAGTATATTGTTATTATTACATTTGAAAACTAATACTTTAGAAGAAAGCTTTCTCCCTGAACACTTGAGCTTTTGCATGCAAGCAGGTGTTTGTTTCTTTGATTTTACCTATTGCACACGCAGCAGCTACAACTTGACCCGATCTACTGCTCCACAGTGGAACATTTCATGTAATACTTCTAGCACTCATTCTTTTTCCTTGCAGCTTTACTGGTATAACTCAATAATAATAAAGGAGCAAAGCAGCATCTTGTTTTACATGACTTTTTATTCACAAGAACAGAAATAGAAACGGATAAAGAAAACTTAAAAAAAAAGAATATTCCTCCCACAGAAACAAAACAAAAAGAAATGGTTCCCCTCTGTTCTTAACTGTGAGTCATTTATAAGTCAGATGTTTGTAACTCGGGGACTTTCTGTATTTTTTAGTAGTTTCAGGACTCCAATCTTGGAGAGATTTTGCTAGGATCGTGGATAGAGAGGTCCGTGCCCAGTGAGCCTTTGCTAAACCAGATCAGCCAGGACAGAGTACAAGTGCTCCAAGTTGAAGACAAAGCTACAGAGGTTTATTACAATTTGGCCAAATAGGATTTAAGATTGAGGGCAGTCTTGGTGCCTCTCTATTCAGCTTTGGTCAGGTCTCTTTACCTGGAATCACACTGTGTCCAATTCTGGGCCCCGCAATTTAAGAAATATATTTAAGCTGGAAAGAGTCCAGAGGAAGAGGATCAAAGATCTGAAGACCATGAATCCCTATGAGGAGCGTCTTAAGGAACTGGGTCTGTTTAGCCTGTAGAAGAGAAGGCTGAGAGGAGACATGGCAGCCATGTGTAAATATATGGAAGGGTGTCATAAGGAATAGAGGGAGGCTTTCTTCTGCTGCCCTGGAGACTAGGACTCAATGGAGCTATTGATTCAAATGACAGGGAAGGAGATTCCACCTGAACATTAGGAACATTAGCTGTAATTATAGAAATTAGGTACCGCTAAAAGCGGGGGAGGTGTTTTACAATGCCATAAAGAAAAAAGAAGTTCAGAAAATGCTGGAATGGGGAAGTCCTGACGGCTCTTTGTCATAGAGGATGGAGGACAGCACCCCTGTGGACTCAAGCCCAACTGTCCATGGCATCAAAATAACACCTCCTTCTGTTCTGTCTGTCTGTATACTGTCTATACAAATGGCATTGAATGTTTGCCGTGTATGTGTACTTGTGATCTGTCCCCTTCGGGGTGAGAAGGGCGGAATATAAATAAAGTGTTTTTGTTGTTGTTTTTGTGTTGTGCAGACATTTGTATAGGAACCAGCAGCTTGCTTCTTTGATGTCTTGAACTGGAAAAATGTCAGTGGCTAGTCAGTAATATAAACTGAAAGATAACACTCTGCATTCAAACGATGGTCTCTACCTCAAGTCCTTGCTCAAGGCTCAAAGCAATGAACCCTAGGGGCGATGATTTTGACAAAGTAATCGAAGGGGTCCCCCTGCTATCTGCTTCGGAATCACAAGATCTATTTGCAAGTTAGATAAATAGGATTTGGATGAATTTGTCCTGATTTTGAAACACCACAAGATTAATTTCCCCTCCACCCCCCCAAAAAGATATGTGAGCTGGGCTGCCACTATTATACTGTTGCCTTTCATAGATCTCAAAACACATTCGACCAGAGTCAGGTCCAAGTGCCTATTTTCTGAACGCAGGTGACACAGAACTTCCCAAACGCACCCCCCCCCCCCCAAGGAAACAAACACAGTCATATGGAAGCTTTATCCCCAATCTTTGTTTCCACAACAAGCCACATTTTCCAAAATCCAATTCTCACAGGGACAGAAGGGGGTGGTGGTGGAATCTTCTGAACAGGAACCCAGACAGCAAAAGAAATAGTACAGGAATGTTAACCCTTCCCTGTGCAATCCAAAGCTAAAAGATATATCTATATCTATATATATGGCTGGAGTTGCACTTTTTAAAAGTCCCTGTTCCATCTTATGTACAAATTCAACTTAAGAACGAACCTACAGAACCTTGGGGACTGTCTGTACTACATCCACGGCTTTTAATTCACTCTCCAAAAAGATGTACAAAGGGTGTACATTAAATATTTCCCCTGACTCACTTCCTGTAGACGGAGAGCAATGAAACTTGGCCTAGTTCTTACTCCCCCTCTCCACTGGTGCCACCTAGGGACACACACTTCTCCCATCTTTTTGAGCAACTGTAAACCCCTTGGTTGTAAAAGTCAACAGGTTGTGCCAAAAGCCACGTTGTGACTTTGGAAATCAGAGTCTCATCATCTGAAAAATGCTTGCCCTTCGAAAATAACTTCATGGTTGGAAAGAGGTGGAAGTCAAATGGTGCAAAGTTGGGTGAATAAGAGGGACGAGGTAGCATTTCAAAGCCACAGCAGCATGCTTCTTCCATTTGGGCAACAGGTGAGTTGTGAACTGGTGCATTGTCTTGCAGAAGGCGGGCAGACATCTTTGGTGAGCATGTCACCTCTCTTGGTTTTGCTGGCCTCCCACAATTTCCGCAACAGTGAAGCATAGTTATTCCCCAGCGATCATTGTCCCCTTTGCTAGGAAATCCATCAATCCTACTCCGTGATGGACCCAAAATACTATGAGCCTCACCTTGCCTGCCGAGAATTGGGCACATGCCTTCTTTGGAGACAGTGAGTCCTGATGCTTCCATGGCATCAACTGGACTTGAGCTCAGGATCAGAGTGATGGACCCAGCTTTCCTCCTGTGTGATCAGTCTGTTGAGAAAGTCCTCCTTGTTCCTATGGCACATCGTTGTCAATAGAGCCTGAGAGCATTCGACTCGTTCCTGCTTCTGGAAAGGTATGACCAGGCGGGAGACCCAGCGAGCAGATTCCTTATGCATGTGAAGATGGTCTTGGGTGTTTTTTTTTCAATGGATCCCACACTCATCTTGACATTTTGGGCTAGGTGGCAAATGGTTACACTGCAATTTCCCAAAATGGCGACCTCCACTTGCTGGATGGTGTGTCCATCAATAGCAGAGTGGGGTTACCCTGGAATTGGAGCTGTTTGCACCAAAGTCTGACCACACTGGAATTGACGATGCCAGTTCTTGACAGTCCCCCTCGATGGACTGTCACCTTGTCGTGGTGAGGGGGCTTGCGTGTTCCGATGAACCTGTAGGCA
>NW_026846588.1:122364545-122405990 GCF_025583915.1 Anolis sagrei ordinatus | reverse complement strand
GTCGCCTTCGGGCTTGAGATACAGCGGTATATAAGCAAAGTAAATAAATAAATAAATAAATAAATAAATTTCTAAAAATAGAAACAGATATTGAAACAGCAGAAAGAAAATTGAAACAAAAAGGGGAGGATCCAGAAATTAATAAAACCCTACAATGGTTAAAAAAACAAAAACATCAATTGGAATTAGATCACTTAGCAAAAAAAATTAAAATTCATAAAACAGAAAGAATTTCAAAACGCAAACAAGCCAGGTAAATGGCTTTCACAAAAACTAAGAAAGAAAACGTAATCAATGCAGATCACAAAATTAAAAACTAATAACAAACAACTAACCACAGACAGAGACATCTTACAGGAATTTCAAAACTTCTACACGAATCTTTACTCAAAAAAACATTCAAACTTGGAGGAGATAACAGCATACTTCAGTAAACAACAACTTGAAAAGATCACAGAGCAACAAAGGGAATCCTTAAACAAAGAAATAACAAACGAAGAGATCCAAAGAGCTATAAGAAAACTGAAACCTTCGAAAGCCCCAGGACCTGACGGCTTTACAGCCATTTTCTATAAAACAATGGCGGAA
Source organism: Anolis sagrei ordinatus (assembly GCF_025583915.1). Classification (NCBI taxonomy): domain Eukaryota; kingdom Metazoa; phylum Chordata; class Lepidosauria; order Squamata; family Anolidae; genus Anolis; species Anolis sagrei. Next base: position 122,405,402 of record NW_026846588.1, on the reverse strand, counting down.
GAAATAACACCGTATCTAAAAAGACTACTCAATAAGATCATGGAAGATAGGACCCTCCCAGAGACTTGGAAACTTGCAAACATAACCTTAATCCATAAAGAAGGAACAGAGGAGACTGATGTAAAAAATTTTAGACCGATCTCCCTACTTAACCTCGATTATAAGATCTTCACGGATATCCTAGGAGAAAGAATGAAGGACTTCCTAATGAACTGGGTTGAAATAGATCAAACGGGCTTCCTCCCGGGGAGACACATAGGAGATAATCTGAGGAACATATTGGATGTCATCGAATACTACGAAACACATCAGGAGAAAGAACTAGCCTTAATGGCTGTAGACGCCGAAAAGGCTTTTGACAACCTAAGCTGGGAGTTTTTTAAAGAAATATTCAGAGAAATTGACATAGGCTTCAAGTTTCAAAATGCTATCGAGGCAATTTATAAAGAACAAAAAGCAGTGTTATGGATCAATGGACAACCATCAGAAGAAATCCTAATAGAAAAAGGTACCAGACAAGGATGCCCTTTGTCGCCGCTGATTTTTATCATGGCAATGGAAATCCTTCTAAGAAGCATAAAAAAGGACAAAGATCTGACAGGGCTAATAGTAGGCAAACAAATATACAAATACTAGGGCTGGGCAACCACAGAAAAATTTGTTTCCAAACTCGATTAGTTTTTAGGGGGTTTTTGCGTTTCGATTTTTAAAAGAATTCCGAAATTTTTCTTTAAAAAACTTCGAAATTTACGAAATTTCGGAAATTACAAAACAATTACGAATCGATTCGTTAATGGCGGATGCAACCGTGCAATACGCTAAAAAAACCTCCAAATGGGACAGGGGGGACTTCTGAAGCTTCCCTCTCTTTCTGTTGTTGACTGTTGGTGTGATAATTATATTTTTTTCACTGATAAAACAAACAACAACTATAAAACTTGCACCAGACATGCGGAAATAATAACAAAACAATTTCGAAACGATTTCGAAACGATTTCGAAACAATTACGAAACAATTACGAAACGAATTGAAAAATTCCTTTCGATTTTTAGTTGCTCCTGAATGGTTCAATATCGCTTCGTTATATAAAAAAACGAATTAATAACGAATTACGAAATTAACGAACGAAACCGCCCAGCCCTAACAAATACCGTGCCTTCGCAGACGACCTGATCTGCATCATCGAGAACCCAAGAGAAAACATCACCAAATGGTTAGAAAAAATAGAAGAGTACGGACACCTTGCAGGCTTCAAAATTAACAAGAAAAAAACGGCGATCTTAACAAAGAACATATCTAAAAGAAACCAAGAAATACTACAGGAAAAAAGCGGGATACTAACTTCCAAAAAAATAAAATACCTAGGAATCCAACTAACGGCAAGAAACGCCCATCTACTGAAGAACAATTACGAAATCAAGTGGACAGAAATAAAGAAAGACCTGAAAAACTGGAGCAATTTAAATTTATCGTTACTAGGGAGAGTCGCCACCATCAAGATGAACGTCCTGCCAAGGTTGCTCTACCTCTTTCAAAATATTCCCATCATCAGAAACAACAGGTTATTTAAGGAGTGGAAGAAAGAGATATCTAAATTCATCTGGAAGGGTAAAAGGCCCAGAATAAATCACAGGCACCTGACCGACATCAAAAACAGAGGAGGTCTGGGACTCTCAGACCTCAAGCTATATTATGAAGCAAGCTGCCTAAATTGGATAAGAGACTGGATCCTACTGAGGAAGGAGAGAATTTTGGAATTAGAGGGCTTTGATCTTAGAATTGGTTGGCACGCGTACCTGTGGTACGATCAAATGAAAAAGGAAAAGAACTTCAATAATCACTTCATTAGATCTGCGCTTATGAAAACATGGACCAGATACAAGGCAAATCTGTACCCAAAGACCCCCACATGGGTCTCTCCCCTGGAGGAGGGGCAGAGAAGATTGTTGGGTGGTCAACATGGCCCACCTACAGGGAAATCCTCACTAAAAAAGATGGCTCCACACAACTGAAAACAAGGGAAGAAATCACCCAAAAATTCAGCAATGTCTCCTGGTACCAGTATATACAATTAAAGGAATACCATAAAAAAGATAAAGAAATAGGTTTTATGGAGAAAGACGACTTCCAAGAGAAGATACTAATGAAAGAGAAGAAGACCATTACTAAGATATATAATAAACTTTTGGACTGGGCCACGGAGACGGAGCTGGTAAGAGAATGTATGACTAAATGGGCGCAAAATATTGGGAGAGAGATAAAACTGAGAGAATGGGAAAAACTGTGGACAAGAAAAAGTAGATACACCTATTCAACAGATATGAGAGAGAACTGGATGAAGATGTTCTTTAGGTGGTACATGACCCCCCAAAAATTGAGCATAATGTACAAAAACACCCAAAATAAATGTTGGAAATGTGAAACACACGTGGGAACCTTCTTTCATGCCTGGTGGTCGTGTCCCAAAATGAAAACCTTCTGGAAAATAATACAAGAAGCTTGTGAAAAAATCTTCAAAACAAAAATCCAACTGAAGCCGGAATACTTTCTGCTGGGCCTGACAGATGAGGAATTTGAAAAAGATCGAAACAAGGACATCCTTTTTACATACTTATCGACTGCGGCCAGAATGGTAGCAGCAAAGAAATGGAAACAAAAAGAAACAGCAACAAAAGATGAATGGCTTGCCAAAATTCAAGAAGTAAAAGAAGCGGATAAACTGACCTTCGCCCTAAAAGATTCTCATGGAAAACCGATCCAGAAGACAAACTGGAAAATAGTAGATCAATACATCACAGAAGAACTCAGTTCAGAACACCATCAAACATGAGGAGGAATTAAGAAGAATGAGAAATAAAAACAACAATAAACAAAAAAGAAGGAACAAAGTAAACAATCAAAAAATTAAGAGACCAAAGTTAAGAGCAATGAAGAAGAGAAAGAAATGTAAAAGAAAGATATTATGAGTTCAAGACAAAATACAAGTGTTAGGGGAAGATGCTATACAAACAAGAAATTTATACCGGTTTCCGAAAGAAGAGGTTTGGAAGTCAAAGAACTGTACTTTTTATTACCCCTCTCCCCTACTTTCGCTCTCTATTCTTCTCCTTCACTACCACCCCCCCCCCACCTTTCCCACTCTCTTGGTAACGTTACCCCCTTTGCTATGTCTTTTTTCCCCTCTCGCCTACCTTCCCTTCCCCCATCCTCCTCTTATAGAATGTTTTTTATGTACAATTAAAGAGAAAATGTATTTAATAAAAATTATTTTTTTAAAAAAAGTTCGATATTTACAAAATTTCGTAAATTACAAAACAATACGAAATAATAACGAAGCAATTACGAATCGATTCGTTAATGGCGGACGCGACCGCGCAATACGCTAAAAAACCTCCAAATGGGACAGGGGGAACTTCTGAAGCTTCCCTCTCCCTCTGTTGTTGACTGTTGGTGTGATATTTATAATTTTTTTTCACTGATTAAACAAACAACAACTATAAAACTTGCCCCAGACATGCGGAAATAATAACAAAACGATTTCAAAACGATAACGAAACGAATGCAAAACGAATTTGAAACAATTACAAAACGAATTTAAAAATTCGTTTCGTTTTTTAGTTGCTCCTGAATGGTTCGTTATAGCTTCGTTATAAAAAAATAACGAATTTTTTACGAATTACGAAATTACGAAACGAAACCGCCCAACCCTACAGAAAACCATAGAACAGGCTCACCTTAAGTCAATGTAGAAGAAGAAGGTAGCCCCCCGACTCTGGAATTCCCTCCCCAAGGACATCAGACAAGCCCCTACATTGGCAGTCTTTAGGAAGAGCTTGAAGACCTGGCTATTCCGGTGTGCCTTTCCAGAATAGGAAACCCCAGCAACACGTCCCAAAAGCACTTTATTAGAGATTAAGATTGTCCACACATTGCGCCTATCCAAAATCCTTATATCACTCAGCATACTCAGCACTTTTTAATCTGTACCCAGTATATTTGCCCGGCCTAATTTTATTGTGTCACAGTGTGCTGTTTTTACTGTTTACTGTTATTGCTTTAATGTTTTTGATTTGCTTTTGGTTTATATGTAATTGTTATATTGTTGTTTTATTGTGGCCTTGGCCTTAGTAAGCCGCATCGAGTCCTTTGGGAGATGCTAGCAGGGTACAAATAAAGATAATAATAATAATAATAATAATAATAATAATAATAATAATAATGAAGAAGAAGAAGCAGAAGCAGAAGAAGAAGAAGAAGAAGCAGAAGAAGAAGAAGTAGTAGTAGAAGAAGAAGAATATATAGAGACAAGTTACATCTACATTCTTTAAGAGTGGATACCTTATGGCTCTCCATAAGTAATTGGACTACAGCTGCCATAATTATTGGCCTTGCCAGATAGAGTTGATGAAAGCTAAAATGTAATATTATCTAGAACATTGGTTCTCAACCTGGGGTCCCCAGATGTTTTTGCCCTACAATTCCCAGAAATCCCAGCCAGTTTGCCAGCTGTTAGGATTTCTGGGAGTTGAAGGCCAAAAACATCTGGGGACCCCAAGTTGAGAATCACTGATCTAGAAGGAAATGGGTGTCTCATTTTACTGTACAGAAATCCATAACATGCTTTTCTACATACTATTTTGATATAAATCAGAAGTTAAAACATGCATTGATCCAAAGTCCAGAGAATTCTATGACTGTCATCTCTAGCCCTTTTACATGTCTCTTGATAGTACAACATTAATTATAATAATAATGATTTTGAAAACAACAACAGAAATACCAAAACCTTTTCTAGAGTAAATCAGCATTAATGGCAAATGTACAAATAACTTTTGACTGTCTTGTAAAGCCCCTGAGAGGTGGTATAAAGCCGGTGTGAGCACTATTCCATACAAGCAAACTGAACAAAACTATATTTGCATGGCAATTTCCTGAAAAGGACAATGTTGCTTTAAGAACAACCAGATGGGAGGCAGTGCAGGCACTTACCTGTTTGTACTGTTATGTCAACTATTTCCCCAGTCTCGGTGTGCTAGAAATGATTAGTTTCCCTTGCTTTTTGACAGCTGTATTAAACAAGTGGGACAGCTCCTTTTAAAGAAAGTGAGCAGGTGGAGGAACGTCTTTACTCTTGGCTGACAGCCCTGAATGGAAACCTATGAGGAATAATTCGAGTTCACTTTGATAGAATTTGAAAGAAAAGAGGATTTATAGAAAGCAGGTAAGTCCTGAAAAACCAGACTTGTAAATTATATTTTGTCTGCCATGTCCTGTAAATTGTCTCTTTTTGCTACCAGTGTGAGAACCAAAATCAGAGATGAGGGGAAGAAGAGCTTTATCTTTTCCAAAGTAACAGCTTTAGAAAAAACATATGACCAGATGTGACCAAGAACAGGATACCTGTGCCCTTAGTAAGGGCAGAGAGAGTAGAAATGGGTACATGTAACTAAAGCTTAGTAAAACATGCTCCTACTGAAAATCTCTCAGTTAAAAAAGAAAGAGAAGCTTCTCTTGCTCTGCTCTTTCAACTCTCAACCCCCTTAATGGAGTGTGAATATTTCGCTTTTTAAAAAGAGCAGCTTATGTTAAATCTATCGCATTAGCTTTCTATTTTCCACCCTTATTCTTAAAAGATGAGCACATTTCCTAATGTAGCATTGTAAAGTTATTAATTTAGATGGTGTTGGTGGTGCACATTGTGACCACAAATGTGAGAAGTGAGCTGGAAAGATCCTGAGAAGCAATTTTTCATCTTCAGCTCTTCTGTAGATGTCCATTGGCAAGTAACTAATTCTTCCAGGTTTTGTTTCATGTACAAGATGGAAACAAAAATATATGCCTTTCTCAAAGAATTATCTTCCATTATAAGGACAGTGTGTCCAATGCTTTGTGTGGAGTGAAGTAACAGACATGAAATGCTCTGAACACATGGAGTGTGCCATCATTATAAAAGTTATCAAAGTAGTTGGAAGTTCTCTTTCTTACATTACAGTTAACAACAACTGGGTTATACTTCTGGCTAAGAATGTTATGGGAAAGAATAATCCATCAAACCCATATAATTTGGGGGGGGGGGGGGATAATATGCAGCAGTACAGGGGCCAAGGCAGAGAAAGCTATTAGCTTCCTAACAGCTCTCTCTGATTAAAATACATTCTGTGAATAGTTTTCAAAAACTGCCTTCTTATAACATCTTTAGCTTTGAGGACCCACCTAGAGTCCAGGCAATAAGAGTTTCTTGCTTTGCCTCATCATTCCCATTTTTTTACTCCTGCCAACCTGCATGACCACCACCTATTCTGACTCAATCATGCCAGACAACAAGGTCTTCATTCCCACATTTACAATATTTCAATGTGTTTGAAAGTCCGTTCTGAAGCTTTTTAAGGTAAGCACAAAGAACTCTTTGTGCAAAGAGTTGTCTATGGGTGTTGTCTATGGGAAAAAAATTAAAGGGTTCCTCCTCAAATGAAATTTTCTTTCGCTCTAATTTTTAAATTAATTCTTAAGTAATTGTTTTATTTTGCATGGACAATTTAATTTACAATCAAAATAATAATAAAAAGAAGACCTCCCACAAAAAGAAGAGGACACAAAATGAATACGGTAGAGTTCCAACCTTCCATACTGACTGTAATAAAAATAAAAAGACCAATGAAAAAAATTATGCTTTAATTACAACTCCAACTAAATAATCCTATTAAGATTACTAATAACCATAGCCATGAATTATTACATCACTAAATTTCTGATTTCCCATAAACAATTCCCACTCTTTTAAAATGTTTTGAATATGTTTATCATTTAATGTGGCCACTTGGGCCAATGTAAGATTTCATCACAAAGGGCGGATTTTGGTACTTCACCCATGGAGCCCGCTGGCTCCCATCAAATGATACCGGYRGGGCTCCATGGGTGATGTCAGGTGGAGCTGGCACATGCCACCACCGCAGCAACATGGGAGGCTTCCCATGTTGCAATTAGAAGCAATGGGGGGAAGCTACACAGTCCATGCACTCCCCCCCCCCCCATGAGATCGCCAAAAACTGGAGCTGGGCACTGCAGGGCATGGGGCACCAGTTTCCCCATGAACCCCGATGACATGGAGTTATTCCGGCAGCCATGTGACAAGGTAGTAAGCAATCTTAAAAATCATTTCTTCCATTGTCAATGTTTTAGTCAACTTCTACATTTGAGCAAACAGCATTCTCGCTGTTGTTGCATAGTGAGGAAGTACTCCATCGTTTACAATCTACCATAATACCCAACAGAAACATTTCCGGTAACATTACTAAATCTTTTTATTTGTTTTTTATATATAAATCTTAGACCAGTAGCTTTTCATTTTTGTACAAGTCAGTTACATATCTTGACATCTCCAATATGGGTTTGAAAAAATCTGGGAATTACGAATTACAAATTTGCATCATAGAGCAATCATCTCCTATTTTTAACCTATTCCTGAAAAACTTGTTTGAGCACTGAGGTAGCTAATGTTATCTTAAGGGGGAAGAATCTGTTTATATTTAAACTAAACTGAAAGGCTTTGTAATGCAATAATTTCTAAATTCAGCATATGTCTTAACTTTATTTTCCAAAGAAAACAATTGCAACCAAACTTTCAGGTATGTCTTTCAAGTTCCAAGAGTCTCACATCTCTAAATAGCATCCATTCATTCAATTGTATAAAAAAAGCAATACAATTTGAAATTAGGAACACCCATACTGTTCTTGCCTTAGTATCATGCAGTATTTTAAATTTTATTCTATATTTTTTAGCCTGTCAGACAAATCTAGAAATCTCTTTTTGCTATTGCACACAATGTCTTCCATTTCATATAATAGGGTTATTTGAAAGAGACATACAAGCCTTGATAAAACCTGCCTCACCTATATAGAAAAGAGTTCTGACCCTATATAGCTAATAAGCAAGGGAAAGTATTCAGTTAAGGTACCTTTTGTAAAATAAAAGATCTCTTTATGCTTCAGTAGACTATAATAAATAATTATTGGGGAATTTTTAAATAATCATCAAGTGTGCATTTTTGTTTGGTATAATTTTAAAAGGGATGAAAAGCATACAAATGTACATTTATCACAAGCACACTGTTTCCACAAGCACGGGTTCTCACTGTTTGCTTTTTCCTGATAAAATCCCAGTCTTTCATGGAAGAGAAACATCTGTGATTACTCAAGAAGGAAGTAAAAGGCAATGCTTTATACTTCAAGATCATCATTGTTCAAACATTGAGATGAAATATGAAATGCATAGGTTTAGTGTGTTTCAAAAGTAGAAAACAAAAATTTGGGCATCTGTAGCTTTTCTCCAGGGGATTGTCAAGTTCTCAACCAGCCACTGTAGTTTCACATCTATGAGCTAAATCTGTAGGTTTAAGCATCTAGCAGAATTTGATAGTTAAACCTATATTCATTGGTAGGATTTCTCTCCATTCCATGCCGTGACTCAGGATGTCATCACTTACCAATTTAAGTGTCCTAGGATGCTTCCTCATCAACACAGGAAGGCTCCAATGTTGTGCTGGCTCCATTGGAGACTGCACACTTCTGCTCTGGTTGAATGATGCTTCCCCCATGTGATGGTGAAGCATTGCCCTACCGGCCATTTTACCACACTTGCTTGTGATAAAGTCCTAACACTAGGTTTTATTTCCAGACTTCAATGAAGCTATCAGAGGTGCTGAATGAGGTCATTTCCATCAGCTGCCACTGATACAAAGAGCCTACTCGCTTCTTTTTATTTTCACCCTAAACTGCACAGGAGGAAGATCAGAAAATCTCCCTCTGCCCCATTGCTCCAGATATGGCTGTGTTAGGGTTTCGCTTTTTGTCCAACTCTTCCTCTCACTTTACTTACTTAGGCGATCCCTCGTTGGACGAGTAAGATGGTCTTCCATTATGGGTTTCCTTGTGGGTCCGTATGTGGCTGTGGAGCCCTATTCTTGCTCTGCATCTTCTTCCGCAGTGAGGGCATTGGTTTCCAGGTGGAAGGTGGTCCCGGTTGGGGTTGGCTTGACGCGCCTTCCTCCTGGCACGTTTCTCTCTTTCACCCTCCACTCGTGCCTCCTCAAATTCTGCAGCACTGCTGGCCACAGCTGTCCTCCAGCTGGAGCGCTCAAGGGCCAGGGCTTCCCAGTTCTCAGTGTCTATGCCAGAGTTTTTAAGGTTGGCTTTGAGCCCATCTTTAAATCTCTTTTCCTGTCCACCAACATTCCGTTTTCCGTTCTTAAGTTCGGAGTAGAGCAACTGCTTTGGGAGACGGTGGTCAGGCATCCGGACAATGTGGCCGGCCCAGCGGAGTTGATGTTGGAGGACCATCGCTTCAATGCTGGTGGTCTTTGCTTCTTCCAGCACACTGACGTTTGTCCGCTTGTCTTCCCAGGAGATTTGCAGGATTTTCCAGAGGCAGCGCTGATGTTTAGGGCACCTTTTCTAGCCCCCTCTCCATGTGGGGTGAGCAGAGTGGGTCCTCAATAGGGCTGCTCAGTCGCGGATACAACTGCCGAACTACTCAACTGCCTCGGACCTTGAGGTAGAACGACTGAGTCCGTACCCACCGCCCATGTGCCAGTCTGTGACTAGGGGCTTCCAGATTTCACAGTCCTGCCCCCGTCGCCACTCGCTGATCGCCATGGGACTTTGGTTGCTTGGTTTTTATTTTCTTTGGAAGACGCCTGTGCGTGGGGTTTTTTAATGTGTGGAGGTCAGTGCACAACTGATCAACACACAGACTTCACAGAGTGAGGTTCCACTGGTGATGTAGTTTAACACAATGACCGTGGCTTCTCAGTCTGTTGCAGCCTTCTTCCGCCTTCGCAGCCGTTGTAACATGTGCCATGTTATCCTCCGCCTGCTCCGCCGTTGAGGTCTTTGGGTCTTCGGACTGTGCTTGGTCTGGAACCTCCCCCGCGGCCACTCCTGGGAGTGCACGACTCCAGTTGTTGTGCCTACAGGTTCATTGGAACGTGCAAGCCCCCTCACCACGACAAGGTGACAGTCCATCGAGGGGGTCTCTCACTACCTCATCCCATTGAGGGGGAAAGGCCTTCTCTGTGGTGGCCACTCGACTCTGGAACTCACTCCCAAAGGATATCAGGCATGCCCTGACATTGGCAGTCTTTAGGAGGAGCTTGAAAACATGGCTGTTCCCAGAATAGGAAACTCCAAGCACTTTGTCCCAAATGCACTTTACTAGAGATCTAGGACTGTCTGCACGCCCTACCTATCTCCAAAATATCTATCCATTTCACCTGGTCATGCCCAGCTTTTGAGAATTTTAACCATTACATCTGGCCCTGACACTTGATTTTTAATTGCGTTGTGTTGTTATTGATAATGTTATTGCTTGAGTTTTATTTACTGCTGTATTGTTGTTGTCTTGTTTATTGTTGTATTGGGTCTTGGCCTACTGTAAGTCACACCAAGTCCTTCGGGAGATGGTAGCGGGGTACAAATAAAGGGTTATTATTATTATTATTATTATTATTATTATTATTATTATTATTAAAGGCATGGGTGACCATCCTTTAAGACAATGTTTCTCAACTTGGGGATTGGGACCTCTGCGGGGGTCGCAAGGTGGTGTCAAGGGGTTCATCAAAGACCATAAGAGAAACTGTGTTTTCTGTTGGTCATGGGGGTTCTATGTGGGAAGTTTGGCCCAATTCTATCGTTGGTGGGGTTCAGATTGCTCTTTGATTGTAGGTGAACTATAAATACCAGTAACTACAACTCCCAAATGTCAAAGTCTATTTTCCCCAAACTCCACCACTGTTCACATTTGGGCATGTTGAGTATTTGTGCCAGGTTTGGCCCATATCCATCATTGTTTGTGTCTACAGTGCTCTCTGGATGTAGGTGAACTACAACTCCAAAACTCAAGGTCAATGCCCATCAAACCTTTCCAGTATTTTCTGTTGGTCATGGGGATTCTGTGTGCCAAGTTTGGTTCAATTCCATCATTGGTGGAGTTTAGAATGCTCTTTGATTGTAGGTGAACTATAAATCCCAGGAACTACAACTCCCAAATGACTAAATCAACCCCCCTCAACCCCATTTGGGTGTATTGGGTATTTGTGCTAAATTTGGTCCATTGAATGAAAATAAATCCTTCATATCAGATATTTATAATACGATTCATAACAATAGTAAAATTACAGTTATGAATCAGCAATTAAAATAATTTTATGGTTGGAGGTCACCACAATATGAGGAACTGTATTAAGGGGTCGCAGCATTAGGAAGGTTGAGAAGCACTGCTTTACAAGTATAGAATCACCCCTTTTATATCATCAGCAGTCCCGTTTTGAGTTCTGCCTCTCCATCACACTCACACTCACACATGGAGACTTAAGAGCTGGCAATAAATTCATCTTTTACATTCATAACATGCTCAGTATTACTTTTTGAAAAATTAGGAGAGGCAACAATATCCAAAAACCAAGAGATCTCTTGCCCTATCCAAATCCCCTTACATAAAAGGAGACTGACATCAGTTTAAAACCATTTGCTTCTCACAAATGCCAAGCTTGACCTGAGAATATTTCCCTTTTTACATCACCTTGACTCTTTAGCATCTGACTGCAAAACAAGTATTAAACTCCAAATCTAAGGCATAATTATTGCAGCCAAATAATATTAACTATGGATTGTTTTTGTTTTGTTTTGATTTTTTTAAAGGTTGCCAGGTGAAATAAGGGATGGGACTACTTTAATAGTTCTGTAGAAATTTCAGCAGACGTTGTTTGTGTGACAAGCAACACATGCATTTATGAAATGGACACAACCCTAGTTAAACACCAGCAGAGGCAGCCCCCCCCCAGTATTTTGCCCCCCCCAACCAATCACTGATATATATTTTCTGTTCTTTCGTGGGAGTTCTGTGTGCCATATTTGGTTCAATTCCATCATTGGTGGAGTTCAGAATGCTCTTTGATTTTAGGTGAACTATACATCCCAGTAACTACAAGAACTCACATATGTCAAGGTCTATTTTCCCCCAAGAGTGCCTCAAGAGTGCCCCTGGGCAAAATCAACTATACTGCGAATGCTTACTTTGCGTAATGGGTTGAGCTGCCCCTGAACACCAGGACACCTGAAATTCAATGTATATTTCTATTTGTCAGTACCTCTTTTGTACCATTTTATCTTATCACCTACAAGGGGTTTCTCCCACATACACCTCCAACCCTTTCTTCCTTGGAAAGATGAATGGCCATTCAAAGAAATATATTTGTACCAAATAAAATAACTTATCACTGTAGTGACAGAGCCTAGATAACATTATCCAGCTAGGCATATTATGGAAACAGTGAATTAATACCTTCTTTCAGATATCCTTTGTTGGCCAGACTCTCTATTAGGAGAATGCATTAGTGTGGGTTTTTTTTTTCAGACAGACATAAAACTATCTGTATATGTAATTGGCACCCTTTCTTCCTGTGCAAGTTACTGGCAATGTTTCCAACTGGCATGACCTAAACAAAATTCAACATCCATAGCTTGTTTACTTGATCTGTTTGCTCTAAAGCTTGCAACTGACAAGTCACAGGTTATCAGTAAGATGTCACTATTCCTTCTCCTAATCAGAATAAAAAAGTTATCTTTTTAAAGAAGTCACTATCTAAAAACAATATAAGGAAAAATGAAGTTACTTTATTGGATAATGAGCAATATTTTCCAATTAATTTAAACATTACTTCTTATAATGGATTTTTAACAAGAAGTATTTTACAATACTTTTTTCATGTTATTATTTTCTTCCTGGAGGGTAACTAACAAAAAGAATTAAAGAGTGAAGAGTAACAACAAATCACTGTGTTGTGTGGATTTCTAAGGACAGTAACTAATGAAACCAAATTGTTTTAATATACTTTGAATAAATAGCATATTAAAAGTACTTGGTCTAATTTGTTTAGATTCAGAGTTTTGATTTGGGATTACACGCACAACTGTTAGGATGAGGCATCTATTTGGCTGTTCTGAGGCAGCCATACCATCACTATCAACCCATTCCACCTAAGTCCATTTAATTCTCTTGGATGCCATACAATAGTTCCACATTTACTTTGGTCGGATCTACATTGTCATATAATCCAGTATCTGATCCCAGATTATCTGCTTTGAACTGGCCTTTCATGATACCCAAGATCTGATATTGGAGTTTGTTTGTTTTTTTTTTGTCGTGTCAGGAGCTCAAGTCGCTTCTGTTGTGAGAGAATTGGCCGTCTGCAAGGACGTTGCCCAGGGGACGCCCGGATGTTTTGATGTTTTATCATCCTTATGGGAGACTTCTCTCATGTCCCCACATGAGGAGCTGGAGCTAATAGAGGGAGCTCATCCTCCTCTCCCCAGATTCAAACCTGTGACCTGTCGGTCTTCAGTCCTGCAGGCACAGGGGTTTAACCCACTGCGCCACCAGGGGCTCCTGATATTGGAGATTACTCATGATGGCCATATATAATATGTGAGGGGAAGTCATAGAGAGGAGGAGCAAACTATTTTTCTACTGCCCTGGAGGCTAGGATGTCGAGCAATGGCAAACAACAGGAAAGGAGATTCCGCCTGAACATTAGGAAGAACTTCCTAACTGTGAGAGCTGTCCAGCAGTGGAACTCTCTGCTCCAGAGTGTGGTGGAGGCTCCTTCTTTTAGAGACTGGATGGCCATCTGTCAGGGATGTTTTGAATGCGATTTTCCTGCTTCTTGACAAGGGGTTGGACTGGATGGCCCACGAGGTCTCTTCCAACTCTATGATTCCATGATTCTATGAATCCCTTGACAAATGTAGAGCTGCCTTTGGCACTCCTCTTCCAAATTATTGTGTACAAGCAGGGCTGGAAAATCCAATTTTTGGTTAGAATTATTGCTTGAGATTTCTTGGCCAGTTGCTGAGACCTTAACAGTACCTCAACCATACAGAAATATAGCTACCCCTTCCACTGTGTCTAATTTTGTTTTGCCAAGCCTCAACAAGCCACACACAAATGGAAGTGAATTTTATTCTACTGATTAATTTCATGCATCATGTCTCTAATTCTTAACTGAAAATGTATTGAGAATAAGGACAATTTGGGTTGCTGGGTTGTCCATTTACCATCCACCACATAAGCATGTTTTTTTCTGGAATTAGTTACAGATAATGTCATTATGCAACACAAAAAATAGTAATATTATATGAGCACTTGTATCAATAGTAACAAGAACCTTAACAACAAATGCAAATTCAAGGGCAAATCTTTAGTTTGTCCTTGAATTTGTGAAAATTTGTGAAAATGAACACAAGTGTACCTTATGTCATCTTTTAGGCAGGTCATGCTGCAGTTTTCAGATGACTGGCTTCCAGATTGGCCTTAAGTGATGCTTAAGATTGGATATTGGATGTGCTCATAAGAAGGAGTGCTTCTACAAGGCTCATTTGCTAAAGCCAATTCTGTGAGTCATGGTCCTTTAAGGTTATATTTAATGCATACAGCAAGTTATCATCCTGTCATTAAAGTAAGACTCAATAAGGTGGTCCATTCCTGTCCTCCTACCTGAAAGACATTAGTCAGTAACAAAGCAACCATATAACCTTTAAAGCCCCCAAAATAGCTCTTTAGAGTTTAAAAGCAGACAAACACAAGAGACATAGAACATTACAGGTCAAGTATCTCTTATCCAAAGTGCTTGGGAACCAGAAGTATTTTGTAGTTTGGATATTTATTTATGTATTTGTTTGGATTTTAAAATGCCCGTTGTTACATGTAGGTAAATAATGAGATATCTTGGAGATGGGACCCAAGTCTAAACACAAAATTAATTTAAGTTTCATATACATCTTTATACACCAAAACCTAAAGTTAATTTGATTTTATTGAAATGAATGAAACAAAGTTTGTGTTCACTGTGTTCAAAGTCTATGTTCAAAGTTTGAACCATGAAAAAGCAAAAGTGTTATGATCTTGGACACCAATGTCATATTTTTGGATATTTCAGATTTCTTGCTAAGGAATGCTCAACCTGTATGGCCTTTTTAAAAGAAAAGCTATACATGGGGAAAACTTAAGTAGAGGAAATGAAGAAAGAATTCAGTTTTTTATGTAAAATTCAGGGAGATTTGCATGAATGATGCCTTCTGGACACAATGGTCTTTGGGTAGTTAAGTCCAACTAGCCAAAGGGGTTCAAATGCCATCCCCAGTATTTGTTCTTACCTTTTCCCCCGTTTTGTTACTCTTGATTCAGATCTGTTGGAGGAAGGTATCGCAGAACCAGGCTGAGTGAGAAATTGTGTGCCTTTCACTCATAAGTTCATCATGATGTGTTTGTTCCCTCTGGCAATTTTTGAGCACTTTGTGTCAAATGAAGATGCTTATCATGAACAGTGAGGACAAGAAAAACACAAAATGGTGACATATGATGAGTTAGCTCTGTTTGTATTTCTTAGAGGTCACTATGACAGCAAGAGTCAGTTAGCTCTGGTCAGCCTGGCATTGTGACATCATCCCATCCAGTGAATGACTAGACTCCTCTATATAAAAATTTAAAGATGTAGAAAGAAGAAATAAACATTTCCAGACACTCCTTGCTTTCTCAAAACTATTACCGTCCCCCTGCTCCCCAGCCACATTGGTAGAATTGGTCACCATGGTATCTTGTGTATCAATAAAAAAACTGGGGAAACCTATTTGTTCAGACGACAGTTTTCAAAATGTTCCAGCCACTGAGAGTAACAGTCTTAAAAGGCAATTTTCCTTATTCTGACCTACAAATTGCCTATAGCTCAGGTATTACTGATAGAACGAAGCCTTGAAAAATCAGAACCCAATGCTTCCCTAGGCAGAACGGAAAACAACACAGAACATGATGAGTATGGAATTCGTCATCCTGAAATTCTCAACTGTGGAACCACAGACGAAGACGACTGGGGTGGTTAAAATGTTATAAAATCAATTGTGTGAGTTAGAAAAAGGAAACTAGTTTGCTTGGCAGTATTCCAAAGCAAGCAAATGTGTGCCTACCAACTTGCCAATATACTATTTGTATTTATGCCCCAGGATTTAAACTAATCACCAGTAAGGAAATTCTACTTCCTTAAAAAAATGTTGTTACACAATCTGATACTACAGTTAACTCAACAGGTAAACTCAGCAATTGAGAAAGTTCCCTTCCTCCCCCTCAATCCCTGCCCACAAAGACTGGTTAGTCTCCTGAGAAACAGCTCTTCCAGTGAACTTATGTAACCGTGAACAGGATCTGTGACCATGCACTGCAGGAACACTGTGAATCATAGATAGGACCGAATTAGTTAAAAGTAATCACTTTAATGTTACATTGGAAATTGATATCTTAGTTACATTTATTTTAAAAACCAATTCACATGGGTTGCATTTTCTCATTAAATTAATTGCATTATTAAGACATTAACTATGTTAATGATTAACGAAGAGAGGAACAATGCTTGAGAGACAACACATTTTACAATCCCCCCCCCCCCACCTCCCCTGAAAACCCAGTTGTTTTGGACTTTGCTAAATTGCTTAGTTTTTTGCGAATATTTCAGGTTCCAGGAATTACAACTGTTAGGATTCAAGATGCAAATCAAATATTCTTATTCTTGATAAGGATACGTTCTCATAATTCACTCCAAGACTAAAATATTTTAACCAAACGTTAGGAAAAACCCTGCTACTGGTAAGAGCTGTCTGGCCATCAAATCTGCTGACTTGGAGTTTGATGGAGTCTGCTTTTTTGGAGTTTTTTTGAACAGATGTGTGCTAAGCCATCTGTTGAGAGTGATATGATTGTGTATTTCTGCATGGAAAAATGGGGTTAGACTGGATGGCTCATGTGATACTATAAAATTGTACAGAAAAGTAGGAAAGAGATGTGTTTCTTTTTTGTTTGTTTGTTTGTTTTGTTTCTAGCATCCCAATGATTTTCCTGTGATCTACACAAGACATTGCTTAAAGTTGCTTCATTCAACCCAGCAAACTGAATTCTGAACCCTTTATCACTGGGAGCCTTTCTAAGGTGCATTCAGGAATCTGAAGATAAATGTCTCCTCGTCAGTAGAGCCATCCTCCGTCTTTCTCTCTGTCAAACATTCAGACATCCAGAGATAAAACAACACTAGTTATTCACAATGCAATCTTGCATGATACTGAACCACCCTCCCTCTTCTCCTTCTAAAGCATCTGCCTGTCTAAAGACCTCATCACATGGATGTTTCCCACCATTTATTCTCAATTTTCGCACACTGGCAAACCAGAGTCCCACAAGGCCATCCTATGATGCACAGCCACTACTAGTGGCCGCCCATGGGAATCTGTCTTGCCAACATGCTGCAAGGGAGAGAAGACTCTGTTTTCAGGAGTCAGGTAATACCTGACTCCAGAAAATGGAGTCTTCTCTCCCTGATTCCAAAAAAACAAGGGGAAATGAGGAAAAGCAGGAAGAAGACAGGAAAAGGTTGTGAGATGGCTGGCCATCCCTGAAGATGGGTCTTCCTGGGAGATAAAAGGATAAGGTGGTTTCCCCACTCTACCCAACACTTTACTAAGAAATCACATCACAGATTAAGTGAGAATTTGAAAACAGTTTCCATTTCAAATCTTGTGGCAGAGGAGGAATATCTCATTTCTTGAGTATTTGTATGTTTTCAATGAGTGTTTCTCTCATTTGTTCTTTTTCTTAATCTTTTTATAGATTCGGGTAAGAGACAGGAAGATCACAAAGCAAGAAGGCCATGATGCAAACAGTCCTAGCTGTGTGGGCAATTGTCTTGGTAATTTTTGCTGCAGTGTTGGTAATGAGCTTTTTCATGTTTCTCCCTCCTGCTGTTGTGTTGATCTGGAGAATGAAGGCAGTGTCACAGATTTCTTTGGATGGAGCTGTGTAGCCTCCAGCATTGCAAGGGACTATCTGAATTTCAAGACCAATGTGACTGCTACTTGAATGATCCCAGTTTGACTGCAGAGGCCTAAGGTGTATATATATAACAGAAACAATGGATGCCAATATTGAAGAGCCTAGATATAAAACCCTGGATAGCCAGCATTTATCCATCCCCTTTGCTTTATTTTCTGCGTGGGATGATTCAAGATTATGAATGGAAAGAAAAGAAATTGGTTCTTCAATTCAATTTAAGCAGCTACCCCACCAAAATTCCTAGAAGAGCACTGTGTAATATGATGTCCCATGGATTGCTGTCATCATATAAATCTTCAGCTGCCAAGATATGACACATTTCTGGGCATAACATTGCCTCCATGACCCACCACAGTTGAAGACTCCAATGATTTTCAATTTACTGATGCTGGAGGAAACCCTACAGAGTGCAATGGTATGATTTTCTAAGTGGATGTGAATAGGTTGAACTGTCTTGATTATGGCCCAGTGAAGTCTTCTGTGTTTTCAATGTTTGATTTTATTTTATATTGCTGTGTCATTTATTATTTTGATTTTGCATTTTATGTGATTTTTTGTTGCTACTATGTTTTTGCGTTATATTATGTGGCCTCATGTAAGCCGCACCGAGTCCCACTGGGGGAGATGGAGCGGGGTATAAATAAAGTTTTATTATTTTTATTATTTCGCTTACATGCAGTATTAAGAAGAAATAATGCAAGCAAATGGAATGTGTGAGATGTAGGTTTGTATCTTTGTGCCAATCATGCCTCCATGTATTGCTTTGACCCCTACTACATTGACAGTACATGCAGCTTGGAGCTAGTGTAAGAGGAACTGGTTTTGCTATGTAGGCAATCATCTTGCCATGCTTGGAACCAGTTTGAAGACAAGGAAGATGGCAACACTTTCCACAGAACCTGATTTCAAACTAGTTTCAGGGGTTTTTTTTTAATTTATTTCTAGGAGAAATACAAACTACAAGAGAGGAGATTCCATCTGAACACGAGGAAGAACTTCCTGACTGTGAGAGCCATTCAGCAGTGGAACTCTCTGCCCCAGAGTGTGGTGGAGGCTCCTTCTTCGGAAACTTTTAAACAGAGGCTGGATGGCCATCTGTCAGGGGTGATTTGAATGCAATATTCCTGCTTCTTGGCAGTGGGTTGGACTGGATGGCCCATGAGGTCTCTTCCAACTCTTTGATTCTATGATTCTATGAGAGATGTGCAACAGCTCAACAGAGGCATACTGGGTGGGGGGGAAAGGAGAATGACAGCTACCAGCAGAGGAAATCAATTACCCCCTCTCAAAACATTGATCCATCCCCTGAGCTTTAGCAGGGCCTTTTTGCTGAACAGATTTTGCCCTGGATATACTGGGATCCTCTGCAGCGCATTATATGACTTGTATTGGACCTTCTTGTAACTTTTTTTAATTCACTATTGCTCATTTGATTCATGCTGCAGCACACATTGGATACCGTGGTCTTGAATCAGCTTTGAGCTGTATTATATGGTCAGTGTAGCTAGGCCCTTTATGCTAGCACAGGGCCCAGTGGGTTTGTGATTGTGTTATTTTGGAGCTGGCATATGGTATTTACAGTTTTTATGGTGCAAATTGTTGATGCATCATTAGGCAACAGATTGCAAAATTTCTTGTGCTACTTCTTCCCATAGTTTCTTCATACACAAACATGGAATCTAACGCAATTGCCCCAGCATGGACTTTTACCTATTTTAAGTTAAATTTAGACCAGTATGTCTGTGTTCATAATGAAACTCAATCAAATATTGTATTCATTTAATGCAAGTTCATATCTACACTATATATAGGATGAATGAAAGTCCTTAAACAATAGTCAAACTTGCTTTGTTTATTCAATATATTTCAATTTTCTCTTGAATTGGTTTTACAATAATGAGTCATTTGCTGTTAATGTCTGGACACATTTTGCACTTTATTAAAAAAATAAAATTATTTTTCTTATTTTGTTACCAGAATTTTGGAAAATAATTTGATAGAAATCTTGGTTGGTGTCACTATGGTTTAGTTTTACAGAGAATTTTTTTGGTGGTGGGTTGAGAATGGAGAACAGCTATCAATATTCATTGACTAATTCTGGGGCAATGCTTAGTGTTAGCAGATAGGAAACCATAATGTCAGTAATATGGTCAACCCATTCTGGCTTTTAGTCTGAACCTTAAAGTATTGTTTCAAAATGCTGAGCTTACTTAAGAGATAGATATCTCCTTTATCGTTTGGACTAAAACTCAGAGCACATTCTTTCTCCCATGGATGTGGAAGCCAGTACTGGCTACATTATGAACGGGGCAAGATCTGATTGGGTCCACAACATTTACTTTTCCCATTGGCTCCTTTCTGCAATCACAGACAACATGCTATGTAGATCTTGCCTTCTTGAATGAACAACAGTGGAGATTTGAGATTTTCCCTTCCCTTTGGTGCCTCCACTGCTCAATGCCATGTCACTATCTCTTCCTTGGCTCCTGTGAAGTGTGAGTGGCTATTGCGCTTAACTGAAGAATAATTCAATCTTCCTTTTTCTGGATACTCACCAGGCAAAGGGGAATCATTCAAGAATGTGGCCAGGATATATAATATCATGCATGGGTGATTGGGAATGAAGTTATATTAAGCTTAAAAAAGTTCTTTAGAACCTAAAATTGGTCTCAAAAGCTGGTATTCTGTTGGGGATTTATGCATATTAATATATATATATAGTAATAATAATAAAATAAAACTTTATTTATATTTCACCCTATCTCCCTGAGGGGACTAGTATGTAAATGTGCATTGCATCTTTGGATTTATATTACACATTGCAATTGCTTAACAGGTTTTTGCCTTGACCATTGATCCATATACATTGCACTACATTGGTATTCAGTACAGGGGTTGCAGAATGCCTATGTAATATAACTCCACCAGTTGGAATTTATTACATTACACAAGCAATGTAGAGACTTGATGATAGTTTCTAATTTGTTGGGGAGTTCGAAATGGCAGAAAACCATTCTATTTTGTTTTGAATTTTGGGTGTCTCCCACATTTTGTTTTTGAGAAGATTCTGAGAGATTAGGACAGGATTCATACTTCAAAACCCCGAGTTCTGTCCATTGGTGCTAATTGGGAACCAATCACTTTTATGGCTATCAGGATGAAACTTAGCAGAAAGGCACCTTTTACTATGTTTGGGGACTTGTAAGGAGGTTTAAAAAATGGGAAAATGTGACCAAAAAACTAATAAAATTATTTCTAAAAGGGTTAAAAAAACCCAGAAATATGCCTACTGGGCTTGTTTCAAGAGAGAACCAGTAAAGAAGATATAGAAATTTACCAATATAGTTTTGTTTCTGTGAGAATAACAATAACAAAGTCTTGGAAGGGGGAAAATGAACTATACATTAAGGATTGGAGAAGAAAATTAGTCGAAAATATTCAAATGGCCAAGCTCTCAAATGGCATAAGGGCTGGAAACAATGACGAGTTTGTTAGAAAATGAAGACTTGCCTTTGGGTATTTAAAAAAGAAGATAAAAATAGATTTTGAAATAGCTGCACAAGGAATTTATTAACGTAATGACGGGAATAGAGTATTGTTAGATACTAGTTCCGTATTGTGTGGTGTCAGAAGTCTTGGGTGAGGATTCACAGGTGGAAACGGGTGGGGGTGGTGAGATTGGGGAAATAATATTTGTTCTTTGAGTGTTGAATTTCATCGATTGTATGCTTTTTTCACATAACACAATAAAATTGTTGTTTATTTTTAAAGGAAGAAATTTAGCACACTTATAGGAGACATTTACGACTGTAAGCCTACCAGGTTTCAGAACGTTTCACTCATCCACTGATTTTTTTGGAATTTTGAAAACATTTTTACAAATAACATTTAAAAAAACAAAAGAGATATTTATTTGAATTTGCCAACAGTGACAGAAGATGAGTAGGGCATCATTCCTGCAAAGTTTCAGAATATTTCACTCATCAACTGATTTTTTTTGGTAATTTTTCAAAATGTTTTTACAAATAACATTTTTAACAAAAAAAACAACCAAAAGAGGTATTTATTTGAATTTGTCCATCATGACAGATCATGAATAGGGCATCATTCTTGCCAAGTTTCAGAAATATCCAGTTATCCACTGATTTTTAGATATTTTTTTCCATTTTAAGCACCTTGGGCAAGTCACACTCCGCCTCAGAGGATTTAAAAATTATTTTTTTCCAATTATCAAAAAGAAACTTGCCACACTTGTAGAACACATTTATGACTATAAGCTTGTAGAAATTTTAATTTTAAGATTTTTTTTCAATTACAATCTTTTCATTTGGGGTGGACTAGATGGCTTCTGAGGATTCCTTTGGGAAATTTGACAGGTTTGTTTTTCTGTCACTTTTAGGGCTACCAGTATGACACTTGGGACACTTGTATGACACATTTATGCCTGTAAGTCTGCCAAGTTACATGACATTTCACTCATCCACTGATTTTTTTGGATTTTCTCTTACAAGTAACTTTTAAAAAAATCAAAAGGGTTGTCTTTCAAAAAATTGCCCATAGTGACAGCAAATGAAAAGGGCATAATTATTGCACAATTTTAGAATGTTTTGCTCATACACTGATTTTTGGGAACTTTTTAATCTTCTCTCTTTCCTACTGAAAGGAGACAACAATGTGTGGGGGGGAGGCTAGGCTTTGGCTAGCTACCCAGTGGAGCTGGTGGAAGCTATCTTCTAGTTTCTGCCCCTGACCAAAGGACCACTGAGAAGATAATTCCCTGGAAGAGTATTGTGGCATGGCAGGCCCGTAGCCAGGATTTTGATTCGGGGGGGGGGGGGGCTGAGTCTGAGTGAAAGAGGGTCTACCCTAGCAAACCTTTTTGTATCATTACCCCAATACCCCCATGCATATGAGATATATTGAGCATGGTGATCAGATCATGATATGAATAAACATAACAGTTTAAATAATCTACCAGTAAGGCCTTTTCGCAGACCACCATGAGAATTTCGGGGGGGGGGGGCTGAAGCCCCCCAACAAGCCCCCCCCCCCCCCCAGCTACATGCCTGTGGCATGGGAAGACCACCCTGGCTTTAGCTATCAATTGGACACAACACACCTGCTGCATGATTGATTTCCCCTTCCCATCCATTTTTCTTTTGTGTTGTGTCTATTAGATAAAACTGAAGACTCACGCTATCTCTTCTTTTAATCTCTTAGAAATTTTAAGTGATTTATATGTGTTTAAATTATAATAAAGTCCAAATTCTGTCCAGGATTTAATCTTTTTAGTGTGTATCCTTCAGCGACTTTCCTCCCAGGACTCTTCAGAATGCAAACAGGGCAAGTTGAAAGTACTACAGAAGAAGCAGAATATTTGTTACTCAATGGCCAATTACTTTCACATTATTTTCTCTAAGAGCAGCAAGATACAAGAGTACCTACTATTGCTTCCTTCAACCCGCCCATGTCCGAGTCAGCAGTGTGATGCAACAGCTAATTACATAAGTCAGCAATGTGATGGGACAGCTAAAAATGCTGTTGATGCATTTCTAGCCTGCATCAACAGGAACATAGTGTCTACGTCAAGGGAACTGATATTATACTCTATTTTCCTTTGGCCAGACTTAACCTGTGTGCAGTTCTGGGCACCACAGTTCAAGAAAAATGTTTACAGGTTGGAACAAGTCCAGAGGAGGGTGAGCAAGATGATCAAAGAGCTGGAACATGTACTCTATGAGGAATGGCTTGGGAGTTGGGTATGTTTAGCCTGGAGAAGATAGTCATGTTTATATATTTGAAAGTATTTCATATTGAAGATAGGCTTGTTTTCTGCTCCTCCAAAGAACAGGACACTTAGCAACATATTCAAACTATAATATTAGGAAGAATTTTCTGACTGGTAGACCTGTTCGCCAGTGCAATATGCTGCATCAGTGTGATGGAGTTTCCTTCTCTGTAGGTTTTAAAACAGAGATTGGTTGGACAATGCCTTCAATTATGGATTACTGCATTGCAAAGAATTGGGCTGGTTACATTTGTGGTCTCTTCCAACTCTATGAAATGAAACATGAGTTTATTATATATCTTGCTTTTCTCCCCATAATGAAAATGCAGTGGGAGACAGACACCATGAGTATATTTGACATTTCTATGACATGTCACAGCCTTCTCTAGTTCAATACTGAGAATGACACACAACAGGCTTACTGATTTTACTGTTCTTAGCCTGATGATAAAATAAGCATAAAGTAAGACAAAGCAACCACGGCACACAGTAGACATTTCATTGGACATATGGCCTGACAAACACACTGTGTTTGATCAGAGACATGCTATGTGGCTTCCAAAGAAAAAGACAACACAAATAAGCAAGAGAGAATTTATTTGACAAAAGAAGGGCTTGTCCAGACTTGCTGTCAGCCTCATGTATCAGTTGGCACTGCTGCAACATTCCAACAAAACACACAGAGAGAAATTGAATTGTCATATATTTTTATTGACCTTTGAAACTGCATAGGTGGGAGAGTTTGCAAATTTTAACCAGAGTATGAAGTACAAAATTATTTCCTTCAATTCCCTTGGAGGAAAAAAAAATGAGGCAGAAGATGTCTGGCACAATTTCTGGTGACTCATGGTAGCCACTGTCAGGTAACATTATGTATACATACCCTAAAATGTACAAAACCTGAGAAAAAATCTAATTGTCGTTTCACTTTTGCACAATAGAACAGTACAGTCAGCCCTCTCCAACCATTCATCAGATTCAACTATTCTCCAAAAGGATTTCCTCCAAAGACACAAAACCTTGATATTTCCATTTTATATAAGGAACAACATTGTTATATAAGGAACACAATGTTGAGGCTCTGCACAGTATTTTCTCCCCTTCCCACTCTCTGGCTGCTTCCGTCCCCCAAATGGACATACAAAAGCTACCAACATTGCCTATGATACTCCTGCTGTGGAAACAACTTGTGTGCTAATTATTTAGAGCATGCATCTCAGATTTGTTCAAAAGCTGCTCTGCTTTTCTCCTAAACGAGGAACTGTGAAGTCTGTTCTGTTAGCAGTTTAAAAAATATTTAATTTAGGAGACAGAGTTCATAATGGGGGGGGGTAATACTCTCATCTGTGTCCCACCTCCCCCTAACTATACTCCTACAGCCAACCTTGCTTGTCTCACTTTAGCACAATACTCTGCTTCCAGCAACCAAGTTGGAGGCTGGATGGCCATCTGTCAGGGGTGCTTTGAATGTGATTTTCCTGCTTCTTGGCAGGGGGTTGGACTACATGGCCCATGAGATCTCCTCCAACTCTATGATTCTAAGTGTTTCGGGGAAGCATAAAGAAGTCATGAGGGAAACAGTTCTCATCTTCTGTTTGTTCTCAGCAGTTAGCTTTCAAGGCTATACTAGCATGAATGTGGATGTTTCAACAAGTTAGTATGGCTGAGAGCAGGCACTGATTATCATGGGAGGAGATATGAGGTTTGGGTGAGTGGAGCCAGGGGAAGAAATAATGAAGATGACTTGTGGGGGAGATACACACACCCCTTATTGAAGGCACCATGCACCTCTGCCTTTTGGACAAAGAGGTGCAGGCATATGAGGTGGAATATACAGTTTCTTATGGCCCATCTATACTGTATGGGGTGCAACTCTGGTGCTGGGCCGGCCCCGGTGGTTGGCTACATTGTCCACCTCCATCCTACCAAAGAAGCAGGATGGAGTTCAGGCCATCCAGGATGGTCATCCTTATCTGGATTGTTGTTTGACATCACGGCAGTTGGTCCTGGAACTCTAAAGAGCTTGTGACTGTTGCTAGGTGCCTTTGTTGACATCAGCAAAGATACCACCATAATCTCGGGAGAAAAGGGGCTGATTTCTTTTTTTTTAAGACAGCAAATGTGCCCTGTGATGGCCACACGCTCTCAGGACCTTCACAGCTGACTGCTGAAGCAATAAAAGAAAACAAAAGTAAGTGTCATCTCCCTTTCCTTGTGCCACAGAGTTCAGGGAAGAGAGGATGGTGGTAATGGCCGGTATAGGCAGTGGACTGGTTTAAATTACAACTGATTTAAATTAAAAACTGACACCAACCTCAAAGTACAGAACAAAAAAGATTTGGCAAAAGACCAAAACACTTCCCAAATTCTACTAAAGTAGGTAAATGCAGGTTAACCGGTTTTATTCCCATGTTGGGAGCCTGAAGTCCCTGAACAACATGTGGATGTCCAGGAGCAACATCTCACTTGATTCTGCATTTGTGGCCTATGTAGATGAGCCCTCAGATATTTAAAATTTCTTCATTTAAATCCCATTGTTAGCAAGATTCTGCTGTTCAATTTTCCCAATGCATCTGCTTGGCAAGCTGATGCCTCTCCACCGATTTCATCCTTTTCTAGCTGAAAGGAATCTTTCTCCCTTAATTTTAAGAAGCTAGGAGGAGTCTCAGAATGACTTAAGTGCCATCCACAGCATAATTGTATCCAACATAAAACCTACTTGAAAAAAAATCATGAGTACATACAGCTGTGCAAACTTCACCACTTACTAACAGAAGAAATCCCCAGTACGTGGTTACTAAGGGAGAGATTGCAGTTTGACCACATGCCAAGAAAGCCAGGATTGTCTGTCCTGTTAAATACAGAGGGGATTTGAGTGGATGCAGCTTTTTATGGAGGATATAAAAAAGCTGCACCTGCTGAAATTCCAACTTAGTTTTTGTCAAAATGTTATTAACATTTGCCTTCCCATGAAGGGACTCTCATGGTCATGAAAGATATTACTTAAGATCAGCCAGTGACTAAAAATGAAATCAGGTAAACATCTAACTTGCATCTAATATGTTGATATGGATGCAATCTGTTGGTGGTGAAGGATTGTGTTCGCATTCATCCATATTATACATTTATAGGCATATTTACATTTTTTATAACTTGTTTTTCTTTGAATTGCTCTTATGATCTCTCACAATTTCTCCTTAAAGATGTCTAGAAAATCTTAAAAGAGTGTTAAACATTCATTTAAAAAACCTTAGTTTCCTTCACAGACTAAACTAGAATTCCACAACGAAAAGGCACTATTGAGCCAAACGAAAATCCAAAGTCTAAACAGATGTCAGAGCCTTCTTCCTTTTCCCTGCCCAAAATAGGCTGCCCTAGGAAATATCACATCAATAATTCTCCCAAATCATGCTATTGGATAGGAAAAACAAGACATCCCTTCTTATAAGAAAAAATGTTCAAACAGGGAGGTACATCATGATGAATTCACCTCAATTGGCAAACCTGATTTAAAAAATAAAAATTCTATTCACCTTCACTGAGTATCACTCATTAATGAATATTGTCATTTTCAGTTGTAATGTTAGCTGCTTAGTTTTTTTTATTGCTTGCGCTTTGTGAAAGGAGTAGCAATAGAAAACAGAACACAATTTCGCCTAATTAATTACTTAATGTTTTGGAGGTTTTCACTACATAAACAAGTCAAGCGTGTATTATGCCACCATCTAGTGGATGGTTGAGCTACATACAAAGAAATAGAAGAATTCTTAAATCTCTTCTGGAGGTTGTGGTTGAACTCTCCTTGTCTGTTTTGTATGTCAGTGATGATGTCCCAGTGCCTATTTTAAAATCCAAATGGTTTTGAAACTAATAATAACCAGGGTCAAATCAAATTGGTATATTTTGACACACCAATGGCTATTTAAAATCCCATGTGTGTGCGCGCACGTGTATGTATGTATGTATGGCAATGGTTCTCAACCTGGGGTCCCCAGATGTTTTTGGCCTACAACTCCCAGAAATCCCCAGCTAGTTTACCAGCTATTAGGATTTCCTGAAGGCCAAAAACATCTAGGGACCCCAGGTTGAGAACCAGTGATGTATGGGTATATAGGTAAAGGTAAAGGTTTTCCCCTGACATTAAGTCCAGTCATGTCTGGGGTGTGGTGCTCATCTCTATTTCTAAGCCAAAGAGCCAGCGTTGTCCGTAGACACCTCCAAGGTCATGTGGCCAGCATGATCGCATGGAGCACCCTTACCTTCCCGCCAGAGCAGTACCTATTGATCTACTCACATTTGCATGTTTCAAACTGCTAGGTTGGCAGAAGCTGGGGCTGACAGCGGAAGCTTATGCCCACTGCGCTACCGGGGGCTCCCTGTGTGTGTGTGTGTATGTATGTATGTGTGTGTATTATATATACACACACACACACACACACACACACACACACATACACATATCCACTCCTGATGCAAAAAGATGAATTCACAAAGGCACTGAGTGGGCCGGCAATTTTCCATAACTGAAAAACAGCACTGCTAGCAAATTATGCTCAAGATACTGTGACTAGATTTAGGCTAGAACATGTATCAGCCAACGATGATCAATAATAAAAAAATTATATAGCACCATCCTATGCATGTAATGTTTTCATAGCAAAGTAAACTACTGAGTTAAGAATATTGTGATACACAAACATGTCACACCCCATTCCAAACAGGGCTTCCGTTCCCTTTGAATTTCAAGCAGAATGAGAATCCTTTAAGTTCATATTGACAAGAGTTATCAGGTAAAATAAGGGACAGACCTCCTTTTCCTTTAACATCTATGTAGAACTGTATGTGCAACATGATTCACAATCAACACTTGATGAAATTTCCTCTTCTACACAATTATTAAAAGGACACGATCCTTGATCCATATGTCATCTGGCAAACCTGAGCCCATTTTTTAAAAAATGCAGTTGTGGCAAGGGAAACTTTGCTTGCCAAGCCTCTGTCCTTGCAATGGTTCTGTTAAAAGGAAAATGCAGAGCTGTAAACTGGCTGATTACTACAAAGTGATATGAAATCCAGCTCTCCATCACTTCCTTTCCTTTACCTCCCTGACCCAGTCACCTATTCAAAGTTCCTCTCATGAGGCCTTATATGTGTTCTTTTCCTCCCAGCATCCATTGGATTTTGACACAAGACAGTTATGCCACCTAAAGCAGAACCCAAACACCCCTAGTAAAGGTAAAAGTTTTCCCCTGACATTAAGTCCAGTCGTGGCCGACTCTGGGGATTGGTGCTCATCTCCATTTCTAAGTTGAAGAGCCGGAGTTGTGCGTAGACACCTCCAAGGTCATGTGGTCGGCATGACTGCATGGAGCGCCATTATCTTCCCGCCGGAACAGGAATACCCCTAATTCTCCCTTGATTTTAATGCTTCTTTCGGACCATAGTCCCAGCCTTCATCTATCCCAGGAGTATGAACCCTGCAGCACCCAAATGCTGGTGAACTGTAACTTCCAGATTTCTTTACCTATAATCTCCAACTGTCCCAAAATTTGGTAAGAGCAGTCCCGATTAATCCTATCATTTCACTTTTTCAGCTGCTTCTAAAATGTCCCAGTTTCTTTCTTCTTAGTTCTTGGGTTCCTTCAAATGCTCTAAGCCTCAATCTGCAAAAGTAATTTGCACTCAATTAAGGAAAGGAAGAGGTGAAATGGGAGTACAATTTTGCCCTCCCCAGTAGGCTCAGTGCCCTTCCACACAGCCCTATATCCCAGAATATCAAGGCAGACAATTCCACCATATCTGCTTTGATCTGGATTATCTGAATCCATACTGCCATATATTCCAGTTCAAAGCAGATGTGGGATTTTATTCAGCTGTGTGGAAGGAGCCTCAGACAAAAGCAAATTACAGCAATCTCTTCTTGCTTGGGTGTTCTTACCGATTAATAACTTTTGCCATCTTAACCACACTCTGTTGTTCCTTGATCACATACGTCTTGGTTTTCCTTTGTGAAACATCAGAGGCTATGCTTCCCACTAGCTAAGGCTGCTGTGACTTGCAGTTCAACAACATCAAAGGGACAGCAGAACTGCAAACCCTGATTGATCTCCTCCCCATAATGGTGGCACCAGTAACAGGCCTTTTCACCATGCTGCAAGGCAGTTTCCTCCTTAGTGGCCTAGTGCAGTGCTTCTCAAAGTGGTGGTCCATGTACCACTATTAATCCACCAGTTGGTTGCTGATGCTCTGTGCATTTTCTGATGTAGTCAATATGATGCCAGTCTGTGTCACATTGAAGGGGGAAACCCTACTATGCATTCTGCCTAACAGAAAGATTAAGAAGCAGTAGTGCAGTGTGCCGTCAAGTATTTGCCTCTCAGCTTCTTTATCCTGTACTTTTTAAAAAGTTTATTGTCTTGCCTGCATCATTTTCTTCAACCATCTTGTCTGTAGAGAGACCCTGTTTCCACTCTGCTTTCTAGGCGTTCACCTGCTTGCTTATTTGTATTACCCCTTTTTTGGCTAACATCACACAGCCCCTTCTATTCCAAGGTTATGTGTAATTTCTCTTCCAGCTCCACAATTAACTTTTCACTTCCTTCACAAAAGGCACACTATTTCAATATTTCTATTGAAAACATCCTCGCACTCTGATGTTAGAATGCCATGCACAACTATGAAATCTCACAGCTCAGCCAATAGTGGGGGTACGTGGTTTGCAAGCAACCATTTTCCTTTGCTCCCCTGTCCCTTTGTATAGAAAAAAGTAGCCCTGCTGGGATGAGGCTCTAACAATTTGACCAATCATGTAAGCATATATACAGAAGGCACCAGGCATGCACCACTCTGAATGTTTCTGCCACAATGCCATTACAAAAGAGAAAGCTACACGCTTCTACTTTAAAAAAAAATACTATAATAGCAGACAGCTGGCAAAGCATATTTAAAGCCTGATAAAATCCTTTGGATAAGATAAGACTCGGTTATAGAACGATACTCTTCCTCCACATCAAGAGCCTACCAGGTCAGAACAAAAAACGGTGCATGGAATTGATAACTGTCCAGGAACAATGAACAAGTTTCCTGAATCTGTGGAAATCTGGTTTCTCATTTGATTATAAGAAAGGAGACGAGCTTGTTTGTAGTCCAGTGTTGTATGGTTTGACTGTGGGGTCAAGTTCTCAATCATCTTTCTAAGTGGAACTGAAAAATTTAGCAGCAACAGGAGAAAAAAATATCCACCTGCATTTTCATTTTTTTGTAGATTGTGATGCTGAGAATACAAATCGTGATAGTTTCCTTTTTTTCCCCAATTTTCTAAACTTAGATGATGGT
Organism: Anolis sagrei ordinatus; assembly: GCF_025583915.1. Taxonomy (NCBI): domain Eukaryota; kingdom Metazoa; phylum Chordata; class Lepidosauria; order Squamata; family Anolidae; genus Anolis; species Anolis sagrei. The sequence goes on along the minus strand of NW_026846588.1, from coordinate 122,374,352 downwards.
CAATGGAAGCACCCTTTGTAGTGAAATCCATTCCTTTTGAGCTTGAGCTCAAGATAGTTAAAAAGCCAGTTTCTTGGGTACTTCCCAAGAAAATTCACTTCTTCCAAAGTGACCGTAACAGGCAGTCTTCTGATAGATTGGCTTCTTCAAATCCAGATCTCTAATTCAATGTAAAAGAAAGAAAGAAAGAGTCAGTAATAGCTAGACTATAAAATTATGACATGTCTTTTTTTTTCCTTCATGGCATGCAGAGATATTTTATAGCAGTTGCAAGCAGCTGCTTTGAAAGCCAAAGATGCCTGCTTTGTGAGTTAGTTGCCACATATGTGTCAGAGAAAACAGCTGCCATGCACAAGGCAACGGGTCTAGATATTTATGGGGAAATCTATAGGGTGAATTTGCACCAGTTTATTTCTGGGAATAATGCTATCATTATATTGGTCATTTGTGGGGGTTTGCTGGAAAGTACGGGTGACATTAAAGAAGAATTTATTTATTTATTTATTTTGTATACCGGCCTTCTCACCTCTCTTGAGGGACTCAGATCAGTTTCCAACCATAATATCACATACAATCAATACAACATCATAATACATATTACAGTAAAACATTAAAACAGCAATTACAATCAATAACTATAAATAACTATAATGGTCAGTCGTCACACTAAAATCGTTGCTCATCATCCTCCAACCATATCTCAGGGTGTTGGCTCACTCGTCGAATGCCTGTCTCCATAACCAGGTCTTCACCTGTTTCCTAAATGTCAGGATAGATGGGGCGGTTCTGATCTCCAGTGGGAGAGAGTTCCAGAGTCGAGGGGCCACCACCAAGAAGGCCCTGTCCCTCGTCCCCACCAGATGCGCTTGCGAGGCCGGTGGGACCGAGAGCAGGGCCTCTCCAGACGATCTTAATAATCTTGATGGTTCATAGGGGAGAATACGTTCGGAGAGGTAAACAGGGCCGGAGTCGTTTAGGCTTTATAGGTTAACACCAGCACTTTGAATTGTGCTCGGAAGCTAATTGGCAGCCAGTGGAGCTGGTGTAACAGCGGAGTGGTGTGCTCCCTGTACCCAGCACCCGTTAGTAGTCTGGCTGCCGAGCGTTGGACTAGCTGCAGCTTCTGGGCAGTCTTCAGAGGCAACCCCACGTAGAGAGCATTGCAGTAGTCTAAATGGGATGTAACCAAAGCGTGGACCACCGTGGCCAAGTCAGACTTCCCAAATTTTAATTGTGCAAAAGCTCCCCTGACCACCGCCGAAACCTGGGGCTCCAGGCTCAGCGATGAATCTAGGAGAACTCCCAAACTGCGAACCTGCGCCTTCAGGGGGAGTGTAACCCCGTCCAGCACAGGCTGTAACCCTATACCCTGTTCGGCCTTTCAACTGAAAAGAAGAACTTTTCCTGCAAATGCAATGTTTTCTTATGTGGACTTGGAATGCCCCAGCTTCCAGTTTCCATCCAAAAAGGAAGGCCTGTCTTATGGTTGATCTGTTGTAGCTCCTCATATATATTTCCCTGGCTCAGAGCTTATATTTCAACATTAGGATAGTCTACCCTTTGAAATCAGGACTCACTATCTTGCTGGCATAATTCCATGAGCTATAAAAAAACTGCCAGATCAATTCTGAGCAAGACTCTGGAGCTCTCAGAGAAAGCAAAATTCTGCACCTATATAAGCAGCACAAAATCTTCCCGGATGAGGAAGAGAAAGGAATGGTTTTGTCTTTAACCATATCAGTGGCTAGAATGTTTAAATTCATCAACATAACATAATCATTGTTCATTTGCACGTCATGAAGGATAGTTTCTGTTAATTTGATACATTGCTGTTCTTATAATGATTAGCTGTTTTTATTGATGATTTAATTTGTTTCTATTGTAATGATTTTGTTTATTGTTTACACTGTTATTGTGTGTAAGCTGCTCCAAGTCCCTTAGGGAGATGGTAGCGGGATACAAAATAATAATAATAATAATAATAATAATAATTATTATTATTATTATTATTATTATTTGAAACACAACAAGATGAGTCCACAGCAAACAAAAGCACTCCGCTGGCTGTTGTATTGGATCACACGTCGGACACTTCCCAAGTGTTTAGGATTGTGTGATGTATCGGCAAATAATGCGTGCAGATCCTAGTAGGGTAGCCTTTTGCAGCTGACAGATGGTAATCTTGTCAGCGCTGATTGTGTTTAAGTGCAGGCCAAGGTCTTTAGGGACTACACCCAGCGTGCCGCTCCCCACTGGGACCACCTTTATTGGTTTGTGCCAGAGTCTTTGCAGTTCATCTTTAAATCCTCATATTCCCCATAAATCCTCATAAAGCACTGTTCAGAATAGCCACATCCCAACTGGATGAGGAATAGTTTGCTATCCATTCTCCTCAACCAAATTATTATTATTATTATTATTATTATTATTATTATTATTATTATTATTCTGAACAGTGCTTCTGAAGGCAACCAGAATGGAAGACATCAATAGCCAATCTGATGAAGTATTCAAAGTGCCAGACTGAGAAATCCAAGTTCCAGTCCTGACTAAGCCACAAAACCTACTTCACAGTATGATTGTGAAGATAAACATAGGGAGGAGCTATGTATGCCAGTTTGACATTACTGTAGGAAGTAGGCTCTCTATCTATCTATCTATCTATCTATCTATCTATCTATCTATCTATCTATCTATCTATACACACATCCACTGTTTTAGCTTCTCGGTATTGGAGATCCCCAGTAATAGATACTTTTGGGTATTTACAAGAAATTAGATGGTATTTATCACACAGGTAAGTCTTTATGAAATACTTACTTGACAATAGCTCCAGGACGAAGGTCAAAATTCTGGTGTACAATGTTCAGCAGCTCTTGCTCAGTTCTTGTGGAGGTACCATAAGTGAATAGCGAGACGGAAAGTGGCTCAGCCACACCAATGGCATAGGCAACCTATAGATCAAAAGACACTGTATTTAGACCCAGTTTGCATTTATGCTGTATATATGTCTCACCAAGAAAGAATCCAACTGTATACAGCGGAAGTATTTTGATGTGTTGAAATGCAAAGTGGTGGTGAAATTGGGAAAGAAGGATCCAATATTAAAAATTAAAATGAATAGAGAAAGTCAAACTGCTTTGAGTCTCCTTGTGGAGAGAAAAAGCAGGGTATTAATAAGCATAACAAACATAAACATAAACATAAACATAATAATAATAGCCTTCTTTAAAGAATTATTGGCAAGACCCACTGAGACAGTAAAATTCAAAAAGCTCTGAAGACTCCCAAAAATGCTAAATAAGTGTTAAGAGTGATTATCCCAGGTAAAAAAGGCCACTGTCTGAGACACTGAAGAGCTACTATTCAACAACAGATGACACCATGCTATTATATGGTGACTTGATCCAATACAGCTTTGCATATTTTTAACCTATTAGATATGGCTGTTTAAAAGTCCCCTTTACTCTGTCTTCTCCAAAGCAGAACTACTTTTTGGAAATACAGGGCTTACACAGGAAAAGGCAATCCCAGCATTGGTTTTAATTCTATCAAAAGTAACACTTCTCCATTTCTTTCTCCATCTTTTTCTCCTGACTATCTGGTTTTCTTTCTCGTTTGAGACCCAAAGTAACCTTAGTCTGGAAAAACTTTGGCCACCCAGATGTGTTTACTCACAACTCCTACCAGCCAAACATAGAACATTTGTGGGAATTATATAGTACAGAATATGCATTGGCCGAAAGATTCTTACTCCTGATAAAAGTATAGGAGAAATGTCTGGCTTATTATGCTATAAGTTTCCAATGATGTTTTGCAAGGCTACTTCCAGTGAACAGATACTATTTGATGCCCATCACTAGACATTCAGGGAGAGGAGATGTGGACTTTGTTTTAGCCACACATATCACAACCTGGGGATCACAACCAGATACAGTGAAGACATTCGCCCTTGCGCTGTGCTACTTCACTGCTGAGTATGCATGCCCAGTGTGGAACACATCTCACCACACTAAAACAGTGGATGTGGTTCTTAATGTGCCCTACACCACTGGAGAAATTACACTGCTTAGCTGGTATTGCACCACCTAACATCCGCCGGGAAGTAGCAGCCAATAGTGAAAGGACCAAGGCAGAGACATCTCCAGCTCATCCCCTGTTTGGGTATCAGCCAGCACATCAACGACTTAAATCTAGAAATAGTTTTCTAAGATCTACAGAGACACTTGCTGGAACACCTCAGCAAGCAAGAGTCCAAAAGTGGCAGGCTCAAACCCAGAACCTCAACCAATGGCTGATACCAAATGAGAGACCCACCCCTGGGCACACAGAGGACTGGGAGACTTGGAAGGCACTGAACATACTGCATTCTGGCACCACGAGATGCAGAGCCAACCTTCAGAAATGGGGCTACAAAGTGGAATCCTCGACATGCGAGTGTGGAGAGGAGCAAAACACTGACCACCTGCTGCAATGCAACCTGAGCCCCGCCACATGCACCATGGAGGACTTCCTTGCAGCAACACCAGAGGCACTCCAAGTGGCCAGATACTGGTCAAAGGACATTTAATCAACTACCAAACTCACAAATGTTGAATTTTGTCTGTTTGTTTGCTTTGTTCTGTTAGAAATGTAATATAATTGACTGGTTGCTCTGACACGACAAATAAAAAATAAAAAATCACAATTTACAGCTGGAAAATCAATAAAGAGCGAGAAGGACACAATGGAACTCACTTGGACCAGCACACGGCGGCAGAGTCCTGCTTTCACCAAGGATTTGGCAACCCAGCGGGCTGCATATGCTGCTGACCGGTCAACCTTTGTGTAATCTTTCCCTGAAAATGCTCCTCCTCCATGAGCTCCCCATCCACCATAAGTATCCACAATGATCTTCCGACCAGTAACTCCAGCATCACCCTGCAATAGAAAACACAGCTTCAACTTTTTTTTGTATAATAGCCATTTGGGAAATTTTGTTGTATAGAAGCTCTTTTTCAAAAAGCTGCAAACAAAATTAAACTGGAATGGTGAATGGGATGTTTTCCAATTGGCATCGGAAATGAAATACTTAATATTCCCAGAAGTCAAAAGTGTTTTGCCATTACTGAAGAAGGCCAAACTGAGGATAGTATCCAGTAGAGTGCCTAGGAGATAAGCTTCTTGATGTGACCATTAGGCTATTAAACCATAATGGCAGGAGTCCTGGAATTCTCCAGAAGCTGATCTGGAGTTCATGGATGAGATTATCAGTAATAGTGGAAGATATTCTCAATGATACCAATTCAAAGGTGGAAAACAAGCCTGATATGTTCTACAGGGTGTTCTAGATCCATATCAAACAGCAATAAAACCCAGCCAGCCTAGCCAGCATTTTCTTTATGTACCCAGAAGAAGATGTCTACTGAAAACATATAAGGTGAAGAAACATAATAAATACAGATCCAAAGATCTTGCGATAGTCCAACCTGTGACGGTCCAGCCAATAAGATGAGTTATGGCAACTACATTGTCAACTTCATGCAACTACATCCTGGTCCTCTTAAGGCATATGAAACTATTACTGAGTAAGATGTACTAATGTCAATGCAATGCCTATGGAGGACTTTGATACTGAGGCATTGTATACAACACCCAGCTTGATAAAATTGACAAAATAAAATTACCACCTTTTGATCTCTATGGTTTACAAAGAGAGGACACTCAAAAGTTGTATATTCCAAAATGCAATAATGTTTGTTCATGCTGAACAATTTGCACAGAGGCAATGGCTAATAATGACAATCAGACTAGTCCTTTTGTTGAAAAATCAATGTATGAATTTCATTTAAGAAAAATGTATTGATCATGATATGATTTTATATAGGTGACATACTGAGGACATTCTAATGATAACATATTCACAAGTGACAACAAATTAAATGTTTAGGGCTTTGAACAGCAAAAGGAGTATAAAATGAATTCAGGAATAATATACATGGTTGGTTTCTGATTCTGGATTAGTGGAGAACTGGGAAAGGAAGTCACTGGAAAGAAACATATAGCTGAAAAATAGATCAGCACACATAATCAAATGGCAGGTGTGATATAGGATAATAGGATACTTCCTGATGAAAACTAAAATCAAATCAGGGAGCAATAGAATGAGTAGAAGTCAACAGTTATAAAATGACAAATCCAGTTGATGTGAATAAATCATATTCAAAAAAAGAGCTTTCCGCTCTCAAAATTCTTTTCAGAACTGACAGCATTTCTGCAACATTATGACAACAGCTAGCAGAATCTCACTGATATGATAGCAAATGCTGGGCCTGGGAATGTCTGATTTATATTGGAGGTAAACAGGACAGTGTGGGTTTAACAGTATATACTATCAAATAAACCAGATGAGCCATAAGGTACATATAGGAGCCATCCAGCACAACAAAATATTAGCGAGACTATGCGCAGTCATGCCGGCCACATGACCTTGGAGGTGTCTACGGACAAGGCTTAGAAATGGATATGAGCACCACACCCCAGAGTCAGACATGACTGGACTTAATGTCAGGGGACTACCTTTACCTTTACCTTTATGGTCAGTTAATACAAGACATAAGAACACTAGCGGTAGAATGCCAATGAAAGCCTCTATTCTGGCAACTAAATCAAATTTGCATAAGATGAAAATCAGAAAGTGGAAAAGTGGATTGAGTGCCTGAAGCTAAACTTTTTCATATCCAGATGTGTCTTAGCTTCTTAAATTTTTGTGCACATTGGCTTGTTGTGGTTTGTGTTGAGCCTAGAATACTGCATCGCCAATGTATCAGTTCAGTTCCCAGATTCCTTTATAGCACACAATGGGAATACTGAAAACCTATATAGTTGAACTTCATCTTGTTTACATTTTAGCATGTAACCTTGTGAGTGGGGTGCTCTCAAATTTAACTAGGTCCAGATGTGTCTTAAGTAATACTATGTAAATAAATCAGAAACACTGTCCTATCCTGTAAGGAAGGTAGTCATGGCATAAATGTGTGATTCCTTTCATTCAGGAATGAGAAGGTCAATGGCAGTCATCCTACTATCTAATCCTAGATTCAAATAAATAGATACAAACCTGGGGGCCACCAATAACAAACCGGCCACTGGGCTGAAGGTGGTAAACTGTTTTGTCATCCAAGTATCTGGGTGGAACAACGGCCTTGATAATGTGCTCTCTCAGGGCCTTGCGCATTTCATCCAGAGAAATGGTTTCATCGTGCTGCGCCGAGATGACAATGGTGTGAACACGCAGTGGGATAGCAACGCCATCTTTTTTGACATACTGAACTGTGATCTGGAAGTGAATGGAGAAGTGGCATAAAGAAGAAAAGTGAAAGAAAGAAAAGACTAGACAACTATCCACTAATATCCATCTGATATAAATAATGCCATATTCCTGAATTCATACAACAATTTTAAAGTAATCCTGTATTTTGTCTGTGAGCCAAAAGACAACAGGTCTTCCATAGCCTAGAAGCAGCCACCAAGAGAACCTTCTTCCATGTTCTCACCAGTGAAGTTGGGGAAGGTAATGTGATGGAGAGAAAGCCTTCCCCAGAAGACTATAAGAGCGAGCTCATATGGAAAGACATAGGCTTTTGAATAACATGGAACATATAATCTAGAGATGATCAGAGATTAATTAAGTCCTTAAAAGTTCTCTTTATGCATTGGCTGCCTTGCTTTAAAGTTAGCCTTCTCTTAGAAGAATTCTCCAAGATGCACAGGAGCTAGGATACCAAACTTCTTTAATGTTCAGAATACATGAGTCATGCTCTACATATGAGGCTTTACCTACGAAGTCAAAAATCACAGAAATTATCTGATGCCTGTCCTTTCCCACACATCAGAGAAATAGATCTTTATGGCCAGCTAATGTCACCTTCCAGTTTTCTGCCTGGATTGTCCCTGTCCCCCCTTTTGTCTATATGCTATGTGATTGTACCAGGGATGTCATAGTTGAATGACATGAGTGAATATGACATCAGCAATTTCTGGAGACCCATATGTAGCAATCAAGTCACCTTAAAGACTACTGTTATCACAAATAACACAAAGCAACTTTTCCAATCTTGAGAGCATCTACTAGGATAGAGATGAGATGACTATAGCCTTTGAACTCCCTTTTCATGAATCTCTAGGATTAGAGCTGTTGCAATTGAGGCAACCATAAATCAAACACAAGCTCTCTCTCCCTTCAACCTGAGCAGAAGACAAGAAGGGAATTTCAACTGGACCCTTGTGATGATTTTGGCCCCTTCTACACTGCCCCTTTATACCAGGATCTGATGCCAGATTTTTTTTTATCCCAGATTATCTGGCAGTGGAGATCCATGTTAATTTTTATATTTGCATGTATGTGTTTTATCCTGTATAATTTCTGCAATGTAAATTGCCTCGAGCATCTCGGATGGAGGGTGATTAATAAGTAATTAAAGATGATGATGATGATGATGATGATGATGATGATGATAATCCATTTTAAAGCAAATAATAAGGGATCAGATCCTGAAATATAGGGCAGTGTAGAAGCCTAAGTGTCTGCCAGTAGCAAGAGCTATGACTTGTAGCCTAACTGGCTACACTAACTACAGAGAATTGTAGGGCAAAGGGTCTTAGTTTTTTAGTGACGGGTGTGTAATGTTGACTTCCTATAGATCTAAAGAAAACAGCCTTTGCTGCTGTCAGAGGGCCACATTAGCCTGCCAAGTCTTCTCTGACTAATCAGTAATTGAATCTCTCAACTCTAGTACAGAAACAGATTTCTGTCTTGCTCTGCGGCATCCAAAATGGTCACATGTCTTAGTTCAATTACAAAGAAAGGAAGAAACTGGCAAAAACCCTAAGGCATACCTGGGTTTTGGAATCGGGTCTAAGCCAAGGAAGGACCCCATTGCGCCTCAGCTCAGCCATTTTGGCATTCAGTTTATGAGCAAGCATAATGGTCAGAGGCATGCATTCTTCTGTCTCATCCGTCGCATAGCCAAACATCAGACCCTACATCAGAAAACAGATTTTCAGCAACCACAATAGGAGGACAATTTAATACTTCATTATTTCATTTGCTTCAGAAGATTCTTCCTATTCTATAATGTGAAGCCATTTGTACCCTTAAAAACAAATTTCAGCTTCTTCCCTGCCCCCACTTTTTAAGATATATATATATATATATATATATATATTCATAAAAAACAATTAAGCAAATCTTTATAGATGTATATATACATGAACCAGTACAATACTACCTAACATCTATAAAATAATTGTATTTAACTATGCCTTTCCCTCCTCCCACTCCTTCCGGAGTAGACTTCCTGTCCTTTGGGTTGGAGACATTCATAAATAGTTCTGTTCTTCCTTCCTATTACATTTTTTTTCTATTCCTCCTTCTGGCCTAATATGTATTTATAGATTCCCTACAAATATTCTAACAGAATACATTATGAAGCCTTCTAAAAACTTTCACCTCTTTCTTTCCTCTTTCCCCCTGCCCCCAAAATTTAGGAAAGACTCCCAGTCTTTGATGAAGTTTTTTGTGTGTATTTTTTCTTTGTTCATAATTACATAATTTTTGCTATTTTAAAAACTTCAAAAATCTATTCTTTTATTGTTGGAAGATCAGCATTCTTCCAATGTTGTGCTTATTTATTAATTTATGACATTTATATGTCACCCTTCTCACTCCGAAGGGGACTCAGAACGGTTTACAAGATATATACATACAATATATTATATTATTAGCATAGTGCAATATCAGTATTATATATTACTATATTGTACTAT
>NW_026846588.1:122031495-122362708 GCF_025583915.1 Anolis sagrei ordinatus | reverse complement strand
TGGACCAGAGAAGCAGTTGATAATGGGGGGGGGGGGGTCCCAACCGATGACATAGGCAGGAGACATGATGGAACTGATCTTCTGCCCCCCTCTCTCTTCACTCTGTACCAGAGAAGCAGTTGGTACCGGGGGGGGGGGTCCCAACTGATGACATCAAGTCAAGTAAGGAGACTCCCCCCTCTCTCTTCACTCTGGACCAGAGAAGCATTTGGTGCCGAAACGATGACATAGGCAGGAGACAAGATGGAACTGATCTTCTGCCCCTTCTTTCTTCATGTTACTATCCATGCTGCTATTATCATGTAGTACAGTACTTCATAGTTCAGTGATTTTGTTTGTTTATTTGACATTTCTAATAAAAATAATTCAGGTTCCAATTATGTCTTTGATTGAAAGAATTCTTTGTACCTTGCCCCAGAATTCTCTTGCTTTTTTTACAGAACCACCATATGTGAAAGAAAGTTCCTGTCCCGCTTTGATGGCAAACCAGGTCCCATCCCACAAATTGCACTGCTAAGTATGGTCAGAATATTTTTAAAGTATGTGGAAAATTGTCAAAAATAAGGTTCTTTTTAATGTTAATAACCCTGATGAGAATCTTTGCACTTTGGGATTGATTCTGAGTAAAATTTCTGCATGGTTATTTTGCAGAGAAAGGAGCAATTTCTCCTTAAAGAACATAACATTCCAGTGCAGAAATATTATTTCCTACACAGAAAATATTATAATGTGTAAAATTTGCACATGATTGGTTTGCATAGAAAAGAGCATTTTCTGCGCAGGAGTTAGTATTTCTACAGTGAAAATGCTGGGTTTTGCACAAAATAAGTCCCAAATTCAAAACAGCCCTCAAAAACGGTGCAATTTTCAAAGATTTTCTCACAGTGGGAAGAAAACTGCTGACATCACTCATCGCTACCTTAAAGAAGAAACTTAGTGAAGAACGACGTCCCTAAATGCCAGGATGTCATCATAGCCAGAACACCCTGCTACATCTAAGTGAACAATTAGGAAATGATTACCTGGTCCCCAGCACCAACTTCTTCTTCACTTCTGTGCAGATGAACACCCTGAGCAATATCTGGTGACTGTTGCTCCAAAGCCACGAGAACATTGCAAGTTTTGTAGTCAAAGCCTGTGGAGCAGAATAAACACAATAATTTATTATTTATTTATTTCATTTCTACCTCACCTTTCTCGACCCGGGAGGAGACTCAAGGTGGCTTATAAATCTTCCAAAAATTAAATGCCGCACAGGTAAACAATAAAACACGTCTCATAAAAATATAAACAATCTGAGCATATAAACAATTAAAACACATAACAATCTATCGAACAGATTAAAACTACATATAAAATGACGAATCATGATCCCAAGTCCAAATCATTTTCCAGAATCCATCGTCAAGCTGTTGAAGTCTCATTCTGTAGCTTCCTATTCACCAAACACCTGTGTAAAAAGCCAGGTCTTAAGTTTCTTTCTAAAAACCAGGAGGAATGGGGCCTGCCTGATGTCACTGTGGAGGGAGTTCCACATCCAAAGGGCCACCACTGAGAAGGCCCTGTCTTTCGTCCCAACCAATCGCGCTTGCGAAGAGGTTGGGACAGAGAGCAGGGCCTCCCCAGCTGATCTTAAAGCTCTTATGAACTGTATTTTAATGTATTTTATATTGATGATGTATATTTGCTTTGATCTTAATGTATTGAATCCTCTGTTGTTAGCCGGACTGACTCCCTCTCCGGAGGTCGAAAAGACCGGGTTATAAAAACTCTAAATAAATAGTGGGTTGTTGTAGGTTTTTTCGGGCTATATGGCCATGGTCTTGAGGCATTTTCTCCTGACATTTCGCCTGCATCTATGGCAAGCATCCTCAGAGGTAGTGAGGTCTGTTGGAAGTAGGAAAATGGTTTATATATCTGTGGAATGACCAGGGTGGGACAAAGGACTTTTGTCTGCTGGAGCTAGGTGTGAATGTTTCAACTGACCACCTTGATTAGCATTTAATGGCTTGGAAGTGCCTGGGGGAAATCTTTCGTTGAGAGGTGATTTAATGTGCCTGATTGTTGACTCTCTGTTGTTGTGCTCTTCTAATTTTTGAGTTTTTTAATACTGGTAGTCAGATTTTGTTCATTTTTCATGGTTTCTTCCTTTCTGTTGAAATTGTCCGCATGCTTGTGGATTTCAGTGGCTTCTCTGTGTAGTCTGACATGGTTGTTGTGAGAGTGGTCCAGCATTTCTGTGTTCTCAAATAAAATGCTGTGTCCAGGTTGGTTCATCAGGTGCTCTGCTATGGCTGATTTCTCTGGTTGAAGTAGTCTGCAGTGCCTTTCATGTTCCTTGATTCGTGTTTGGGCGCTGCGTTTGGTGGTCCCTATGTAGACTTGTCCACAATTACAACAATTACAACAAAATTACAACAGCAAAACAACAGAGAGTCAACAATCAAGCACATCAAATCACCTCTCAACAAAAGATTCCCCCAGGCACTTCCAAGCCATTAACTGCTAATCAAGGTGGTCAGTTGAAACATTCACACCTAGCTCCAGCAGACAAAAGTCCTTTGTCCCACCCTGGTCATTCCACAGATATATAAACCCTTTTTCCTACTTCCAAAAAAGCATAGGTGAGTGTTTTCAATCTTAAGTTTTTTTGTATGGGTGCCACTTGCAGTTGAAAATCGTGTTGTATGTACAGATCTTATGAAATAGATCACACAAACACCTTTTTGCAAACTACTATAATGCATTCTAAATTCTGCAAAGCTGATTTCAGCCTGGGATCTGGGATATATTGGGATTTGCTACAGCACATTAGAAGGTTTAACCTAGACTTCCTTACAGCTTTCTTTAATGCACTGTATATCCTTCAATGTTGCAAAGCACATTGATGGTGTGTATTTTGAGGCTGCCACAGTTTGGAGTAAGCCTAAATTTACGAAGGAAGGAAGGAAGGAAGGAAGGAAGGAAGGAAGGAAGGAAGGAAGGAAGGAAGGAAGGAAGGAAGGAAGGAAGGAAGATCTATGTTTGTGGCTTGTTTTTGTTTTTTGTTATATTTTAAGTGATGTTTATGTTCTATTTTGTAACCAAAAAGGGTAATTGCCTTTTATACGAGGTTTTACTTTTCAGTTTCAGTTACCCATGTTCAACCGCTGCCTGAAAATATTACGAAATCTCCCCTTACCCATGGTCCAAAAATATTACTCGTATAGGTTTCAGTCCTATCCATGGCTTCAGGCATCCATCGTGTGTGTGTGTGTGTGTGTGTGTGTGTATGTGTGTGTGTGTGTGTGTGTTAGAACATATCTCCATATGCAAGGCAGGAAGGACTGCTGTAATTTTAATGTCTATTCGTCTGAACCATAATGACAACTGTATGTTATAAATAAATACATATTCATTCCCAATAGAGAGAATGCTTAGTAAGGTCACTGATCGGCTGAGATTCTTTCCAGGAAGGAAAAATATCCATGTCTTAAGCTGCTTCAAAGTGAGCTGGACAAAAGCTTCAGAAACATTTCTGCAGGACAAAGCATAGACCAACATGCATTTCTGAGTGAGAAGACAGTAAAGAGGAAGCCAAGACGGCTTGGCTGTGCCAAAATTAGGTGTTTTTGTCATTACAATTAGAGCTCCCCTATTCATTTTTATGGGAACAGGTCAAAACTATGAACAAAAAATCTGACCCCTTCACATCGAATTAGGATGATACAACTGCAAACGAAGTGGAAAGTCCACAATTTGACTTTTTCAAAAATGAAATGTAATCTCAATTTATTCTGAGTGGCAGCATGTATGAGGCTGAGCACTCAATTCCTTTTCCTATATTAGTTTTATGCCCCAAATTGTGCATATTTCCAAACTGCTGTGTGTCCTGTGATGAGGAGAGGGGTCCAGGAATTGCAGTTGAAGGGAAATACCAATTTAGAAAGGGAAAACCAGTTTCCTCTCCAGGAGTGCTCCAAACAAAGTGGAATTCATCTCTGGGGAGCTATCATTTTTTAAAAAATCTGAGAAATAAGCTCTCCTACATAACATGTAGTTAGTCTTTGAGCAAGATGGCCATGGGTCCTACTTTGCAGAAGGCAAAGTTCTCCATGTATAAAGGGACATTCTCTGAAGGTTTCTTCTATTTCAAATGCTGTCTGATAAAAAAAGGTAAAGTGTCCAAATATGTTTGAAAAGCCTATATGTTGCTTGAAGTCAATACCTGGATAGTGGGCATACCTCAGTGCTCTTCATTCTGATAAGATGTACGGTATTTTTATTTACGAGGGTTGAATGAAAAGTAATGCCTCCACCTTCGTTACTTGGGTTTGGATGGGAATATTTTAATAAATCAAACACAGAAATAATCCTTAGAATGTGCTCTTTAACTACTACTATTTACTTTTCTACATAATCACCAGACAATTGGATACATTTCTGCCAGCAATGAACAACTTTTCTGAAGCCGTCACAGAAGAAGTCGGCACTCTGTTTCCGCAACCCATCATGCACAGATCTTCCTATAGCCAAGCAAAGCAATAATGTGACCCACATGTTCTTGTGAAATGGCGATTATGCTTGAAATTTCTCTCTGCACAGGGTTCCATACTTTGCACTTTAACAACACAACTGTTCAATGCTAAGGCTTCCCACCAAAATGGAACTGTAGAGGAGAGTCTACTGATCAAAGCAGTCCCTGCCGCATACTAGTACTGCCATCTGTTGAGGAGTTACGAAGGTGGAGGTATTACTTTTCATTCAACCCTCAAAAATTAGAGGAGTTACTTCTGAATTTATATCTTGACATACAGTTAGCACATGGAAAGTATATGCAAATGCTTATCCTATTTTTGGCCATGCACAGTGTTGTAAAAATGTAAATGCTCACTACCCATGCATTAGTATAACTCAAAGGTGGGAATCAATATCTGGGTGGTCACACAATTCTCAACTCCAGCTATAACTGTAAGAAAGCAAACTACAGAATGTTCCTAAGGTGTACAGAAAGCATATTTTATTAATGGCAAATGCCATAAGCCCCAATATCAGGAGCTCTTTACAGGGCCGTAGCCAGAAAAAAATTTCGGGAGGGGTTGAAATTTTCGGGGGGGGGGGGGTGAAATTTTCACAGGGGGGGGGGTTTGAAACCTGCCTCCTAGCTCACGCTGAAGCAAAGAGCACAGCAGGGGGCAGAGCAGCCTTCAATAGCCTGCAGCTCCGCCCTTGTCAACCACCTCCACCAAGTCTGGCCTCCTTAATGAGAGCATTCAACACCCCCCCCCCCCAACTTGGTTGCTTCACTACTGTTCTGTTGCACGCTGGGCCTGTAAATAATTGTCTTTAGAACAGGATGTGCAACCTTTGCCCAGCGGGAAGCCAGGGGCCTAAAGAGAAGTTCTCAGAGGTTTTCACCACAAACAGTCTTTAGATGGCTTGAGAAGTACAACAAAGTCTTTTATTAATGAACAATCAAACAGAAACTTCTCTTGTCTTCAGTAAAGTTAAGCAAATGATTCCAAGCTTTTAGGCAACTGGTGAATTCCTAATCTTGCCCACGAAGGACAGGCAACTGTCTTCAATAACTTCTTCTTTAAAGGAAAATCCCATTTTAACTTCTCCCAGGCTGACTGTAATCTAACCCTTACTGATGTGGGCTCCGCTACCGGGTCGAACTGCGTCTCGAACACCGAGTGGACCTACCAGCAAGGCAGTAGATGTTCTCCAGCTGGAGTTCTTTGGTCTTTAGGGCTGTTTTCCTGGAAATTCTTTGGAGACTCTTAAGACCTTTCTCCCCAGAAGGTCTTAAGGGTTGAAGCTTTTGTACAGGGGAAGCTTGCACACATCCTATACATAAGCTTTCCTTGCTGAGACTAACTAAAAATGGCTCCCTTCCCTTCCCAATTGCCCTGAGCAAGGGGCGGGACCAAAACTTAACAATGATGGACAGGTGACTTGCCCTATGACTGCAACCAAAGAAGCCACCTATCTGCAGAGTCCCTGAAACCTAGGACTGCAAGCAAACATTTAATACAAAGTAAATAAAGTTGGAGCTCCTGGTACAGCTGTACCAGAACAACTACATCGGCTATTGCTGCAAGTAATGACAGTGTGAATAAATTGCTAATATTTGCTTGAGATAGTGCTTGCAGTTCTGGAGGGACTCTTGATTTTTTGCATCTCATAGACTTAGCATGGGGATTTGGTTAACCAGTTAAAATTCATGAGTAAACCAGTTTTTTTAAAAAAAAATCTGAAACATTTCGGGGGGGGTTGAACCCCTAACCCCCCCCCCCTCGCTACGGGCCTGGCTCTTTAAGACGTATTTAGCTGGAAATTGTGTTAGTACCCACTTGTTGCTTACAGTTGCTTTAGTCTTTTTAAGAAATCAGCTACCCAAAGTGTGTCTGAATATGTCTATTATTTTCCACAATGAGATGAAAAGCCATTTCTTTCTGCAATTGCATAAAGTAACAGAAGGACTACTGGCAAAGAAGTAGAGTAGTGTACCAAATAAAGAAAGGCTGCATTCTTTTACTAGTACATTCAACTGGCTGTGACAGCTTCTCTCTGCCACTTGAAACTCAGTACTCCAGGGTTTAATTCTCATTGTGGGGAGGGTACTCCAACCACCTGCTTGGGATATGGAGCTCCTTCCTTTGAGGCTGGTGCACCTGTGATGCTTGTTCATAAGCGGATCTGCTGGCAGACAACTTGAATATGCCCCTATGACAGATCTTTCTATTTGTTCAGAATTAATATGACATCCTACGGCAGTGAGCCTTTCTTTGTCAGTGAAGACTTGCTTAACTATGCCAAAGACCTGGAAAAGAAGCAATATTGGATGCATTTGCTCATTATGATGAGCTATGCTTTGTGTCTGCCACCATTTGTTGCTTCAGCTATGTATCAATTTATTCCCCCCACCCTACCCAGATCAGGCCTGTTTTTGCCCTCCCCATTCTTAAATTCTAATTTCAAGATGGGAAGCTGGAAAAAAAAGCCTGGGGCAAGATAGGATTGTGGATTTAGCCACCATGACAAACCATGGTTTAAGCAAACCAGAGTTCATAAGTTCGATCATAACCTCAAATGGTAGAATCATAGAATCATAGAGTTGGAAGAGACCTCATGGGCCATCCAGTCCAACCCCCTGACAAGAAGCAGGAATATTGCATTCAAAGCACCCCTGACAGATGGCCACCCAGCCTCTGTTTAAAAGCTTCCAAAGAGGGAGCCTCCACCACACTCCAAGGCAGAGAGTTCCACTGCTGAACGGCTCTCGCTGTCAGGAAGTTCTAATGTTCAGATGGAATTTCCTTTCTTGTAGTTTGAAGTCATTGTTCCGCGACCTAGTCTCCAGGGCAGCAGAAAACAAGCTTGCTCTCTGGAGACTGGTGTTTTATGATTGCCTAATAAACCATGTTGGGATTTATAAATCATACTAGGGTTGCCTTCCAGCAGACCTGCTTATGAACAACCATCACTGAGTATACCATTTAGACCCAACAAGCCAAAATTCAAATCAAACCTGGCTTGTGGACAAATCCAGACATGTCTACTTGGAAACAGTTGTTGATACCACCAGCTAATAATAATAATAATAATAATAATAATAATAATAATAATAATAATAATAATCCTTTATTTATACCCCGCTACCATCTCCCRAAGGACTTGGTGTGGCTTACAAGAGGCTGAGCCCAAATACATCAGTACACAACAATAACAACAATACACAATAAATGAACTCAAAAAACAAAACAATAAAAACAAAGCAATACACATTAACAAAACACCACGACGCGTTAAAACCTATGGCAGGGCCAAATGTAATAATTATTTTTTWAAAAATATGCGGGTAATGACCAGGTGAAAAGGATAGGTATTTGGAGGGGGGATGGGGAGTGCAGACATCCTGGATCTCTAGTAAAGTGCATTTGGGGACATATTGCTTGGAGTTTCCTTATTCTGGGAAGGCACACTGGAACAACCAGGTTTTCAAGCTCCTCCTAAAAACTGCCAGCATTGGGGCATGCCTGATATCCTTAGGGAGAGAGTTCCAGAGTCGAGGGGCCACCACCGAGAAGGCCCTGTCCCTCGTCCCGACCAATCGCACTTGTGATGCAGGTGGGATCGTGAGCAGGSCCTCTCCAGATGATCGAAGAGATCATGTGGGTTCGTAAACAGAGATGCAGTCACGCATAATAAATAATAATATAATAAACTTTATTTCTACCCCACCACCATCTCCCCGATGGGGACTCGGAGCGGCTTACTTGAGGCCAAGCCCGGACAACATAATACAGCAATAAAATCAAAGCATATAAACAGATGACAACAACATTATCAAAATGACAATAATAATAATAATAATAATAATAATAATAATAATAATATAAAAATTCCAATAGACACAATCACAATAAAAATGACAATAGACAGGCCACATATTCCGAATAAAAAACAATTAACAGACTATGATGAGATAAAATAGGAGCAGGACGTTTAAATGGAACTCATAAAACACACAGAGTTGTGGGACAGAACATCCTATTTCGAGGGCATGAACTCCGTTAGCTGAAAATGTTGAGGGGGTGTAAAATATCATGCTGTGCACCTACTCGCCAAAGGTGCAGCGGAAAAGCTAGGAGGTGTACCAGGAATCGTATTATACTGTTCCTCGCATAATAGTCGCATCTTTTACTCACTTACCTGTGTGTCTGCCCCATTTGCAGCTATGGGGCTTCACTGAGCTGGCAGTGAAGCCTTGCATTATAGTCGCACTCTACTTTTTTAGCCAAAAAGAGGGGATGTGATTATTACATCATGAAATGCAATAGATAGATAGATATTCTCTAATGCATTTAGTCCCAGTCAACATTATTGAAGGAGTGAAGTATGACATAAAAAGTCTGACATAAATAGTAGGGGCACGCCTAAGATAACCTTTGTCCACCTAATAAATAGTTTTCTCTCTACCTTGTGAAATCTATTTCATAGCAATGTTTGAACATGATTGCATCAGCCTCTTTCTTCTTTTACCAACAGTGACTTGTTCTACAGCTTTTGAGTTAGTAGGCTAGTTTTGCTATACTGTAATATTCATTCTTCCCTTTTCCACCAACCTTTTGATGAATCATCATAACCTATGTTCATAATTGTGTCTCGGACGATCTGCTGGTAATCCACCACAGCTGAGGACGTGATCTCTCCACAGAGCAGCACCATCCCAGTTTTGCACACTGTCTCTAAAAGAAAAGGAAGGCAAGTTGAAATCCCTATGAGACTGGCTGGAGGATTCATTGGCAACAAGAGCGCTCTCCAAGCATTCAAGGTTGCAAGTATTCATTAGCCTTTCCCTTCATAAACCTTTTGTGTATCCCACATATACACTTCAATGTACATATCGTACATTTGGGGAAAAGGATGACCATTGACATCGTTACCTTTTGAAAAACCAGAATCTCCAAACCTTTTGGAAGCGTGACCTTTTGGAGATTAATTGGCATTCACTACCATTTGGAAAAATCATAACCCTTTTGTAAAGTATGATCTTCTTGAGAAGAGCTAAAAACTCGTTTGAGTGAATCTTCTCTTCAGTGGTATATATCCACTAGTATTCATGCAAGGCAAATTAGGTTTGTCTGTTGTTAGACTGATATACCTGGTGGATACCTCTTTGAACTGTTAGGAAAAAAGATTATGCCAATGAACAAAATATATAGCAGATCTGCAGAAGTGTTATTTGAGTTGCCCAAAAATACATCTACTCTACCATAAAATATATTTGGCTTTAAAACATGCTCTTAAGAGACAAAAATATGCAGTCTTTGTTGAAGGTAACATAGTTGTATTGTCAAAGGCTTTCATGGCCGGAATCACTGGGTTGTTGTAGGTTTTCCTAGCCCGGAAAACCTACAGCAACCCAGTAACATAGTTGGTTTACTTACAAACTTCATGTATTCAGCATACAAGTACATTGCTTATCAGTCCAAGTACAGATAGGTTTGAAGTGGTTTCTCTGTACAGATAACACAGAGTACCTTTCTTAGAATCAATAGCAACATCTTTTTCATTCTGAGAGTCTAATGGAGTCTGCACAGTCTGAAAATCTAATGGTGTCTGTCCTCTGAAATGGAGTCTGAGGACTGAATAGTCCCAGATCTGATCACATGGTCTGCAGTCCCTCCCATACCAACACACACATATACAATATAGTAAGCAAAACAAAATTATAAAGAAACAAATTACTAGTAGAGGATTGATGAAGGTTGCTATTTCCAACAGCCCTTCTCAACCAATCAAACTGACTACTAGTCCCATCTATAACTGGCACCTATCCATCCATTCATATCCCTTCTTTCCCCGAGAGTGAAACTTTAGCTTTGTGGTTCCATTTTCAAAAAGTTAAGTATCACAAAAGAATGGTAAATAAGGTACATTCTTCAAATTTTAGTAGTTCCAGTTAAGTTATGTGGCAGAAAGGACATGAAAATACAGTCTGAGATGTAGTTTGAAGAGAATGAAACTTTTCCTTGTTTTTTCTCTTGCTGGAATTAGCAGAAATCAGGGATGTAGTGGAGGCCTAGTTTTGCATGCCCAGTGTGGAATACATCTCACCAAGCTAAAACAGTAGATGTGGCTTTTAATGAGACATGCCGCATTATCACGGGGTGTCTGCGCCCTACACCACTGGAGAAATTACAAATATTAGCCAGTATTGCACCACCTGCCATCCGACGGGAAGTAGCAGCCAATAGTGAAAGGACCAAGGCAGAGACATCTCCAGCTCAGGCCCGTAGCCAGATTCGGAGGGGGGGGGCTGAGTTTGATTCTCGGGGGGGGGGGCTGAGTCTAAGAGGGTGTACCTTAGCAAACCTTTTGTATCGTTACCCCAATACCCCCATGCATATGGGATATATTGAGTATGATGATCAGATCATGATATGAATAAACATAACAGTTTAAATAATGCACCAGTAAGGCCTTTCGTAAGGCTGAAGCCCCTCAATCCCGCTGAAGCCCCTCAAGCCCCCCCCCCTCCCCCAGCTACATGCCTGTATCCAGCTCATCCCTTGTCAATGACTTAAATCAAGAAATAGTTTTCTAAGATCTACAGAGACACTCTCTGGAACACCTCAGCAAGCGAGAGTCCAAAATTGGCAGGCCCAAACCCAGAACCTCAACCAATGGCTGATACCAAATGAGAGACTCCCCCCGGGTACACAGAAAACTGGGTGACTTGGAAGGCACTGAACAGACTGCGCTCTGGCACCACAAGATGCAGAGCCAACCTTAAGAAATGGGGCTACAAAGTGGAATCCATGACATGCGAGTGTGGAGAAGAGCAAACCACTGACCACCAGCTGCAATGCAACCTGAGCCCTGCTACATGCACAATGGAGGACCTTCTTGCGGCAACACCAGAGGCACTCCAAGTGGCCCCTGACATGATAAATAAATAAATAGTTTTGATTCTCACATAGCCTAAATTATATGGGTCTTCTACTTCTCCACCACCCAACTCCTATAATGATGGTCATTTTTCTAGGAAATGAAAAAGAGGCAACATTTCAGGGGGCAAATGTTCTCTTACCACAAGCAACCTTTGCATTTGGATCTTGCTTCAAATGAGCATCAAGCACAGCATCGCTAATCTGGTCGCAGATCTTGTCTGGGGGAAAAAGGAACAGAGTACAGTGTTGGTTACATGAAAAAAGAAAATATGGAGTACATATGTCACACTGAACTGAAAAACATAAAGGTGTACTGGTTTTCATTTCCTAGCACATATTGAATGCAAACTCTCCTGATAGAAGAAAAGACAAATCAAAAGAAGCCAGTCCCTGAGCTTCTGTTCATCAACAAAATACAAACGGAGAGTGAGATGGGAATGTATTCTGTCTAAGGTTTGTTGGATCTTCAGGAAAATATACCCCTGTAGCAAACTAAGGCCCTAACACACTTACATAGTGAACATGCTGTGATCGTCCTGGTATCAAATGAGATTAAGTCAAGGTCAGGTCTTGGAAGAAATAAAGGCACATGGGAATACAACTCACTGTAGCTTGGTCCAAAAGAAACATGGAGTGGAAATACCTCGGCACAAATCAGGCACTTTAAGGTCACAATTACTGTCTAGGAACAAGAGATTTAACCAGGAATGGGATTATCTACCCCTTCTAATGCACATTGGGTGGAAGAGAGGAGTATAAACTGGACCCTTTGAATATTGCAAAAGAGATAGCAATTTACTAATCATTTACCTTAAAAAAACTAACAAGAAAGGGAAAGATTCTTCCGGGATTTTCTGCTTCAGAGGTCACTATGAATTTTGCTGTTTACTATGAACTCTTGACTTGTATGACTGTGTGAAGGGGTACATTTGCTACTTCGCCTAAGGCAGCAAAATGTCTTAATCCTTCCCGGATAAACTGTGTAACAGATCTGAGAATGCACTGTTGAAGTCTATAGCCCAGCTAACCAAAAGAAAGCTTGGATTGAGGAAATGATAATAATAAACTTGTATTGTCGAAGGCTTTCATGGCCGGAATCCATGGGTTGTTGTAGGTTTTTCCGGGCTATATGGCCATGTTCTGGAGGCAATTTTTCTCCTGACGTTTCGCCTGCATCTATGGCAAGCATCCTCAGAGGTAATGAGGTCTGTTGGAACTAGGAAAAACTAGGTTTATATATCTGTGGAATGACCAGGGTGAGACAAAAGACTTTTGTTTGCTGGGGCTAGCTGTGGATGTTTCAGCTGATCACCTTGATTTGCATTCAATGGCTTGGTAGCGCCTGGGGGGAATCTTTTGTTGAGGGTGATTTCATGTGCCTGTTTGTTTCCCCTCTGTTGTTTTTCTGCTGTAATTTTTGAGTTTTTTAATACTGGTAGCCAGATTTTGTTCATCTTCATGGTTTCTTCCTTTCTGTTGAAATTGTCCACATGCTTGTGGATTTCAATGGCTTCTCTGTGTAGTCTGACATGGTGGTTGTGCGAGTGATCCAGCACTTCTGTGTTCTCAAATAATATGCTGTGTCCAGGTTGGTTCATCAGGTGCTCTGCCATGGCTGATTTCTCTGGTTGAAGTAGTCTGCAGTGCCTTTCATGTTCCTTGATGCGTGTCTGGGCGCTGCGTTTGGTGGTCCCTATGTAGACTTGTCCACAGCTGCATGGAATACGGCAGACTCCTGCAGAGGTGAGAGGATCCTTCTTGTCCTTTGCTGAACGTAGCATTTGTTGGATTTTCTTGGTGGGTCTGTAAGTGGTTTGTATGTTGTGTTTCCTCATCAGTTTCCCTATGCAGTCAGTGGTTCCCTTGATGTATGGCAAGAACACCCACCCAGAGGAATGCCTCTGGACCATGGCCATACAGCCCGAAAAAACCTACAACAACCCAATAACATAACAATAACAGCCAACATAAATATCTCACTTCACAAAAAACCCTGGTAAAATCAATAAAATACAGCAATCGCTGCAGGTATAAACAACAGTAATCAATCAGCAGCAAAAGTAATTCCTCTACTTCAAGCACAGGAATCCTATTTGTAAGCTCTTCAAATTCTCTTGCTGCTGAAGCAAATTGCGAAACAAGTAATATTCCTATAATATTTTTTCCCCAAAAAAGTTTTTTTTTACTTTATCACCTTCCCCACCAAAAAGCCTACAAGAGGTTTCACTAAACCAAATTGAGATCTTGGTAATTTTCACTGTTATTAGTTGTGAGTTTTTCTGGGTTTTGTGCAGAATCCATTGGATGTTGATGTGAAAACTGGCACTTGATCTCTGATCTTGCCTACTACTGCTGTAAACCATTTCTTCAACCTCTTGAACCTTTAGTTAACGTCACAGAGCCAAGCTAGGAGTTAGCTTTTAAGGCTCTAATTTCACCATTTGACTTTTAAGTCCCCATTGTCGATTTTACTCTGGATTTGTTTTCTTTCATGCATAAAAACACACTCTTAACTTCAATATCCTGATCTGACAGCTGGGGTGGGGGTGGGGAGGTTGCAAATTCTCCAGCCTGTAATCCTATACCCACTTGCCTGGGAGTAAATGTCAGTGAACTCAATGAGACCCTAATAGATGCATGCAGGACTGAATGGTTAAAGAGGCAGTCATTCCCAGAGCAAGGCAAATGTTTAAGGAGGAATGCCATTTTTGGCCTAGATTCAGATCTGAGACATGAGATAGTTCTACACCTTGTAGACGGTGTTATATGAGTAGGTTGGCCCAGATTAACTCACTGATTAGACACTTCTAAGAAATCTGGCTGTGCAGTCAGAAACAGAGAGTACTTGCCGAATGTGGATCATTATACTAACGTGCCATTTGTTTTTGAAAGCAATTTGATAATATCAACAGCAGCACTGTTTATCTTCAGTTTATTTGATGCTGCTTAAAACCCTTTGCACATGCATTTGGAACAATTTTATACTCAGAAGAGAAGGACCATAAGTCTATCTGTGCCTAGCCAGAAATATGCTCCACTGAATACAGTGAAGCTTATGGCCAGGGAAGAGGGTGAAGAGAAATGCATCAGGACATTATATTCTTGGTGGATAACCTCCTACTGTCACCTCATTTTAGCAGCAGAAAATACTATATATTTATTTCCTGTTGCATTTTTTGAAAATTAAGGTATTGCTGGATAATTAAGGGGCTCCTTGTAAGGATGGAGTAGAGCAGTGTTTCTCAACCTGGGGGTCGAGACCCCTGGGGGGGTTGTGAGGGGATGTCAGAGGGTCACCAAAGACCATCAGAAAACACAGTATTTTCTGTTGGTCATGGGGGTTCTGTGTGGAAGTTTGGCCCAATTCTATCATTGGTGAGGTTCAGAATGCTCTTTGATTGTAGGTGAACTATAAATCCCAGCAACTACAACTCCCAAATGTCAAGGTTTATTTCCCCCAACTTCACCAGTGTTCACATTTGGGCATATTGAGTGTTTGTGCCAAGTTTGGTCCAGATCTATCTTTGCTTCAGTCCACAGTGTTCTCTGGATGTAGGTGAACTACAACTCCAAAACTCAAGGTCAATGCCCACCAAACCCTTCCAGTTGGTTATGAGAGTTCTGTGTGCCAAGTTTGATTTAATTTCATCGTTGGTGAGGTTCAGAATGCTCTTTGATTGTAGGTGAACTATAAATCCCAGCAACTACAACTCCCAAATGACAAAATCAATTCCCCTCCCGACCCCACCTGTATTCAAATTTGGGCATATTGGGTATTTGTGCCAAATTTGTTCCAGTGAATGAAAATACATCCTGCATATCAGATATTTACATTACGATTCATAACAGTAGCAAAATTACAGCTACAAAATAGCAACAAAAATAATTTTATAGTTGGGGGGGGGGTCACCACAACATGAGGAACTGTATTAAGGTGTTGCGGCATGAAGAAGGTTGAGAAACACACTGGAATAGAGTGTTCTGATGAGTTTGGGGTAGTTTTCTGCAAGGTTTCAGGATTTTTCTTCCAGAACAACCAAACTATTTTTAATAAAATTTCTTTGAGAAAGTTTATATAGTTTGAGGGACTAGTAGAGAGCTTCAAGTGCCAGAAAAGTTGAGCCAAGGAGCCACCCAAAGGCAGGGGCGGCTCAACCCATTACACAAAGTAAGCATTTGCAGTAGAGTTGGTTTTGCCCAGGGGCGCTCTTGAGGCGCTTTTGGGGGAAAATAGACCTTGACATAGGCGAGTTGTAGTTACTGGGATGTATAGTTCACCTACAATCAAAGAGCATTCTTTCTTTTCTTTTTCTTTTTGTCGTGTCAGGAGCATCCTGTTGTGAGAGAATTGGCCGTCTGCAAGGACGTTGCCCAGGGGACGCCTGGATGATTTTTGATGTTTTATCATCCTTGTGGGAGGCTTCTCTCATGTCCCCGCATGAGGAGCTGGAGCTGATAGAGGGAGCTCAACCGCCTCTCCCCGGATTTGAACCTGTGACCTGTCTGTCTTCAGCCCTGCCAGCACAGGGCTTTAACCCACTGCACCACTGGGGGCTCCTAAAGAGCATTATGAACTCCACCAATGATGGAATTGAACCAAATATGGCACACAGAACTCCCTCGACGAACAGAAAATATATATCAATTATTGGCTGGGGGGGGGGCCAAAATACTGTTTGCTTACCATTGAAAATTACCTAGGGCTGCCTCTGCCCACAGGCTCATACTTTGGACATCTGTAGTCTAGTAAAAGCTAGAGATTACTTTCCCTGAACTCATTTTAAAGGAACAAGTTATGTGAATGAAGCCCCGTGATAGCATGGGGGAAAAAAAGGGGGATTTACACTAGTGTCTTCACAAACATGCAAGACAAACAGGCAAAAGTATTTCAAAAGACCACTGGGACACGTGATGTCCAAAGCATTACAATTCACCCTAAGGGCATGCAGAAACTAGACTTCCTGTTTGAATCTGCAATCATTAAGGCCAAAGTGTATACCACTTTTTTATTGCCCAACCAAAGTAGAGTGACTCTGGGACAACAAACTACCCTAGGACCTTATTCCACACACACACACACACACACACACCCGCCCCTGTTTTAAAGCATTGAGAAAATGAAAAGTGACAGAGACCATACCATGACACAGGGGACTTTTAAAAAAGGAGGGGTGGAGTGCAGATAAGCCACTTGGTCATGGGATAAGGATGAAAATGGTTAGTAACAGAAAAATCAGCAAATTCAGGCGACATGTGATAAGTAATGAATAATGTAACATAATGATTTGCAGTACTACAGGACTAAATGACACGATTACATGATGCTACCAACCCATGGGATAAGGTCCATCATTGCCATGCCTAAACTGAACATGTGCTTTTCTCAGATATCAGGAAACTAGAATGTATATATTCCAAATCCCTGGTTAATTATTATCACATTTCTCCATTCTAGATATTTGATATAATGACATTAGAAGCCTGGTGCTAAGCATGGGGAAAGCATATCTGACCTTTGCCATTTGTTTTTCACAAGCAGTTAATCAGGAGGCCTTGACACAAAAGCCTGTGTGATTCTATCAAGATCTGGACCAAAATGAATTTAATGAGGTTTAGACTCCATCTACACTGCTGATTATCTGCTTTGAACTGAATTATATGGCAGCATAGACTCATATAATCCAGTTCCAAACAGATAATGTTGATTATCTTCTTTGACAATCTGGAAAATCTGGCAGTGAGAAGTGAATGGGGACTGCATAGAGCAGGGTTCCTCA
Source organism: Anolis sagrei ordinatus (assembly GCF_025583915.1). Lineage (NCBI taxonomy): Eukaryota > Metazoa > Chordata > Lepidosauria > Squamata > Anolidae > Anolis > Anolis sagrei. The sequence goes on along the minus strand of NW_026846588.1, from coordinate 122,345,490 downwards.
AACTAAGGCCCGAGGGCTGGATATGGCCCTCCAAGGTCATTTACCCGGCCCTCGCTCAGGGTCAACCTAAGTCTGAAACAACTTGAAAGGACACCACCACCACCACAACAACAACAACAACAATAATCCTATCTCATCATCCAGAAGCAGGCCCACACTTCTCATTGAAATACTAATAAGTTTATATATTTGTTAATATTGTTCTTCATTTTAATTATTGTATTGTTTTTAAGTGTTTTTTGCACTCCAAATAAGATATGTGCAGAGTGCATAGGAATTCATGCATGCTTTTTTCAAATTATAAACCGGCCCTCCCAGTTTGAGGGACTGTGACCTGTCCCTTGGTTTAAAAAGTTTGAGGACCCCTGGCATAAAGGGCTGGCCCGACATTAGGTATAATGGGCAACACCAGCTCCCTAAAGCTCTTAACGGAACACAATTGGCCATTTCACTATATTGGTTGGGAGCTCACTGATCTTAGCCTTGTGCAATTGGTGAAGAAATGACAAAATGGACCACTGTGCATCCTGGAAACTTTAGGGGCCAATTTTTGAGAAAATTTGAAACATGTTTGGTGACCAGCAATCTTCCAGTGACCTACAGAGATTAATGTTCTCCCTCTTAATTCCTGTTCACTGCCTACCAAAGGCAGAGTGATGCAGTCACCTCAGATCATATATGCTGAGGGGCAGAGAGATGACAAGCCATCTATACCATGTACACGCCTAAACTCCCCACTCCTCTTCCCAAAAAATACTCAGCCATTTTTTATCTCCAGTGCTGAGATAAAGCTCAATTATCAATTTGGTTGTCATTTGTACACAAGAAGATAGGTAGGTAGGTAGGTAGGTAGATAGGTAGGAACATCTTTTCAATCACTTCAATTTTCTTCTTCATTTGTATTTATGACACCTCAAGTTTTTTCTATGATGAAATGTATTTTGGAAAATTCTTCAAAACCAAGTTGAAACCAAATCCTTTCCCATTGGTACCAGTCAAATTCAGTAAATACAAGAATCCCCCATATGTCAAGGACCAGAGGCAGCCCTAGGTAATTTTCAACGGTAAGCAAACAGTATTTTGGTGCCCCCCCCCCTCCCAACCAATCACTGATATATATTTTTTGTTCGTCGTGTGTGCCTCAAACTGGGAGGGCCGGTTTATAATTTGAAAAAAGCATGAATGAATTCCTATGCACTCTGCACATATCTTATTTGGAGTGCAAAAAACACTTAAAAACAATACAATAATTAAAATGAAGAACAATATTAACAAATATATAAACTTATTAGTATTTCAATGAGAAGTGTGGGCCTGCTTTTGGCTGATGAGATAGGATTGTTGTTGTTGTTGTTGCTTTCAATTCGTTTCAGGCTTAGGTTGACCCTGAACGAGAGCCGGGTAAATGACCTTGGAGGGCCGTATCCGGCCCCCGGGCCTTAGTTTGAGGACCCCTGCTACACATCATTATTTTCTGTTCGTTGTAGAAGTTCTGTGTGCCATATTTGGTTCAATTCCATCATTGGTGGAGTTCAGAATGCTCTTTGATTGTAGGTGAACTATACATCCCAGTAACTACAACTCGCATATGTCAAGGTCTATTTTCCCCCAAGAGCGCCCCTGGGCAAAATCAATTATACTGCAAATGCTTACTTTGCGTAATGGGTTGAGCCGCCCCTGTCAAGGACCATACTATATCTGCCACAAAGATGTTGAAAATGACGGGCAATAGAAAAGTTAAATCTCACTAAACATTATTATATTTAAAGATTATACTATTTTCAATAGAATCCAGAAATAATAATAATAATTATAATAATAATAATTATTATTATTATTATTATTAACACAACAAGATCAGTTCACAGCAAACAAGATCACTCCACTGGTTGTATTATTATTATTTGGCTTTGCCCTACCCATCTTAAGCTGCACATAGGGTGAACGTGTACGTATTCAAATCAACTATACTGCAAATGCTTACTTTGCGTAATGGGTTGAGCCGCCCCTGTCAAGGACCATACTATATCTGCCACAAAGATGTTGAAAATGACGGGCAATAGAAAAGTTAAATCTCACTAAACATTATTATATTTAAAGATTATACTATTTTCAATAGAATCCAGAAATAATAATAATAATAATAATAATTATTATTATTATTATTATTATTATTATTATTATTATTATTAACACAACAAGATCAGTTCACAGCAAACAAGATCACTCCGCTGGTTGTATTATTATTATTTGGCTTTGCCCTACCCATCTTAAGCTGCACATAGGGTGAACGTGTACGTATTCAAATGTTTGTTGAGAGAGAAACAAAATGTCCTTCATATCATCCCATCATTGCAATGGTGTAGTAATGGTCAGACCACAAACCATATTTTAGTTCTTGTGGACCACTGGTGGTCCATGGACCACAGGTTGGGAGCCACTGCTATACATGAAATGTTGTTTTGTGCCTTCAAATCATCTCCAAGTTCTGGCAACTCTAAGACAAAACTATCATGTGGGTTTCTTGGCAAGATTTCTTCAGAGGCTCTTCTCTCACTCCCACCATCATCTCAAGCACGGTTGATGGGGATGAGGGACAGAGCCTTCTATTTGGTGGCCCCTCAGCTTTGGAACTCTCTTCCTAGGGAGATGAGACAGGCCCCTATTCTCTCCATTTCCTGTAAGGAATTAAAAACTTGGTTGTTCCATTGTGCCTTTGACTAGGTGGTTTACTTGAGAAGTATCTAAGCTCTGGCACTTTAGTTGGCCCTTTCCTGTACTTATGACAGTTAATGCCAAGGGCACTACCTTGGCAACCCAGCCCTCTGACTACTGTACTTTCCCTCAGCTCTCCCAAGGAATCAGAACCCAGTTTCAAATTGGTCAACCAGGGTATTGTTTTTATTATGTTAATTGATTTTAATGTTTCTATTATTTGTTGTTATTGATTGTTTTTACTGTGTCTGTTTTATCTGTAATCCTTGGGCTTGTCCCTCTATAAGCCGCCCTGAATCCCTTCGGGGAGATGGAGGCAGAGTATTAAAATAAAATTATTATAATAATTATTATTATTACCATATTTGTTTTCACCTCCATCTACATTGATATTAATCACACAATGATTTCTCCAATGTGACTAGACCACTGGAGAGGTAACATTACAGATTTTTGTGTGCCTTCAAGTCATTTCTATGCTATGGCAACCCTAAGGTGAATCCATCACCGCCTTTTATGTATAAGATGTTTTTCCAAAGGATATTGGGCATTGTGTTCCTCTGAGATTGAGAGAGTGTCACCCAACTGGCTTTATGGCTGAGCGGGGATTTGAACCCCTGTCTTTGGATTAATAGTCCAATGCTCAAACACTACACCTTGCTAGCTCCAAATATCACAGTTGCTGATAAGCAAACCAGATATAAGTAACAAGCATTTTAGGAAATTGTAACAAGGAACAAAAACTATGTGACAAAAGTTTAAATAGTTTGGTGTATAAGAGCTCAAAAGTGATTCCTGGTGTCTATAAAAATAAAGTGAGACCCAGGACCAAATCAGCACCTTGGCATCAAGGCCACTGGAGGGGAAAAAAACAGGTGAAAGTACCTTAGACTGGTATCATTCCCTCTGTCATTATCATGAAAGCCTCTTCTGTATTGTGGGGAGGGATTGCGCTTTTGTACTTACCAAAGGTTGTTTGCCATCAGAAGAGGAGCTGACGCAGAATCCCCAGTTAATACATTGCAAAGGGGGAGTGAAAGTTAAAATGTGGACAAACTCTGCATTGACCTCTTCTAGAGAGCTCAATGCTGTCTAATAACCTAAAGTGAAGTCCTACTGGGTCGAGGAAGAAGAAACCCCAACGTGTAAAGCCCTGTCACGTCCTCACCAGCAGGGAAGCTCAGTGTGATTTCTCTTTCCTTTTTGAGGGGAACCTTTTGATAGCCTTCTAAAATTGTTATCTAAAGTATTGTCGAAGGCTTTCATGGCCGGAATCACTCAGTTCTTGTGGGTTTTTTCGGGCTATATGGCCATGTTCTAGAGGCATTTCTCCTGATGTTTCGCCTGCATCTATGGCAAGCATCCTCAGAGGTGACCTCACCTCTGAGGATGCTTGCCATAGATGCAGGCGAAACGTCAGGAGAAATGCCTCTAGAACATGGCCATATAGCCCGAAAAAACCCACAAGAACTGAGTGTTATCTAAAGGCTTTCTAAACCCAAGACTGTTGGAAATTATCAGGAGAATGGAGGGCTGTTGGTGCAAAGCCTTCCCCAGGATCCCCCTTGTTATGGTAAGAACACTGACAGCAGAAGAATAACAGAAGTTCAAGACAAGTAGGAGACTTCAAAGGAACAGATCATAAAGCATTCAGCTAGATTCTATCAACCCAGAAGCTATAGGATTGCATTCCAAAGTAGTCCTTTCTTTTTAACTTGTTCATTGCTAGACAATGAGGGAAAGACCTGAATCTTACTTCAAGTTCTAGGGTGCCAAAATGCACATCTGAGGAACTTATCAGGTCCATATTTCTTAAGGATTAGATGCATGCATACTGTGGGAGCCCCCGGTGGTGCAGTGGATTAAACCGCTGAGCTGCTGAACTTGTTGACCGAAAGGTCGCAGGTTTTAATCCGGGGAGCAGCATGAGCTTCCGCTGTCAGCCCCAGCTTCTGCCAACCTAGCAGTTTGAAAACATGCAAATGTGAGTAAATCAATAGGTACCACTCCAGCGGGAAGGTAACGGCGCTCCATGCAGTCATGCCAGCTACATGACCTTGGAGGCGTCTACGGACAACACCGGCCCTTCGACTTAGAAATGGAGATGAGCACCAACCCCTAGTCGGACAAGACTGGACTTAATGTCAGGGGAAGACCTTTAAGTTTACATTATGCATACTGTATTGTGACGGGATGCATACTCTCCTCATCACACCTGAGTATTATGATTCTTATGATTTGAAAATACTGCGTTTTGACTCATCACACCACTGAAGGTTGGCTCCTCCCAATCCATCAAAACACTTCACTTCTATGACTTTTTTAAAAGTATCATTGCTGATGTGATGCATACAGATTTTCCTATCACACACAAAACAGTGCTTCAGCAATGGAAGAATCTGTAGAACTTTTTTAAAAAACCTGATGAGAATGCCATCTACAAATAATCTATTTCTGAGATGCTTTGCAGATGGATTCCGATGGAATACTGTTGAGATGGGGCAAGCGTCATGTGATGGGACCCCTTCAAAATAATTCTCAAACAGTCTCAGAAACTGAGTATTTCCTACTGTGATAAAGTCCTACGTGTATCAAAGATTAACTCCACCCTCCTAAGCTGGCCTTGTGCAAAGGAGCATTTGTTTATTTGCATCTAATGTTAGCAGGTACCTTGTGTTCTCATATTTCCCAGATAAAATAAACTCGTATTGTGATGTCAGCATTTGAAATTTGGCAGATCATTACCTGCAGCATGCTTAAGCAATTCCATGATTGCTTATAAATCAATCATTTGTTTTCCTTTCAGGAAATGGCCTGAACAGCCAGTACCTCAGTCCTCTCATCCCGTGCCACTCATGCTGTTAGGGAAAAGGGAGGTGGGCAGAGGTTTCCTATACTTCTCCTATCAAGCACAGCTGCTGTAGGGAATGATTTATAGTTTCATCATATAAGAACCATTCGGGACAACTCTAAAAAGGACAGCAAGCATACAGTCCAAGATGAAATTAGTGTGCATGCATACATGCACACGTCTGTAAACCAGAGTTGGGAAAGCTCCTTTTTTGGACAACAACTCTCAGAATCCCCCAGCCACTACAACCAGAACTCATGGAAGATTTCAGAAGCCAAAGCTTGTAGGCCAAGCTCTCTAAACAAAACCTAAAAGTTTTAAGAGGAAAAAAAGGTGTGCATCAGATTTTAACGTTAGGAGAGAATGCCTCTAGACCATGGCCATATAGCCCGAAAAAACCTACAACAACCCAAACTAAAGTAACTTTGGACGACAGACAGAGAATACATGTGATATCTTCACACCATATCTAGAGAATCTATTCACTAGTCAAAGGGCTTTTTAATAAAACAATTATGTGGATATACAAAAGACTCACCCAACTTTTCCAGATCCCACTAACTTTTAGGCCCCTTCCACACTGCCACGATATTTCAGGATCCAATCTCAGATTATCATCTTATCATGGATTATCTGGCATTGGAGACATGTATAATCCAGTTTAAAGCAGATCTGGGATCAGAGCCATGTAGAAGGGGCATCAGTGGAGCCTTTGGCTGAAATCTTTAGACACGTGTGCCTAGAGGTAAGGCTGCCGATCTCAGCCAGATTTTCTCAGAGGGTGTGTCTCTCCCATCTATCCTAGCTCTCCAGAAAGCATGCCATAGTCTTGAAAGGACCGTTTACTGCAAAAGTAGCCCACAATCATTGTGTCCATTCTTTATGGTCTGTGACTCTCTGGTCTTGAAATAAGCTACAAGCAGTCCCTATGTTATGAACAAAATACGTTCTGCAGGTTTGTTCTTAAGTATGCAAGTCAGAACAGGTACATTTTTAAGTGCAACTCCAGTCAAACAAAATACAGTAGAGTCTCGCTTATCCAACATAAATGGGCTGGAAGAACGTCGGATAAGCAAAATTGTTGGATAATAAGGAGGGATTAAGGAAAAGCCTATTAAACATCAAATTACGTTATGATTTTACGAATTCAGCACCAAAAACATAATGTTTTACGACGAATTGACAGAAAAAGCAGTTCAATAAACAGTAACATTATGTAGTAATTATTATATTTACAAATTTAGCGCCAAAACATTGCAATGCATTGAAACAACTGTGGATCCAGGCGGGAGGCAGACTGCATTGGATAATACAGAATGTTGAATGAGCAAAGGTTGGATAAGCGAGAATCTACTGTATATCTTTTCGTTTTGGATAGCATATGGAAGGGTAAACACCCCTGTGGTGTTTGTTTTGCTGCCAGTGCCTCTGTTCAGAATATTTCAGATCACTTTCTGTCCCAGTGATAATTGGATTTTGAAAAATTTGGCATGCTGTGGAAACAAGGATTGGTGATAAAGCTGCAGTGGAGACACCTTTTCCCATGAAAACTCTTTCAGGAGTGAATTCCTCTTCCGAGAGATAGATTTCTCGCACTTCCTGTTGTCTCACCCCCATTCTTAACTGTGAGTTGTTTGTAATGATCTTTGTAACTCGGGGACTGCCTGTAGTTGGAGTTCCTTGGCTGAGAAGCAGCATGTCACAACAAAACAATGAGGGCAACAACGTGGCTGCTGAGGAGTGATACAACTTATCAGGGTGGGTGTGAATGTGAGGTGGGGCTCTCTCTATTCATCTATAAGGCCTGGCTTCTGTTACACATATCTAGAGCAGGAAGTGAAGAGGGGTGTGTGTGTGTGGTCACTTCTACACTACCATATAAAATCTAGATTATCTGCTTTGAACTGGATTACATGGCAGTGTAGACTCATATAATCCAGATCAAACCAGATAATGTGGATTATCTGCTTTGATAATCTTGATTATATGGCAGTGTAGAAGCGGCCTGTGTGCGTGTGAGAGAAAAGATGATTAATAGGTAGATAGGTAGATTAACAGATAGATCGATAATTGGAACATGACTGCACGAAAAGCTAACTGCTAAAAGTAAACATTTATGATAGATAGATAGATAGATAGATAGATAGATAGATAGACAGATTGATCATTAGTTCAATCAACAGATAGATAATTGGCATGTATTTGCACAAAAAAAGCTAGCCACAAGAAATAAAGCATTATGATAGATAAAGAGACAGATAATTAGCACATGTCTGCACAAGGTGTTAGCAGCAAGAAGTAAAGGTTTGCAATAGATAGATACGGTAGGTAGATAGATAGATAGATAGATAGATAGATAGAGTGATCGATAGATCGATCAAAAGACAGATAACTCTCAGATGTCTGCACAAAAAGCTAGTTGCAGAAAGTAAAGATTTGTGATAAATAGATAGATAATTGGCACATGTCTGCACAAGGTGTAAGCAGCAGTAAGTAAAGGTTTTTGATTGATACAGATCAATTGATAGATCAATCAATTCTCACATGTCTGCACAAAAAGTTAGCTGCAGTAAGCTTTATGATTGATTGATTGATTGATTGATTGATAGGTAGATAGATAGATAATTGGCACATGTCTGCATAAGGTATTAGCAGCAAGAAGTAAAGATTTGTGATAGATAGATAGATAGATAGATAGATAGATAGATAATTGACACATGTTTGCACAAGGTGTTAGCAGCAGGAAGTAAAGATTTGTGATAGATAGAGAGATCAATAGACGGATTGATTGACAGATTGATCAAGAGAGAGATAATTCTCACATGCCTGCACAAAAAGCTAGCAGCAAGAAGCAAAGCTTTATGATAGACTAGCTGTCCCCTGCCACGCATTGCTGTGGCCCAGTCTGTATATATGTTTTGTGTGTATATATATGTGTATATGTGTGTGTATATATTTGTGTATATGTGTATATATGTAGGGTTTTTGCATGCATTGTAATGTATTTTTATTTTTTGGCTTTTTAACTCTCCTCCACTGTGTTTTTTTAGTGTTTTTATGAGTGACAGTCACTCATTGGCCTGATCTGTGTATTGTGTCCAAATCTGGTGTCAATTTGCCCAGTGGTTTTTGAGTTGTTAATCCCACAAACAAACATTACATTTTCATTTATATAAAAAATGCACAAGGAGTTAGCGGCATGAAGTAAAGGTTTGTGATAGATAGATAAATGGATTGATGGGATCAATTGATTGATCAAGAGATAGATAATTGGCACATGTCTACACAAAAAGCTAGCCGCAGGAAGTAAAGATTTGTGATATCTATATATCTAGTAATCACAATAAATGTAAAGGTTTCCCTTTGGTATTAAGTCCAGTCATGTCTGCCTCTGGGGGAGTGATACTCATCTCAGTTTCTAAGCTAAAGAGCCGGCATTGTCTGTAGTCACCTCCAAGGTCATGTGGCCAGCATAACTGCATGGAGTGCCGTTACCTTCCTGCCGAAGCAGTACCTATTGATCTACTCACATTTACATGTTTTCCAAGTGTTAGGTTGGCAGGAGCTGGGGCTAGCAGCGGGAGCTCTCCCAGCTCCATGGATTCAAACTGTCAACCTTTCAGTCAGCAAGTTCAGTAGCTCAGCGGTTTAACCACTGCACCATTGCAGATATCCAAGGCCCCATCTAGGGCCATATAAAACCTGGATTATCTGCTCTGAACTGGATTATATAGCAGTGTAAAGGTAAAGGTAAAGGTTTTCCCCTGACATTAAGTCCAGTTGTGTCCGACTCTGGGGAGTTGGTGCTCATCTCTATTTCAAAGCCAAAGAGCCAGCATTGTCCATAGACACCTCCAAGGTCATGTGCCAGGCATGACTGCATGGAGTGCCGTTACCTTCCTGCCTGAGTGGTATCTATTGATCTACTCACATTTGCATGTTTTCAAACTGCTAGGTTGGCAGGAGCTGAGGCTAACAGCGGGAACTCACCCAGCTCCATGGATTCAAAATGCCAACCTTTCAGTCAGCAAGTTCAGCAGCAGTTTAACCCACTGCGCCACCGCAGATATCAAAGACCCCATCAAGTGCCATAGAAAATCTGGATTATCTGCTTTGAACTGGATAATACGGTAGTGTGAAAGTAAGCTTTTCCTCTGACACTAAGTCGAGTCGAGTCTGACTCTGGGGATTGTTTCTCATCTCCATTTCGAAGCCAAAGAGCCAGCGCTGTCCATAGAAACCTCCAAGGTCATGTAGTCAGCATGACTGCATGGAGCGCCATTCCTTTTCCTGTCTGAACGGTTTGGTTTTTTGTTTTTTTTTTGTCATGTCAGAAGCAACTTCAGAAACTGCAAGTTGCTTGTGGTGTGAGAGAACTGGCTGTCTGTGAGGACGTTGCCCAGGGGACGCCCGGATGTTTTTTGATGTTTTGTCATCCTTGTGGGAGGCCTCTCCCATGTCCCCGCATGAGGAGCTGGAGCTGATAGAGGGAGCTCATCCACACTCTCCCCGGATTCGAACCTATGACCTGTCGGTCTTCAGTCCTGCCAGCACAGGGCTTTAACCCACTGCACCACCAGGGGGCTTTGATACCTATTGCTCTACTCACAAGACATCTGCCCTTGCGCTATGCTACTCTGCTGCTGAGTACGCATGCCCAGTGTGGAACACATCTCACCACACTAAAACAGTAGATGTGGCTTGTAATGAGACATGCTGCATTATCACAGGGTGTCTGCGCCCTACACCACTGGAGAAATTACACTGCTTAGTCGGTATTGCACCACCTGACATCCACCAGGAAGTAGCAGCCAATAGTGAAGGGACCAAGGCAGAGACATCTCTAGCTCATCCCCTCTTTGGGTATCAGCCAGCATGTTAACAACTTAAATCAAGACATAGTTTTCTAAGATCTACAGAGACACTCACTGGAACACCTCAGCAAGTGAGAGTCCAAAAGTGGCAGGCCCAAACCCAGAACCTCAACCAATGGCTGATACCAAATGAGAGACTCCCCCCTGGGCACACAGAGGACTGGGCGACTTGGAAGGCGCTGAACAGACTGCGCTCTGGCACCACGAGATGCAGAGCCAACCTTCAGAAATGAGGCTACAAAGTGGAATCCTCGATATGCGAGTGTGGAGAAGAGCAAACCACTGACCACCTGCTGCAATGCACCCTGAGCCCTGCCACATGCACCATGGAGGACCTTCTTGCAGCAACAGCAGAAGCACTCCAAGTGGCCAGATACTGGTCAAAGGACATTTAACCAACTACCAAAATGTTGTATTTTATCTGTTTGTTTGCTTTGTTCTGTTAGAAATGCAATATAATTGACTGGTTAATCTGACACGACAAATAAATACCAGGGGGCTTCGATACCTATTGCTCTACTCACATTCACATGCTTTCAAACTGCTAGGTTGGCAGAAGCTGGGACGAACAGCGCTCCCTGGATTTGAACTGTCAACCTTATCTGCTTTGAACTGGATTATACAGTAGTGTAAAGGTAAAGCTTTTCCTCTGACATTAAGTCTGGTCGTGTTGGTTCTCATCTCCATTTCAAAGCCGGCATTGTCCAGAGAAACCTCCAAGTTCATGTGGTCGGCATGACTGCATGAAGCACCATTACTTTCCCATCTGAATGATACCGATTGCTCTACTCACATTCACATGCTTTCAAACTGCTAGGTTGGCAGAAGCTGGGACGAACAGCGCTCCCTGGATTTGAACTGTCAACCTTTCAGTCAGCAAGTTCAGCAGCTCAGTGGTTTAACCCACTGTGCCACCGCAGATATCTAAGGCCTTATCAAGTCATTATAAAATCCAGATCATCTACTTTGATCTGGATTATACGGCAGTGTAGACTCATATAATCCAGTTCAAAGCAGATCATGTGGAACATCCAGGCAGTGTAGATCCAGGCAGATAGAAGAGTGCTGTTTGGCCCATGGCTGTTGCCCTGTCTCTCCCTGCAGCAGGGCAGCAGCCTGGCCATCTGTCTGCTCACCTGGATGCCCTTCTCCCACCGACTCCGAGGTGAACATGAACGCCCCGGCTTCCTCGTTGAGTGTGTAGTCTTCCAGGCTGTCCAGCGTCCCGTTCATGGCGGGGGTGGTCCTGTCCTCCTCTCCTGATTTCGGGAACCCTCCTCTGGAGACAAAAAGGAGAAGGAGAGCCCTCTTCCCAGGAGCAGCTCCTCCTCTCGCCTCCCCTCCTTCCTCCTCCTCCTTGTAAGGCACAAAAGGCCGGGCTTCTTCTTTTTTTAAACCGGGGGCTTCGGGTTCCCCTTGGGCGCGAGTGGCTGAGCTGTCACTCCTCCGCCGGGCCTTTATAGAAAAGTGAAAGTGCCTCCTCCACCAGTAGCCACCATCACCAGGAGAGGAGGGCCCTGGAAGAGCCCATTCCCACGCAGGGAGGGAAAGGGGAGGAGAGCAGGGAGGAGGAGGCCAGGGGGCGTGTTTCCTTTCCTTCGTGGGGGTAGGTCAGTTCAAGCCATGTCCGCCCTCCCTCCCTGGGATTGGCGCCCAACTAAAGCCAAGGTCGGCTTTAGCAAAAGGCTTCTCACCCCCCAAAAGAGGGTCGACTTGGGGGAAAGAAAAGGGGGGGGGGATACTAAATCCAGGCAGCCCCACGTTGGTCCTGAGGTTGTATAAGAGAGCTGGGCAGGCCGGTTTGGCTTCTTTTTTTTCGGATTGTTCTGAGCTGATGCAATTTCCAAGGAGATTGTGCCAAGTTATGTAACTTTGCCTCCCTCTCTCTGGTGTCGGTTGCAGCCCATCTCCTGAAAGCCAAGACCCTGGACCCTCTACACTGCCATGTAATCCAGATGATCAAAACAGATCTCCATATTATCTGCTTTGAACTGGATTATATGGATCTACATTGCCGGATAATACAGATGATCAAAACAGATCATCCACATTATCTGCTTTGAAGTGGATTAGATGAATCTACACTGCCAGATAACCCAAATGATCAGAACAGATTATTCACCTTATCTGCTTTAAACTGGATTATATTAATCTACACTACCAGATAATCCAGATGATCAAAAAAGATCATTCTCACTATCTTCTTTGAACTGGATTATATGAGTTTATACTGTTGGATAATCCAGATGATCAAAACATATAATCCACATTATCTGCTTTGAGCTGGATTATATGAGTCTACAGTGCCACATAATCCAGATTATCAAAATAGATAATCCACATTATCTGCTTTGGGCTGGATTATATGGGCCTAAAACTCCCAGATAATCCCGTTCAAAGATCATCTGGATTTTAAATGGCAGTGTAGGGCCCCTTCTACACTGCCATATAATCAGATTATCAAATCAGATCATCTACATTATCTGCGTTGAGCCAGATTATATGAGTCTACACTGCCAGATAATCCAGATGATCAAAACAGATCATCCGCATTATCTGCTTTGAGCTGGATTATATGGGTCTACAACTCCCAGATAATCCAGTTCAAAAATAATCTGGATTTTATATGGCATTGTAGGACCCCATCTACACTGCCATATAATCAGATTATCAAATCAGATAATCCACATTATCTGTTTTGAACTGGATTATATTAGTCTACACTGCCAGGTAATCCAGGTTATCAAAATAATCCACATTATCTGCTTTTGATGGGATGATATGAGTCTACACTGCCAGATAATCCAGATGATCAAAACAGTTAATCCACATTATCTGCTTTGAACTGGATTATATGAGTCTACACTGCCAGATAATCTAGATGATCAAAACAGATCATCCGCATTATCTGAACTGAATTATATGAGTCTACACTCCCATATAATCCAGATGATCAAAACAGATAATCCTCATTATCTGCTTTGGATTATATAAATCTACACTGCCGGATAATCCAGATTATTAAAACAGATAATCCACATTATCAGCTTTGAACTGGATTATATGAGTCTACACTTCCAGATAATCCAGTTCAAAAATAATTTGGATTTTATATGGCAGTGTAGGGCCCCTTCTGCACTGCAATATAATCAGATTATCAAATCAGATAATCCACATTATCTGTTTTGACCTGGATTATATGAGTCTACACTGCCAGATAATCCAGATTATCAAAACAGATAATACACATTATATGCTTTGAACGGGATTATATGAGTCTACACTCCCATATAATCCAGATTATCAAAACAGATAATACACTATATGCTTTAGACTGGATTATATGCGTCTACACTGCCAAATAACCCAGATGGTAAAAACAGATCATCCACATTATCTGAACTGGATTATATGAGTCTACACTCCCATGTAATCCAGATGATCAAAACAGATAATCCACATTATCTGCTTTGAACTGGATTATATGAGTCTACACTTCCAGGTAATCCAGTTCAAACATAATTTGGATTTTATATGGCAGTGTAGGACCCCATCTACCCTGCCATATCATCAGATTATCAAATCAGATAATCCATATTATCTGTTTTGAACTGGATTATATGAGTCTACATTGCCAGGTAATCCAGGGTATCAAAATAATCCACATTATCTGCTTTGGATGGGATGATATGAGTCTACACTGCCAGATAATCCAGATGATCAAAACAGATAATCCTCATTATCTGCTTTGAACTGGATTATATAAATCTACACTGCCGGATAATCCAGATTATTAAAACAGATCATCCACATTATCTGCTTTAAACTGGATTATATGAGTCTACACTTCCAGATAATCCAGTTCAAAAATAATTTGGATTTTATATGGCAGTGTAGGGCCCCTTCTACACTGCCATATAATCAGATTATCAAATCAGATAATCCACATTGTCTGCTTTGAACTGGATTATATGAGTCTACACTCACAGATAATCCAATTCAAAGATAATCTAGATTTTATATGGCAGTGTAGGGCCCCTTCTACATTGCCATATAATCAGATTATCAAAGAACATAATCCAGATTATCTGTTTTGAACTGGATTATATGAGTCTACACTGCCACATAATCCAGTTCAAAGCAGATAATCTAGAATTTATATGGCAGCGTAGAAGAGACCCTTCTTGCCAAGGTCTCCTTCTCTGAACCAGAGATCTCATTCAGTCTATCAATTATTGTTGTTGTTATTTATCACATGTATATAACATCACAACACACATGCTCACTAGGTCCAAGTGTCTGGGATCAGTCTCTGAATATCGGGCTCTTCCCAAGGGCCTAGGATATTTGAGCGATTTTTGTAGAATGTAGTTCTGAGAAGTGCTGCCTTCTGCAGCATGTGGATTTGTGTTCTGTCTAGACTAAGACTTTTCAAGTGCTTATTATTATTATTTCCATTATTGTTATTATTATCATCCTGCTTTCAGCTGTTAAAAGGGATTCAAAGCGACTATTATTAATAATAATATTTATCTCCCACCTCTCAGGTTGATTCCACATTGCCATATAGGCTGGCAAAATCCAGTTCAAAGCAGATAATGTGGAATATCTGTTTTGGATTATGACTGGATGTACACAGCCCTATATCCCAGGATCTGATCCCAGATTATCTGCTTTGAGCTGGATTATATGAGTCTACACTGCCATATACCAACAACAACAACAACAACAACAACAATAGTGTAGATGCGGCCTTGGTGAGCAGCAGCTTATGTTTAATGGAGTTTTTTACAGGTTATCAGTGGTGGAATCGCAAGTCTGTGCTTGAGGCTTAAAGTCCAAGTGACATATGATGGAAACTTCAATCTTCAGTGCTGAAGGAAGTGTGTGTGTGTTTTAATCACAAAGGCATGTACAGGTAGGTGTGCCACAACCTCTCCCTGGTTCCATCTTCCCGTTGATCTCAGTTCTTGGGTTGCATCATATCTATGAAGAAAATGCCTGGAAAGTGGAACTGCGGTGGCCATATATTTGCTTGTGTGTTTGATGGCAAATGTGAGTAGATTAATTGGTAATGCTCCAGCAGGAAAGTAACAGCACTCAATGCAGTCATGCCGGCCACATGTCCTTGGAGGTGTCTACAGACAATGCTGGCTCTTTGGCTTAGAAATGGAGATGAGCACCAACCCCCAGAGTCGGACATGACTGGACTTAATGTCAGGGGAAAATCTTTACCTAAACCTTGATGGCTTCTTCTGCATCCTCCGCCATTTTAGATTTGAGTGGGGCAGACTAACCGCAAGTGGGATTAGTCTTCCATTTTTCCAAGCATCATTTGATTAAATATTATATGAATTTGAAAATCCTACCTATTCTATTCTGGTTTGAAAAAAAAAAACATGAATGCAGTTGATGGGAGTCTCTTCACATACAAGGGGCTGCTGATAAGTCTTTGGCTTTGTGTTCTTGTTTTGTTTCTGTAGTAACGAATGTTACATCACATGAAAGCCTTATGTGTCTAATATATGTTTTCAAAATTTTGTATTTGTAGCTTATGACAACAGTGATCTAGGCACGCGGGGAAACAAAATGGCAGAGTCTAAGGCGATATTCACAGCAAATGAGAGCAGAGGAATGATAAAATTCTTGTTTCTGCAAGGAAAGTCCACAAAGGATATTCATGGTGATATGTCGCAGACATTGGGGGATCAATGCCCTTCATATTCTACAGTTAAGAACTTGGTTGCCAAATTTAAATCGGGCCACTTCAGCACTAATGATAAGGAACATCCTGGATGACCGAGAGTAGTTGTTGTTCCGGAGATTGTCGATGCTGCACACAGTAGAATCAGTGAATTTCAGCTAAAGGAATAGCAGGCATCATGGGGATTTCTCGTGAATGTGTATGTGTCATTATCCATGAACATTTGAAGAAATTCTCTGCAAAGTGGGTCCCCAAATGTTTGACAACAGATCAAAAAAGCATGCAAGTGAAAACTTCCTGGTCCATTTATCAGCATTTCCGGACTGATAGGAACTTCCTGGATCAACTAGTCTCTATGGATGAGACCTGGATTTATTTGTATGACCCTGAAACCAAGGAGCAGTCAAAAGAGTGGAGGCACAGTGGTTCTCCTCATCCAAAGAAGTTCGGGGTGCAAAAAACAGCCACTAAGGTGATGGCGTCTGTGTAAGGAGGGTGTGCTGCTAGTGGACTACCTTCAAAATGGTTCCACCATCAATGCAAAGTATTACACTGAATTTTTGGATCAATTGAAGGCAGTTCTGAAGGCCAAAAGGTGTGGCAAGTCATCAAAAGGAATCTTGTTCCTGCAAGACAACGCCTCTGCTCACACTGCACAAGTGACTATGGCAAAACTGGTGGAGCTAGGCTTCCAGCTGGTTGACCATCCACCTTATTCACCGGATCTAGCTCCCTCCAACTATCATCTGTTTCCAAACCTAAAGATACACCTCAAGGGTACCAAATTTCACACCATTTCTGATGCCATGGCTGCTGCAGATGACTGGTTTGAGGCACAACTAAAATCCTTCTTTTTGTAAGGCTTACAGAATTTGGAATACTGATGAAAGAAGTGTGTTGATATCAGTGGCGAGTATGTGGAGTAAATGTAATGTTTCATCTTCCTATCTCATTTCCTTCTGGGTGAAGCCAAAGACTTATCAGCAGCCCCTCGTATTTTCATTCTTTTGAGTTTGATTTCCATTTTCCACTGCTCGAGTTTTACTTACAGTATGACCCTCATATCTGTAGGTGTTTATATTCCAGGACTTTGTGTGGATACATGAAACTGTGGTCTTGAGGGCTTGGAATTTTAGAAGTTATTATAGAATGTATCACAATGGATAAATCTCTCTTCCAAATCTAGATAGAGCTGCTAAATTGTGTCTGTCTGAACACACTCTACATTATCCTACTTTTTTTTGATATCATGGATGTGAGATAGTCAAATACATCTGGAATAGTGTTGGAATTAATTCTGGTTTGTTGTTAGCATGCCATTCAGCTCAGCCCTTAGGCCTACATTCAAACTTACATAAGGATGCAGTCAAGATTAATTAAACATAATTGCACCCTGCTTTTTCAGGTTCCCCAAGTTTATCTTATCTTTTTGATGATGAAAGAATATTCCAGATTTCTATACCTTCTATTAGTCTAAACAAGCATAATTAGATAAAATTTTCCTCTCAGATGATAATGATGATGGATGGCGATAATTTAAGATATAAATAAGAGAAATGCAGTATTTCTTCTAAATGAAACTTGGCTGGCTAAGAGAACCTTTGTGGATGTAACGTGGACTATTGTAGGATTCAGACTGAACTTGTAAAAGAATTGTATAAAAACAAGATATGGATGTGCCACTGAGATCAAATGGTAAAATTAATGGAAAAAAGAAGGTGAATTGTGTCATTGGGTTGCTGTAGGTTTTTTCGGACTATATGGCCATGTTCTAGAGGCATTCTCTTCTGATGTTTCGCCTGCATCTATGGCAAGCATCCTCACCTCACTACCTCTGAGGATGCTTGCCATAGATGCAGGCGAAACATCAGGAGAGAATGCCTCTAGAACATGGCCATATATCCCGAAAAAACCTACAACAACCCAGTGATTCTGGCCATGAAACCCTTTGACAATACAATTGTATCATTATTAACACTCAGTTAGATTCAGGAGATTTTATTTGCCTGGCAATGACGTTTCTCTTTGTGCATCCAGATTTTAACCTAAGTTTAGGGCAATTACCTTCTATTTGCATGGATCCCACCCTGTATCATACTGTTTGCTGAGAATGAATGCCTACCTGGAAAGGAGAGGGCCTTTTCTCACTGTTTTTCTACGCATAGTATCTGAAGAAGCCCCGGTGGCACAGTGGGTTAAACCGCTGAGCTGCTGAACTTGCTGATTGAAAGGTCAAAGGTTTGAATCCGGTGAGCAGTGTGAGCTCCTGCTATTAGCTGCAGCTTCTGTCAACCTAGCAGTTTAAAAACATGTAACTGTGAGTAGCTCAATAGGTACCACTCTGGTGGAAAGGTAATGGCACTCCATGCAGTCATACCAGCCACATGATCTTGGAGGTGCCTATGGACAACATCGGCTCTTTGGCTTACAAATGGAGATGAGCACCAACGCCCAGAGTCACATACAAGTGGACTTAATGTCAGAGGAAAACCTTTACCTTAGTATCTGAAAAAGAAAGTAATGGCTAGAACTGGTTTTGCTTGAATGAGCACCGATGGATGATGGATAGCATTTTCTGGGGGAAGATGGATAGCATTTTCTGAGTTGTGCCTTCTGGTTGTTTCTGTCTTATGACAACCATAAGGCAATTTTTTTCTTGACATTTCATTTTGTCTCCATCTGAGGCTGAAAGAGTGTGATTTGCCTAAAGTCAACTAGTATATTTTCATGGCTGAGCAAGTATTGGATTCTTGATTTCTAAAGTCACAGTCCACTGCTCAAATCACTACAAAGCATTGGTTCTGTGCTTATTTATTTGATACTGTAAACTTGACACATTTTACATGTTAATATCTTAATTGATGAAACAAATGATTGACAGTTAGAATGTAGCTACCAAAAGAAAGTCTACAGTTCAAATTAAATGTGGTATTATTTCTTACATAGTTGCCATTGTACCTTGAGACAGTATCCTTAAGAGATTGCCGGAATGTGGGAGCTGTTGCACTTGAAAAAGGAAACCTTTCTTTGCTTGAGTTCTGATAAGTTTGCTACCTGTACTTCTGGAACAAAACTCCCAATCATATATATCTGCAAATGCAGTTCATCAGATAAGGGCTACAACTAAGAGCATCCAACCTCCAAAACTTGAGGTCTTTGGGTGTATAATATTAAGATCCTACCTTTTTAAATTCTGTCAAAATTAATGAAAAGCAATAGTATGATAATGTGTCTATTTAGAACTATCTGTCCCCTGTCATGCATTGCTGTGGCCCAGTCTGATGATCTGGAAAAAAGTAATGAGAAAGTGTTGGTTTCTAATATATGTAATTTCTTTATACCTGTGGGTAAACAGTATTTCTTGCTGTTTCTTTGTCAGTGTTGATGTGGAGATAGTCTGGTTTGCCTACTCTGGAACATGCAACATATAATTGTCCTTCTTTAGGAGTTCTTTCCAAATCTGTGATACTATGTGCGTCAAGGGGGTTCTGTCCCAGTTCTGTCATTGGTAGGGCTCAGAATGCTCCTTGATTGTTGGTGCAGTATAAATCTCAGTAACTACATCTCCCAAATGTCAAGGTCTATTTTCCCCAAACTCTATCTGTGTTCATATTTGGCCATATTGAGTATCCGTGCCAAGTTTGGTCCAGATCCATCATTGTTTGAGTCCACAGTGCTCTCTGGATGAAGGTGAACTACAACTCCCAAACTCAAGGTCAATGCCACCAAACCCTTCCAGTATTTTCTGTTGGTCATGGGAGTTCTGTGTGCCAAGTTTGGTTCAATTCCATCATTGATGGAGTTCAGAATGCTCTTTGATTGTAGGTGAACTATAAATCCCAGCAACTACAATTCCAAAATGACAAAATCATAATTTTTGAGTGATGGTCACTCCTTGTGTTGTGAGACATTTTGTTGCCAAATTTGGTGTGATTTCGTTCATCGGTTCTTTTGTTTTTAAGGTACTCATTATGCACAGAGCATTTTTATATAGATAGATATAGATGATAGATAGATAGATAGATAGATAGATAGATAGATAGATAGATAGATAGATAGATAGATTGTATTGTTCTTTTAAGCAGTGAGTTGCACTGGATCCCAGTTTTTGGGGAAGATATAGCTAAATATTACCAACATTGATCAATAAAATTCTCACTGTGGGTGCAAAACCTCTAACAGACCTCTTATTCATTAAAGTGATGAATATTAATAAGTGAAGAGAAAAGAAAATGAACAACTCACTAGATTTCTAAAAGGTTATTTTGGAAAAGTTCTTGAAATAACTAAGAACAACTGTGGCAGGGGTAAAGAGGGGTGGCTTTTGATGAAATGTCTCAAAAATAGTACTTTGCCCTGTTCTATTCTTAATGGGATCTGAAAAACAGGATAAGCTTCAGAAGCAAAGTTTGAAGATGTAACAATATAACCCATGTTAATTTAAAACAGAAGTAACTGGACTAGGGTCAGGATATTTTTCCACTTTAACAAAGCAGCGGGCACATAGTTCTTAAGGCCAGTCAAGTTATTTTGGCACTTGGCTGCATGTAAAAATACAATAACAAAATAATTGCCTAACTATTTGCTGCCATGTCTTGTCACCCCTTGAATGAGAGGGGGAAAACTGTTTGTTATATTAGCTCACCTGCTCGGAACATTGCTGTTTACATAAGTTCCCTTTTGTGACATTTCACTGATATGTCTGTCCTGAGAGAGGTCATGGACTAAATCCAATGACTTGTGGACCCTAAAGGAGACACACTGAATTATCTGCTGGATGATAAACCACTATCTATATAAACCCTGTTGATTCAATGGCTCTTTGGAATGTGTATTTGTATTTAGGCAATGTCTTCCAAAGAACTACAGGAGATGACACCATTTTACTTTTTTTTAAAAAAAAAGTATCCAATGTTTATTGGTAAATCTGTCCTGTATCTGTGAATTCAGCCCATTTGCGGAGGCAAGGTACATTGAGTCTAGCTGAGCTTCTCAAAGCATTCTCTATTGTCTGTGCGGTTTGTTTGGGTTTGTGCAAAAGAGTCCATTTTCTCTTGGTCCAAACTAAGGGTATGGGAAAGCAGAACATATCTACCTTCACTTCTGAACAGACTGTAAAGGTAAAGGTAAAGGTTGTCCCCTGACATTCAGTTCGGTCATGTCTGACTCTGGGGTGTGGTGCTCATCTCCATTTCTAAGCCGAAGAGCCAGCATTGTCCATAGACACCTCCAAGGTCATGTGGCCGGCATGACCTTGCATGGAGCGCCGTTACCTTCTCGCCGGAGCGGTACCTATGGATCTACTCACATTTGCATGTTTTCGAACTGCTAGGTTGGCAGAAGCTAGGGCTGACAGCGGAAGCTCACGCCGCTCCCTGGAATCGAACCTGCAACCTTTTTTGGTCAACAAGCTCAGCAGCTCAGTTCTTTAACCCACTGCGCCACCGGGGCTCCCCACAGACTGTAGAGAGCATCTATTCTATTCTATTGCAATTTTCCCTGAAAGTTGGGAAAGAAAGCAAGATGGAGCAAGGGAAATAGTATCAAAAGCTCTGCTCTAAAGAGACTCAAGTAGCACTCTGAATGTGAGAGATGGGTAAGGAGATCATTCTTTTCTTCTTTTCTGCCAAGCAATTTCCTTCCAATTAAGATTTCTGACCTGATCTACTATTTCACCTGGGAAGGTGAAGCACCCAGTGTTCTAAATATGGAATACAACAAAGCATGTTTTACAGATCTATCTGTGTTAGGCTGAATACACGCAACTTGTGGCCCTCCATATAATGCTGGACAATTAAGCCAAAAATTTGAGTTTTGCAACAACCAGAGTTACCAAGGGCCGCCCGGTGAGTTCTGCTAACTGTCACAGCTCAGAATAGGTTCACCTTGCTGAAAACACCAAACTCCACACAGCCAGAAGTCTTTATAGTTTATTAAAAAGTAAAAGATAAAAAGTTCTTAAAGCAAAAGTAATGTTCTAAAAGATCAATACAAAATAACACTTTGAAGCATGATCCAAAAAGGCACCAGCAAAGTAAAATCCCATGAGAATATGACTGAGTCCTGAAACCATGAACCCAAGAACTGCAAGATAATCCAGACAAGCAAAATGCAAGCTTCTTGGTTAATGTAAAGTTGCTCTGACAAAGATTTGGTCTCAAACACACTGCTTAATACCCTTTGCAGAACATGAAGGCGTTTCTTTGGCCTCTGGCCTCCTTCTTGTTAGCTATTCTCACACGCCTTCGAACTCTGAATTCCAAACGGTCAGCACGATCTAAGCTTCCCGTTTTATCAAGGTCGGTCTGTGCTTTAGTGTTATCCAGTTTGCCTTCCTGCTCATTATCAGGCTGAGAACTGTCCTCCTTTTCTGAGTCAATTTGCACCTGCACCTGGCTAGTTTCAGTATCAACAAACTCATTCCTTGCTGTGGGAAACTGAACTTCCACACCCTGTTCCTCATTAACTATAACAGGGACATTTTGAACCAGATTGTGAACCTGAGTCACATCATCTTCATCAGAGGCACTCTGTGGTCCCAGCTGAGTCACAACACCAACTGCTAATATTCCAAATCAGAAATCAGGACTTCACCAGTTTGAAAGCTTTATTTGATTTCTAGAGGGGATGCTGTGTACTGCAATGGATACCAAAATGTACAAGCATAAAGCATATGAGAGATGTAGTCACTTTTATACACAAGAATTATACACATTTATTATTTTTTATTTATTTATTTACTTTATTATTATTATTATTATTATTATTATTTTATTTGTACCCCGCTAGCATCTCCCAAGGGATTCGATGCGGCTTACAATAGGCCGGAGCTCAACACAATACAACAACACAATACATAGCAAATAAAACAGTTAAAGCGGAAAAACAATAACAATAGCAATACAACAGGACATTATTAAAAACTGAGCAGGCCGGAGTGGGGTACAGGGTTAAAAGTGCTGAAGTGTCGGAGGGATATGGGATTAAAATATAAGTGCAGTGTGCGGTGAAGGTGATCTTGACTCTACTAAAGTGCTTCTGGGCTTTGGTAGTGGGGTTTATTTGTATACCGCAGTTTCTCAGCTCTTAGGCGACTCAACGCGGTTAACAACAACAGGAGCAAAAATTCAATGCTAGCATCATACAAACCATTTAAAAACAATTAACACAATAATATACTAAGTAATTACACATCAGTAAACAACTCATTAGCATCTCATAACTAGAATCATGATCCAGCTCGTCATCCGTAGTTCCGTTTTCCTATATTCATTGCACTGCCATTGCACATGCATTAACATTTTACACACATGCATTAACATTGCTAAAGTTCAAAATTCCTTCCAATTTCCCTGATTGGCCGGTGCTGACAAGCCAGTTGGCTTTTTCCTGGCCTCTGATGGGCTGAAGGGTGGACCTAGGTGGTGCATGCACTGATTGGCCTAGCAGCAATAACACAGCCAGGGATATCCTACCTGCCAGATGGGGAAGCCCTGGGGCCTCCAATCAGCAGACTATGTTTCCTGGGGTAGGGAGGTTCCCAGGATGTTGCACCCATCTCTGGGTGTTGGTCAATGGAATCTGGGTACCAGGGAGTCCATCATTCCAGTGATAATTGTCCAAAGCTATGCCTTCTACCCAATTCCTGGGATATTTAATATTGCTCAAGAGTCAATCACAGGTTAAAACAGTTCATTGTAGTTTGTCTTCTGTTGTCTATGTTTTATAGAGAAAAAGTAATAATAAAAATTAGCATGTTCATAATCTTGGAAATAAGGGAGAAGTCGGGGGGGGGGGGTGAACAAAGGATTGGAAAAGTTAATTCCTTTTTTTTTTGTTCTTGTATGCTTTCCTGGCATTATATTTCATATTGTTATGGTGGAAGTCGTATGTCCCCAGTCAGACCTCCTCCAGGGTCAGAGTCCTTGTGACAACAATTGATGCTGACATGTCACCAGTCAGGGAGCCAGGAAGCCTCAATTACTGATACGGCATTGGGAACAGAACAACAATTTGGGATACCTGGGGATCTGTGGGAGAGGCTCTCAGGTGGGCTTAGCCCCATGCAACCTGCACTCGGCCCTGCCCTACTTGGGGGAACCCTGTTCCCTGCAAATATATGCTGATCCAGACCAGTTTAGATTGAAGAGCTAAGCCAAAATATGCAAGTGGGAGGGAAATGGATTTTGTGGAAATTGGGTTAGCTGCTGGTCTAGAAAGGGTCAGGGGGACAACTTCATCTGGGCACCATTGCAATTCATTTCTGCCCCTTGCCCTTGGAAAACTATAAATCCATTTGATGTCAAACTGTAGCCTTCTTTTATTGGGGGGGGGGGTAGTTGTGTTCAATAACAACATCAACTTTCACCACTCCTCACTATTGAATATCCGGGTTACAGTTGGTAGGAGTTGCTGTTTAACACTATTTGGACAGCCACATGTTGCCTGCTGTTCTAAATGTCACTGTGATAGCATCAACATTCCTTTTTACCTTTTCCCGCTTTTTCCTAACCTGAATATTTGCTGTAACAAATGAACACCCAGCAAAGCAAGATCATACATTCGCCAATATAAGTGCTTTGCAAGGTTACAAAGTTACCAGCTAAATCAATAAATCCACCCACGCGCCTCTCCCTCCACCCCCATTTTCTCACTGATCCACCCACAAATGGCAAGAACATGTTTTAAGATAATAATGAATCAAAGAGGTGTGTTGCCATGCAGCCAATAGTCAATGTAAGCGAGTCTGCTGGAGAGGTGGAGTGGAAATGGAAGGGCATGGTTGGATAATTTCTTACCACACACCCAGAAACTTTGATGAGGCAAAGCCTCGGGGATATGGAATTTCTTGGCACAGGAATATAATTTATTCCACCAATTTATACCGTGTCTGCTTTAACTATATGTCTCATCTCACTTTCACTCTTTGTTTTTTTCACCCAGTTAGATCCTCAATACGCTTATAATTGACCAAATATTGGCTACTTATTGAATCACTAAGAAATACCCTTTTAAGAAGAAAAAAAGCAAAATCATTTTCCACAATAGGTAAGACCAAAACAATGCAAAAGGTTAAATGTGTTGTCCTCCAAATTCCCATGGATCCTATCTAATCTTATCAGTGGCGGGTTTTGATGGAAATGTAGTTTCTCAATATTTGAAAGGCTGAAGGGTCACTCGGGTATGACTTAATGGATACTCTAGGTATCTATAATAAGTGCCTTCCACATGAGGCGAGTTCACACAAATAACCCCAGTGTGGCAATAGGAATGAATGAGACATAGATGTCCATGCATAATACTCTGCTACAAAGTCTTTAAGAGAAATAAAATGTATGCCGTTAATAGTCTAGCTCAGGCCTGCACAATATACAGATGCGACCCACAAAGGTCTCCCCTGCAGCCTGTGTAAGGAGCTGGTCAGGGAGGAGGAGTGGCCTGTAGAAGCTGTTTTGTTAATATGGACCCTTTACAAATGCCCAATTGTTCAGGCCTGGTCTATAGGGAAGGCTGAGAGTTGGACCATAGGGAAGGCTGAGCAAAAGAAGAACTGTGGTGTTGGAGGAAAGTTCTGAGAGTGCGAGAAGATCCAACCAGTCCATACTCCAGGAAATAAAGCCCGGCTCCTCACTGGAAGGAAGGATATTAGAGGCAAAGATGAAGTACTTTGGCCACATAATGAGAAGACAATATAGCTTGGAGAAGACAATGATGCTGGGGAAAATGGAAGAAAAAAGGAAGAGGGGGCAACCAAGGGCAAGATGTCACTGTGATAGCATCAACATTCCTTCAAGAATGGGATCCTTGAAGTGACTGGCTTGACCTTGAAGGAGCTGGGGGTGGTGAGGGCTGACAGGGAGCTCTGGTGTGGGCTGGCCCATGAGGTCACGACTGAACGAATAAACAACAACAACACACCTGGTTGATTTGAACAGACTGCACTTGAACAATCTGCCATGAAAATGTGAGGGAAAATTAAATCGGGGCACCACTCCTCCTAGTGGGTGGGTCAGGGTTTCTAGCCTTCTCCAAACAACCATGCTACCTTCATGACATCACCACTTGGTCCTTTCCTATTTTTATGGTCCTTCCTATTTTAGAAGGTTGAAATGATCCTCTTAGGGCAGTGGTTCTTAACCTATGGGCCGTTAACCACCAGTGGGCTGCAGAGACAAAAATCTGGTCCATGAGACTCCCTCCTCTTTGTTTTATTTTATTTTCTCTCCTTTCGTGCCGCCTGCCACTCGTTTCCTGTCACTGGCCATGGCATATGTTCTGTATCAGAAACTAGAGCTGATGTGGTCTATCCAATGCAATTTTCTGAATCAGCACCCCAAACTGAATCTAAAGTTGATCAAAAACTGATTTGTAACTCTTTTGGTACCAAAGTTGGAGAGTGGTCCCTGGTCAAAGTGGTCAAGTGGTCCCTAGTAAAAAAAAAAGGTTGGGAATCACTGTCTTAGGGCTGATAGTGGTGATAAGAACTTTAACCTAAAATATGCTGCCATTTTTACTCCCACCTTATTGCTTATGGCCTCATCCTCCATCTACACTGCCATTTTTTTCACATGTGAAAAATGATTTTGGATAGCGTGATTTAAATAATTGGTTTTAAATTGTGTTGTTTTAATGTTTTGGCTTTAAGGTAAATGTTTATTTTATTGCATGTTTATTTTTTAGCATTGAATTGCTGCCTAATTTGTAATTTGTAACCCCTGGCACCTATACCACAGAATACCCCCTTGATGGACTGTCACCATGTTGTGGTGAGGGGGCTTGCGTGTTCCAATGAACCTGCAGACACAACGACCAGAATCGTGCAC
The DNA here is from genome assembly GCF_025583915.1 of Anolis sagrei ordinatus. Taxonomy (NCBI): domain Eukaryota; kingdom Metazoa; phylum Chordata; class Lepidosauria; order Squamata; family Anolidae; genus Anolis; species Anolis sagrei. The sequence goes on along the minus strand of NW_026846588.1, from coordinate 122,318,523 downwards.
TCCCAGGAGTGGCCGCAGGGAAGGTTCCAGACCAAGCACAGTCCGAAGACCCAAAGACCTCAACGGCGGAGCAGGCAAAGGATAACATGGTGCATGTTACAACGGTTGTGAAGGCAGAAGAAGGCTGCAAAAGATTGAGAAGCCACAGTCGTCATGTTAACTATGCCTCCAGTGGAACCTCACTCTGTGAAGACTGTGTGTTGATCAGCTGTGCACTGACCCCCATACATTAAAAAAATACACGCACAGGTGTCTTCCAAGGAAAATAAAAACAAACCAACAAAAGTCCCATGGCAATCAGCGAGTGGCGACGGGGGCAGGACTGTGAAATCTGGAAGCCCCTAGTCACAGACTGGCACATGGGCGGTGGATACGGACTCAGTCGTTATACCTCAAGGTCCAAGGCAGTTGAGTAGTTTAGCAGCTGACTGAGCAGCCCTTTTAAGAATCCACTCTGCTCACCCCACACGGAAGGGGCTAGAAAAGGTGCCCTAAACATAGTCTGCCTCTCTTATCCCTGACTGGACTGCCGCGTCCAGAGGGGTCACCAACCTGCGGCCAAAAAAAAATGAACTTTTTCTAAAAAAAATAAGGACCGACTCCCAGTACACTGATCTTGGAAGACAATCCTACTCAGACAACAAGGGATTGCCTAAGTACTGTAGAATTAATGTAGTTTAATGTCACTTTAGTTGCCATGGCTCAAAGCTATGGAATTCTGGAAGTTGTCGTTTGGTTAAGCACCAGCACTCTGGCAGAGAAGGCTAAGGACCTTGTAACACTACAGTTCAGTAGTGTCAAAGTGCACAAATTCTACAGTATAGATGAAACCTGTGTTATAATGCCAGCCAGTTATTAGTCCACACTTTACACCAGGGGTCTTCAAACTTTTTAAACAGAGGGCCAGGTCACAGTCCCTCGAACTGTTGGAGGGCCAGATTATAATTTGAAAAAGCATGAATGAATTCCTATGCACACTACATATATCTTATTGTAGAGCAAAAAACACTTAAAACAATACAATAATTAAAATGAAGAACAATTTTAACAAATATAAACTTATTTGTATTTCAATGGAAAGCGTGGCCCTGCTTTTGGCTGATGAGATAGGATTGTTGTTGTTGTAGTGTGCTTTCAAGTCGTTTCAGACTTAGGTCTGCCCTAAGTGAGGGCTGGGTAAATGACCCTGGAGGGCTGCATCCGGCCCTCGGGCCTTAGTTTGAGGACCCCTGCTTTACACCCATAGAGGTAAAATCAGAAAAAGCAACTCCCATATGCAAACATCTTTATTTTTAAATAAGTGAGTCAATTTACCATCCAAGTATATTAACTCTGTTATCTGTTACAAACAAACATCTGTAGGTTTCTTTGAAGTGAACTATGCACATTTATTGCAATCCTTGAAATTTCCAGAATCAAAAGCAGGAGGTGGGAATTTTTTTTCAGAGTATTTCGTCCTCTCCTTCTTCCTCCTCTGACTCTCCCGCAGTAGTCAAGCCATACTAGAAGTGAAGAAAAGTGAGAATGTGAATAGTTAATTACTGTTCTACGGAAGCCATCTTGGGTCCTCCTCTGGGAGAAAGGCAGCATATTAATGAAGTTAAATTAATTAAGCAAATTGTTAAGATTCTTAGAACATTTTTTATCTGCACTAGAAGAACTTTTAGATATTTCAGTGAACAAATAAATGCTTCTACTCAATTTGTCAAGTTTGTTGTTGTCATCCATTCCAATATATTCAAAGTTGAGCTGGACAATTTTCTTCTTCATCATATTTTGTAGGAAGTATTCCGATGTAAAATAAAGAGCGGGAGACCTTTTTACTTTTTCTCTGAAATGAAGGGATTTGTCCCTTCTGACTTAAAAACCTATTATCTCGCCTCTTCCTCTATCACAGACTTGTCTTATGGGAACAAGGGAGAGGGCCTTTTCCGCTGTGGCTCCCCGCTTTTGGAACTCGCTGCCTAGGGAGATTAGGCAAGCTCTCACCCTAGCGGCTTTTAAGAAAGATCTAAAAACCTGGCTCTTCTGGTGTGCCTTCGGAGAACGACCACTCAACCCATTCAGTTGTTTTAGCCTATAGCTGCCCTCAGAATAAAGCACCTTCCCTGCCCTCAAAATGGCTAAATCCCACTGCTCCTCCCAGTTGGACTCCTCTCTTACATATGCACTTTCATCCCTATTTCACCCAGGTTTTTAACATTTTACCTCATACATTTGGCCCGCCCTTTGTGTCTGATTTTATTATGCTGTTGTATATTGTTGATTTTATTTGTTATTTCATTTTTTGTTATGATGTATTTTATTATTGTGTGTTTATTATGTTGTATTATTTTGAGCCCGGCCTCATGTTAGCCACCCCGAGTCGCCTTTGGGGAGATGGTGGCGGGTTATAAATAAAGATTATTATTATTATTATTATTATTATTATTATTATTATTATTATTTGTTCTAGTACAGCTGTACCAGGAGCTCCAACTTTATTTTCTTTCTGTCATCTGTTTTGCAGTCATAGGATAGGCCACCTGTCCATCATCGTTAAGTTTTGGTCCCGCCCCTTGCTCAGGGCAATTGGGAAGGGAAGGGAGCCATTTTTTAGTTAGTCTCAGCAAGGAAAGCTAATGTACAGGACGTGTGCAAGCTTCCCCTGTACAAAAGCTTCAACCCTTAAGACTTTCCGGGGGGAAACAGTCTTAAGAGTCTCCAAAGATTTCCAGGAAAACAGCCCTAAAGACCAAAGAACTCCAGCTGGAGAATATCTAAGCCTTTACTGGTAGGTCCACTCGGTGCTTCGAGACACAGTTCAACCCGGTAGTGGAGTCCACATCAGTAAGGGTTAGATTACAGTCAGCCTGGGAGAAGTTAAAAAGGGGATTTTCCTTTAAAGTAAAGAAGAGGTTATTGAAGACAGTTGCCTGTCCTTCGTCGGCAAGATTAGGAAGCCACCAGTTGCATAAAGCTTGGAAGCATTTGGTTAACTTTATTGAAGACAAGAAAAGTTTCTATTTGTTCATTAATAAAGGACTTTGTTATACTTCACAAGCTATCTGAAGATCATTTGTGGTGGAAAACCTCTGAGAACTTCTCTTTGGGCCCCCTGGCTTCCCACTGGGCAAAGGTTGCACGTCCTGTTCTAAAGAAAATTCTTTACAGGCGCAGCACGCAACAGAACATTATTATTATTATTATTATTATTATTATTATTATTATTATTAAATAAGGGAAATATTCTAATAGCTGTTAGGAACACATCTATTCTATATTTGGTTTGAATCATGGGTGTTTCCAAATTCTGAAAACTGTTGTTTAATGACAGAGGTAAACATTCGCTATCAACTGTCTTGAATCTCTCCCAGGGAACCACTTTATTTGCCAGAGGGAACATCTATTTAACTAAGCTTCCTTCCACGCAGCCATATAACTCAGAATATGAAGGCAGATAATCCACAATATCTGCTTTAAACTGGATTATCTGAGTCCACACTGCCATATAATTCAATTTTATACAGTTGTGTACAAGGGGCTCAATAGTCTGGAGTATCACTGAATCTGTGAGTTGTTGGTTTGTGGTACTTACCTCGGATTGTTCCATTTCATCAATCTCATCAACTCTGCTCAAATTAGGAGCACCATATTTATCTGTTAATTCAGCTAAGGTCTTTGATGTTGCCTCTCTTTCAGCTGCTAACTTTGCCTGGAATTCAAAATTAATATTTAGGACCGTGGAAGGTATACTTTTACATGATATACTTTACTGTACCAAGCCAACATGACATAGGTTCAAATCAATGCACAATCCATTTCCTACCAATGTTTTGGTCATGGAGCTGAATGCCAGAATCTCTTATGAATATCCTAGGAAGATGAATGGACAATAGTAGTGGTTTTGTGTACCTCCCCTTCAGTTTCTTCTTCACAAATCAACCTGACTTCAAGTCTCTATTTGGCCACAAAGCTTATTAGGCAATTTTGGGCCAATGACTCAGGCCCCTTCTACACTGCCATATAAAATCCAGATTATCTGCTTTGAACTGGATTATATGACAGTGTAGACTCAGATAATCCAGTTCAAATCAGATAATGTCTGCTTTGATCATATGGTACACAAAAGGGGTCTCAATCTAACTTATCTTGCAGCATTGTTTCAGACTTATGGGGTCAAGAGAAAGTGAGCTACAAATACAGGTTGCAGTGATCGGTGAGATACCTTCTATCAATGGGAGCTCTGTTTGGGAGTTGTTGTTGACTAGGGATGGATGTAGAAATCTCTGTAGTTTAAATACAAATTGAATTTCCCAATAATGGTTGCAAAATAAGGGTGCATCTACACAGTAAAATCAATACAGTTTGACACTATTTTAACTGCCATGGCTCAGTGTTATGGAATCATGGGAGTTGCAGTTTTAGAAGGTGCCTCAGCAAACTACAAATCTCAAGATCCTATAGAATTGCATCATGGCAGCTAAAGTGGTGTTAAACTGCATTCATTCTGCAGTGTAGAGCCAGCCTGTGGCATTGTTAAATGGTGAAAAATCTATATTTTTCCAAGTTTGCAATGTAGTTTGAAAAACAAGTACATTTTTTAAAAAGCTGTTAAACAGTGTACACACATATAAAATTGTGTATGCAGAGAGAATGTGTGTATGTGTGTTGATCATTTCCACTACCTTGGCAGCCACCTCTCCACAAAAGTCAACATTGACACTGAAATACAACACCGCCTGAGCTCTGCGAGTGCAGCATTTTTCCGAATGAAGCACAGAGTGTTTGAGGACCGGGACATCCGTAGGGATACCAAGGTGCTTGTTTACAAAGCTATTCTCCTCCCAACCCTGCTATATGCCTGCGAGACTTGGACTATCTACAGATGTCACATGCAACTCCTGGAACGATTCCATCAGCGTTGTCTCTGAAAGATCCTGCAAATCTCTTGGGAAGACAAGCGGACAAATGTCAGTGTGTTTGAAGAAGCATTGAAGCAATGGTCCTCCACCATCAACTCCACTCCACTGGCCACGTTGTTCGTATGCCCAACCACCGTCTCCCAAAGCAGTTGCTGTACTCCGAACTCAAGAATGGAAAAACAGAATGTTGGTGGGCAGGAAAAGAGATTTAAAGATGGGCTCAAAGCCAACCGTAAAAACTCTGGCATAGACACTGAGAACTGGGAAGCCCTGGCCCTTGAGCGCTCCAGCTGGAGGTCAGCTGTGACCAGCAGTGCTGTAGAATTTGAAGAGGAATGAATGGAGGGTGAAAGAGAGAAACATGCCAAAAGGAAGGCAAGTCAAACCAGGACCGCCTTCCACCTGGAAACCAATGCCCTCACTGAAGGAGAAGATGCAGATCAAGAATAGGGCTCCACAGTTACCTACAGACCCACCACCAATACACCGATCTTGGAAGACAATCCTACTCGGACAATGAGGGATCGCCTAAGTAAGTAAATAAGTAAGTTGGAAAAATGCAAATAAAAATGTTACATGCAATGAGAAAATCACGTGTAACAAATTACATATATTTGAAAGTTTACCCCAAATAACAAAAAGTACAGGTTAGTGGAATAAGCTTAGAGGGCATTGAGGCAGACTCTGAAAAAAAAAAAACCCCTGAGGTTGACCAGTCTCATACAACTAAAGGGACTGATGTGCTTCTCTTACCTCCAACTCTGCCTGCCGTTTCTGCTCCAAGATAAGCTCCTCTGCTCTCTCTCTTTCTAACCTCTCACGTTCTTCGCGCTCTCGTTCCATTTGTGCCTGTAGCCAAGTCATGCAAGTGTTGAAGATGCATTATCTGCAAGGCATTCTTACAAAGCTATGGGAACCTATTTTAAACAATTTAAACAGCCGTCTTAAAAAATTGCAAGAAATTCAAAAATGAAATCTCCTGCAGCATGAAATTTCAGAATGTACTTTTCCAGTTTAAGATTCTGCCTTTTCATTCTGTTGCAACTATAGACTAGATTCAAGCCCTTTCTATGCTGCCTGATATCCCAGGATCTGATCCAAGATTATCTGCTTATCCCATATTGTCTGAGAGAGCAGACTCATATGATCCTGTTTAAAGCAGATAAAATGGGATCAGATCCTGGGATAAAGATCAATGGAGATCCAACCTAAGTCTCATCAAAATGGTTGTTTAGTTTATATTTATTAGGTATCAGCAGTGCATCAGTCCCTGCCATATGTTTCCGTGAAAGAGTGAGCCTCGACGGCTGATTTCATTTTATTTTATGTGTAGGATCAGCGAGGAGATTGCCAGTACTCATCCCATCAAAGTTAGTATTCCATTGAATCTTCCTCTATTAATTTTAGTTTCAGTCTAATTTTTGTGACTGAATTTACCCCTAAACTGTGCACTTCAATGCTGCTTTTACATTTGGCCAAAAAGGATTTTGACAAGTAAGCTTGGACCAACCCATTGTCCCTCCTGCTCAAATATGAGTCAATCTCTTATTTTCTCAATTTCCCTCTTATTGTTTTGCATCCCATCTCATTATATTTTATTTCTGACTTTTCTTCAGAGTTAAGGCCCCTTCTACACTGCCATATAAAATCTAGTTTATCTGCTTTGAACTGGATTATAAGGTAGTGTAGACTAATTTATTTTATTTATTCATTTATTTAGAAGTGTTATATGCCGGTCTTCTCAACCTCAGAAGAGGGACTCAGGCCAGTTTACAACATGTATTCATATACAGTAATATAAAACAGTACAGTGCATCATCATTATGCATTAAAACATAAAATACAGTAAAATAGGTTCTTGTGGGTTTTTTCGGGCTATAGAGCCATGTTCTAGAGGCATTTCTCCTGACGTTTCACCTGCATCTATGGCAAGCATCCTCTCCAGAAGATCTTAATAACCTTGGTGGTTCATAGGGGAGAATCCGTTCGGACAGGTAAATTGGGCCGGAGTCGTTTAGGGCTTTATAGGTCAGGACCAGCACTTTGAATTGTGCTCGGAAGCTAATTGGCAGCCAGTGGAGCTGGCGTAACAGAGGAGTCGTATGCTCCCTGTACCCCGCTCGAGGATGCTTGCCATAGATGCAGGCGAAACGTCAGGAGAAATGCCTCTAGAACACGGCTCTATAGCCTCGAAAAAACCCACAAGAACCTAGTGATTCCAGCCATGAAAGCCTTCGACAATACAGTAAAATACATCATCACATTACACAAGCCAAGTTGTCAAATGCAGTCACAGTTCATCGCCATCCTTCCGTGTGGACAAGGGTTATTGACTCAATCATCAAATGCCATATTCCAAAGCCAGGTTTTTATTACCTTTCTAAAAGTCAGGAGGATGGGAGCAGATCTAATCTCTAGTGGGAGGGAATTTAAAAGCCGAGGGGCCACCACCGAGAAGGCCCTGTCCCTCGTCCCCACCAGACGCAATTGCGAGGGTGGTGGGACCGAGAGCAGGGCCCCTCCAGAAGATCTTAACAACCTTGATGGTTCATAGGGGAGAATCCGTTCGGACAGGTAAACTGGACCGGAGTCGTTTAGGGATTTATAGGTCAACACCAGCACTTTGAATTGTGCTCGGAAGCTAATTGGCAGCCAGTGGAGCTGGCGCAACAGAGGAGTCGTATGCTCCCTGTACCCCGCTCTGTTAGCAATCTGGCTGCCGCTCGTTGGACTAATTGAAGCTTCCAGGCAGTATAATCCAGTTCAAATCAGATAATGTGGATTATCTGCTCTGTTAATCTGGATTATATGACAGTTTAGAAAGGACTTTAAAGAGTATTTTAAAGTATTTAAAAATGTACAGTTATGATTCCGGAGACAAAAAGTAATAACTTACCTCAAGTTTGATGTGAAAGATGAGGAATCCAACATAAAGAGTGGGAATAAGGATCCCAGATGTAGTGAACCTCATGTTTTCCTACCTGCCTCTCTTCTTCAAGTTTCTGTTGAATCAAAATTTCTTCTTCTTTCATTCTTTCTAACATCTCCACTTCTTTTTGGGCCTCCTCGCGTTCCCGCTCCAGTTCTTCTCTTTCCATTTTCCTCTAAAAAATCGATTTTTAAAGATCAGGAAAAGATAATATTTTACACTTTGTTTGCATTGCTTTGAATAGCATAAATATCAGTACAGACCTTTGAAATGTTTATTGCAGTTATGCTATTTACTGAAATATTAGACACTTAAATATTACAGTTTTTCACATGTCTGCTCAGAAGAGGCTGAATTCCATGCGACATATTCTCAAGCAAATAGTTATAGTATTAGAACTTTTAATTGTGCGTCTTTTGTCTACAAGACACAAGTAGCACAGGGTATAGTAGAAAAATCTAATGAAACCCAATATATAAAATAGCTTTACAGTATTGTAGATGTAATTTGTATGTGTTAGACAAGTCAAATATATCTGAAATTCAATTTTAGATACTGTTCCATTATCTAAGTGGAAGCCACTAGGAGGCACTAGAGAGAAAAATATAGTTCATTTTATTGGGGGGCGGTGAATGAAGGAAGCCATTTTCTACTGTTTTCTTATTATTTCCTCTCCCCACTTCCCATTACATAATTTATTTATTTATTTATTTGCTATACTTGTATACCGCCGTTTCTCAGCCTAGCCGGCGACTCAACGCGGTTTACAACAACTTATAACAAACAACAGTATACAGTTTAAAAAGCATAAAAACATAATCCACAATACATATATCAATAAACAATCCAATACATCTCTTGACTAAAAACGTGATCCAGTTTCGTCGTCCAAATTGCCAGTCCTTCAATCATTACACTTATTGCACTGGGTTAACCGAACGCCTGCTCGAACATCCAGGTTTTTAGTCTTTTCCGGAATACCATCAATGAGGGGGCTGATCTTACCTCCATGGGAAGGGCGTTCCAAAGCCGCGGGGCCACCACAGAAAAGGCCCTGTCTCTCGTCCCCGCCAGTCGCACCTGTGAAGCAGGCGGGATAGAGAGCAGGGCCCCCCCAGAAGATCTTAGGGTCCTGGTGGGCTGATAGGCCGAGATACGTTCGGATAGGTAAGTTGGGCCAGAACCGTTTAGGGCTTTAAAGGCCAACGCCAGCACTTTGAATTGAGCCCGGTAGCAGATCGGCAGCCAGTGGAGCTGGTGCAGCAGAGGAGTTGTATGCTCCCTGCGCTCCGCTCCTGTTAGTATCATGGCTGCCGAGCGTTGGACTAACTGGAGCTTCCGGGCCGTCTTCAAAGGCAACCCCACGTAGAGAGCGTTGCAGTAGTCTAAACGGGATGTAACCAGAGCGTGGACTACCGTGGCCAAGTCAGACTTCCCAAGGTACGGGCGCAGTTGGCGCACGAGTTTTAACTGTGCGAATGCTCCCCTGGTCACCGCCGAAACCTGGGGTTCCAGGCTCAGCGATGAGTCCAGGATCACACCCAAGCTGCGAACCTGCGCCTTCAAGGGGAGTGCGACCCCATCCAGCACAGGCTGTAACCCTGTACCCTGTTCGGCCTTGCGACTGACCAGGAGTGCCTCTGTCTTGTCTGGATTCAATTTCAATTTGTTCGCCCTCATCCAGACCGTTACAGCGGCCAAGCACCGGTTCAGGACCTCGACAGCCTCCTTAGTAGCAGGTGGAAAGGAGTGACAGAGTTGGACATCATCTGCATACAGATGACACCGCACTCCGAAACTCCGGATGATCTCACCCAGCGGCTTCATGTAGATGTTAAACAACATGGGAGACAGTATTGAACCCTGAGGAACCCCACAAGACAAAGGTTGTGGGGTAGAACAGGAGTCTCCCAGTAACACCTTCTGAGATCGGCCCTCGAGGAATGAGCAGAGCCACTGTAAAACAGTCCCTCCAAGACCCATTCCCGCGAGGCGTCCCAGAAGGATACCGTGGTCGACGGTATCGAAGGCCGCTGAGAGGTCCAGCAGCACCAACAGGGACACACTCCCCCTGTCGAGCTCCCGGCGCAGATCATCCACTAAGGCGACCAAGGCTGTCTCGGTACCATGCCCCGGCCTAAAGCCAGACTGTGCCGGATCCAGAAAATCCGTGTCTACCAAGAATGCCTGGAGTTGTGAGGCCACCACACGTTCCATGACTTTGCCCAAAAAGGGGAGATTGGAAACAGGCCGATAGTTGACGAATTGAGTGGGGTCCAGTGATGGTTTTTTCAACAGCGGTTTTATTACAGCTTGCTTTAAGCTGGCTGGAATTTTGCCTTCCCGAAGGGAGGCATTAACCACCACCTTCACCCACTCGGCCAATACCCCTCTGGCCTCCTTCAGAAGCCAGGATGGGCAGGGGTCTAGGATGCATGTGGTAGCTCTCATTCCTCCAAGCACCTTGTCCACATCCTCGGATTGAACCAATTGAAATGAATCCATCAAAACCGGACAAGCAGATGCTCGTGTTACATCCTCAGATACTGCCGTTAATATGGTGTCCAGTCCAGAGCGGATCAAAGCGACTTTGTCTGCGAAGAACTGAGCAAAGGCTTCACAGCGAACTGCCGAGTCATCAGGGCACCCATCCTGCATGGTGGGTTTTAAAAGGCCTCTGACAACTCGGAACAGTTCAGCCGGACGGTTCTTTGCAGACGCAATAGTAGCCGCAAAGAAAGTCTTCTTTGCGGCTTTTATTGCCGCGGCATATGCCCTTAAAAAGAACATAAACAAGTGTTGTTTCCATGACGGGGACATGTTTGGGGGGAATAACAGGAAAACAAGAGGAAATAGTTTTACTCCTTCAACCCACCCTCTACACTCTTCAAAAGGACTATCTCTGGCACCCCCTAGTGGCCTCCATCTGGATAATGGAACAGTACCCAATTATATTTTTATTTATTACTATTATAAAAATTGTATTGTTTCCTTCTCTTCTTTCTAATCGTCTGAACAAATATAAATTGGGTGAAATGTGCTGGGATTTTCCAGCAAATAATAATTTCTCCCATTTTGAGACAGATACCAAAGTAAGCATTTAAAATATCATTAGTTCTCCAAAAGGAACTGCATATCTGGAGTTCAGCAAGAATGCTTACTTATTAACTTAACTCTTAAATTCTTCTACATTTTTTCCTGGCCAAAGCTGCTAAATTTTATCGCTTTTGAACCCTTCCTTTTTTATTCCAGAAAATTAATAACACTATATAATAAAAAAATTAAAAATCCTCTTCCTGATTTAAAAGTGTTATTTCTTGTAATTCCGTGGTACTTACTTTAATAGTAGTTGTTATCCTCCAGAAACTTGATTTTTGTGGCTGCCACAAACTATGTTGAATTGTCGAAGGCTTTCATGGCCGGAATCACTGGGTTGTTGTAGGTTTTTTCGGGCTATATGGCCATGTTCTAGAGGCATTCTTTCCTGACGTTTCGCCTGCATCTATGGCAAGCATCCTCAGAGGTAGTGAGGTCTGTTGGAACTAGGAAAAATGGGTTTATATATCTGTGGAATGACCAGGGTGGGACAAAGGACTCTTGTCTGCTGGAGCTAGGTGTGAATGTTTCAACAAACTTTTGTTGGCATTTGATTGCCTGGCAGTGCCTGGAGCAATCTTTTGTTGAGAGGTGATTAGATGTCCCTGATTGTTTTCCCTCTGCTGTTTTGCTGTTTTAATTTTAGAGTTTTTTAATACTGGTAGCCAGATTTTGTTCATCTTCATGGTTTCCTCCTTTCTGTTGAAATTGTCCACATACAGAGAAGCCATTGAAATCCACAAGCATGTGGACAATTTCAACAGAAAGGAGTCAGTTGAAACATTCACAACTAGCTCCAGCAGACAAGAGTCCTTTGTCCCACCCTGGTCTTTCCAGAGATATATGAACCCGTTTTCCTAGTTCCAACAGACCTCACTACCTCTGAGGATGCTTGCCATAGATGCAGGCGAAACGTCAGGAGAGAATGCCTCTAGAACATGGCCATATAGCCCGAAAAAACAACAACCCAGTGATTCCGGCCATGAAAGCTTTTGAAAAATTATAGCAAAATGTGCTGTAGGATGTCCCACAATTGCAATTTAATACACCTTTCCCATGTTTTTATGGTAGAACCAATTAGGAAATGACATTTATAACCCAGGAACAAAAAATCGTGTTATATTGTGTACTCACTCCAGAATTTCATGCACCTAGAATCTCCTCCACAAAGTAGATAGCTGTCGTTACCCACGATTCTACCTGGACTTAAACCGAGTCAGTGCTCAGCTTCTAATGTACAAGCCTTTCAGTTTACTATTAGAAGTGCAATTTGGAACCTATATCAAACCCCTAAATTGAAAGTACACAACATGTCATTAGTGGCTCAAAAAATAGCAACTGTCTACAAGCATAAAGTATTCACTAGTGATCTAATAAGGACAACACTAGACTACTTTCATAACAATAATATTCAATGCAATCCACAAATTAGATGCTTGTAGTTCTCCAGATGGTGTTGGACTACAACTGCCGTCATCCTTAGGGATCATCGGCAAAGCAGAAAAGTGTTGTCAATTAGAGTCTGCCAGTATCTGGAGAACCACAAATTGTTAGCTCCTAAGGCCCCTTCCACACAGCTGTATAAAATCCACATTGAACTGGATTATATGGCAGTGTGGCAGTGGATTATTGAACTGGATTATATGGCAGTGTGGACTCAGATAATCCAATTCAGAGCAGATAGTGTGGATTATCTGACTTGATAGTCTGGTTTATATCGCTGTGTGGAAGGGCCCTAAGTAAGCTTTGAAGATCCTACCTATAGTTAATCCAGAAGCAGGTCTCACCTGTAGTTCATCAATCATGTTCTTCTTATATTTGTAAATCCAGTGTGCCAGATACAGTATTGGGTCAATGGGACGACGTTCTGCCACTTCAGCAAGACCCTCTGATAAGCATTTGCCTAGGCATTTTTTGAGATATGCAGTCTCCATTTCTGGTTCCCAAAGTATGCGTTCCGGAAATCAATGTTTGTGGATCTAAAACTAGAAAAGCATTTTGAGTCACAGATTTTCATTATATATCTCTTCCCCCCCCCCTTTCTTACTTTCTTTTTACCTTTTCCCTTACTATAAGCTTCTTGGAGGACATTTGTGGATCAAAAAGTTATCTAAATATAAACGAGTGAAAAATAAGGACACAGGGAGAGAAAGCACACTAAGCTAAGTCCCACTGCATTATTGCATTTGTCTAGAAAACTTGTATGMTCTGACAGGGACATTTTAACCACTGGGTTAAAATACTCTAACAGTGGTTCTCAACCTGTGGGTCCCCAGATGTTTTGGCCTTCAACTCTCAGAAATCCTAAAAGCTAGTAAACTGGTTGGGATTTCTGGGAGCTGTAGGCCAAAACATCTGGGGACCCACAGGTTGAGAACAGGTGAAAAAATACAAAATTTTGTGTATTCTGAGCAGTATCCTGTTGCTCTATGGAAATTCCCATTGAACAACAAGTCGCATGGCATTTGGATGCCTATTGTATATACAGTGGGAAGCATGACTTGACACCCATGCTTTTGGATCCATTTGCACAATGGTTCTGGAGGGGGAACTCTGCCCTTGCTGGATTCTTGTGAATATGAGCATTGCCCAACATTGAAGACCATTGCATGTGATCATAATTCATCTCTGTTGCTGTTGTGTGCCTGACTTATGGTGACTTCAAGGCAAACCTATCATGATATAAATTTTTCAGAGAGCCTTCCCAGTCAGTTTTAAGCATGAATTTTAAACTTGTGTCTTGTGTTTAATCTCTGTTATGTGCATTTTAATATTTTATAGAAATACGTTTTAAACATGTATCTATGTAATTTGTTAGCTTTGTATAAACAAACAGATATTAAAAACCCCAAGGGGGGTGCCCACGCAAAAACTTAAGAATTAAAACTCACCCAATACTTTTTTGTTTGAATGCTATAATTCTTGGAAGTCAGTTTTATTTTCACTGCAAGTGAGGTGAAGCCAAAAAAGCTGTCATTCCTCTTTGAATTAAGAAATGATAGGATGCTTCTTATCATGAGGACAGAAAAGCAGCAGGGCAACATGAGCTGAATGAGCTGGGAAAGAGACTAAAACAGAATTCTGGGAAATGTAGTTTGGAAAGCCGAGGAGCCCTATGGCAGAGAATTCAAAAGGTCCTGCCCTAAACTACATTTCCCAGAATTCTGCTAAGCATCTGAAAGCCCCAAGCAGGATAGGGGAGAGATTGGTTCCTCATAGAAGCAGCCAGAGTTCCAAGAAATTGTTGAATCTGCAAAAAGGAGGACTAACTGATACGAGGAAGTAAATCTGTGCTGGGTTGTAAAGAAATCCCTAAATAGAAATTCTATTGGTTAAAGACATTCAATGAAATAGCTGTTGTGTCTTTTAAAAAGTTTTCATCATTTTTTTAAAAAAATCCCCAAAATCAGTAGATGCATGAATATTTCGGAAAGTTGGGGGGAATGATCCCCCTGTTATCCTGTGCCATTGTATAGAAAATTCAAGGAGCCACCTCTTGTATTTTTTTTATTTTGTTTGTAATTTTTTTTAAAATTCCTCAAAAATCAATGGATGGGTGAAACATTCTGAAACTTGATGGGCTAACAGTGGTAAATATGTTCTATAATCATAGCAAGTTTCATGCCAATGAGGCAGAAAGGTGCGTCTGAAGTTTCCCTATTTGCACAATTACTATAATGAAAAAGTGACATAATGTTGTTACTCTCATTATAGTAATTACATTTTCACTAATGATACTTTAGAAACACTTTAGAAATGAAACATCAGCACCCCCTAATTTTGTAATGAGTTTTGAAACATTTTTTTCATTGATCACACAGCTCTTTTATATATATATATATATATATATATATATATATATATAGGTGTGGGTGTGGGTGTGTGTGTAGGCCAAAGCCCCATAAAAACTCACTAAACACTCTTCCATTTATAAGACAGAGAAAAGAAAGGCTTGTTGCATTGTCTGAACATGTGTGTATAGAATTTCTACAATATTCATGTGTTTTAATTATGCTGTAACCTGTCTCAATGGAGCCCCCGGTGGCACAGTGGGTTAAACTCCTGTGCCGGCAGGACTGAAGACCAACAGGTTGCAGGTTCGAATCCGGGGAGAGGCGGATGAGCTCCCTCTATCAGCTCCAGCTCCTTATGTGGGGACATGAGAGAAACCTCCCACAAGGATGATAAAACATCAAATCATCCGGGCGCCCCCTGGGCAACGTCCTTGCAGACAGCCAATTCTCTCACACCAGAAGCAACTTGCAGTTTCTCAAGTCGCTCCTGACACAACAAAAAAACAAACAAACAAACAAACCTGCCTCAAGCCACAAGGAGAGACAGGTAAGAAATAAAATTATTATTATTATTATTATTATTATTATTATTATTATTATTATTATTATTTTCAGGCTGAGAGAAAACGAATGCCCAAAGTCCCCCAGTGGGTTTCTATGCCCAGGATTCAAACACTAGCCTTCCAACCTTCAGACTATAACACAACATCATACAAGATGCTACATTGGGATATTGGGATTAATTGGGCCCATGGTGATTTTACCATACCAGAGATTGGTGTATGAAGCATCCCACAGTCGGACTCTCTCAGCATCAATTCTAGTTCAAAGGAGAAGCCACCCAACAGTCATATCACTAAGAGATCTACATATCAAGATAGAAAAAAAAAGTATTTATCCAAAGGCAAACTTACACTTGAACCCAAGGATGTACCAAACTGCAATGTCCCTTTCTTCAGTATGGCTTCATCAACTGAGGATGCTCAGAGAAGCCGTTAGACCTGGAAGCTTCTGTTTGGTATCCTAGCAACGGACCACTGCTTTATCTCTGATGATGCTACAACTCCCTCTTCTCCATAGGCAAGATGTTCCTCCTACCTTTACTTGGTTTGACTTTTAATGCTAATTGGCAAAATCAGTCTTCACAAGCGCTGGATCAAAATGTTTCTTACTGGGTTATGATAGTTTCCCAATTTATTAATCTTGGAAAGATACAAAGCAGATTAAAAAGGATGGAGATTTTGAAGTGATCAAATCAGAACCTGAGAAATGATTATGTGGCAATGATTATATGACATTTGCTGGCAAAAAAGTAGGATTTGCTACTAAATTTAAATTTGGTAGAGGAACAAATAAAACACAGTATAATTAAATAGTCAAGATGAATGGGGCATAATATTAGTTTGATAAAATGGGAGAAAGTGTGAATTGCAATTTGAAAGAAAACTTCTTGAAATTGATGTATTATTGATATCTTTTTTCCAGTTAAATGGTTAAATAACTATTGTTGGAAATGTCTTGATGAGGGTGTCATCAAAGTTTCTTCCTGAGTCTTTGTCCAGTGAGCTGCTTGGGTCCCCCAAAGGGAACATTTCAGGCAGCCAATGGATGGCCTCCCACTGCGTGTCCAACAGACTATTGTCCTGGCCATGCCTTCTGCCCAGAGTGGAGGAGAAATCCTGGAATAATTTGAGATTGCTCAAGAGGTTAAAAAAGTTCATTTTGGTTTGTCTTCTATCAAAATAAAGCAATAAAATAAAGACACAGAGATAGGAACTAAGGGAGGTTCCATCATAAGTTCATAGTTAGAAATAAGGGAGAAGTCGGGGACTTTCTTGGCCCCATAGAGTATAGGAGAGGTTAGGTAAAGGTAAAGGGAGTCCCCTGACATTAAGTCCAGTCATGTCTGACTCTGGGGTGTGGTGCTCATCTCCATTTCTAAGCTGAAGAGCCAGCCTTTTCCGTAGACACCTCCAAGGTCATGTGGCCGGCATGAATGCATGGAGCGCCGTTACCTTCCCGCTGGAGTGGTACCTATTGATCTACTCACATTTGCATGTTTTCGAACTTCTAGGTTGGCAGAAGCTAGGGCTGACAGCGGAAGCTCACGCTGCTCCCCGGAATCGAACCTGCGACCTTTCGATCAACAAGCTCAGCAGCTCAGTGCTTTAACCCACTGCACCACCGGGGGCCCCATAGAAGAGGTTACTCCCTTTTATTTGTTCTTTTTGTTATCTCTGCACTGATGCAGAGTTTCAAATGAAAGAGTTTTCAAAGGAAAAGAAAGATACAGTGTTCCTTCACTTATTGTGGGTGTTACGTTCCAGGACCACCCACAAAAAGTGAAAATCCACAAAGTAGGGACACTAGTAGCATCTCAAGCTGCCATTGCACAAGTCCTACTTTCATTTTTGGTGTGTATTCATCCTCTGAGTATATCCTGACACCCTTTTCTTTTTAGGGAGCTTGATGCCTCTTTTGCCTTTCTTTCCATGCACCGGGTTGGTCTTGTGATGTCACGCAGGTCCAGGGGCGGCTCAACCCATTACGCAAAGTAAGCATTTGCAGTATAGTTGATTTTGCCCAGGGCACTCTTGAGGTGCTCTTGGGGGAAAATAGACCTTGACATATGCAAGTTGTAGTTACTGGGATGTATAGTTCACATGCAATCAAAGAGCATTCTGAACTCCACCAATGATGGAATTGAACCAAATATGGCACACAGAACTCCCACGACGAACAGGAAATATATATCAGTGATTGGTTGGGGGGGGGGGCAAAATACTGTTTGCTTACCGTTGAAAATTACCTAGAGACGCCTCTGCGTGGGTCCCCCCTCCTCCCTCAAGACCCACCTGCCATTCACCCCTCTAGACCTGTCCATCATCCTTCCCTTCCTTCTCCCGCTTTCAATCCGGTCAGGCTCCCMTCTGCAGGGGAGAGTGAGGAAGAGGGGGAGGAAGAAGAAGGCAAGAAGGAGGAGCTGGGCACGTGGGGTGCCTGCAGGAGGCGGCTTCCCAGGCTGGCATATCCCACGATGCACGTGGCAAGGAGAGGCGTAGCTCCAGTGGAAATATATACATTACTGTATTTATTGAAAAACCGCAAAACAGCGAGTCCGTGAAAAGCGAAGTAGCGAGGGAACATTGTACATAGTATAGTGTTGGAGGGGAAAATGTTGACAAAGTCCCAAAAATGGAGATACATTGTAGCATCATAGGAATTGTGTTCTCTACTACTTCACCACACTAGAGAATGAATTCTCTTTAAATCCGGTTTCTGCCTTCTGCAGAATTCTAGGGTTTGTAGTTTAATGAAGCTGTTAAAGGCTCCTCCCTAAACTACAAACCCCAGAATTCTGCAGGAGGCAGCAATCGAATTTAAAGTGGATTCATTCTCTAGTGTGATGATCAGTTTTGTTGTAAAGGAGGTTATATGTCCCTAGGGCTGGCATGGGCAAACTTTTTTGCTTTGGTGCCGTATTGCGGTCCCAACTGAGGGGGTTGGGCCAAGAGGGAAGGGGGCCGATATCATGCTGGAGGGGGCAGGCATGCGATGTGTAGGGTCCAGGAGAGGGCAGGGCCAGGAGGGAGCAGGGCAGGGCCTGAATCATCCTCAGGTTGTCCTCCCAGCATAAGGACAGGGATGCTTGCCCCATTCTTATGCCGGGAGGAAGGCAGGATACACAGTGACTGCCCTGATCCTGTTCCCATTATCCTTGGGCTGTCCTCTTAGCATTATTTCAGGAGGAGGACAATGCAGGCAGCAACTGAAAGTGCTCTAAGGGCTCTCAGCCACCATGGGCCTTTCTTGAGCTGTCCTCCTGGCATAAGGATGAGTCCGCTCACACCTTCCTTACGCTGGGAGGAGGACGAGACACACGGTGGCTGAAAGCACTTAGCTGCTGCATGCCTTCCTCACCCATCTTTTCACCATAAGTACACGGCGGGCTGCCATGTCATTATGCAAAAAGGACAGGGAAAATGAGGTAAGCACTCAGGGGGCCACATCTGGCCCCTGGGCCTTAGTTTGCCCGTGCCTGCCCTAGAGAGATCTCCAACAGGGCCAGGCTTCCTTTGAATGATCACTGGTGCAGATCTGTTGGCAGCTGGGAAGCAGCAGGCTTCCTTTGGCCTCTGCAGCTTCAGGACCAGGTCGGCCTTCTGGGAAGCTTGGGGGTCACTGGTGGGGACCCTTGGGTGGGCTCCACTCCATGCGACCCACACTCAGCCCTGCCATATCTGGAGGAACGATGTACCCATCTGCATGTGTGCTGATCCGGACCGGTTAAGATTAAAGATCTGAGCCAAAATATGTATATGGAAAGGCAAATGGGCTTCCTGAGGTTGGGGTTTGCTGCTGGTCCAGGAAGGGTGGAGGATGTCTCGTCAGACCACGACTTCCATGATTCCATAGCATTGAGCCATGGCAGTTAAAGTGATGTCAAACTGCATTAATTCTACAGTGGAGATCCATCTGCTGATATTATAGCAAGACTGGAGCCTACAACATGAGATGCTTGAAGTATTATTTGGATTATCAAGTATTTAAATACCTAAATAATGTTTGAGGGATAGGGTGGTAGGTAGAGAAGTTAAGTGGAAATTTAGTGTAGAAAATGTTGATAGTGAGAATTATAATGTTAAATACTGGCTATTCATAAAGCCTTAACTGATAGCATGAGCTAGGTTTTTTTATGTTTTTTTTAAGCATCAATTCTCTTGTTTCTGAACTCTTATGATAAAATTGAGCTTCTTAATAAATTGCAATTCTTTTCCTCTCTCCCTCTAATCTTCATCTTCCTGTTTATTTGCCCCACAACAGCAACTTTAAGGGTCAATGGTAGCATGTCTTGGGAGGCTGAAATAGCCTACTCCTAGGCTGTTGCAGTTTATTATTGTAGAGCTCATTGATTATTCGTCTGATGTTTTGTTTTATATTTTGTTATAATGCTGTTGTTTTTCTGTTTTCTGTTGTTTAGATATTTTAATGTGTTATATTTCAACCATGTTGATCGGGCTTATCCCCATGTAAGCCACTTTGAGTCCCTTCGGGAAGATGGACGTAGAGTACGAAAATATTATTATTATTATTATTATTATTATTATTATTATTATTGCAGTTCATCCTAGCCCTGCATCCTTGGGAAACTATATATTTCGTGGTGGAATTATGTCTCTCTTTTATTAGGGGTGGGGGTAGGCGTGTTCTATAACAAGCAGATTATTATTATTATTATTTTGCAAATTTAGGAAAATATGAAGTGATGTATACTGGTATTTATAGCAGTAGTAGAATCTATGAATGATAAATATATGTTTATGTTAAGTAATTTTTATCTATGTCAGAGTGAGTAATAACGATATATAGAATTACCATATATATATTTAGTAGGTAAAAGGTAAAGGTAACAGTTTTCCCCTGACATCAAGTCCATTCGTGTCCAACTCTGGGAGTTGGTGCTCATCTCCATTTCTAAGCTGAAGAGCCAGCGCTGTCTGTAGACACCTCCAAGGTCATGTAGCCAGCATGATTGCATGGAGCGCCGTTACCTTCAAGCCGGAGCGGTACCTATTGATTTCACATTTGCATATTTTTGAAGTGCTAGGTTGCCAGAAGCTGGGGCTGACAGCGGAAGCTCATGCCACTCCCCAGATTCGAAGGAGTAGGTTATTTCAACCTCTCAGGACATAGTACCATTGACCTTAAAGTTGTTGTTGTGGGGCAAATAAACAGGAAGATGGAGATGAGAGGAAGAGAGTTGCAATTTATTAAGAAGTTTAATTTTATCATAAGCATTCAGAAACAGGAGAATTGAAGCTGGGGCTAACAGCAGGAGCTCACCCCGCTGTCCGGATTCGAACCTGCGACCGGTTAGCAAGTTTAGCAGCTCAGTGGTTTAACTCACTGAGCCACCGGGGACTCCCAGGTATAAGTTGGAATCATTTTAATGTGTTTAACATTTTTATTGTTAGTGTATGTTTTCCTATTGTGTGCAGTTTTGTGCTTGTTTTGATCTGTTTATTTAGTTGCTTACTTTATTTTCTTTGAATTTAAAGGGTCGTTTAGAAAGCTCTTGACTACTGCATTTCATCAGAGTATTCAGCACCCATTCTATAATTATGGAAATCATCTATGTTTTTGATTTTGATTTTCTTAATATTTTACTGTATATCTACCTGTTGAGATTAACTTCACAATACTGCAGCAGATCAGTTGCACAACTTCAGCGCTTTCCAGTAGCTTCTTCCTGCACAGTATTTTCAGTCAACTGCTCCCACAGCCTGCAGTCACTCTGGAACTCTTTTACAGATACTTGAGCACATGCCCGGCCATTGTCAGTTTTACCATTGTCTATTCCCCAGTCTAGATGACATTACAAATTTACCACAGCACACAGTTATATCTTGTCTTAGCAGACAGGTTCTTTTAATTACATATAGCCTTTGACGAACAACATCACAGCACAACGAGAAATATACACTGTACATGACTTCCTTATATGCAACTCATTTACACATAGCAATCACTGATTGGTTCCGAACTCATTGACTCAACTCAAACCCAGGACTGCATCATTCACAATCACCTGGACTAGGCCAGAACACATTCCCCAAATGAAGTTCTATATACAGTTAATGCATGACTCAGCATTTCCAATAGAAGCCCATTAGCAGTGCATGACTCAGCTATATTACATTACAATGCATTGTAAAATCAGACACTACCTTTGCTTATTGAAATTCATATTCCACTATTCAGTCCCCTACAAGCTCCTCCCCCACAAATATATCTTTTTAATTGCTATTTCATCCAGAGTTTTATCATTTTATGTTGTGCATTTGGCCCGCCCACTGTATTTGATTTTCCATTATGTTATTTTGTACTGTTTATTTGAATTGATTGGTTTATTTATTTTATTGTGATGTTATTTTGTTGTTTATATTTTATGTTGCTGTAATGTATCTCTGGGCTTGGCCTTGTGAGCCCAACGGCTCTGAGAGCCATTCAGCAGTGGAACTCTCTGCCCCGGAGTGTGGTGGAGGCTCCTTCTTTGGAAGCTTTTAAACAGAGGCTGGATGGCCATCTGTCAGGGGTGATTTGAATGCAGTAGTCCTGCTTCTTGGCATGAGGTTGGACTGGATGGCCCATGAGGTCTCTTCCAACTCTTTGATTCTATGATTCTATCTTCTTTCGAATTGCCAATATCCGCTGGATAATGGAGAAAGGCAGGGAGTTTCAGAAAAACATCTACTTCTGTTTTATTGACTATTCTAAAGCCTTTGACTGTGTGGATCATAATAAATTGTGGCAAGTTCTTGGTGGGATGGGCATACCAAGCCACCTTGTCTCTCTCCTGAGGAATCTGTACAAGGACCAAGTAGCAACAGTCAGAACTGACCACGGAACAACAGACTGGTTCAAGATTGGGAAAGGCGTACGGCAAGGCTGCATCCTCTCACCCAACCTTTTTAACTTGTATGCAGAACACATCATGCGATGTGCGGGGCTGGATGAATGCAAAGCTGGGGTGAAAATTGCTGGAAGAAACATTAACCACCTCAGATATGCAGATGACACCACTCTGATGGCCGAAAGCGAGGAGGAGCTGAGGAGCCTTCTAATCAAGGTGAAAGAAGAAAGCGCAAAAGCTGGGTTGCAGCTAAACATCAAAAAAAACAAGATTATGGCAACAAGAATGATTGACAACTGGGAAATAGAAGGAGAAAACGTGGAGGCCGTGACAGACTTTGTATTTCTAGGTGCAAAGATTACTGCAGATGCAGACTGTGGCCAGGAAATCAGAAGACGCTTACTTCTTGGGAGGAGAGCAATCGTCCAGTCTCGATAAAATAGTAAAGAGTAGAGACATCAGACTGGCAACAAAGATCCGCCTAGTCAAAGCCATGGTATTCCCTGTAGTAACCTACGGATGTGAGAGCTGGACCTTAGGGAAGGCTGAGCGAAGGAAGATAGATGCTTTCGAACTGGTGTTGGAGGAAAGTTCTGAGAGCGCCTTGGACTGCGAGAAGATCCAACCAGTCCATCCTCCAGGAAATAAAGCCCGACTGCTCACTGGAGGGAAGGATACTAGAGACAAAGTTGAAGTACTTTGGCCACATCATGAGGAGACAGCAAAGCCTAGAGAAGACAATTATGCTGGGGAAAGTGGAAGGCAAAAGGAAGAGGGGTCGACCAAGGGCAAGATGGATGGATGGCATCCTTGAAGTGACTGGACTGACCTTGAAGGAGCTGGGGGTGGTGACGGCCGACAGGGAGCTCTGGCGTGGGCTGGTCCATGAGGTCACGAAGAGTCGGAGACGACTGAACGAATGAACAACAATCCCCTTTGGGGAGATGGTGGCAGAGTATAAATAAAGTCTATAATATGATGAGTCCATAGCAGACAAGATCACACTGCTGGCTGTGGTATTGGATCACACATCGGACACTTCCCAAGTGTCTAGGACTATGTGATGTATCCGTGAATAATGCATACAGATCCCAGTATGGTGGCCTTCTGCAGCTCACAGATGGTAATTTTGTCAGCACTGATTGTTTTTAAGTGCAGGCCAAGGTCTTTAGGCACTGCACCCAGTGCATGGAATTATTATTATTAGTTTCTCTTTCTTCCTTAATCATTTTAATTCTGTGTTATTTCTTGTTAGCAATAAGGTGTCAACAATATGTTTCAAACCGTTGACATTCCTTCTAGTTTTAATGTTTCCTTCCTCTGAGTCGAACCCTGGTTTCCATGTGATGTTTACATACAAACTAAGGCGCTACTTTCAAAGAGGCGGAGTCCTGAGTAATTGCATAAGGTTTATGGACTTCAGCTCCCAGAATCCCTGAATACTGCCCAAAGCGGCTGAGGATTCTGGGAGATGAAGTTCTACGCCCGTGTAGGCCTAGCTGTAGGGCGTTGCAGCCTAAGCCAATCAGATCGTGGCAGCTTCCCTCGTTCATTCAGGAAGCCGCGGCCTTTGTGACGTCGCTTGCCAGAGGGTGCTATGGTTATGTGTTCGGTTGCCAGGCAACGGCAACGCATAGCCATAGCACCAGCTAGCACGTGACATAACAAAGACCCTGGTTTCCTGAAAGGACGAGGGAGCCTGCCATGATCTGATTGGCTTACGGTAGTCTGTGTCCTTACGCGCCATTGCAGCTCTTTCGCTGGGAAGCCACAGATCGCTGACTGGTAAGGAACCCATCTGCCTCTTAGTCCCTGTCAATGCGCTCAGCCAGGGCAGAGGTAACAGAGCCTAGTTGTTTATCCAATTCTGGTCCTGTAGGTGTGTTGGACTTCAGCTCCCAGAATCCCCGATCATTGGCTGAGGAAGCTGGGGCTTCTGGGAGTTGAAGTCCAAAAAACTGCAATATTCGAATTTTGCATTCACTAAACAGTGGGAAAGGTTGGATCCTTCTGATTTTGGGACTTCAGGTTTCAGAAGCCCCAGCTAGCTTGACCAATGATCAGGGTCAAAAACCTTTGTGGGGAACCAAAGGTTGGGAACCAATGTCATCGGAGGAGCAATAACACCATGTAACCAAAAAAAAAAACCCCCGGGAAAAACAATCTGTTCCTAGTTTGAGAGAGTCATTTCTTGTTTAATCGCGTGGTCCTTACCTTAGAATAGTTGTTATACTCCAGAAACTTCATTTTTGTGTCTGCCACAAACTAGGTTGAATTGGGTGAGACAAGATATTTATTAAAAACTATAGCAAAATGCGACTGTACCTCGTGAAGGCGGATCTGGCCAGTCACCTCCAGATTAGACTACTGTAATGCACTCTACGTGGGGCTGCCCTTGAAAACGGCCCAGAAATTCCAACTGGTTCAACGGGCAGCGGCCAGATTGTTAACTGGTGCTCCTTACAGGGAGATGTCAACCCTTCTGTTTAAGGAGCTCCATTGACTGCCGTTCATTTTCCGGTCCCAATAGAAGGTGCTGGGTGCTTACCTACAAAGCCCTAAATGGTTTGGGACCCGCCTACCTGCGTGACCGCATTTCAGTATACGAACCCACATGATCTCTTCGATCTTCCGGAGGGGCCCTGCTCACGATCCCACCTGCTTCGCAAGCGCGATTGGTGGGGACAAGGGACAGGGCCTTCTCTGTGGTGGCCCCTCGACTCTGGAACTCACTCCCAAAGGATATCAGGCATGCCCCAACGTTGGCAGTCTTTAGGAGGAGCTTGAAAACATGGTTGTTTCAGTGTGCCTTCCCAGAATAGGAAACTCCAAGCACTTTGTCCCAAATGCACTTTACTAGAGATCTAGGACTGTTGCACGCCCTACCTATTCTCCAAAATATCTATCCATTTCACCCGGTCATGCCCAGCTTTTTAAATTTTAACCTTTACATCTGGCCTTGACATTGGTTTTTAATTGTGTCGTGTTGTTATTGTTAATGTTATTGCTTGAGTTTTATTTACTGCTGTATTGTTGTTGTCTTGTTTATTGTTGTATTGGGTCTCGGCCTACTGTAAGCCACACCGAGTCCTTCGGGAGATGGTAGCGGGTACAAATAAAGGTTTATTATTATTATTATTATTATTATTATTATTATTATTATTATTATTAAAATGTGCTGCAGGACAAACATCAAGTTTTTGTAGTAAACTTTTCCCATGAGTTGCTGTGAGTTTTCCAGGCTGTACGGCCATGTTCCAGAAGCATTTTCTCCTGACATTTCGCCCATATCTATGGCAGGCATTCTCAGAGGTTGAGGGGTTTGTTGGAAACTGGGCAAGTGAAGTTTCTATATCTGTGGAAGGTCCAGGGTGGGAGAAACAACTCTTGTCTGCTTGAGGCAAGAATGAATGTTGCAGTTGGCCACCTTGATTAGCACTGAATGGCTTTGCAGTTTCAAGTGAGGTTTATATATTTGTGGAATGTCCAGGGTGCGAGAAAGAATTCTTGTTTGTTTGAGGCAGCTGGTACAAGGGTTTAACCCAGTAGTTCTTAACCTGTGGGTGCACCAGATGTATTGGCCTTCAACTCTCAGAAATCCTAACTGGCTGAGATTTCCAGGAGTTGTAGGCCAAAACTCTTGGGGACCCACAGGTTGAGAACTACTGCATTAGTGGTTTAGAGATGGTGTGGGTCCCATTGAAAGAAGTGTTTTAAAAAATGTTCCTGTCTCTTTTAATGTAGGGGATTAAGGGGAAAGGATCCCACTGTGCCACTATGGGGGGGGGGGGGGCTCTGAAATGCAATCAATGTTCATTGCAGCTTTATCTCTGTATAAAGATGTGCAAAGACAATATATAAAGAATTCTCATTTTAGCCCAGATTCTTGCTCAGGAAGAAACTTTAAAAGATATCGGTTTATGATTATAATAGTGAAATATGTAGTAAGAGATAAGTCTATGCTTAATATCAATGCAGAATTTTGCACAGAATGGGAACAGATGTCGAATACCTCAAGAAATGTATGGGAAAGTGCTTGACTGCGGGACTTGCCGAGGTGGCAGACCGCCAGCCGGAGGATCCAATCAATTTCCTGGCACACTGGCTTTACAGCTACAAAGAAAGAAGAAATGACGAAGAAAAGGTGACACAAATTTTCCTTTTTTTTTTAAAAAAAAAAAAGCCAATATTTAAAAAGCCAGTCTTAATGTGACAGAGTTTCAATTCATCTCCTCCTGTGTGTTGGGTTTTTCTAGATGAAGATAGAGAGAGCCCAGCTGGAATGTGAATATGAGGATGCCGTTGAAGAATTGGAGAGGAGAGAAAAACTAAAAGCAGAAGAAATCCTAGTTGCCCAAAAATTTGAAGAAGAGCAGATGGTCTGAATCTTTTATGTTTACGTTGAAACTTTTCTTTTCAAACCAATATTTATTTGACCACTGAAACAGCTGAGTTGACCTCCAGGGTGGATCAAGTGCCATATATGAGGGTTGAATGAAAAGTAATGCCTCCACCTTCGTTACTTGGATTTGGATGGGAATATTTTAATAAATCAAACACAGAAATAATTCTTACGATGTGCTCTTTAACTACCACTATTCACTTTTCCACATAATCACCAGACAATTGGATACATTTCTGCCAAAGATGAACAAGTTTTCTGACGCCGTCACAGAAGAAGTCGACACTCTGTTTATGCAACTAGTGTCTCTGTTGCAACCCAGAGCAGGAAACTGGACCCTAAGACCACAATCCACCACACTTGACTTCAGGAAAAAACAATCATTTTTATTGATGAAAGATGAGTACAAAAATAGGGGAAAATATGCAAGGTAAAAAGCCACAGCAAAATCAGCAACAAGAAATGTCCATGAACAAGATCAAAACCCCACAGTAACACTGCTAGCAATCCACTAACCGTACTTGAAGCACTAGAAAAACTCCTTGGAACAAAGCCACTGGAAGCAGGAGAACTGCAAGAGTCTGCACATGAATCTGAAACGATGCCTGGACTGAATGGGCATCCAGGCCAAGCGTTTTTAAAGCATAGAAATCTATTTCGTGACGTGCCTGAAGGCCGTGTTTGCATTTCTCTTAATCTAGCTGACCTCTGTAAACTCTGTGCTTCGCCTCTGCTTTGCCAAATCTGCCCCCGTCTATCCTCATTAGAGGGCCAGGTGTCAGATTATCTGAAGAGCTAAAAGGGAGTGAAAGTTCACTGCTTGGCTCTGAATCATTCTCATGGGAATTTGGACTTTCGTTTTCCAAAGCAGCAGGATTTTCACTACACAAACTGTCATCTTCTACATTGACCTCAGAATAATTGACATCTTCATTGACATCAGGAAATACAATCAGAGAGTCAGGTACAGGTTCACACACAGGCTGAACCCCAACAGTCTCACAGTTCTCTCAACATCTTCATCAGAAGCATAATGATGTCCCCGCAGATCTTCTTTCATTATTGGGAACAGATGGAAATCAGACGGTGCTGAATCTGGACTGTATGGAGGATGTTGTATGGTAGTGAGATCCAGTCTCTGAAGTTTCATGTCTGTGCGCTTTCATTTTAGGCGTCAGCATCCTGGGTACGCACTGTACACAGATCTTCCGATAGTCAACCAAAGCAATAATGTGGCCCACACCAAACGTCCTTGTGAAATGCCAATTATGCTTGAAATTTCTCTCTGAGTGATACGACGATCGTCATGAATCAATCTGTCAACCTTTTGCTTGTGAAACTCAGTGGTTGCTGACACAGGATGTCCAATTCTTTGTTTGTCATGCAAGTCAGATGTTCCCACCTCAACATCTTTAAACTTACTCACCCAACGGCACACAATACTCACATCAGCACAATCACCATAAACTGCTTGCATTCTCTGATTAATCTTCTTTGGAGTGACATCTTCTGCTGTCAAGAATTCAGTGACTGTATGTTGCTTAAGTCGCATTGACCGACTGTCTGCGTAGGGTTCTATATTTTGCATTTTAACAACACAACCGTTCAATGCTAAGGCTTCCTGCCAAACTGGAACTGTAGAGGAGAGTCAACTGAACAAGCCAGTACCTGCCAAATACCAGTATTGCCATCTGTTGAGGAGTTACGAAGGTGGAGGCATTACTTTTCTTTCAAGCCTCGTGTGTGTGTTCATGCGCGTGCGTGCACATACACAGACACAAATATTTCCACTCTTATTTGTAGTCACTGAGTTTTGAACCAACTACTTGAGATACGATTTTAGTAAGTCATTTTGTTAATTAAATTATAGTTTATTATATAAAGAACAATCAGAAAATAATACAGAAATATTAACTGAGGAAGCAACTTTAGGGGAAATCTTTGGAAAGCCCCTCTGAACAAACCTTGCCAAGAAAACTCCATGATAGTTTTGCCTTAGGGGTACCGTAAGTTATACATTACTCAAAGGCATAGCAAAAGCAGTGGTGCATCATATCAGTAAATCTGTTGAAAATGGAAAGGAATAATGAACGGTATTCATGAAGGGCGTATGAAGCCTAAGGCTCCATCTGCACTGCCTTATAAAATCCAGATTATCTGCTTTGAGCTGCATTATATGGCAGTGTAGACTCAGGGCCCTACCACACAGCCATATAACTCAGAATATCAAGGCAGATAATCCACAATATCTGCTTTGAATTGGTTTATCTGAATCCACACTGCCATATAATCCAGATCAATGGGGATTTTATACTGCTGTGTAGCTGGAGCCTCATATTATCCAGTTCAAAGAAGATAATGTGGATTATTTGATTTGATAATCTGGGCCTAAGAACATAGATGTGAGTTTCAGTGTTATCGTCCATTTTAACAGTAAACTTGGATGATAGGACAGTTTGTAAGTGTGTTTGTTTTAAATACTTCAGATACTTTATGGGATATCAGAGAGATCTCAGAATATGGGAAAGAAGAAAAAAAATATAACATTTGCAAATTATAAACAGTTCTGCAAGTCTTTGATTTCAGGCAACCTTAAGTTCTGAATTACACTGCTCCTGTTAGTGGCTGGGAAGACCCTAAAAATGTCTTTCATACACAGGACTTTTATAATGCAAGAACAGCTGTTTCTGACTGCTGTTTGAAATTCCTTCTTCACATTATTCTTGTTTGCTCCCTCTTGTTTTCCTGTATATATCATATGTCCTGCAGCCATGATTTAAGGTTGTTATTCATACTACAGAATCAAATTTTAAAGTGTTTGCTGTAAGGTATTGCAGGATTCCATATTGCTATTCCCTTTTATACCATGCATAGTAGAATAAGGCCACATTTAGTTGATACCTAGATTCAGGTAGAACCCATTCCTACAACATACTAATCTGTGTGCAAGGAAACTTATTTTATTGTAAAAATATAAGTGAAATAACTTTATCTGGTAAAATTCTGTTCTTTTGTGGATAGAATCATATTCTTTAAAGAATTTTGTCCTAGGATTGAAAAGGATGGACTGAAAATCATTTCATGTAAATTGAGATTTCTCGTTTACATTCCCATTTAATCTCCAGGATAGCTAAATACTGGGATAGAAAGGAAACATCTGCACTAGGCACTGATCAGACCATCATTCTATAATACAGTGTAATTCAACTGCTAAGCCAGAATTATAGCGAACCATGAGTATAAGAGCAAGCCAGCTTCCTAAGAGTAATTAAAGAGTTAATCGTAGATAAGAAAATGTTAAGAATTGAGTAAATATTACTGTAGTCAGATTATTTTCTTTCCATGAGAAGATCAGGTATTTACTAGGTAGGAATTTTGTTTTGTTTTTTACTCACAGAAATATAAACATTTATGGAATAGTGTTTCTCTTAAAGAGAAATGTATATTTTAAAAGTCTCAATTGGTTTGTCCTAAGCAGAAATAAAAACTAAAACAACTTTTAACTCAGCCCCTTTGAGCTTTTGAATTACCTGGTTAATCTATACTGTAGAATTAATACAGTTTGACACCACTTTTAATTGCCATGCCTCAATGCTATGGGATCATAAAAATTGTTGTTTTACAATGTCTTTTTCCTTCTCTGCCAAAGAGTGCTGGTGCCTTATCAGTCTACAACTCCCTTGTTTCCATAGCACTGAGCCATGGCAGTTAAAATGTTGTCAAACTGCATTAATTCAACACACTATGTATTTGCATTCATACTGTAGCAATGTTTATGTGTACATCTCTTTTAAAAATGCATTCTAAAAAGGAACCTTTCGTAGTTCTATGTTGTCATGCTCATATGTATGAAATGCATTTTCATTGACAGAAGAAAAGTAAAGAAGATGTCAACATCCCTAAAGAATATGAAACCGGAGCATCAAAAGAGATATTAAATGATAAACAGAATAAAAATGAACTAAATATGTCAAACAATGTTTTGAATGAGATATCTGGGGAAGTTGCAACTAACGTAACTCTTCAGGAAGCCATGCCTGAGATAACTGTTGATGAGGATTTTGATGACGTTAACAAGGACATGGAAGACACAGAGAAAAATCAATTGGAATATTCCAAAATCACGGAAAATGAAGATGATATACCTTCAGAAAATGACAGTTCAGATGAGGAATGCAGGTCTAGTTCAGACCTAAACTGAGATTGACTGTTTCTCAAATTTTCTTGGAGGTAAATCCCAATTAGTTAAAGAGGGCTTTGAATCAAAACATTGTGTGCAAGAATGTAATCTTAAAGAAGATACTTCAGTTAGAGTAGGGTTTTGTTTCATTGGTGTGATCTGCAGTGTTTTGAACATGATTCACAGTAGTATTTTATGGTAGTATTTTACCTCTGGGAGGATGGCGTTACCTTCATCAACCATCATGAACTAGGGTAGAAAAGTAATACAGAGATGTAAAAGCTGCTATAGATTTTCCCCATCCAACAATCCAATCAAAAAGTGTTTATTTTCTAATGGCCACAGGCTACCATATTGGATTGCATGATTTTTTAAAAATGGTTTTAAGGTTTTATATGTTTTAATTGGTTCTTTTCATGCTTATGTTTTTATTATGTGTGGTTTTGCCATTAAATTGTTGCTTTTTTGTTGTGTGAGGAGCGACTGGAGAAACTACAAGTCGCTTCTGGTTTGAGAGAATTGGCCGTCTGCAAGGACGTTGCCCAGGGGATGCCTGGATGTTTTGATGTTTTATCATCCTTGTGGGAGGCTTCTCTCATGTCTCTGCATGAGGAGCTGGAGTTGATAGAGGGAGCTAATATGCGCTCTCCCTGGATTCGAACCTGCGACCTATGATACAGTCCTGCCGGCATAGAGGTTTAACCCACTGCTCCACCAGGGGCTCTGATATCGTTGCTTATACACACACACACACATGCTACCTTGAGTCCCCTATGGGGTTGAGAAGGGCAGGGTATGAATACATTAAATAATTTTTTAAAAATCCTAACAAAATAAAATAAGTTAAAAATTCTTAACAAAATTCTTGCTTGCCTTTCTCATGTTCATTCTGCGAAAGGGAGCAAGAACTGTTAGACGTACTGTAGGGTTCTCCAACAATTTAATCCAGGTTTATGGACATCAGTAGGTGTTTGGAGCCACTTCATAAAATAGTCAAATGATTTACTACAACCCCCCTAAAACCCTGTTAAAATCATAGGCTATCCAGTCCAACCTGCTGTGCAGGAACACAGAATCAAAGCACCTCCAACAGATGGTCATCCAGCCTCTGCTTGAGAACCTACAGGGGTGGCGGCGGTTGATGATATTGAAATAATAAATAAATAAATAAATAAATAAATAATGTCTCTCTTCAAGGCCTGAGGTGAGTTATAACACAGTTAAAATTAACAGCGAAATTATACAATACATCTGTTAAAGATATAGATAGAACTAATTTGTACCAATAAAATGAAGTTGAAATTCATTGGTTTAAATTGATTTGATGGGCCTACCGGAAGCTAGAAGTTTTCAGCTGTGTCTTCTGGCAGGTCATTCCACTGTCTCAGGGCCGCCTATGAAAAGGTCCTCTGGATGATGGCTGCCAGTCAAGTTCTGGCTTGTTGAAGTGTTTTCCCAGAGAACCTCAGAGACTTAAGGAATGGATTATTTGAGAGAAAGTGATCTTGTACATAACTATGTAGGACGTTAAAGGTAATAACCAACACTTTGGACATTGCCCAGAAACTAATCGGCAGCCAGTGAAGTGATATTAGTATGGATAATCTATAACAGTTCAGCAGAATTTCAAGTGGGAACAGTTTTCATTAATCACTTTAATCAGACTTTTAAATGTGAAATGTTGTCTTTGTATTGGCTCACAGTCTTTTTAGGGTGTAGTTACCTTCAGGATAATCAGAAAGCAGATTTCATTTGAACCCCTAACTGCTTTTTGGGGGAGTCAGGGTTGATATGAGGGAAAACATGCTAAGCAGCTATGGAGGTTCATTTTAACTCATAAATACGTTTGAATATAGGTGGACATCAGTTAATGAGTTAGATGTGTTCCTGGACATTACTAATTTAACAAAAAATTGTTACCAAAGGGGAAAAATAACATGGAAATAAAAGGGATAATAATAATAATAATAATAATAACAACAACAACAACAACAACAACTTTATTATACCCCACCACCATCTCCCCAAGGGACTCGGAGCGGCTTACATGAGGCCAAGCCCAACAGTACATCAATAAACAAAAGCAATAAACAAAAACAATAAATACAATTAATATAAATCACATATAAACAGTAACACACAAGGATTTAAAAACTTATGGCCGGGCCAAATGTAATAGTTTAAAAATTAAAAAAATAAACGCTGGGCATGAACAAGGTAGGATATAACTGGTATAGGGTTTTCAAAGAGAGATGATGGAATGCAGTCAATCCCAAACCAATAGTAAAGTGGCATGTTGCTGAGAATTTTCCTATAGATTCGCACAGCACAAAAAAGGAGATGTGCAACATGTTTCACCAAATATGCATGTGTGAACAACCAAGTCAAATAAGTCTTTAATTAATAAACAAAAGTATTTGAATATTCTGGAGACTATTTGAAGGCTTCTTCCAACATGCTTAGTGATCCATAAGTTGTTACTGTTGTTGCATGCTTTCAAGTTATCTTTGACTTAGTTTGACCCTAAGGAAACCAGATGTTCAGAGGCAATTTGCCTTTTTCTTCCTCTGAGGCCGAGATAATATGACTTTCCCAAAATCACCTAGTTGGCTTCTGTGGCTGAGGAAGGATTGACATTGTAGTCCACCAGTGTCATAGTTCAGCACTCAAACCATCAAACAAGCAGAGGGTTCATCAACTTAGGGGAAATTATAACTTACACAAAACTCTTGTTGATTGAGTTTTTTGTGTCAGCCAGATGGTGTCACTGTCAGCCAGATGGTGTCACCACTGCTTAATAAGCCAAGAGCAAAATACTCTTGCCCTTTGCTTATCTCATTCCAGCTAAATGAAAACAGTGTAAGTTAAACATTCGTGTTTACAAAAAAACTGTAAAAATGTTTGACAGGAAATAGTTTATGTACATTGTAAAAATTAGCCACCTACACATGGCAATTGTATGTATTACATATGCTGAAATGTCCAGTTTCTACTAATGGCAATAAAGGTGTTACTTCAATAATGGGATGATGTGTAGGTCGATCAACTTTCTTGGAAGACGAGGTTCTCTCATCTGCAAATGCAGGAGAGAAAAGGAAAAGATACCAAGGCTGTCCAGTTGGTGGGATGAAAGCTTGGTCAGACACTTTTAGAGAGCCACTGACAGTCAAGTAGAGCGCATCAAGATGGGCTAGTAGTAGAATGCGCCGTTGTATCAACTTCTCTGATTTTGGCTACCAGGTTTACTGTCAAACATCTTTTAAAATAATGAGCAGGTATGTACTTTGGCACAAAACAGTTAGAACCAAACTGTTCTAGTTCCTAAGACAAATATAAAAAGATTTATCATGACTTTCCAGATACGTGTTAACTAGTTTTATGGAAAGCCTTTGCCAGATAGAAAAACACAAGCAAAATTGCCTTGGTTGATGTTCCGTACCAAAAAGGAAGACAGTATAGGAAGGGATTCAGCAACCAATTGGGGAAACCTGACACTTGACGTCTTTATGCCCCTTTTCACACATTCATTGTGGGATGCTGAGGAGAAATTCTACATGAGACGTCACACAAGAATGTGTTCAATCATCTTTTATATTTGGGCTTAGTAAATAAAACACTGTGATGTTTTATACAAAGCTAATGTTTCCCATATTTGTCCCTGACATCCCCGTTGCCATGGCACTATAAGAGGGTTGTGTGAGGCCAGTCGCTCTTGTTGCAACGGTGTATTCATGGTGATGCCATGGATCATATTTTTGTTCTTGGGAACCACTGGTGGTCCATGGACCACTGATGTAGTTAAGATTGCGCTGGAGGACTTAGACAGGCTCACAAACACTTCTGAGGGGTGAGACTGTGGACACTGAATCCGTTGATAAGAGGAATCACACTGTACAGACAGTCCCCGAATTACAAGCATTCAGTTTACAAACAACTCTTATAAACTCATACATAGTTAAGACTGGGAGTGAGACAACAGGAAGTGAGAGAAATCTACCTCTTGGAATTAAAAAAGTCACTCCTGGAATACTGATCATGGGGAAAAGGTGTCTCTACTGAAGCTTTCTCACAAATCCTTGTTTCCACAACCAGCCAATTTTTTCAAAATCCAATTATCACAGAGACAGAAAGTGAAGTGGCATCTCCTGAACAGACAGCAAAACAAACATCATAGGGATGAGGTCAAAAAGGACTGAGAACTGTTTTTATACGGTCTCAAGAAAAGGGAGTTTCTAGGATCTTAGTACAACTAAGATATCCTCAGTGGCCGGAGGTTTAGGGAATTTTAATAGTATATGTTAGTATACTTGGGAAGTCTGATCTGGCCACAGTGGTCCACGCTCAGGTTATATCCCAAATAGATTACTGCAACACATTCTACATGGGGTTGCCTTTGAAGACTGTTCAGAAACTTCAGCTAGTCCAACGGGTGGCAGCCAGATTACTCACCGGAGCGACATACAGGAAGCACACCACCCCTGTTATGTCAGCTCCACTGGCTGCCGGTCCACTTCCAAGTAGAATTCAAAGTGCTGGTCTTGGCCTATAAAGCCCTAAATGACTCTGGCCCAGCTTACTTATCCGAACGTATCTCCCTTTACGTTCCGTCTTGTAGTTTGAGATCGTTTGGGGAGGCCCTGCTCTTAGCTCCACCAGCTTCGCAAAAGCGTTTGGCAGGGACAAGGGACAGCAACTTCTCGGTGGTGACCCGCCATCTGTAGAACTCACTCCCCAGTGAGATAAGGTTGGCCTCGTCTCTCCTTTCTTTTAGGAAGAAACTGAAAACATGGTTCTGGGACCAGGCCTTTGGGCAGCAGGCATGACAGCACTTTGCATGTAGAACTGGATTGGAAGTGGCTATGTGATTCAATAATAATGTTTTAAATTGTTTTAACTTACGCTTTTTATTGTTTTTAAATTGTTGCTATATTTGTTGTATCTCTCTGTATGTCATGGCATCGAATTGTTGCCAGTGTTGCTAGCGTAAGCCACTCTGAGTCCTCCCTCAGGGGTTGAGAAGAGCAGGGTAGAAATGTTGGAAATAAAATAAATAAATATATGTTGTAAATTTTCATTTCTTTTTTATGTTCTTTTTTAATTATATATATTTATTTTAATACATACACAACATGTATAGTTCCCACCACCATGAGGATTGTTTTCTTTTACATATTAATCCTTTTTGAGATGAACCTTATAGATTAACATTCTATATAACATTTGTCTCCTATTTCTTTCTTTCTTTTTTTTCTTAATTTTTTTAATTGATTATTTGACATAATCTCATATATAATCAGAAAATATACGTTCAGAAATACTGGAACATGTCTAGATCTGTATGTAGACAGCAACTTGTACAAAGTAAGTATAACATAATATTACGGTATAATTGGTATAGTGCAATATAGCAATATTTAAAACTGATATTGTACTATGTTAATAATATATATCTTGTAAGCCACTCTGAGTCTCCTTTGGGGTGAGAAGGGCGGCATATAAATGTCGTAAATAAATAAATAAATAAATACCATTCACTCGAGTTTAAGACACTTTCAAAGCAAAATCCATGCAAACTATTCCTAACTAGAACTGTGTCTATCTAGCTAACAGCAATAGTGTCATCAGCTACTCCCACCCCCATATCATATGCAAAAAATTAATGCCAATGTATTTTTTTTTATTCCTTACAAGGCAAGAAATGTATCTTCATGATCAAGATGGTTTCAGAGTATGTCCAAATACATCTTGATATTACATCAATAAAAAAGAAAACAAGAATGGGAGCAGGCAACTCTCTTATGACTAGAGCTTTCTGACTATTTTACATATACAGGCATGGACAACTGCAAAAACCCAATTTGCGTAAATTGAAAGATGTCCAAAACCATAATCAAATAAATATTTGATTATGGATATGTTGTAAATTATTAATTTGTTTTATATGGGTTATGATTATGTATGATTTGTTTATTTAATTTATGATGTTTCTGTTGAATTTTTTGTTTGTAATTTGTGTTGGTTTTTCATAGAATCATAGAATCAAAGAGTTGGAAGAGATCTCATGGGCCATCCAGTCCAACCCCCTGCCAAGAAGCAGGAATATTGCATTCAAATCACCCCTGACAGATGGCCATCCAGCCTCTGCTTAAAAGCTTCCAAGGAAGGAGCCTCCACCACACCCCGGGGCAGAGAGTTCCACTGCCGAATGGCTCTCACAGTCAGGAAGTTCTTCCTAATGTTCAGATGGAATCTCCTCTCTTGTAGTTTGAAGCCATTGTTCCGTCCTAGTCTCCAAGGAAGCAGAAAACAAGCTTGCTCCCTCCTCCCTGTGGCTTCCTCTCACATATTTATACATGGCTATCATATCTCCTCTCAGCCTTCTCTTTTTCAGGCTAAACATGCCCAGTTCCCTAAGCCACTCCTCGTAGGGCTTGTTCTCCAGACCCTTGATCATTTTAGTCGCCCTCCTCTGGACACATTCCAGCTTGTCAATATCTCTCTTGAATTGTGGTGCCCAGAATTGGACACAATATTCCAGGTGTGATCTAACCAAAGCGGAATAGAGGGGTAGCATTACTTCCTTAGATCTAGACACTAGGCTCCTATTGATTTTAACACTGTACGCTCCTTTAAATCCCATCCACCGGAGAAAAGCGAGATAAAAATAAATAAATAGCACATTTGAGCCAATTCAAAATTGAAATGATTTCTTAAAACCATAGCTGCAGCCTTCCACACATATTTAAAATGAAATATTTCACTAATAACAAACCTAGTGTTCCAGAAACTGGCCTTCCAGGTTGGGACTTCAGCTCCCATAACCTCTGATCATTGGCCAAGGCAACTGAGGCTTCTGGGAGTTGAAGTCCAAAACACCTGGAGGTGCAGAGTATGGGAACCTGCTGTGTATTCTGACCACAAGGCAAGAGAGTCTCAGAAAAGGGACGCCTGGCACTCCTTGTCAAAAGGCCACAAACGGAGGCCTCCAACTACCTTTTCCACCCCAGCATTCCAAACTCTTGTCCATCGCTCGTTGTGAACGTCGCCAGTTCCAGGGAGACTAGTGGAGACAGAGTTCTGAGCTACGCATGCGCAAACGGATCCCGCGAGACCTCAACGTCCGCTCGCGCAGTCATGGCGGACGTCGGTGCCTGCGAGGCCCAGGAGCGAGTCGGGCGAGTGGTGCTGCCGGGGGAGGCGCTGCTCCTGCCGGGCCACGCAGAGGCGGACAACGAGCGGCTACGCTTGTCGGCCAACGGGCCTCAGAAGGGGAAGCTGGTGTGCGGGCCGGGCCTGAGGCGCGGCGGAGAAGGCCTGCTGGTTACGAAGTGCGGCCTACTTCGTTACCGCGGCCCCGGAAGTGGCTCCGGAGGCGTTTATTGGGTAGACTCTCAGCAGAGGCGGGTAAGGAAGCGCGAGGGCCAGACTGCGCATGCGCGCGTGAGCACTTATATGTGCCTTATGGCAGTGGAGCGCTTTCTAAGAGTTGCTCAGCTAAACTGACAGAAGGATTTTGTTTATATATAGCGTTATACCAAGTGCTTTAGGCTATATAGTTTGCAAGCAAACTAGTCATATGTGGCCTAAACAGTGCTACAATGAGGTGGATCAATGTTGTTTATTCGTTCAGTCGCTTCCGACTCTTCGTGACCTCATGGACCAGCTCACGCAGAGCTCCCTATCAGCCGTCACCTCCCCCAGCTCCTTCAGAGTCAAGCCAGGTACTTCAAGGATGCCATCCATCCATCCATCTTGCTCTTGGTCGGCCCCTCTTCCTTTTTCCTTCCTTTTTCCCCAGCATAATTGTCTTCTCTAAGCTTTCCTGTCTCCTCATGATATGGCCAAAGTACTTCAACTTTGCCTCTAATATCCTTCTCTCCAATGCGCAGTCGGGCTTTATTTCCTGAAGTATGGACTGGTTAGATTTTCTTGCTGTCCAAAGCACTCTCAGAACTTTCCTCCAACACCACAGCTCAAAAGCTTCTATTTTCCTCTGCTCAGCCTTCCCTGTGGTCCGGCTCTCACATCCGTAGGTTTCTATGGGGAATACCATTGCTATAACTATGCAGATCTTGGTTGCCAGTGTGATGTTTACTCTTTACTATTTTATCGAGATTGGACATTGCTCTCCTCCCAAGAAGTAAGCGTCTTCTGATTTCCTGGCCACAGTCTGCGTCTGCAGTAATCTTTGCACCTAGAAATACAAAGTCTGTCACTGCCTTCACATTTTCTCCCTCTATTTCCGAGTTATTAATCATTCTTGTTGCCATAATCTTGGTTTTTTTATGTTTAACTGCAACCCAGCGTTTGTGCTTTCTTCTTGCACCATGATTAGAAGGCTCCGCAGCTCCTCCTCGCTTTCGGCCATCAAAGTGGTATCATCTGCATATCTAAGGTTGCTAATGTTTCTTCCAGCAATTTTTACCCCAGCCTTGCATTCATCAAGCCCTGCACATTGTGTGATGTATTCTGCATACAACTCGAATAGGGAGGGTTAGAATATACAACTCTGCCGTACGCCTTTCCCAATCTTGAACCAGTCTGTTGTTCCCTGGTCAG
Source organism: Anolis sagrei ordinatus (assembly GCF_025583915.1). Classification (NCBI taxonomy): domain Eukaryota; kingdom Metazoa; phylum Chordata; class Lepidosauria; order Squamata; family Anolidae; genus Anolis; species Anolis sagrei. Next base: position 122,279,245 of record NW_026846588.1, on the reverse strand, counting down.
TTCTGACTTGCTACTTGGTCCTTATACAGATTCCTCAGGAGAGAGATAAGGTGATTTGGTATCCCCATCCCACCAACAACTTGCCACAATGTATTATGATCCACACAGTCAAAGGCTTTAGAATACTCAATAAAACAGAAATAGATGTTTTTCTGAAACTCCCTGCCTTTCTCCATTATCCAGCGGATATTGGCAATTTGGTCTCTCGTTTCTCTGCCTTTTCTAAGCCCACCTTGTACATCTGGCAACTCTCTCCATATATTGCTGGAATCTTTCTTGCAGGATCTTGAGCATTACCTTACCTTACTGGCATGAGAAATAAGTGCCACCGTACAAAAGTTTGAGGTGGATTCAAAACGATTCAATAGATTACAGTGCAGATTGGCCAAAACTAACAAAATGAATTTTGACAAGGACAAATGTAAGATACTACACTTAAGCAAAAAAAAAAAAAATTAAATCCACAGCTATAGGATGGGTGATACCTGGCTTGACAACAGTCCACGTGAGAACGATTTTGTAGTCTTCATGGACAACAAGTTGAACATGAGCCAGCAGTGTGGTGCAACAGCTAAAAAAAAAAACCCCAATGGGATTTTGGACTGCATCAAAAAGTATCTAGATCAAGGGAAGTCATGGTGCCTTTGTGTTCTGCTATGGTCAGCCTGCACCTGGAATACTGTGTCCAATTCTGGGCACCACAGTTCGAAAGAGATAGTGACAAGCTAGAAGGTGTCCAGAGGAGGGCAACTAAAATGATGGAAACCAGGCCTATGAGGAACATCTTAAAGTACTGGGCATGTTTAGCTTGCAGAAGAGAAGGTTGAGAGGAGTCATGATCACTATGTATAAATATATGAAAGGATGCCATAAGGAAGAGGGAGCAGGCATGTTTTCTGCTACTCTGGAAACTAGGATTCAGAATAAAGGGTTCAATTACAGGAAAGGAGATCCCACCTGAACATTAGGAAAAATTTACAAACCTGCCCTTACAAGCTGTTCAGCAGTGGAACTCTCTGCCTTGGAGTGTGGTGGAAGCTCCTTCCTTGGAAGCTTTTAAACAGGCTGGGTGGTCATCTGTCAGGGATACTTTGGTTGTAGTTTTCCTGGATGGCAGGGGGTTGGACTATATGGTTGTTCCAACTCTATGATTCTATATTTTAAAAGACTGATGATCTTCCTCTGAATATTACTTGCTTAAGAAAACCCTGGGAAATTAAAGGAGTTGCCATAACTGTTCCGTTGACTTTACAGTTCTGTTCTCTCTCTTTCATAGAATTTGAAAAATACTCCCAAAAGCAAGATGTTTTTGTCCTGTGCCTACTTCTCTTGCTACCTTCAAATTTGGAATTAAATCTAATCATTGCAAAGGAATATTTTTGTTGGTGTTCATCTAGTAATAAACCATTCTGCATCTTTTAATTTTAATATGTATTTTATAGAAGTACATTTTAATATGTGTATTATAGAATTTTTACAACATTTATTTGTTTTAATTATTCAATAATCCGCCATGAGGAGAGGAGGATAAGAAATAATATGGTTATTATTATCTCATCATCAAATTAACATTAAGATTTATAACTATCTGAATTGATACATTGGCCACATGTTGAAATTCACACATTCTTGCTAATGTAGGAGTATATTGGACAGGAGCACTCTATTTATAAAAGCTACCATAATTTTTGTTTTGAAAAAATAGCTACAGTATTGAAAAGAGCTGTATTTGAATTATTACAAATGTTGAGTAAATAATTTGCCACAGAGTACTGATATGTATTTAGTAAAAAAAATAAAATCAAATTTTCTGTTTTTTTAATGATTTATTTCACCACTAGTATGTACCAGTCAAGGGAGACCACGTGATAGGCATAGTAACTGCCAAAGCTGGAGACATATTCAAGGTGGATGTTGGAGGAAGTGAGCAGGCCTCTCTCTCCTACTTGGCATTTGAAGGGGCAACCAAAAGGAACAGGCCAAATGTACAGGTGAGGAGACTGAAACGTGATGGGCATCAGTGAGTCTTATGGGTCGCAGTCCTGTGTATGCTTATCTGTGAAAAAAAGTCTTATTACATTCAGTGTGACTTATTTTTGAGTAGACCTGCATAGGATTACCTTGCTGAGCTAGTGTTAATTTACAAAGTAAGGATGCTATAAAAATGGCACTGTGTGAACATGTCTAAATAAATTATATACACCTTGAGCAAATTTGAATTTCTTTATATATTTCTACTCTCTGTCAGTTCTTGCCAAAAGATATAAAATCTTTTAGGAGGCATGTACTAACAAATTTTCTGTTGCCATGCTTCGATAGCCAAGCATATGCTTTTAAGTATGTGGTTTTTTGGGTGTCTCTTACAAATACAGAGCACATTGCAATGTCTTACTAATCCAGAATTAAGATGTACACTAAATAAGATTGGTGCAAGCTTATACCTGCTGCTTGATGGGTCACACTGATCAATCAGAAATGGCAAACCGTAGTCTTTTTGTTTGTACTTACTCATCATTGCATCCAAACCTGACAGGGAGCTAAGTTACTAGGTTCAAGTGATACAGTATAAAAATAGCCAGAAGGCCTGTGGTTTCTTCCACCACTCCTGCTCTTGTGGGAATGATTAAGCAGCATGAAGGAGCATGCTGCCTCATTCATGGAAAGTCAGATTTTTCAAGGAATCTACTGTGTGTGACATGTCAGCTGAATAACATAATTTGATGTATTACATCAGGTGGCAGTGTTTCATAATAAAACTCTGTGAACAATCAAAACTTCTTTCATCTGTTCCCAAAAGAAAAAAAATTGAACAATATTCCCAGGAGTTAATGACTTTGAATACCTATTCCAGCAATTTTAACTCACAATAGTACCTAGGGACTCCCTTAAATACTTTTTTTTGGTCTAGTTGAGAGATACAGACCATGGTTAAATCTTCCTTGACAAATCATGATAATCCCTTCCACAATTTCTGTTTATATGAATGAAGTAAAAGCTTCATTGTGTAATCACTTTTTTCCCTTTGCATCCAAATGGAAGAACTTTTCACATACCTTTACTAGTTAAGGATAAGTTAATGAAATCAGGATATCTACTTGTGGTTTGAAAGCATTTGATTTGTCAGTTGGCTGGTATGGCAATCTTGAAAACTCATGACTTTTGTTGTTTTGTTGAACAAAAAAAAACCTGCAAGTACGTAACTGGCCAAAATAATTCCCTGATAAAATTCTTCAGCTGTTATGTAATACGAGCTGCAATACGTACATCTTCCAACACTTGTGGCATAGCTATCTCGCCAAAGATCACTCACACAGGACAGAGTCACTGTGTGAGTGTCAGTGTTGTTGATTTTAAGTTCTTGGCAACTCAAAATACTGTCTCTTTGAAATGGTTTCTGACCAGTCATTTTTAATACCCAGTAAGAAGAGATTATAAAGAAATTAAGTTCACATTGAGGTGAAGATTGTTTTCTCCTGCTCTGTTCTTGCTACTATGTATATATTCATAATAAATAAAATACAACACTGAACAGCTCTCATAATTACTTTTTTTTTTACCTAGGTGGGAGATCTTATTTATGGACAATTCATTGTTGCTAATAAAGACATGGAACCTGAGATGGTGTGTATAGACAGCAGTGGCCGGGCAAATGGAATGGGAGTCATTGGACAAGATGGTTTCTTATTCAAGGTTTCATTAGGCCTAATCAGAAAGTAAGTGTGGTAAAATTATGAGCAGCATATCTTATCCTTGGTCATTTTCTCTATCACAGTGGTTCTCAACCTGGGGTCCCCAGATGTTTTTGACCTACAACTCCCAGAAATCCCAGCCAGTTTAACAGCTGTTAGGATTTCTGGGAGTTGAAAGCCAAAAATATCTGGGGACCCCAGGTTGAGAACCACTGCTCTATCATGTCCTTCCTTATCTTAAAACAGTCACAAAAGCAATTGATTATGGAATTGTTTAAGATAACTGGTTCAACTGTGATGCTGATGAAGATTAACTTCCCTTTATTTATTATGTACCAATTTCCTTGTTAAGACACCTTCCTTGACCACTAGTATACTTCTGGGCGCAATTCAAAAATTTTATTTGAAAGAAACCTTTCTCTTAGTCCTGCAACCCTTATATTTGGCAAGGACAGAAGATAGTCATGGTGGCTGCTCCTAGTTTGGTTCAGGTTTCAAAAATCCTTTCAGCAACAAGCTTTTTTGTTTATTTGTGCTGAATAGTTTTAAATTTGTATTTTAATTACTGTATATTGTGAGCTGCCTTTAGTTCTGATATGAAGATGAAGGGATAATACAAGTAAAATATTAAAATAATTGATGTAACTAAAAAAAAGAGAGGCTAACTGAACACATCCAACTCTTGCGTAAATTTGGTTCAGTCCCCCGTCCTAATAATAAATTATTGAGTTTTTAATTGTTTGAAATATGGTTTTTGTAGCACAACGAAGTATTGACTTTCCTCTCTGTTGCTTCCTTTTATTTTTGTTTAAGACTCCTAGCTCCAGACTGTGAAATTATCCAGGATTTGGGACAACTATATCCATTTGAGTTGGTGTTAGGAATGAATGGAAGAATTTGGGTGAAAGCCAAAACAATTCAACAAACTTTAATTGTGACAAACGTCCTGGAAGCCTGTGAGCACATGACTGCAGAACAGAGGAAACAAGCAGTTGCCAAAGTGTTAGAAAACCAATAAAGGGAGGAAGCAGCTCTTTCATTTTATATTGCTGGAATATGGAGACAACAATATTTTTTTTTTACTTTTGTATTAAATTAAAAAATGTTACCATTCTAATATTGTTGTTTTTATTCTTCACCTTTCATCATTGTTTCAACTATGACTGTTGTGTCCTGAGGACACAATTGTTTGTAAAGCAGGCCATACCAGTGACCTTCACAAATGCTGTTCTTCCAATATATATAATAGCATGGAAACTCCAATTTTCTTTGTATTGTTATTAGTCTGCTAGTTTTCTGTGATCTGCTGATCATATGAATAGTTGTCATTTCTGAATTCATTATTATTTATATTCACACTACATTTGTGATATTTTTCCAGTGATGCAATTACTTTCATGAACCGACCCATAGAATCATAGAATTGGAAGAGACCTCATGGGCCATCCAGTCCAACCCCCTGCCAAGAAGCAGGAAAATCGCATTCAAATCACCTCTAACAGATGGCCATCTGGCCTCATAACCTCTGAGATGTCTGCCACACATGCAGGTGAAACTTCAGGAGAGAATGCTTCTAGAACATGGCCATACAGCCCGAAAAACTTACAACAACCCATCCGGCCTCTATTTAAAAGACTCCAAAGGAGGAGCCTCCACCACACTCTGAGGCAGAGAGTTCCTCTACTGAACAGCTCTCACAGGAAGTTCTTCCTAATGTTCAGGTGGAATCTCCTTTCCTGTAGTTTGAAGCCATTGTTCCGCATCCTAATCTCCAGGTCAGCAAAAAGCAAGTCTGCTCCCTCCTTCCTACGACTTTCCCTCACATATTTATACAAGACCTCAGCCTTTTCTTCTGTAGCCTAAACATGCCCAGCTCTTTAAGCCGCTCCTCATAGGGCTTGTTCTCCAGACCCTTGATCATTTTAGTTGCCCTTCTCTGGACACATTCCAGCTTGTCAACATCTCCCTTCAATTGTGATGCCCATAATTGGACACAGTATTCCAGATGTTGTCCGACCAAGGCAGAACAGAGGGGTAGCATGACTTCCCTGGATCTAGACGCGATACTCCTATTTATGTAGACCAAAATCCCATTGGTTTTTAAAGCTGCTGCATGACATTGTTAGCTCATGTTTAACTTGTTGTCCATGAAGATCTTTTTCACACTTACTGCTGTTGAGCCAGGTATCCCCCATTCTGTATCTTTGAATTTCATTTTTCTGCCTAAGTGGAGTATTTTTCATTTGTCTCTGTTGAACTTCATTTTGTTAGTTTTGGCCCATCTTTCTAATCTGTCAAGATCGTTTTGAATTCTGCTCCTGTCTTCTGACACCCAATTTGGTGTCATCTGCAAACTTGATGATCACATTTTGTAACCCTTCATAAGTCGTTAATAAAGATGAACAGAATTGGACTCAGAATGGAACCCTGCGGCACTCCGCTCATCACTTCTTTCCAGAATGAAGAGGAAGCATTGGTGAGCACCCTCTGGGTTCTTTCACTTAAACAATTACAGATCCACCTAACCATAGTTTTGCCTAGCCCACATTTGACTAGTTTGTTTGCCAGAAGGTCATGGGGGACCTTGTCAAAGACCTTACTGAAGTCCAGATCTGCTACTCCACAGTATTCTTTGTCATAGTCAGCTTGTAACTCTATCCAAATGTCTGTCCCTGTGTGATTTCCTATTCTCCTTAATATCTACCTTCAAAGAATGGTGGAAGCCCAAGTGTGAATGAGGAGGAGGAAGTTTCTATAAGGAGGAATAAAGGCTACATTCCTCTTCTTTTTCCCTCTCTCTCTTGTGTATGGCCCCTTCCACACAGCTCTATAAAATCCACATTACTCTGGATTATATGGCAGTGTGGACTCAATTCAGTTCAAAGCAGATATTGTGGATTATCTGCCTTGATATTCTGGGTTATATGGCTGTGTGGAAGGCCCCTTTGTACATATAATGAGGTGTTTGATAAATCTAGTTCCAAACCCTTGGTGTCATCTCACTCACTTTGCCTCATCTAGATTTCTCATCCTCAAGGTGATCCCTATGTGGATCAGTGGCTGTTTTGGTCTGTAGGCTTGTTGTGGTAAACATGACCAGACTTTCCATCAAGCTTAATAGGAACAGCCAAACAGCTGTTAAAAAATTAACAAGAAGTTTATTAAGGTATATTTAGATAACACATATTTAGATACTCTCTTCCCACAATCCTGTTGAGTTCTTCTCTCTGGCTGTCTTATCTTTATTACAGTTTTTCCCTATATGTCATCATTCCCCTATTTGCCAGGAACTGTTTATCTCTGTGTCATCTTTCCCCTATCTGCCTTTTGTTAGATGCCTCAGTTTTGCACAATTTCTTCATCATAGCCCCCTCCCCCCGGTCTCCACCATCACTCCTTGAGCTGTGATTGATTGGCACCAACCAATATATTTTGATCCAGACTTCGTCATGCTTAATCTACTGTAATCAATGTCAAATTAGTCATGATCAGTGAATTCAGCAGTTTGTCTTTAAGTATGACTAAGTTTTGGTTCACCCCATTGTTTCCCTGTAACATTTCAGGGACATGTCAGAAAGAAAGGATCAGCCTTTTCTCGAGCAAGAAACATATCATACATATCTCTGATCTTTCAGAGAACTGAGATTATTTCCCTACTATGTGAGGAAACAAACTTCAAGGAAACACTGCATTAGGTAGCTGTACCTGATATTACATAACTGACAGGCATTTAACTTTTTCTTGAAACAAGCATATGTCTTATTTTAAGAGCATCTCAGTGTGCATCAAACAAAAAAGAAGCAATACATTAACACATTTTAAGTTTTAAAATACTCAGTTTAATAAAAAATAGTTTATGACAACAGAAGTTAAACATGAAGTATCTATCTAAAATTGTCTATTTTCTACACTATATTAAAGAAAAAGCTGTGCTAGTTCCCATCTGATGTGAATTTTGTACTTGCAATTTCAGTGTATTTAAATTCGATGTATATACTTCCACTGCAAGCTAGGATGAATTTCTCCATATATCTATTTCATCTTTAAAACAATACTGTGGATTATTGGCAAAGGACAACACAGATTGCCAAATAATCCAGAGAGGCCACAGCTCTTGGGTTGCTTCTTTGACTTGTTACTTGCCTCCATAGTCTACATGTTTAATGAACCAGCCAATCGCAAACACTTTTATGGAAGAAGGTCCTTCCAAAAATTGTGGTGATGCAATTGCGAATGACACTGATTAGACCCATGTCAATCTGGTTTCAGGCCAGATTTGGGGACTAAATCACAATTGTTTAACTTAATGGATGGCCTTTATCTATGTCCAACTTGTTTCTTTTAGGAATTTTTGATACAGTTGACCAGCAACAATTTTTTTTCAAGTTTGTTACATAGTGTAATCAATACAGTGATGACATCCAGGTCTGGTTTGTTACATTTGAATGAGATGTGGCTGTAGAAGTTCCAAACAAGTGCCTGGATATATTGATTACCTGATAATAAGTAATAGGCTGAGTCTTAGTTTTGACAATACAAACATTGTGTGGGTGACTGGTTCCCATGTCTGGGAGATAGGGTGCCTACTTGGTTTGAATGAGTTTTGCCAGCCTGAGGTTATAACCTATTCCATCTTTGTTTCTGAAGGCCCAAGTGATTGGTGACTTGGAGTGGTTTTTATCAGCTTATTTTTTTTATTTCGTATCAAATAAATTAGTATAAAACCGATAAAAATAGAAGGAGCGCCGGTGGCTAAATATCTTTTGATCAAAAACGGGCAACAGCAATGGCATTGTCTGTAACCTCCAACAATTCTTCCTCTGTACATGAGGCAGGGCATAGTGGACAAGCATACAGATGTGGAGTTGTCTGTTCTGCTCCACAGTCACACAAGGTGTGGGATTCTTTTAGGTAGTGCCATTTTTCCAGGTTGTCTTTTGATCTGCCCACTCCACTCCTGAGTCTGTTCAGGGACTTTCAAGTTGCCCAGTCTTGGTTTGCCCCTGGAGGACGACCCTCGTGGGGGGCCATCCAGTTGGGGTTTTCTGGTTTAGTTGCCCAGAGGGATACCCCTGCTGTTGCTGGGGGGATGCCAAGAGAAGTGGTATTTCTCATAAAGCTTTTCCTTGATTTGAGTCTACTGGGAGGAGGCTGGTAGCCATGTAGTGGGTGGCTTTCACAGTATTCAACTTTATTTCTCTCACATTTAGCAGCAACTTCCCATCGCACATCAGGGGTACAATGCCAGCTACCTTGTAGAGTTTATCAACAGGTGTAGGTTTAAGACATCCTGTGATTATTCTGCGTGCTTCATTCAATGCTTTGTTCACCTGCTTTGCATGGGCAGACCTATGCCAAACAGGGCAGGCATACTCAGCAGTTGAGTAAGACAAGGCTAGGGCTGATGTTCTTATTAATTTTGGGTCTGCACCCCATGTGCTATCAGTAAGTTTCCGCAGGATGTTATTGTGTGCAGCTACTTTGTGCTTGATGTTCAAGCAGTGTTCAAGCTTTGGCAAGTATACTTCATGGTGATTGTTTAAAACACTTTGGCTACAATGGTCTAGTGCTGGGTGTCCTCTAAGTTGACCTATTGCAATGTGCTCTACATGGGGCTATGCTTAAAGCTGGTCTGGAAACTACAGATAGTGAAACAATTATTCAAATAGGCTTCTGAATGGCACAGCTTAAAAGCAGCAGATAACACTCCCATTGAAAGATCTATACTGGCTGCCTATCCATGACTGGGTCACTTTTAAGTTTTTATTGTTAGTACATGCAACCCTAAACAACTTGGGCCCTGGTTATCTTAGATACTGCCTTCTCTCTTCTAGACCTATGCAGATTTTTAGATCATCTGGAAACACCACAAGCTGCTACATTTACTCAGTAGTCATTTAGAAGAGCGTGTTCATTGTATTGGAACCTACTATATGGAATGCTCTTCCATCAGAAACTGAAAGTTTCTGTTTTTCTGTAATTATCAACATATTAAAAACACTTATTCGAGCAAGCTTCCCCATTCTGCCAATGCCTTAAATCAAGAAATAGTTTTCTAGGATCTATAGAGATACTCGTAGGAACACCTCAGCAAGCAAGAATCCAAAAGTGGCAGGCAAAAACCCAGAACCTCAATCAATGGCTGATATCGAATGAGAGACTCTCCTGGGCACACAGAAAACTGGGTGACCTGGAAGGTGCTGAACAGACTGCGCTCTGGCACCACGAGATGCAGAGCCAACCATAAGAAACAGGGCCACAAAATGGAGTCCACAACATGTCAGTGTGGAGAAGAGCAAACCATAGACCACCTATTACAATGCAGCCTGAGCCCTGCCACATGCACAATGGAGGACCTCCTTATAGCAACCCCAGGGGCACTCCAAGTGACCAGCTACTGGTCAAAGGACATTTAATATAATGCCAAGTTTTAAAACTTTAGCTTTTTAAATTCATTACAACTGTATCCTTGTTTTGCTTCTGATACAATAAATAAACAAATAAATCTGTTTCTTGGGCTTAAAAAGGCATTTGTGCCTTGTGTTCTGTTATCTTGATGCTGTAGATAAATAATAATTCGCAGACCAAAGGTCTGTTTCTCAGCTACTACTGCTGCAACAAGAGTAAGCATCAGCCAGCTACCTTCCTCATGGAGGGTCAGAATCCTGACTTATTGTGATGTCTGAAAGTTCTTGGAATGTGAGTGGCTGTTGTAGTCACTGTATTAACATTCCAGTGGCACAATTCAGTTAGTCCTTCAATGCTAATTCATTTGGCTCTTCATATACTGAAAAGTGGAAAGCTGCTGCTGTTGCCTCTGGTAAGAGAAAGGGGAATTCACCATGGCTTTCTTCTAATGCCTGATTTATTTTGTCTAAATTGCCCTTTTGAGATTTGGGTAGGTCAAACCAGGTACACATCTGCTCAGCACTATTGGGTTACTAATGGATTACATGGGAAGATGAACCCATATTTCCTGCTGTGCAAGATGGGGAAACGAACCCTGCGAATTTAGGCAGTAATTTTCTGTTGCTGTCTTCTATTTAATAGACAAGTCCTTAGTAGCAGACTGTTGAGCCACTGGAAATCTTAGTTCAGTACTACTACTATACTCGAAACATTCAGGTTGTTTGTGGATTACTTTGTGTACTGGAACAATGTCAGATGATGTCAGATAAGTAGCAGGCATGGAGAATGTCAGATAGGATAAGACTTGGGAGAAAAATTGAATATCTTCCCAGTATTTCTGAAAAATATAATCCATTAATGAGTAAAGGACACCTAAAACCCATCGCCTCCTTATTTAGAGGTGTCTCTGTGTGTGTCTAATATCTACTAGGTTTGTTTGATTAAAAAAAAGTGGTTCAAAACTTGTTTTGGATGTAGGGGTCACTGGTGGTTCAATTCCGAAGTCAATTCTGATTTTCACAGAAACAAATGTTCAAAACTTTTCAAAACTTCCGAGACTTCTGAATCCTTTCATTAATGATTTGAAAGTGTTGTTTCCTATTTCATTTGGTGGTCTTTACTTTGAAAGTAGTTGTTTTACTTTCCAGAAGCAGGGAAAAGCAAGTGGAGTAAATTCTTTCCTTTTCTGGTTTAAAACTGGCTTCTCTGGCTTGAGCCAAGGCCAAGGACCAGAAGCTGGGGAAAGCAAGTGGAGTAAATTCTTTCCTTTTCTGGTTTAAAACTGGCTTCTCTGGCTTGATCCAAAGCCAGGGACCAGAAGCGAGGAAAAGCAAGTGGAGTAAATTATTTCCTTTTCTGGTTTAAAATTGGCTTCTCTGGCTTGATCCAAAGCCAGGGATCAGAAGCGGGGGAAAGCAAGTGGAGTAAATTCTTTCCTTTTCTGGTTTAAAATTGACTTCTCTGGCTTGATCCAAAGCCAGGGACCAGAAGCGGGGAAAAGCAAGTGGAGTAAATTCTTTCCTTTTCTAGTTTAAAACTGGCTTCTCTGGCTTGAGCTGAGGCCAGGGACCAGAAGCGGGGAAAAGTTGAATCATTTCCAACTCACTTCATGAGTCGTAACGAAAAAGACGGAAAAAGCTTCGGAAGGGCAAAGGGACTTCCGGTTTTCTTAAAAACCTCAAAATCACTTTGAAAAGGTATTTTTTCCAAATTTATTCCAAATTACAAAGATTTTGATGGTACCTAATCATGCCTTAATATCTACCCTTCAACTGATAAAAGCATAGAAGTTGCCTTTCCAGATCCATGGAAAAGTGTATCAAATGTGTCTCTCAAAAGCTAGCCAGCACTCTCTGGAGAGCTTTCATGAAAAAAAAATGCCCTCCCTTATTTGATACAAGTAGTTTTGGATATCATTTTTACACAACTCCCAGTATTCCCTAACCATTATGGCCAGGAGCTCTGCATAATCCAAGCTAAGCTAAGAACCTCCAAATGGAATCCAAGGCACTTCCCGTGTACCATCCGATTGCTTAAGCCTTTTCAACTAAATAAAGTGTGTGTTACTAGTTGTCTAATTCTTGAAATTTGCTTTTGTGTAATTCAGAAATAATGCAGTAAATTGCCTATAGACTGATAACACAGTGTTTTTAAACTTTATCACTAGTTGTTTAATAATTGCATCCACATTTTCCTAAGACAGCGAGTCTGCTTGTATCTCTTCTCTCATCAGCTATCATTCCTGAAATTTAAGATTGTAATCCCATGTACTTACAACTGCTTGGAATGTTGTGCAAATCTGAAAAACTGGCTTGGCCAGCAATTCAATGCAGGATATCTTAAAGTAAATAAATTTAAAAGGAAATGTATAGAGTAAATATGGAAATGGATGCATTCATCTCTATAAATAGCTTTTCCTATTCATTCTCCTTGAGAAGATAGACAACTTGCTTTAGATACTGAAACTGTCACGCTATGTCTTGACCTTTGCCACTTCTGGCTCATAAATTTCAGTCAAAGAATGTAAACTTGAGTGCTTGTGACAGTTATGAATGTCTTCCTTGAGTAATGCTGGTTTGTGTGTTTGTATATGTGTCTTCAGGTTGCATATCCACTTATGACAGCCTCATAAATTTTAAAGGGTTTTCTTATGTTAAGAATACCCAGGGGTGATTCAACCTGGAAAGGGTAGGGGGGTATCATTAGATCTTAATATTGTGATAAATTACTGTAGATATGTGTGTGCGTGTGTGCATGTGTTCAGCAATTTGTGGCAACTCAACTCCAGACTTTCTTGGATGGTTTTAATTATTTGGATGCCATACAATCTGGGGTTAGGCCAAGTTTATAAACAGAAATGGATTTTGCTCAACTTGGTGAATTATCTATGTTTGGAATTAGGTTGGGAAGTATACTGTGTTTGGTTCTGATGGACATCACTATAACCATCTTTGATGCAATCAGTGATAGTACAGTGGAACCTGTACTTAAGAGTGTCCAACTTAAAAAGAGATTTTGACTTAAGAGCTATCACTCAGCCCAGGTTTAAGAGCAGCATTTTGACTTAAGAGCTAGACCCAGAGGGAGCACTAGCGCCACAGTACAGTGCTGGGGAAAGTGGAAGGCAAAAGGAAGAGGGGCCGACCAAGGGCAAGATGGATGGATGGCATCCTTGAAGTGACTGGACTGACCTTGAAGGAGCTGGGGGTGGTGACGGCCGACAGGGAGCTCTGGCGTGGACTGGTCCATGAGGTCACGAAGAGTTGGAGACGACTGAACGAATGAACAACAACACAGTGCTTTAGGGCTTCAAGGGAGCAGCCTCCATGCCTCATGCCTCTGTGCCTTGTGCTCTTGTCCACTGTGGGAGATTGCTATCCAATTTGCTCTTGTCTGCTTTGAGGAACTTTGAGGTAGTTGATTTTGTGTGGGTTTTATTCCTGGTATGTTTGACTTCATGAAGATTGAGAGGGAGAGAGAGCAAGAGAGGGAAGGAGGTTGGAATGAGTACAGTATGAAGAAAATGATGCTTCTGTCTCTTCACTTTTGCTTCCTTGCTACAACTTTGTACTTCTACCATTTTAAAGTTAATATTTGAAATAAGCATTTAATAAGAGCATTTTGAGTTAATAGCTCGGCCATGGAAAAAATTAAACTCTTAAGTCAAGGTATCACTGTATCCTCTAGTGAAATGGATGGTACTTACATTAGGACTGCTGCTTTATATTGACTTCCATCCTACCTGTTGAAGGTTCCAGAAAATGAGTCTGGGGACTGCTACTCAAGGTCACAACCTTTTGTCTTGTGAAGTTCTATCTTTTTTCTCTCCCCTGCTGCTTAACAAATATATGAAACTATTCGTGGGAATTACCCGTTTACTCGAGTCTAATGCACCATCGAATCTAATGAACACCTCAATTTTCAAAACCCTGAAACAAAAAAGAAGTCATTTTTCCTGACGATAATGCACAGCAGCAAAAAGGACACTCTTTGTAATTTGGCCCCCAAAAGTGAGCATTACAGTTGCCATGCGTTTAGGATTAGAACATCAACCATAAGGCAACTATGTTACAGGGAATTCTTGGAAGAAAGCTTTTTCTTTCTTCTGAGGCCAAGAGAGTGACTCACCCAAGTGGTTTTTGTGGCTGTATGGGGATTGAAACCCTGGTTTTCAGCATCTAAGGGTGCATCTACATTACAGAATTAATGCAGTTTGACGCCATTTGAACTGCCATGGCTCAATGGTATGTAAAGATCTTTAGCTTTCTATACTGGTGTGTCATGAAACTACAGCTTCCAGGATTCCATAACATTGCACCATGGCAGTTAAAATGGTGTTAAACTGCATTAACTCTACAGTGTAGATGCACCTATCTTTCAATGCTAAAACATCAACTTCTTTTGGCTTTTACACACAAAAAATGATTACAAATGTCTAATAATAATAATAATAATAATAATAATAATAATAATAATCCTTTATTTGTACCCCGCTACCATCTCCCGAAGGACTCGGTGCGGCTTACACGAGGCCGAGCCCAAACTACAACAATAAACAACAACAACAATACAGCAAAACAAAACAAAACAAGCAATAACATTAACAACACGCAGTGACACAGTTAAAAACAATGGCCGGGCCAAATGTAATAATTAAAATTAGAATTAAAAAGTGCTGGGCATGACAGGTGGGGTGTTTGGAGGAGGGTGGGCATGCAGATATCTAAATCTCTGGGACATAATGCTAGGAGTTTCCTTATTCTGGAAAGGCACACTGGAACATCCATGTTTTCAAGCTCCTCCTAAAGACTGTTAGCGACGGGGGTCTGCCCGATGTCCTTAGGGAGAGAGTTCCAGAGTCGAGGGGCCACTACCGAGAAAGCCCTATCCCTCGTCCCCACCAATCATGCTTGCGATGTCAATGGGGTCGTAATGTCTATGTTATTGCAAAAGCAGTATTTTTGGACGATCCCACAGGTACCCCCTCCTGTATTACATTGCATGCTTCTACCAGTTGAGATGATATTTTCCCTGCTACTTGACAGCACATTAAAAGAAAGTTGAGGCCTGCACTCCAGAAATACAAAGAAAATGATGCTAAGGGTGGGCACATTATGATTTCTCAAGTACCGAAAAAAGCAATGTTGATACCTGCAAGAATAAGGTTTATGATAATAGTATTACTCATCCCAAGCCGAGTTGCTGCATGGCACGCCATGGCTCAGGCTGCGTGAAAAAGCAAACAATGCAGCTCCTTTCCTCTGATTTTAATTGGCACCGCAAGAAGGTAAGAGGGGTCACTACAATGCAATGTTCATGTTGCAGAAACATTCCTGCTGTGGGTGGAGAAGTAATTAGAGAAATGTTACCCTCTTTGAAATTCAAGCCACAGATGTTTAATCCTGTATGTGAAGTCTTGTGTTTCAGTGGCTTATCCTCCTGGCCAATTGCCAGAAGTGGAAAGGGAGGAGGACACTGGAAGGGGGGAAAAGTCATTTGAGTTATTCTGAATATCTTATGTTCTGTGTCTCTGAATAGATTTGTGGGGATAGGCAGGCTTAAATTAGAGGAAGGACTGAGGCTTTCTGAATTTGCTTGTGGACTTCCAGTAAACATTTGGCTGGATGCTTTTGGGGCTGTGAGACACCCTGCCACCCCAAGTGATTTTTTGTGATGTTTTGAAATTATCCAAATGTTGTTGGGCTCCTGTCGTAGAAAGTAACATATCAACATATCTCAGTTAACATTGCTGCTGTTTCTTCCTCTCCTCCTCATTCTTCTTCATATCCAACTTTTTTGACCTCTATCTTAGCTGGTGGATTTTTAGCAGCATCAGCATTAGAAGGATGGTAACAGAGATCTACAATCAGGGTCAGGTTCTAGAACTCTGTTATGTCTCCAGTAAGAATGCAATAAAGTTTGAGCTAGGAAATGACAGGATTCTGATCTAATAATAATATATTGTTGAAGGCTTTCATGGCATCTATGGCAAGCATCCTCAGAGGTGAGGTCACCTCTGAGGATGCTTGCCATAGATGCAGGCGAAACCTCAGGAGAAATGCCTCTAGAACATGGCCATATAGCCCGAGAAAACCCACAAGAACTGACTAATAATAATACTTCTTTTTTCTTAACTGCCTCTCCCCAAAGCTCATAATACAATATATACACCATAAAATTATTTAAAACACAGATTTTAGAATATATAGACATATGATTAAAACTCATAAAAATAATTCAAATCAATACTATATCTATGTGTGCCTGGTTACAACAGGTAAGGTAAACTGCAGCTGCCTCTAGAGTCTCTTACTCCGATCTTTGGGGGAGGCCCTCCTTTCGCCCCTACCAATCTCACAAGCTCATCTTGTGGGGACAAGGGAGAGAGCCTTCTCCTCTGTGGCTCCCCGACTTTGGAACTCATTACCTGGAGAGATCAGGAAAGCTCCCGCACTATAAACATTCAAAAAGAACTTTAAAACCTGGCTCTTCCGCTGCGCCTTTGGCGAGTAGATGTATAGCATGATATTATTGCTCCCCTCAACGCTTCTGCCATTGGAGTACATGCTCTCCAAATGGGAAGTTTAGTTTCACAACTCTGTTTTTACAAGCTCCCTGCAAATAACCTGCTCCTATTTTATCTCATTAGAATCTTTTACTTGTTTTATCCTGTACATGTGGCCCACCCACTGTTATTGTGACTGTGTTTATTGGAAATTTTTTTCCTATGTAATATTGATAATGCTGTTTGTTGTTTATGTTTTTGGTTTTATTCTGTTGTCCGGGCTTGGCCCCATGTAAGCCGCTCCGAGTCCCTACTGGGGAGATGGTGACGGGGTATAAATAAAGTTTATTATTATTATTATTATTATTATTATTATTATTATTATTGAGCATATATGGAAACAAGAGATAGAGGGGGGGGGGGGGGAGACAAATTATCTCCAACATGTTAAAACAAACCCAAACCACAGATCTACAAACTGGGCCACTGAGATGGAAATCATAAAAAAGTGGAACATGCTTTTTGGTAGAAGATTTCAAGTAGCCTCTAGAACACTGCTTCCCAACCTATGAGTCGTGATTCCAAATGAGGTTGCGAAGGGTTTTCTGTGGGGCCGCCAGGCAGTGATGAACTATGAACATTTTTGCAAAGGAAAACAAAAAATTACACCATCTAAATGTCACTACCCTTGCTTTTCAAGTTTTACTCCCCTTTGTTTCTACATATCCCTGTGAGAGCAGATTTTCAATCCTTCTTCAATTGAAAACCAAAACAAGAAACAGGTTAAATGTTGAGAATGACATGAGGTTGGCATTAGCAAAAACTCAGCCATGAAGTTTCAAACTTGTTAACAAGTTACAATTTCAATCATCACATTAAATATGCCGAAAGTGAACATCACTTTGAATTATATTATACTGAAAAATCTATTTTCGATGTGTTTTCATTTACTTTATTTAAAAGTCTATGTTTAATGTATTGGGATCACGGGTTTCTTCGCCTCTATAAAATGGGGTCGAGACTCAAATATGGTTGGAAACCACTGCTCTAGAAGGTTTGGAATGTTTTTGTTTGTTCCTACAAGATTTCACTGAGCTGGTTATTTCATTTCAGAGACGTGTATTATTTGGGATCAAAGATTTGCTGGAAAACTTTTTGGGTTAGTGTAAGGGTTAGGGTTAGGGTAAGGGGTTAGTCTTAGGCTTATGGTAGGGATCAGGGTAAGGGTTAGGGTTTGACAATTAAAGATATATTATCTGTCTCTGACATGGCTTACATTAGCTAAGTCTCTCTTGCACAAACAGTGCTCCCGAAGGAGAGATGCGGCATCTTCGTAGAGATCGGTGCTTCCGGATCCAGCTATCATACTATTACCCTGAAGCCTGACAGGTCGCAGGTTCGAATCTGAGGAGGGTGTGGATGAGCTCCGTCTGTCAGCTCTAGCTCCCCATGTGGGGACATGAGAGAACCCCCCATAGGATGGTAACGCATCCTGGTGTCCCCTGGGCAACGTCCTTGCAAACGGCCAATTCTCTCACACCAGAAGCGACTGGCAGTTTCTCAAGTCGCTTCTGACACACACAAAATAAGCCAACAACATTACCTCATCACACTAGAGAAAGAATCCACTTTAAAACCGCTTGCTTCCTTTGCAGAATTCTGAGGTTTGTGGTTTAGTGAGAAGCCTTTAACAGCCTCCCTAAACTACAAACCTTAGAATTCTGCGGGAGGCAGAAACCGGATTTAAAGTGGATTCTTTCTCTAGTGTGATGAGGTATTATTGTTGGCTTTTTTTGGTGTCAGGAGCGACTTGAGAAACTGCATGTCGCTTCTGGTGTGAGAGAATTGGCCATCTGAAAGGACGTTGCCCAGAGGAAGCCCGGGATGTTTTACCACCCTTGTGGGAGGCTTCTCTCATGTCCCCACATGGGGAGCTGGAGCTGACAGACGGAGCTCACCCACGCTCTCCCCAGATTCATTCTCTAGTGTGATGAATACAAGTCCTTGCTTGCATGCTGGTCGCTTCTGTGGCGAAGCGACCCTGTTCAACATCTACACAAATGACCAGCCACTGCCAGAAGGGACGGAGAGTTTCATCTATGCTGATGATCGTGCCATTACTGCTCAAGCAGGGAGCTTTGAGATGGTAGAACAGAAGCTCTCCGAAGCTCTAGGTGCTCTTACTGCCTATTACAGGGAAAACCAGCTGATCCCTAATCCATCTAAAACACAGACATGTGCCTTTCATCTCAAGAACAGACAAGCATCCCGAGCTCTGAGGATTACCTGGGAAGGAATCCCACTGGAGCATTGCAGCGCACCCAAATACCTAGGAGTCACTCTGGACTGTGCTCTTACCTACAAGAAGCACTGCCTGAACATCAAGCAAAAAGTGGGTGCTAGAAACAATATCATACGAAAGCTGACTGGCACAACCTGGGGATCACATCCAGATACAGTGAAGACATCTGCCCTTGCGCTGTGCTACTCTGCTGCTGAGTATGCATGCCCAGTGTGGAACACATCTCACCACGCTAAAACAGTGGATGTGGCTCTTAATGAGACATGCCGCATTATCATGGGGTGTCTGCACCCTACACCACTGGAGAAATTACACTGCTTAGCCGGTATTGCACCACCTGACATCTACTGGGAAGTAGCAGCCAATAGTGAAAGGACCAAGGCAGAGACATCTCCAGCTCATCCCCTGTTTGGGTATCAGCCAGCACGCCAACGACTTAAATCTAGACATAGTTTTCTAAGATCTACAGAGACACTCGCTGGAACACCTCAGCAAGCGAGAGTCCAAAAGTGGCAGGCTCAAACCCAGCACCTCAACCAATGGCTGATACCAAATGAGAGACTCCCTCCTGGGCACAGAAGACTGGGCGACTTGGAAGGCATTGAACAGACTGCGCTCTGGCACCACGAGATGCAGAGCCAACCTTCAGAAATGGGGCTACAAAGTGGAATCCTCGACATGCGAGTGTGGAGAAGAACAAACCACTGACCACCTGCTGCAATGCAACCTGAGCCCTGCCACATGCACAATGGAGGACCTTCTTGCAGCAACACCGGAAGCACTCCAAGTGGCCAGATACTGGTCAAAGGACATTTAACCAGCTACCAAACTCACAAGTTGTGTATTTTTCTGTTTGTTTGCTTTGTTCTGTTAGAAATGTAATATAATGGACTGGCTACTCTGACACGACAAATAAAAAATAAATGTTGTTGTTCATTCGTTCAGTCGTCTCCGACTCTTCGTGACCTCATGGACCAGCCCACACCAGAGCTCCCTGTCGGCCGTTACCACCCCCAGCTCCCTCAAGGTCAGTCCAGTCACTTCAAGGATGCCATCCATCCATCTTGCCCTTGGTCGGCCCCTCTTCCTTTTGCCTTCCACTTTCCCCAGCATAATTGTCTTCTCTAGGCTTTGCTGTCTCCTCATGATGTGGCCAAAGTACTTCAACTTTGTCTCTAGTATCCTTCTCCTCCAGTGAGCAGTCGGGCTTTATTTCCTGGAGGATGGACTGGTTGGATCTTCTCGCAGTCCAAGGCACTCTCAGAACTTTCCTCCAACACCACAGCTCAAAAGCATCTATCTTCCTTCGCTCAGCCTTCCCTAAGGTCCAGCTCTCACATCCGTAGGTTACTACAGGGAATACCATGGCTTTGAGTAGGCGGATCTTTGTTGCCAGTCTGATGTCTCTACTCTTTACTATTTTATCGAGACTGGACATTGTTCTCCTCCCAAGAAGTAAGCGTCTTCTGATTTCCTGGCCACAGTCTGCATCTGCAGTAATCTTTGCACCTAGAAATACAAAGTCTGTCACGGCCTCCACATTTTCTCCCTCTATTTTCCAGTTGTCAATCATTCTTGTTGCCATAATTTTGGTTTTTTTGACGTTTAGCTGCAACCCAGCTTTTGCGCTTTCTTCTTTCACCTTGATTAGAAGGCTCCTCAGCTTCTCCTCGCTTTCGGCCATCAAGTCCTTAAAAAAAAGGAGAGGAAAATACAAACAAGGTCATACGCAATGTAGACGGGAACCCAGAAGATGACATACGACTCCCAGGGTGCCTCGCCATTGGCTGCGCCGCCTGGGGCGCTGGGATCTGTAGTGCGAAGGGTTCTGTGTGGTGCGCGCTCTGCTCTGCCTGCCGCTCCTCATCGACGTCGCGGGGCTCGATTGGCCAGCCGCGAGCCAATCATAAAGGCGCGCGCTCTGCGGGGAGGCAGCCTCAGAGTGCCCGGGGCGCGCGCTGGCGAGGCAGCCGCAAGAGACGCGCTGAGCGTGAGTACAGCCGTCCTCCGGCATCAAAGGGGAGAGAGATAGGAAGAAAGAAAGCAAGCAGCCCCATTGGCTATGCCCCTTCTCTTCCCGCCAGGCAGGCAGGTCCTTGTTTCCTTTGTCTCTCTCTAATAAACTCCTGGATGGTCAGGTTGCCATTGGGACTGTAGGCACCTCAAGAAAGCAAGGATGCTGCATTAGAGGGGAAAGAGCGGGGGAGAGGGAGAGAGGGATTCAGAACCCACCCAGACTCCTTATTGGGCCTGTGATTAGTTATTACAGCGTTTCTCAGTCTTGGGGGGGGGGGGGTCGCCAAAGGCCATCGGAAAACATAGTATTTTCTATTTATTTTACTAGCCACCCTCTGCCACACATTACTGTGGCCCAGTCTGTGTATATGTGTTTTAAACAGAGGCTGGATGGCCATCTGTCAGGGGTGCTTTGAATGCAATATTCCTGCTTCTTGGCAGGGGGTTGGACTGGATGGCCCATGAGGTCTCTTCTAACTCTTTGATTCTAGGATTCTATGTGCGTTATATAATTGTATATATGTGTAGTTTTGTGCATGTGTTGTAATGTTTTTTTTTTTTGGCTTTTAAGTCCCTTCTGTTGTGTTTTTTTAGTGTTTTTATGAGTGATGGTCATTCGTTGGCCTGATAAGTGTCTTGTGTCCAAATTTGATGTCAATTCATCCAGTGGTTTTTGAGTTTTGTTAATCCCACAAACGAACATTACATTTTTTATATAGACTAGCTGTTCCCTGCCACGCGTTGCTGTGGCCCACATGGGGGTTCTGTGTGGGAGGTTTGGCCCAATTCTGTCGTTGGTGTGGTTCAGAATGCTCTGTGATTGTAGGTGAACTATAAATCCCAGCAACTACAACTCCCAAATGTCAAGGTTCTTTTTTCCCCAAACTCCACCAATGTTCACATTTGGGCATATTGAGTATTCATTCCAAGTTTGGTCCAAATCCATCATTGTTTGAGTTCACAGTGATCTCTGGATGTAGGTGAACTACAACTCCAAAACCGAAGGACACTGCCCACCAAACCCTCCCAGTATTTTCTGTTGGTCATGGGAGAACTGTGTGCCAAGTTTGGTTCAATTCCATCGTTGGTGGGGTTCAGAATGCTCTTTGATTGTAGCAACTACAACTCCCAAATGAGAAAATCAATTTTTTTTTGAGTGAAGGACATACATTAGGTTGTTAGGTGTCCTGTGCCCAAATTTGGTGTCAATTTGTCCAGTGGTTTTTGAGTTCTGTTAATCCCACAAACGAACATTACAATTTTATTTATATAGACTTACAACATTTATATGCCACCCTTCTCACCCCGAAGGGGACTCAGAGCAGCTTACAAGATACACACACACACAATATATATATATATATATATATATATATATATATATATATATATTATATGATTAGCATACCATTATATTGTAATATTATTAGTAAGATTACTAAGATTACATGTAATATAAATATATAATTATAATATATTATTAGTATTATATTGCATTACATATTATAAATATATGTATATACAATATATTAGATTGCATATTATTAGATTAGCGCAGGAGACAAGGTAGAACTGTCTCCTTCCCCCCTCTCTCTTCACTCAGAGCAGCGGTTGACATATCTGTTGGTCATTGGGGTTCTGTGTGCCAAGTTTGGTTTAATCCCATTGTTGGTGGGGTTGTATGTGAACTATAAACCCCAGCAACGATAACTCCCAAATGTCAAGGTCTTTTTTCCCCATACTCTATCCATTTTTGGACATATTGAGTATTCATGCCAAGTTTAGTCCAGATCCATCATTGTGTGAGTCCACTGTGCTCTTTGGATGTAGGTGAACTACAACTCCGAAACCTAAGGTCAATGCCCACCAAATCCTTTAAAAAATACATATTTTATTTGGTGTAAGGGGGGAAGAAAAAATACATATTTTATTTGGTGTAAGGGGGAAGAAAAGGGATAAAAATATTTTTATATATACATGTAAAGTGGTGGAACAATAATAAGAAAAAGTGGGGAAAAAAGAGAAAGATATTGAGAAAAGAAAAAAGGTCCAAATGACCAAATCATACTAGCAAAGTTCCTTAAAAAAGAGAAAAAAACCTGGTGACTTTCGTCTAGTCCTTTGCAGTCTCAAGTTAGTTCGTTACTGATAGTTCTGTATTTATATAAAAAAAAGAAAAAAATGACTTTAGCATACCTTCAGTCCATTTTCCTAACAATTCCCTTTAGTAAGGTTTCTTATGGTAAATCTTTTGTTTTCTTCTTATTTTCATATTCCTCAATCTGACAATTTGTCTGTTTAATCGGGTTTCCCGAGTTCTTTTTTAGTAAAAAGGTTAATTTGTCCATGTCTTTTATTTCCCTTCTTTTATTTGTCCATTGGTCCATATCGGTATTTCCTTCTGTTTCCAGTACCTGGCATAAACACTCCTGGCGGCTGTAATTTAAGTACACAAATAAAATGTCCTCATTTGAGTCTAAATCTGAGTCAGTTATTCCCAAAAGGTAGTACTCTGGCTTCTTTGGAAATTTTTTCATGAAAATCTGTTGACACTCTTCATGTATTGATTTCCAATATCTTTGGGATTCTTTACAAACCCTTTTCTGTTGTTCATGGGAGTTCTGTGTGCCAAATTTGGTTCAAATCCATCATTGGTGGAGTTCAGAATGCTCTTTGATTGTAGGTGAACTATAATTCCCAAATGACAAAATCAACCCCCCACCCCACCCCACCACTATTCATATTTGGGCGTATTGGGTATTTGTGCCAAATTTGGTCCAGTGAATGAAAATACATCCTGCATATCAAATATTTACATTATGATGCATAACGGTAGCAAAATTACAGTTATGAGGAAGCAACAAAAATGTTATGGTTGGGGGGTTACCACAACATGAGGAACTGTATTAAGGGGTTGCGGGATTAGGAAGGTTGAGAAACACCGAGTTATTAGATTAGTTATTGGTTAGTTTTTACATATGTCTGATATGTATGCCTCAAGGAGAAAACAGAAGGAGGGGTTTGTTGAGGAATGGAAAGTTTGTTTCAAAATTGTCATTGTTACAACTAAGGGCCCATCCACACAGTACTGCCCTGAGTCACCCACGGGCTGAGAAGAGTGGTATATAAATACAGTAAACAAACAAACAAACAAACAAATAAAATCTTTATCTCAGGAGTAACTGGTTCAAAATGGGATTTTTTTGAAGGGGGGGGGGGGGCTTCCAGACAGGCCCTGTACTCCAGGATCTGATCCCAGGTTTTCTGCTTTAAACTGGATTATATGAGTCCACACTGCCAGATAATCTGGGGTGAACAGAAAATCTGGGATCATATCCTGGGGTATCGTGCCTGTCTGGAAAGGGACTTTATGTTGGATTATTCCCAGGTTATACATGTTAGTTCCTGATTGGTTGTATCCTAAAAACATGGCAATTTTGGAAAACCATAATGTTCATATCATTTTGGTGAAAAATGGCATTCAAAACCATTTGAAAATCATAACCTTTTGTAAAAGTATAATCTTCCAGAGAAGAGACAAAAAAAAAAAAAACTCATTTGAGTAAAATCTTCTCTTTAGTGGTATATATCCACATATACTTATGCAAGGCAATTTTGTCTTCAGTTGTTAGGCTGATAAACTAGTTGTCTCTGATCAGTTAGGAACAGAGATTATGCCAACGCACAAAATATAGCAGTTCTTCAGAAGTGTTTTCTTCAGTTGCTCAAAAATACATGTACACTCCCATAAACATCTTGTTTCTATATCATGCTCTCAAGAGATAAAAATAAAGTAGACTTTGTTAAAAGTGACATATTAGGTTTACTCACAATCTTCATGTATTCTGCATACAGGTAAATAATTTGTCAATCCAGTTACAGATAGGTTTCTCTGTGTAACACAAGTCATCTGTCTTACAGTCAACAGCAACATGAGTTTGCTCTTAAGAGTCCAAAGTCTAAGCAGGTAAGAGACAGTCTTAACAATCTGAGAGTCTAATGGAGTCTAAATCCTGGAATCTGTTTTGGGTCCCGGGGAGATTGACCCAAAATCTCATCAGTATTCAAAGTTGGCCAGATTGGGTGTGTGTACCAAATTAGGTCCAGATTGGTGGGGATCAGAGGACTCACTGAATATGAGTGAACTAGAACTCCTGGATTCAGGGGCCAATCACCCCCAAACCCAACCAGTATTCATAGTTGGTGACGTTGGATCTCTATGCCAAGTTTGATCCAGATCTGTTGTTGGCTGGGTTCGGTGTTCTTGGGATGTAGGTGAACTACAACTCCCCTATTCTAAGGTCATCTCCCTTCAAACCCTGCCAGTATTCACAGTTGGCCATGTTGGGTCTGTGTGCCAAGTTTGGTTATTGCGTCTTGTCGCTGACAAAAATGCAGAGCAGCCTTTGGAGCAGCTTCTTTCAGTTTCAAAACTTAAAACAATGTGGTTGTATGAAGGCTGCTGTAAAGGAAACATCACACAGTCCTTTAGAGCAGCCTTCATTTGGCTCTGTAGTGTGATTTCTTTCACACTACAGAGCTAAATTTGGCTCTGTAGTGTGATTTCTTTTCCCAAGCACAAAACTCACCTCAACAGACAACATTTTGGGATGAAAAACATCCTGGCAGCTGCAACAAGGGCTTTGAACCACATCTCAAGGGAAGACTTCCTGCACAGCAATGAAGAGTGGAGCAACAATACTGTAATTGCTGCATTCAATCACGAAGAGCCTCTTTACAAAGGGAATAAACTACCATTGCATATATATACAGGGTTAGTCAAAATGAATAGGCCAATAAGAAAATTAATTTTAGACAAATGTATGTTTACTGTAACCAAACCACAGCTACGTAGCGACAGATAAACTATCAAAGTTTTGTCTCACCTTCAGAGATGTTCGATATGGGCGCCCCGTGTGACACGGCAGATGTCCAAGCGATAGTCCAGTTCATTCCACATCCGTTGCAGCACATCCGACGTAATGGCATCGAATGCAGCAACGTCTGGGAAGGTGTTCGTTGAGGTCCTAACCCTAACCCTAACCCTAAACCTAACCCTATCCCTATCCCTATCCCTATCCCTAACCCTAACCCTATCCCTATCCCCCTAACCCCCCTAACCCTAACCCTAACCCTTGAAATTCTCGCTGGACCGTAATTACTGACATTGTTTTAGCAAATGTCATCACACAAAACGCCTTCTCTTTGCTTGATTCCGCCATTTTGAAAACAGCGACCCCTAGCGACGCCTAGCGGCATTAACGTACATGTGTGTTGCTCAAAAAAAACTTTGATAGTTTATCTGTCGCTATGTAGCTGTGGTTTGGTTACAGTAAACATACATTCGTCTAAAATTAATTTTCTTATTGGCCTATTCATTTTGACTAACCCTGTACTTTGTGTGATTTTTAAAGGAAATAATCAGGGATCAGATCCTGGGATATAGGGCAGTGTGGAAGGAGCCTGTGTAGTCGTTACATTGAAAGTAGTTGTTATCCTCCGGAAACTTCGTTTTTGTGGCTGCTTGAATTGGTTGAGATTGGATGAGAAATTGTGTCCACATAGTCATAGAATCATAGAATCAAAGAGTTGGAAGAGACCTCATGGGCCATCCAGTCCAACCCCCTGCCAAGAAGCAGGAATATTGCATTCAAATCACCCCTGACAGATGGCCATCCAGCCTCTGTTTAAAAGCTTCCAAAGAAGGAGCCTCCACCACACTCCGGGGCAGAGAGTTCCACTGCTGAACGGCTCTCACAGTTAGGAAGTTCCACATCTTGAAAATACTTTGAACAAATACAAAAAGAAAGCCTTGAGTTTGTCATTGTTTAAAATCAAAAACACACTTTTACTACACAATTATATATTTATAATGGGACTTTAGCAACCACAAATTTTGTAGGTTTAGGAACCCTGGAACCAATCCCTGGAGGATACCAAGGGCTCACTAAATAACTGCCTTTTCATATTAGTTTTAAGTTGAAGCAACCTAGACAGGGTTCTTCTCTTAGCACAGTGGTTCTCAACCTGTGGGTCCCCGGGTGTTTTGGCCTACAACTCCCAGAAATCCCACCCAATTTACCAGCTGTTTGGATTTCTCGGAGTTGGAGGCCAAAACATCTGGTTGAGAACCATTGTCTTAGTGTAAATGTGAGAAGAAATGTTTACTGAGTTTCAGAAACTTGCTATTACTAACTTTCTGCCGCCACTCAAATATTATGAAATCGGTGGGATTTACTTCTCAGTAAACAGGCACAAGATTAAGCATAATCAACAAAACATGTTGGTGATTCACTCTGCAGAACCAGCACATTTCTTAATACCTGTATCTTTAAGTATATGCTAATTGGTATAATTAAATTCTAATGAGGCCACAAGCCTGCTGACCCAAATGTATATTGCCTTCTAATAATTCGTGACAGTTCTCTCTTTCTCATGGACTTGTTAATTTTGTATAGCCTGCATCTTAGCCAAAATTGGTGACCTCTTGTTAGCTGCAGTCATAGTAGCCCGTGTGAGATTCTGGGGAGTGAATCCAGCACCATTGGGAGGTCTACACATTCCTTGTCCCAAATCTAAACTTTACTTATAAAGTATGAAGGTAGGCCAACCTTTTGCCCCAACTCTCCTTACATGTATACATTGCTACTTAGTTTTTCTTGTGTTGGAAGTTGAATTGTTTACCAATTATTTAATTTAACCAGAAAAGCAGTTTGTAGATTGAATAAACATAGATTAAAAGTTCATTATCAGGAGACAAACAGAATTTGCTGTTGTTGTTGTGTGCCATCAAGTCATTTCCAACTTGTAGCAAATTTACCTTTGAGTTTTCTGGGGCTGAAAGTGTGTAGCTTGCTCAGGATCACCCAGTGAGTTTCCATAGCTGAGCGGGAATGCAAATCCTGGACTCCAGAGAACGTTTGTAGTCAAACCACTATACCACACTGACTCTCAACAAGCAAAATACAATCTAACTATTGTATATTATATCTAAATATTATATCACATTGCGAATATTCAAAGCAGCTCCAACTCAGACAGTGAGCAGTGGGGCAGTGATGACTCCTTCTCACTTACCTCCAGAGGATGGGGCTTCCTTGTGAATGTTCACAGGGCAGTCCCATCTTCAGGAGCTGGGCATGCTGCATATGCCTGTTTCACCCAGTATAGCACTTATTTTGCCCAAGTTAAACAGGCATACAGGAAGAACACTGCCATCACTTCACCTGCTCTCAGGCATGTAGCCGGGGGGGGAGGGGGGGGGGGTTGAGGGGCTTCAGCCCCCCCCCCAAAATTCTCATGGTGGTTCGCGAAAAGGCCTTACTGGTGCATTATTTAAACTGTTATGTTTATTCATATCATGATCTGATAACCATACTCAATATATCCCATATGCATGAGAGTATTGGGGTAATGATACAAAAGGTTTGCTAGGCTAGACCTCTTTCACTCAGACTCAGCCCCCCCCCCAAAACTCACCCCCCCCAAACCCCCCCCTAAAAAAATTCACCCCCCCCCCCCCCCCCCGAAACGAAATCCTGGCTAGGGGCCTGCCTGCCCTGTGAATCATGGCTTCTCTTCCTGCATGCCACGTGTGTTTGTTCTGCTTGGGCAAAGGAAGGGAAGCACCAGGCAAAAGAAACACATGAAGCACACAGGAAAAGGAGCC
Organism: Anolis sagrei ordinatus; assembly: GCF_025583915.1. Taxonomy (NCBI): domain Eukaryota; kingdom Metazoa; phylum Chordata; class Lepidosauria; order Squamata; family Anolidae; genus Anolis; species Anolis sagrei. The sequence goes on along the minus strand of NW_026846588.1, from coordinate 122,250,656 downwards.
AGAATCTCCAGGCTAAGTGGACTGGTGGTAGTAGGTGATACGCTGTACAGCCGTTCTCAAAATACGATAATCGGAGGCAGTCCAAATGTCAACACAGTAATCAATCCAAACAGAGGGTCAAAACAAGAAAAAAGTTAACTGTACTTTCCACTATGTCAATAACAGGGATTCTCACCAAATGTCCATGTCAAGATACAAAACATGTAGTCCAAGACACACAGGCCATCAACAAAATACTCTATCATAGGACATTGCTCCCAGCAATGCAGGGCTACTACAAACACATTACTTTATGCTGCGCTGAAAGCCCTTATAGCTGTGAGCCCTCTTCTGAACCAGCAGATTGGACCTTAGCTGAATGGCACCGACCCCTAACTAGAGCCAGGTGGGGTGAGTCAGCTCCTGCTCATAGCCCTGAACAGCCTCATCCTGCCTTGACTTGGGTACTTCCATGTCAGAAATGCTCGGCTCCTGCCCAGCAGTAGTGAGCTCCAAAAGGTCAAGCTGCTCAGGTGGCTGCTCAGTATTGTCCTAAATTTGGCAGCTGGGAGAAGACCCTATTTCCCATCATCCTCATCCATCTCCTTAGCCCTGACACTGGGTCTCATTCACCTAGTACCTCCCTTCCTTTGCCAGCGCACAACAGCCACACGCAATTTGCAGGAGGAGCCAACAGAATCATCACCACCACCTGCCCCATGGATCCCAGCTATACTTGATCTGATCCACAGATCCTGAATACTCTTATTCTGGCTTGTCGAGAGAAAAAGAGAGCATGGTATGGAAACCCCTTGTTGGGTAGCCCCTCCTGAGGACCACAGAGGTGGTGTCCCATCTCTATCCCAGGGATAGTCAGCTTTTTTTATTTTTTGCAGGGTTTGCATTTCTAACCTTTGCAAAAGTGGAGGGCTGACTATTTTTAAAAATGTACCCCACATCATAATGGTCAAATGGACCATTTATAGAATTGTCCGTTTATAGAAATTTATAGAAAGAATCCAATTCAAATTCTCAACCCTTAAACTCACTGGGGAAGCTTGCACCTCTTTTCCACGCTGATCTATCCAGAAGAGATAAAACTGGGTGATGAGGGAAAAGATACACTACATGCTGCCCTGAGCTCACTGGAGTAAAGAGGGCATGCAAATGGGGAAAAAAGAATGAGCCTGTTTAATTCTGCATCTCAATAACATATAACATGCAAACATATTTATTAGAGTGATTAACCAACTGAATTTAATAGATTAGCATGCAAAGTGGCAATTTAGCTCAGTTTCATGTTGGGACACTTTAAGAAGGCAAAAGTCAAAATTTTTGCTGATTCATTTATTAAGTTCTGTTTCTTATTCATGCTGATGAATAAGAAACAGAACTTAATAAATGAATCATAATTAATCACTTCTCGTGATTAATTGCATTTTTCTGGGATCAAGCGCATACTTGTCAAAGATGTTATCTGCTTGTTTTTGAATAAATTCTGTCTCTTGTATACACAACGGGGTATCCCCCCCTCAAATGTATATACAGCTAAATAGTTGCTATAGAGATACAATTACATTGAAGAATAAATGTACTAATAATTACTTAACCAGAGTTACAAATTCCATCTTAGATTATAGTTTTGTATTCGGTATTAGGTGCAAAGATTACTGCATATGCAGACTGTGGCCAGGAAATCAGAAGATGCTTACTTCTTGGGAGGAGAGCAATGTCCAATCTCGATAAAATAGTAAAGAGTAGAGACATCACACTGGCAACAAAGATCCGCCTAGTCAAAGCCATGGTATTCACTGTAGTAACCTACGGATGTGAGAGCTGGACCTTAGGGAAGGCTGAGCGAAGGAAGATAGATGCTTTTGAACTGTGGTGTTGGAGGAAAGTGCTGAGAGTGCCTTGGACTGCGAGAAGATCCAACCAGTCCATCCTCCAGGAAATAAAGCCCGGCTGCTCATGGAGGGAAGGATACTAGAGACAAAGTTGAAGTACTTTGGCCACATCATGAGGAGACAGCAAAGCCTAGAGAAGACAATTATGCTGGGGAAAGTGGAAGGTAAAAGGAAGAGGGGCCGACCAAGGGCAAGATGGATGGATGACATCCTTGAAGTGACTGGACTGACCTTGAAGGAGCTGGGGGTGGTGACGGCCGACAGGAGCTTTGGCGTGGGCTGGTCCATGAGGTCACAAAGAATCAGAGACGACTGAATGAATGAACAACAACAACATTAGGTATTCAGATTATTGCCCCTGCTCAGCAGTGTGCTATTCACATTGTCAAAGCATAGTGTTGCAAACATCACTTAAAGTTTCTCTTGCAATTTTCAGATACTTCTCTACTATTGTAACCTTCGATCTTGATAAGGTTGTATACCAGTATACTTTTTTTTACTGCAAAGATATTTATTGAGATAACTGTATTGGTGTTCTTTGCTTTTTGTCTTTGTTTTTTTTTAAAAAAAAACAAACAAATCTTGTCTTGCAGAGCTTGACAAAAACAATAAAAAAACTCTCCAAATTTTTGCAGGATGTCTTTTCTACTTGATGGAATTAAGTGGTCTTTATTTCTATGGTTTAGTATGTCTAAGTGACAACTTTATAACAAGATACTGAAGGAGTAATTGCATAGCTGTATTAAATTATTTATATATTTATTTACTATATTTGATACCACTCGTCTTCAGTCTTTAGGTGACTCAGGGCCTCCTGGTTGTAAACATTCTCATGTGTTTTGTGAGACAAAGAGAACAGAGCTGGAAAGTAAATAAGTCTTTTGTGACCTCAATCCAATTGAGAGGCAGTATAAAACCATTGTGTAAGGGGTGGTGTGTTAGAAACAGCCCAATCCACGTATGCCTAATCTAATGTAATGAGATTCTTTCTCCTACATGGCAGCAAACCCACAAGCAAAGCCAAATGCTTCTGGAAACTGGAGCTCAGGATTTGTGCTAAAGGTGGTACATATATTTCATAACACACTGGAATTTGGTCAATCACAACTTCAGTGTGCCAAATATCTAGTGGAGTGTTTCAAAAGCAAGGCTGGTAGCAAGTGTTTTTGCAGCATCTGCCCCATGATCTTTTTTATTTATGGGTTGGAAACTGTAAATAAATCTAACACTTCATTGTCGTCCCAACACACAACAACGTATTCTGCACTTTGTTTACAACCAGATTAGTTCTGTGGGTTTTCTAGAAGGCGAAATCCATGTACATTGGTTTAAAGGAGGAATTCATAGGTAAAATTGTGCCTTTTCCACAGTGCTGGGGGCAGATCTCAGGAGAGTGCAAAAATAGATAGAAGTTGTGTGTTCCTTACTCCTGCCCTAAGAAAGCCCATGACTCTGCAGATTTCAAAGATTAATTGTATAACAGGCAACTATTCAAGGCACAGAAGCAGTAGCAGCAGCTGTATAGTTTGGTCTCGTATCGCTTTTTTTGGAATGCAGTGTGGTTCAAATTGGTCACAAAGCCATTGTCATAGACATGGAATGGCCATGCTGGCTGAGGATGATACAGTACATCTTGAGGCAGTCTGATCTGGTCAGTAAATGCTTCTACATTAAGACCCTTTAACAGTTTAACTAGAAATGTTAGGCCTGGCAAGCATTCAGCCCTGTCCCAGTTGTGTGGAATGTGTGTGTGTGTCAGCCAAAGAATACAGTCCTGTGGATATAAACGTGATATTTTAATGCCAGCGTATGTGTGGTTTCGGGGTATGGATTGTTTTGTTTGCAAATACTTAGTTTACATATTCCAGGTGCATTTTAAATTTGCCCTTGGATCTTTGGTATTTATAGGACTGTTCCAGCTGCAGAGCCGAGGTTTTGTTATGGGGGAAGGCATGGAAAAGACATGCAGGAGTATCATGTACTCAGTTGGATTCATGATGATGGAGAATGAATCATCTGAACGAAGTGTTATTAATAGCTAATAGACCTGCTTAATTGTTCTCCATGTAGCTTAAATGTCTGATTAAAGGAAGCTGGGTGCTTTTGCATTCCCTTTTACTGACTAATGCAACATCTGTGGGGTGCAATTAATATTCTATGAGTAACAACATGGTAGTTTCGCTGATGCGAAAGTAGTGGAGACTTGTTTTCTGCTGGGGGAGGAGAGGAACTATTTGAAGCTCTGAGTGTATAGCCCTGACCATTGTGACCTGCCTCATTTACCTTTAACACATTCTTCAAGTCATCTAAGGTGACACTGGGTGGCTATCTCATTTCACTGTTAACAACAACCCTGTGAGCTAGATTAAGGAGAGAGAATGCGGCTGGTATCCAGTGCCCTGTATGAACATAATAGCTCTGTGTGGATTCATCCTAGTTTTGCCTGACATGTGACCAATAGTGTTAAACGATATCAGCCTTCCCCTATCCACCACCCTCCAATTGTGTTGGATGGCAACTCCCATTACCTCCAGTCAGCATGAAAATCGACTATACTGACATGGGATGATTTAGGTTGTAGTCGAATGCATCCAGTGTTGAAGAAGGGTGCATTACACAATTTTTCGCACCATATAGAGGAAAAATTTTTTGCTATGGTCTTCACGTTCAGCAAGGATCAGAAGCTTGTATGATCTACTCATTTATATTACATTCATGCTTTATCTTAATGCATATTTCTGATATTTAAAAATGTGTATGGTACCTAAAAGCATAAAAATGTGATGTGGTCCTGACTTTTCTGTTTCTAGAACAAGGGGGATCATGTGGATCTCCAGGTGATCTTGAAATGTTTTCTGCTGTCCTGGAGACTAGGATTTGGAACAATGGCTTCAAACTACAGGAAAGGAGATTCCACTTGAACATGAGGAAGGGCTTCCTGACTGTGAGAGCTGTTCACAAGTGGAACTCTGTGCTGAACAGAGGCTCCTTCTTTGGAGGCTTTTAAGCAGAGGCTGGATGGCTATCTGTCAGGGGTGCTTTGAATGTGATTTCCTGCTTCTTGGCAGGGAGCTGAATTGGATGACCCACAAGGTCTCCTCCAACTCTATGATTCTACGACTGCAAGACCTATTAGTCCTAGCCAGCATGTTCAATGATGAGAGATTATGAAAACTACAGTCCAGCAATAACTGGGTGGCTGTATAATCACTCTCCCATTTTGAAAGTAGAAATAGAATATACAAGCTGAAGAATTTGCATTGTTTTGCTCTTTGATTTTCCAGCTTTGCAAGCAATAATGTTCAAGAACTACTGATGAATAATAATAATCGGTAGGATATTTTGACAACTAATAGAAAGACAGATAGTTGTTATTATTAATTTCTTGTTGACTGCAGGTCACCGGACAGTGCAGTTGGCCATGAGGCAATCCAAACAATGCATGTGATCCCCTTGAGGGAATTCCCAATTTGCTCAGATATTTTCCACATCAGAAATAATTCAGCAAGGGGCTTTGAGGGTCAGTCTTTTCCTTTTTTTTCAGGCATATATCTCCCATTTGCAGTGTTGCCCTGTTCTCTCTGAGTTGACTCCACGGCTCTAGGCAGCTCTTACTCTCTCATCCCTCCCCCCCCCCCCCTATTTTAATTTCTTTTGATTCCTGCTATCTGGTAATGATCTTAACTGCTAAACAAAAGCAACCAGAAATGAAATGTGTTAACACTCTTCTGTATCCCCTTTTGGATTTTAGCCCTAATTCTTCATGTGACCTCTCTCCAATTGGTTGTATTTTATTTCTTTTGTGTACTCTTGACATGTTGTTGGGGCAACCTCAGCAGCTTGTTTTCCAGGATGGCAGGATATTTACTTTGCTAAATACCCTTATTTTTATCACATATTTCCTAGTTTCATTCCTAATTTTTTGCTGTGATGCCATGCATTTTGTCGCCTAGCCCTGTTTACCCAATACTTTTTCTAGGTTTAGCTTGAACTCTTCAGCAGGCCAGTATGCTGCTTTACCAGTTTTCTCCTGATGGACTCTCCTGGCTGATAGCTAACTGTGGTCATTCATGGATCTTCCTCATGTGAATGTCTGTTGATTTTACATACTCATCACCCCCACCCACCGTTGATTTTGTATTTCCACCTCCAACCACTATTCACCGTTATATCCCATTGGTGGAATAAACAAAGTTATAATAATATAAATAAAACTTTATTTATATATCGTTCCATCTCCCCGAGGGGACTCAGAGCGGTTCCCAGGTAACATCACAAAACATACAAAGTAAAAACAACATAACCATAAAATTAACAAAACAAAATATAAGCATGGAGATTGTCACCATAACACACATATATTAAAAGTTGGTACAGATTGCATATCCTATGGCTTGTCTTGCACAAAACCCATGTAAAAACCAGATATCAGAAGAGAGAAAAGCCAAGATGTATCGGGCTGCTGTAGTCTTGGGGATTGTTGGGAAACTCTGGTGGCTTGGCCAATCAATGCTGCACTCACCCTTTGTGCCCATTTCTATATTACCCGCCTCATCATGCATGAACATTGGCCAAGCATAAGGAGAGCACTGAGTGGATTAGTTGGACAATCAGCAAGTTACAACATTCACTGCAAGATCAGTGATATTTATGGAATGACCAGTGGACACATCTTCCATTTAATAGTTCTTAAATTTAGGACATGGCTGTTGAGTAAACAAAGCAGCTTTATGGAAAGATGAACTGGTTTTAGAGCAGAGGGAGCAGCTTGGCCTGGTTTGTATTGGTGTCACACTGTAAAAGAAAATGGGTAGTGAGCCAAGGCTGGCATGTGATAAAGAAATTGTTCAGCTACTCCATAGCTTGCAATTCAATCTGTCCTGATTATGCTGCTGCTAATTAACACTAGATCAGCTTTGTGTTGACCTAGAACATGTCGATTTAGCTGTGAGGCTGAGTGAAGAGAAATATCCAGAGGTGGGAGAGAGAGTTTGATGTTGAAAATTTGCAAATCCTTGGTTCTTTCCTCAGTTGCTATTGAGTTTTAGAATAATAGCTGCCTCAAATATTTCCAAAACAGTCCATATTAAATCTGAGAGTGCTGACACTATGGCAGCTGGAGACAAAAGCCATGACTTCTGTAGTTGTAAAGAGGTAGGTTTGATAGATAAATGTGTCCTGCCTGGACAAGAGATGCTTCATCTGACAAAACCTCCTTTCCTGCGCAGTTGTCAAAGGGAGAAATCCTGTATTCCTCTGGTCATTCTAGTGAGCATTATTATTTGGCAGCTAATCCAGTTCTACCTGGCTCTTCTGAGTTCAGGAAGTGGTCCACATACAATGAAACTGCACTATTGGATTAGTCCTCTGCTTCAACTGTGTTGAACAGCATGTTATAGTTTGTCTGTTGTTTCTAAGGCCAGGAAGTTAGGCAAACATACTTTTGTATTTTTCTTCCAATTCTAATATTAGCCTTTCAGACACAATGCTCTAATTCTCAGGTCACATGTAACCCTTCGTATGCAGGGATGCTCCATTGCTTTACACCTACACCTCCAATCTAAAAAGGATTTCCACACTCCATGATGAAAATCTTGGCCTAGATTAGAAGACCTGTTTTTAAATCTCTATCCAGATAACCTTGAATATCTGTTTCTCACCCTATCATACTTATCAGGGTGGTTGCTGGAATAAAACAAGAACAAGAGAAATATTTTCTGCTTTAAGTTCTTTTGAGATTATCAATGTAGAGGTGATCAGAACTATATTTCGCCATGGGCAACTGAATGTTTTTCTTGAAATTTTAAGGAATTAAGAATCCCTGTTCCTTGTAAATTCATATTCTTGTTTGTGAAAGCATATACTTGTTCAGGAATACAGTGTATTCCCATACTTCACAAAGAGAGATTTTGTTGTGAATTTCCACCTACACTCTGAAGTAGTCTTATAACTAAACTAGACATGATATTCCATGACTCTTTCCCCCAATGCTATGCGTTCTTTGTTTATAATTGGGGACTGTTCACATTTTTGTTTCTTAACACAATTCCCAATGGTGCCTTGCTACTGCTTTCTTGCATGTCACAATGTTGTCCCTCACTCCACACAGAGAAAAAAAAGCAGGGGTGGAGAAGACCATTAGCTGAAAAAGGAAAAAAGTAGAAATATTATTTTTGGTCACATCTCACAAAGATTTTTTTTTTAATTTGAAAAATAAAGTTTCAGGAAGATTGAAGAACTTCGGTATTTGCCTTTTAAAGAAGCTGAATTCTATGTATTCCTAGCTGCATTCAGTAGGCGAAATGTGCTAATCTGAGGTAGTAAGTATCAAACTGTGAGTGAAACTCCTGTGCTTTCCATATAAACGACTCCAGAATACAATATATTCTGGTTGGCAGACCTTAATTAAATCCCACGATGTGTTGTATAAGTTAAGCCTGATTTCAATTTTGCTATTTTGGCAGGATCATTGTCTAGATACGATCACAAATGCTTTTGCAACAGATGTAGCATCATAACTTTACCTGCCATGGGAAATCCGCACGTGAAATACCAGAGGCTACACATTTGTTATGTATGCCCTATATACTCATATATGTTTAGAAATGTGAACCAAAAAAACCAACCTAAAAAAATTGAATTGATTTATCCATGGGTCAGTGTGCGTACTGTATCTTAATTCTTATCAGAAAAGGAACCATTCCCTTCTCTGTGTAGAGTGGCAAAAGGCAAGAGCTTAGTTTATCTCAGGAGAACCTAAAGGAGTTGGTCTCCTGTGCTCTCTGTAGTGATGCTGAGTCTGGCCTTTTTGAATGTCTTGCCTATGAAATGATGCTAGTGTCCAGTTATGAGTGGCCCCCTAAGGACCTTATCACACGGGCTGCTGGAATTGCTACACATCATGGCTCATCCAGCAGCGCCTGGCAAGAGCCATGGAGAACCCACTGGCCCATGCTCTACATTGCCCGGCTCAATGGTAACCACATCCCATGGGGGGGGGGGGAGCATCACCCACCCTGCTTCCCACCATTGCCTCTCATGTTGCTCACGGATCTTTAATAGTTTGGAGCTTGAACTATGAAGGAGCTCAACCGGAAGTAGTTCAACGTTGCCTGATGGAAGCCTGTGGGTTCCATCTTAAAACTAATGAAGATCTGGTGCATGCCGCCGAAACTCAGCCCATCTGATGAGGTTGTATTGATGTCTTCCCCTCAGCATGGAATGACCCTCAGCTTACCTACAGGTCACCATAATTTTGATCCCCAATCTACCATGACTTATACATGAGGTTGACCTACACACAAATATATATGGCATATCCTGAAATTCATAACTTGTTTACTACATGACCTGTGGGGTAATATTTTTTAAAGTGCATCCAAACTGAAGGTTTTTAAAATAGTGATATTTTGCTAGCACAGTTTTATTTGCTAATTTCTGATTTCTTTTGCCATATGTTAAATACAAATGCCACATGATTTCTACCTCATATTTGTTTTGTGTCTTTGTTCTCTAGAGGTGAGTGAGCATTATGGGGGCATATACAGTGTAAATATCTGGTCCATGGCTACAGATATAAACCTCCCCATGTGGTGTGGCAGACTTAACAAATGCTTTTTATTGTTTAGTCACATCCTTGGACTTATCTGCGAGGCTGTGACAAGCGTGACATCTTCCAAAGTGCCCGTAAACTATGTGTAGCTTTGGGGACTAAAGCTAACATAACCCAAATCTCTTTATCGAAACATCTCACCTTGAAAGGAAAACTGAAAATCCTTGCCCAGCCCTTATAATGCTCCATCCCTGTTTCAACATTATATGTCTTGAGTAACAACCTTTGAAGAGATTTGCTTGGGCTTAACCCCAAGGGTTGTTCTTGCTGGCAAAGTGCCCAGTCCTTCCTACGTTGTTGTCTTCAAGGAGGATGAGTTAAAATCCTTTTGTTAACATCAGCCTTCTCACACAGTAGCAGCCTGTCTGCTAGCGGAGATGACTCTTAGTTTCCGCTGATGGATTCCAGACAGTAGTATGAATGCCTTTGCATCCACAGATTTCCTAGCTCTATGGATGCTGCTGGTAAGTTTATTTCCCTTAAAATATTTGGAATCAAGTGCAAAACCCATCTCTCTTCCCCATGCACACAACTTGGTCCTTTTTAGATCTTGGTGTGTGTGTGCATGTGTATATTTCTCTCTCTGTGTGTGTAGAGAAGGAGAGATTTTGTGAGTTTTAGTAATTTGTATGTATGCATGTAGTTTAGCTCTGTGATAAATTATTTGCAGTAAATGTGTTAACTGGATAAATGAGTATACATTGTTGAAGTGATGCAGTATTGCTAACTGGTGCTCCTTACAGGGAGCCATCAACCCTTCTGTTTAAGGAGCTCCACTGGCTGCAGTTCATTTTCCGGTCCCAATTCAAGGTGCAGGTTCTTACCTACAAAGCCCTGAATGGTTTGGGACCCTCCTACCTGCGTGACCGCATTTCTGTGTACGAACCCACATGACCCCTTCGATCATCTGGAGAGGCCCTGCTCATGCTCCCACCTTCATCGCAGGCACGATTGGTGGGGACGAGGGAGAGGGCTTTCTCGGTGGTGGCCCCTCAACTATGGAACTCACTCCCCAAGGACATCAGGCATGCCACAACTCTGGCAGTCTTTAGGAGGAGCCTGAAAACATGGTTGTTCCAGTGTGCCTTCCCAGAATAAGGAAACTCCCAGCATTATGTCCTCTAAATGCACTTTACTATGGATCTAGGAATGTCTGCCTGCCCCATCCCTCTCTGAAAACTCTATCCTAGTTCATATTCATCTGTTCATGCTAAGCATTATCTTTAAATTTTAATTATTGTATCTGCCCAACCATAGGTTTTAACTGTCGCTGTGTTATTGTTAATGTTTATTGCTTTTTTGTTATGAGTTTTATTTTATTGCTTTGTATTATTTGTTGTTATTGCTTTGTGATTGATGTCTTGTGGGCTCGGCCTCATGTAAGCAGCACCGTGTCCCAAGTTGGGAGATGGTAGCGGGGTATAAATAAAGTATTATTATTATTATTATTATTATTATTATTATTATTATTATTATGGGTTGCTGTGAGTTTTTCGGGCTGTATGGCTATGTTCCAGTTGTTGCTGGAACATGATCATACAACCCAAAACCTTACAGCAACCTAGTGCTTCTGGCCATGAAAGACTTCGACAATACAGTATCTATATCGTTTTCACCCAATGGCTAATAGTTTGAAGAGTTAGGAAATGTTGTGGATAAAAGAGTTAGCTCACCCACCTTCTTTTCCCAGACTGAAGACAGTTTTACACCATACAATGATAGCAACACATTGTTATGTGAATTCCTTTATAACTGCCATGGCAATATTATATGGTGCCCTGGGGTGACAGTTTAGGCAGGGATGTTTGCAATTCCAAGCTAGAGAACTCTAGTGCCTCCCTAAACTAGAAATCCCAGAATTCCATGAGATGATCATTCTGGCAATTCAGTAGAATTATAGTGCTACAGTGGTCTACTGTGAAAGAGCACTATGCCATAGGGCAGTGTTTCTCAACCTGAGGGTCGGGACCCCTGGGAGGGTCGTGTGGGGGTTTCAAAGGGGTCACCAAAGACCATCAGGAAACACAGTATTTTCTGTTGATCATAGGGGTTCTGTGTGGGAAGTTTGGCCCAACTCTATCATTGACGAGGTTAAGAATTCTCTTTGATTGTACATGAACTATAAATCCCAGCAACTGCAAGTCTAAAATGTCAAGATCTATTTCCCCCAGCAGTGTTCACTTTTGGGCATATTGAGTATTCATGCCAAGTTTGGTCCAGATCCAACATTGTTTGAGTCTGCAGTGCTCTTTGGATGTGGGTGAATCACAGCTCCCAAACTCAAGGTCAATGTATTGTCGAAGGTTTTCATGACTGGAATTACTGGGTTGTTGTAGGTTTTTTTGGGCTATATGGCATTCTAGAGAGAAAGCCTCTAAAACATGGCCATATAGCCCCCCCCCCCCAAAAAAAACTACAACAACTCAAGGTCAATATCCATCAAACCTTTCCAGTCTTTTCTGTTGGTCATGGGAGTTCTGTGTGCCACGTTTGGTTCAATTCCATTGTGGTGGAGTTAATAATGCTTTTTAATTGTAGGTTAACTATAAATCTCAGCAAACTACAACTCCCAAATGACAATATGAATCCCCTCCCAACCCCACCAGTATTCAAATTTGGGCGTATTGGGTATTTGTGCCAAATTTGGGCCAGTGAATGAAAATACATCCTGCATATCTGATATTTACGTTACAGTTCATACCAGTAGCAAAATTACAGTTATGAAGTAGCAATGAAAATAATTTTATGGCTGAGGGTTCACAGTACATGAGGAACTGTACATGAGGAACTGTATTAAGGGGTCACGGCTTTAAGAAGGTCGAGAAACACTGCCATAGGGCCTCTCAAATCACAATTGATTTTCTTTTAAGAGTGAGAGACCTGGTTTAAAATTCCCCACTGTTGTTTTTTAATGTGGCTATTTTGAGATGTATAAAGATAGAGCCAATTGAAATATATTTGAATGGTAGGTTAAAAAAGGGACCAGAGAATACAGTAGCAATGGGTAGCAGATTAGGATTTACAATGAAAAAGACTATATGGGTTTTCTTTACAGTAGTATTTCTCAAATTGTACTCCTCCAGATGTTTTGGACTACAGCTCCCACAATTCCTAACAGCTGGTAAGATGGCTGGGATTTCTGGGAGCTGAAATCCAAAACACCTGAAGGAGCACAGCTTGAGAAACATTGCTTTACAGAGAAGAAGTTTCCTGCATAGAAAATAGTGTTTTCTGCATAGAGAAGTTTCCTGCATGTCGAACTTAGTTTTCTTACAAAAAAGGAGATTTATGTATAGAAAGTATATGCATTGCAGTCTACAAATAGTGTTTCGCACAGCAAAGATGATAATATTGGAAGTATTCATTCTTGCCTGTGAGAATGAAACTTACGTAGATTTACTATAGTCTTACCAATTAGTACAAATCAAACAATCCCAAGCAAGATGTAGTAAACTATGCAGACACTGGATATAAGACAAGTGCTACCTTGTACCTGTTTTCATTTGTCTAAAATTCCCTACCTTGACTAGCAGTTTTTCTACATTGCATGATGCAGAGCTCTTTCCTACCCCGGACACAGAAACTGTTTTACTGCAACTACAAGTGTGCTTTGTCATTAAGTCCCATGAATCCTCTATTGCAAAATGTGTCAAAATATGACACAATCTAAGATTATTCATTTTAGTCTTGAATGCAGGACTCAAGGCCATTTGAAATGGGCACATTTTTGTCATTATAGTAACAGTTGTGATAAAATTAAAACCAATATTCACATCTCAGGCCATTCTGTATGTTCTTTTGACATCTTTTCAATTCTGTTTCTCTTTGCTTCTGTGCAAGGCAGGTTACAAGACAGATACACTAATTGGGACACTACTGGATGACAGATCAAATGGCTTATGGGACCTAGTTGTTAGCTTCACTCCCTCCATTAGTTCATGTCTTGTACATTTGAAGCATCTGAAAATGAGGACTGCATTGCTCACATTGTATAGCCTCAGTTAATAATGTTTGATAGTATAGGTTGAGCATCCCTTTTTCAAAAATCCCAAAATCTCCACATCGTTGGATGACATAGTGACACAAACATTATTACTAATCTTACTGTTCCCCACCCCCATCTTCATGAAAATAACTTATATTGTCAGCATAAACTGCAATGTTATATGATGAGTTAATGTTACATTGACTATACATACTAATAATGGTGATTGTATTTGTTTTGCAATCTAATTTGAACACAAAGAGAACATGTTATACAAATAAACTGAGTGCCAATATGTGAGAGATTGCTTTTTTGTTTCATGCCATTTGAAAAATAAATTGTCAACAGCTTATTTCTGCGCACACCTGTCTAGGACAGACTGCATATCCCATATCCGAAATTCTTTGGAAAATTTTTGGATCTTTTCATATTTTTTATTACCTCCATTTGCCTATACATAGATTTTGGTGATATGACACAAATTTAAACATGACATTTGCTTATGATCCATATACATCTTATACACCTGAAGGTTATTTTATATCTGTTTTAATAATTTTGTGCATGAAAGTTTTATTTATTTATTTATTTTATTTCATCTACTTATACCCCGCCCTTCTCACCCCGAGGGGGACTCAGGGCGGCTTACAGGAAAGGCACAATTAGATGCCCAAATCACACAACAAACAAAAAATATAACAATTCAACAATTAAAATAAAACATCAATACCTAATAAATCATAAAAACTATCTCATGTCAGAGTCCATATATCAGAGTCCATATATCCATTCCATTCCATTGTCCTTGTCTATCGACAGGTCCTTTAGTTAGTTGTCAGCATGGCCAAAAGCTTGGTCCCACATCCAGGTCTTTAGTTTTTTCCTAAACGCTAGAAGGGAAGTCGTCGATCTGATCTCCCCGGGGAGTGAGTTCCACAGGTGAGGGGCCACCACTGAGAAGGCCCTGTCTCTCGTCCCCGCCAAGCCTGCCGTGCAGGCGGGGTCGAGAGCAGGGCCTCCCCAGAAGATCTTAGGCTCCAGGGTGGGACGTAGAGGGAGATCCGTTCGGACAGATACACTGGGCTGGAACCGTATAGGGTTTTGTAGGTCAAAACCAGCACTTTGAATTGTGCTCGGAATTGGATCGGCAGCCAGTGGAGCTGACACAACAGGGGGGTGGTATGCTCCCTGTATGATGCTCTGGTGAGCAATCTGGCTGCCTCCTGCTGGACTAGTTGGAGTTTCCGAACAGTCTTCAAAGGCAACCCCACGTAGAGTGCATTGCAGTAATCTAATTGGGATGTAACAAGAGCGTGGACCACCTGGCCAGATGCGACTTCCCAAGGTACGGGCGCAGCTGGCGCACAAGTTTTAATTGTGCAAAAGCTCTCCCGGCCACCGCTGAGACCTGGGGTTCCAGGCTCAGCGATGAGTCCAGGATCACTCCCAAGCTGCGAACCTGCGTCTTCAGGGGGAGTGTAACCCCATCCAACACAGGCTGTAACCCTATACCCTGTTCGGCCTTACGACTGACCAGTAGGACCTCTGTCTTGTCTGGATTCAATTTCAATTTGTTAGCTCTCATCCAGTCCGACACAGCAGCCAAGCACCGGTTCAAGGTCTGGACAGCCTCCTTGGTGACAGGTGAGAAGGAGTGACAGATTTGGACGTCATCTGCATAGAGATAGCATCTTAGTCCGAAACTCCGAATGATCTCTCCCAGCGGCTTCATGTAGATGTTAAATAACATCGGGGGAAAGATTGAACTCTGTGGGACTCCACACAACAACGGTTGTGGGGCCGAACAGGTGTCACCCAATAACACCTTCTGGGTCCGTCCCTCAAGGAAGGATCGGAGCCACCGCAAAGCAGTGCCTCCGAGCCCCATATCCATGAGGCGGCCAAGAAGGATACCGTGATCGACGGTATCGAAGGCCGCTGAGAGGTCCAGCAGAACCAACAGGGACACACTCCCCCTGTCTAGTTCCCTGCGTAGATCATCTACCAAGGCGACCAAGGCTGTCTCAGTTCCATGTCCCGGCCTAAAGCCAGACTGTGCCGGGTCTAGATAATCAGTGTCTACCAGAAACCCCTGGAGTTGTGTTGCCACCACACGTTCCATGACTTTGCCCAAATAGGGGAGATTGGAAACTGGCCGATAGTTGTCGAATTGAGTGGGATCCAGTGATGGTTTCTTCAACAGCGGTTTTATAATAGCTTGTTTTAAGCTCGCTGGAAATTTTCCTTCCTGTAAGGAGGCATTAACCATCACCTTCACCCACTCTGCCAAACCCCCTCTGGCTTCCTTGATCAGCCAGGATGGGCAGGGGTCTAGGATGCATGTGGTGGGTCGCACCTCTCCAAGGATCCTGTCCACATCCTCAAGCTGAACCAATTGAAACGAATCCAACAAAACTGGACAAGCAGATGCTCTCGTTACATCCCCAGAGACTGCCGTTAACATGACGTCAAAACCCGACCGAATCCGCTCAATTTTATCCGCGAAGGATCGAGCAAATGCTTCACAGCGAGCCACCGAGTTGTCCGAGGCCTCGCTTTTTGGCGGATTTAACAGGCCCCTGACAACTCGGAAAAGCTCCGCTGGACGATTCTTCGCTGATGCAATATTGGCTGTGATGAATGTTTTCTGAGCTGCCGTTATTGCCACACCGTAGGACCTTAAGAAGGCATTCAGGTGTGTTTGGGCTGGATTGGTGGGGTTCTGGCGCCACACGCACTCTAACCTCCTCTTCTTTCGCTTCATCGCTGCCAGCTCCTCAGTAAACCAAGAGGCTGGTTTAGCTCGGTTACTCGAGAGGGGGCGTTCCGGAGCGATTGTGTCAATTGCCCTGGTCATCTCACTGTTCCAGCGAGAGACCAAAGCATCGACAGAATCGCCAGCCAAGGAGGTGGGAAAAATCCCCAAGAGCCGTCAGGAGTCCATTTGGATCCATAAGTCTCCTGGGGCGGACCATTCTAATGGGTCCACCACCCCTGCGGAGGTTAGGAGGCCCAGTTAGTCTAAAACTGATCAGGTGGTGATCGGTCCATGGCAATGGGGCGATGGTCGGCTCCTCCATCCCGTCACCTTCATCCCATCCCTGGACAAAAACCAAATCTAAAGTGTGCCCGGCACTATGGGAGGGACCAGATATTAGTTGGGACAGGCCCATGGTTGCCATGGCGGCCATGAAGTCCTGAGCCGCACCAGAAAGAGGGGCCTCGGCATGGACGTTGAAATCTCCCAAGACTAAGAGCCGTTGGAAGCTCAATGCCATGTCCGAGACCACTCCCGCTAGCTCAGGTAGGGAGACTGTAGTGCAGCGGGGTGGTCGGTACACTAACAGAATCCCTATCCTGTCCCGGTCACCTATCCTGAAGCCGGCACATTCAAAGGAAGATGATTGTGGGATGGGACACCTGATCAGTGGAATAAAGTCCTTATAGACCACTGCGACTCCGCCTCCCCGCCCTCCAAGCCTTGGCTGGTGCTGAACGGAATAACCTGGTGGACAGAGTTGGGAGAGATTAACCCCTCCCCCCTCATCCAGCCAGGTCTCCGTTATACAAGCCAGGTCGGCTCGTTCTTCTTCGATTAGATCTTGAATACATTGAATATACATTGAACCACCAGAAAACCTTCCTGCTTAGAAAAGCTTGACCTTCCGGCTTTTGTGAATCCAGATCTGTACCAAATAAATAAATACATTGTAATGTCATCTGCCTCCTTGTAGTTGGATAGTGTTTGTTTGCTTGTATCATATTACCAGCCTGCATGTCTCTTTTTGTGAAAATCTCTTCTAACAATCTTACTGAGTTTCACTCCTCTCATTTCCTCAGTAATGAGTGATCTCTAGTATTTGGCTTCTCTTCATTCTTATCATAATTACCGTGTTTCTAAGTGGTATGTGTATATAGAAAAGGTGTTGTGATAAAGCCTGGGAATTCTTGCTCCATAACTTGCACTTACAAAATGCTGTAGTCCCTTTACTTGGGATATTATGCAAGCAAGAAATTGGCAGACTCCAAGGTCAGGTGTGTCAAAGCTCCTGACTCAATTCCCTTTGAAACTGCATTGTACATTATAGGGAGCTTGGCAAAATCATTGCTCAATGCAGCAAAGAAATATTAAATGAGTACAAAGGTTTCTTTCACTTTGGTGCCATTGATATAACTGCTACAGAAGCTTTGGCTTGAGGAAATATTTCTGACCTTGTTCCCAAATACATCGACATTGCTTTTCTTCGTATTTGATCATTGATAGGAGACCTCCTTAGAAATAGTTTGGGTTTTCTCAAGGAGGTAGTCTTCAATCCATTGTGAATGAGGCTATATTCCTTCCAAAGTAGATATCAGGTATGTGTGATTTAATAGATTTTCCTCCTAGAGCCTTGAAATCTACCTACCACAGCCAACCCACAAAATACATAAACTTGGATTAAATCATTTTTACATCTAAGGTATGTTTTGAGAACTAGGAATGAATAGACAAACATCATCTCTTTCTTCATGGCAAGAGTATAAAAGAGGAGGCTGAGTGAAACCGAAGCCACCAACGGATGAATATGTATGTGTGCACTATCTTAAGGAGTATGCACTGCATGTTTTGAAGATATATAAGGGCCATAAATTGGCTCTTTAGAAAAGTGTACATCAAGAAAAGAGAAATTTACCTGCTAGCTCTGGTTGAAAAATAAAATATATGTATGCCAAGGGAGGGAAGTAAACCCCTTATGGAGGACTGCTGGTATACACATAGCAGTCAAACGGGCACCCCTCTGAGTCCCCACCTGGGGTGTTGAGAAGGACAGGATATAATCTTACTGTTGAGCACATGGAACAGTAAGATGATAAATCAAACTAGTACCCAGCCTTAGCCCTGATATACCTCTTGAGTCAAGCATCCAAGCAGTAGTTTGATTATATTTGCTTGGAGAATGTAACCTAAGTAGGATGGATGTTCTTGGTATTTTTCTGATAAGATCACCTTTTCAGTACTCTGGATAAAACTAGTTTCTTCTAATCTAATTTTGAAATCCCACTATTTCCTGGAATAACGAAGTCTCTTTTTCTTTATTTCTAGGTATGTGTTCACATCTGGAATTAGGATCTTTCTCTGTGGCAATGTGGACAATTGGGCTTGGAGCCATTGGGGCTGCTGTGACAGGGATCATCCTTGCCAATACAGATTTATTTTTGTCTAAAGCAGAACAGGCCTCGCTGGATTTTCTGGAGGCAATAGATTTGAAGACTATTGGAGAAGGTAAGACTTTGGGTGCTTCCAAGAGGTGGAAATTGAATGGTCTTGGGGGGGGGGGGGGAGCCTAGTTTGGGTTTAGTTTGCCCAAATTAATTCCAATCAAACACTCATCAAAACACGAGAGAGACAAGAGGAGAAGACATTGATGTTACGAAGCATGAATGGATTTAGATTCAAACAGAAGCCATGCAGAACACATTAATATAAATCAAATATGTAATCAAAATTAATCAACCAAAAAAGAACAAACTGGCATTCATAGTACTTTACCCCAAGAATCTAGAGCAGTCAACCTCAATTACAGTGTAGCATGCGGGCCTTTTTCACCAGATCAGATGTATTGACCAGGTTCCTGTATTTCTCCAAGATCAACAAAGGCATTAAGGACTGCTGTAGACTGAGGCACTCTTTCCCCAATTTTTCAAAGGTTTTAACCACTAGATCTGGTCTTGCTGCACATACAGCCCCTCTTAGCTACTGACCAAAACATTTGAACAGAAGGAGTTCTACTGAAAGGCATTAAGGAAGAGCAAGATACGTCAAAAGTCTGAGCAGAACACAGATTTATTGCATTTAGCTAAAACAAGTCTAACTTAAAACCACAGCAGAGCAAACTTGAGTTATTTGATAGTATACATTTTTTACTTATTCTTGAAAATAAAACGGTGATAATTTTTGATAATGAAGAAGGCAGCAGTGTTAGGGCAGAAAGTGTTAGAAAGGGATTTCTGTTTTCTGTTTAAGTTTCCTATCTAAGTCTACATAGGGACCACCAAATGCAGCACCCCAACACGAATCAAGGAACATGAAAGGCACTAATTCAACCTGTAAAATCATCCATAACAGAATATTCTTTGAAAGCACAGAAATGCTGGACCATTCTAACAATCACAATGTCAGACTACACATGGAAGCCATTGAAATCCACAAGCATGTGGACAATTTCAACTGAAAGGTGAAAACCATGAGAAATGAACAAAATCTGGCTACCAGTATTTTAAAAAAGCTCTAAAATCAGGACAGTAAATAAAGAGCAATACTAAAAAAAGGGGGAATTCCAGACAGGAGACAATCAAAGCCAGCTAACACCTCCCAACAAAGGATACCCCAGGCAGGAAGCAGCCAGGCTTTGAAACTGCGAGGCCATTCAATGCTAATCAAGGTGGCCAATTGCAACATTCATTCTTGCCTCAAGCAGACAAGACTTGTTTCTCCCACACTGGACCTTCCACAGATATACAAACTTCACTTGCCCAGTTTCCAACAGACCTCACAATCTCTGAGTTTGCCTGCCATAGATGTGGGCGAAATGTCAGGAGAGAATGCTTCTGGAACATGGCCATACAGGCCGGAAAACTCACAGCAACCCACGTTATTCCATGTTTTCACTATTTTTGATGCTCAGCCATTCTTTCTTGTTTTGATGTAATTTCTGAGCCTGTGACCCACTTTAGAAGGATGAGGGGATTCAGTTTTACTTAGGTTGCTATTCAAGTAGTTGCCACTAAATAAAATGAAAATAATGTCATACCTGACAATAGATGTGTCTTGTAACAAAATCTTGTCCCGGTGAGCTTGATGTATTGTAATCTGTATTGTTGTTTGTTTCCAAGGAAACCAAAGAACCTTCAAAGCAGAAGAACTATGGAAGAAGAATGGTGCAGTCATCATGGCAGTGCGTCGGCCTGGATGATTTTTATGCAGAGAGGTAGTATAGGTGCTCCTTTGTGGATATTTTGGAAGAAGAAATAATGAGGATTAACCAGCTGTTATTTCAAGAAGCTTGTGAATTCGATGCAAATAAAAGTCTTCCATTTGTTAAAAAAAAAAAACCAAGTTATAAAGATAAATTTAAACATAAGAGGAATAATAATAATAATAATAATAATAATAATAATAATGCAAAACAGAAAAAGAAAAGGTAAAAGATGTGAAGATAAGGAAGGGGAAAAAGAGTTTACTTCCATCCTTCTCTCAGTGGTTATATTTGAAATAATTAAACAATTATACAATACAATTATTTCAAACCTCTCTTAAGTACAAATCCAACTATTGTCTTCTTTCAATACCTTGTTCTTGTTATTCCTTAATACCAAAAATATTTAATCACATTATTTTTTCTTATTCCTTCCTAAGGGATTACATTTTTCCCTTTTTAGAATATCACTCATTATCTTTCTGTAGTCTTATCAACACTTTGGGACATTATTAAAGGTTTTTTTTTACTTAATAACACAATCATATAATACTAATCCATCTATTAAAATCATAAGTTTGTTACATCTTGGAAAGCATTACAAAATCCCTCTCCCCTTGTCTTTAAAATCTTGTATATAAAATTAATCATATTTTCTCTTGTCTTGCAGCTCATTAGAAGTAAAGCATATTTCATTTGATGCAAATTGTTCTTATAACATCCCTATGTAAGGTACACTTCACATCAGTGGCCTTATATTTCATTATATACATCTTTATTATGTAACCAGGTTTCTTAGAATGCAATAATTTATTTATACCCTGTTCTCTCTCCCCAAAGGGACTCAGGGCAGTTTCCAAAGTATAACAAAAATGACAAACATCCAATGCCAAGAGCACATAAACAACAGTCAAGACAAAACATGAAATAAAATAAATATAACTTATAAACAACCAAACTTAACCAAGGAAACTAAATAAACATAATATAACACAGCAGATCAGACCAATTAAAGCATAATACATTAAAACCCTAATATTATATATCACAACAGTAGGCTGAGGTAGGTATCCGATATCAAGGCAAGGATGTGTGTAAAGTATGCTAGTCCTCCTCCTCTCCATAAGCTAGATTGCACAGGTGGGTCTTTAAAAGCTTTGGAACAATGGATGACGGATCTGGATCATGTTTTTAGTGATGAGACGCTAGCGAATGGCTATTGGTGTTAATTGTATATTATTGTTAATTGTATACTTTTCTATAATATGTTATGATGTTAACTGTTTTTTATACTGTGTTATGGTAGCATGGAATTTTTGCTGTTCTTGTTGTTAACCGCTGTGAGTCGCCTAAGGGCTGAGAATAGCGGTATACAAATAAAGTAAATAAATAACTTAAAGGAGAGGAGAGAGGGGGCCATTTTTAGTTCTTTAGGGAGGGAGTTCCAGAGGCAGGGAGTGGCCATGGAGGAGGTCCTCTCTCTTGTTCCCACCAACCGCATTTGAGACAGGTGGGACTGAGAGCAGGGCCTCCTCTGCAGACCACAACGTTTGTACTGGCTTGTAAGCAGGGATGAGGTTTTTTCAAATAGGCTGGGCCCAAAGCATTTAGGGCTTTATACATAATAACCAGCACTTTGTATTTAGCCCTGAAACAGACCGGTAGCCAGTGGAGCTGCCGTAACATGGGAGTGGTTCTCTCCCTATACGGCACTCCAGTTAGTAACCTGACTGCCGATGTCTGAACCAATTGCAGCTTCCGAACTATCTTCAAAGGCAACCCCATGTAGAGAGCCCCTCTTTCAACCTAACAATTCATCTTTATTTCATTTTAAATTTCACAATTGTGAAATCATATATTTATTATGTTTACCATTTAATTTTTGATAATGTTTATGATTTTTGATGTAGATGTGGATTTGTTTTTGGGATTTGGGAAGGTGGTTATTTTTTACTTTGTTCAGCTTCTTAACAGCATTGAGTGTTTGCCGATATCTGTTGTAAACCACCCTAAGTCTCCTCAAGGAGATAGGGCAGGAAATAAATAAAGTTTATTATTATATTCTTCCAACACTGAAGCCTTGTGGAGATACAGTAAGATGTCTTGATGCAATGGAGAGACCCTTTAGCTGCTTTGGTTTATGAAATAGAAATCTATAGCCAAGGAAATGTAAGGATCAGAATGCACATGCAAAGCCTGGTTGTCTAGTTGGCTGGTCATATTACATCAAGAAGGTATTTAGTGTAGTAAACTATTTAAGTGATCAGTTTTACAATATTATTAAATCTTAGAGCAAACTGAAAAATTAGACCACAGATTGCAAACTAGCTGTCTAAACACAGAAAAAGAGACTTAATCACTGAGAAGAACCTGTTCTTTAGCTATATCTCTTAGGGTCCTTCTACACAGCCATGTAACTCAGAATATCAAGGCAGAAAATCCCAAAATATCTGCTTTAAACTGGTTTATCTGAGTCGATACTGCCATATATTCCAGTTCAAAGCAGATAATGTGGGATTTTATTCAGCTGTGTGGAAGGGGCCTTAGCTGTAACAAACTGGAGTTCTTTTTCCAAAATGCCACTTGACCTATCTGGCTGTTATGCCTTATCATCATTAATTTCCATCTAGTAAATTAAATTACAGAGCATGTTTTGATAGAGCAGGGCTTAGCACTCCTAAACAAGAATGGATGTGGACTACAGGCACATGACCCAATTCTTATATCACTTTTAGGAGGCTGCTGAGCTGTCCTCTCTGAAGCCTCAGCTTGACAAGCTGGGGGTCCCTCTCTACGCCGTTGTGAAAGAGAACCTTGGGACCGAAGTGATGGATTTCCAGCCATATTTTAAAGGGGAAATATTTCTGGATGAAAAGGTAAATGTAACTATTGATTTCTGCATTTATTTACCGCAGTGTTTCTCAACCTGGGGGTCGGGATCCCTGGGGGGGTTGCGAGGGGGGCGTCCGAGAAGTCACCAAAGACCATCAGAAAATACAGTATTTTCTTTTGGTCATGGGGGTTCTGTATGGGAAGTTTGGCCCAATTCTATCATTGGTGGGGTTCAGAATGCTCTTTGATTGTAGGTGAACTATAAATCCCAGCAAGTACAACTACCAAATGTCAAGTCTATTTTCCCCAAACTTCACCAGTGTTCACACTTGCCCATGTTCGGTCTGTGTGCCAAGTTTGGTCCAGATCCATCATTGAGTCCACAGTGCTCTCTGGATGTAGGTGAACTACAACTCCAAGACTCAAGGTCAATGAGTTTCAATGAATTTCTCTTGGTCATGGAAGTTTTGTGTGCCAAATTTGGTTCACTTCTATTGTTGGTGGAGTTCAGCATGCTCTTTGATTGTAGGTGAACTATAAATCACAGGAACTACAACTCCCAAATGACAAAAATCACCCCCCCCCCCAACCCTACCAGTATTCAAACTTGGGTGTATTGGGTATTTGTGCCAAATTTGGTCCAGTGAATGAAAATACATCCTGCATATCAGATATTTACATTACGATTCATAACACTAACAAAATGACAGTTATGAAGGAGCAACAAAAATAATGTTATGCTTGGGGGTCACCACAACATGAGGAATGGTATTAAGGGGTCGTGGCATTAGGAAGGTTGAGAAACACTGATTTACTGTATTTATGATCTGCCCTTCCCAACCCCATAAGGGACCCAAGGCGGCTTACATATATAGGCAACAATTAGATGCCAAAAACACACACATAATAAAAACATTAAAAACAACCATTAAAACGTAATAAAACCTTCGAAACCAATTATTTAAAATCACTCAATCCAATATCATAGTCCGGGGCCATTCCAGTTTGTCGTTACACTGTTTCATCTTTTTTATTGCACTGATAGATTCCTCAAACAACCATGTTTTTAGTCTTTTCCTAAAGTTCAAGAGGAAGGGGGCTGATCAAATTTCATTCAGGAGGGAGTGCCATAGCCTAGGGAAGGCGCTGTTTCTCATCCCCACCAACCATGCCTGCGAAGGAGGTGGGATCAAGAGCAGTGCCTCCCCAGAATATCTTAATCTTGCCGGCTCACATTCGGACTAGAAAATGGGAGCTTCTCTGTCTAAACAGATATTGATTTGCAAGGGTTAAAAGCTATTCTTGCTTAAATTGGGTGTCATGCAAGTATGAAACTTGTGCTGACCAGCATGCTATTCATTCACAATACAGATGGCCTCTTATCTGAAATGAAGGCCATATGTTTACTTCAGTGAAGCCCAAAGCTGAAAAATAAGAGTGGCTTTGCTATTCCTGCACATGAGAAGAAAATAATCCAATGCTTTTTGCCTTGTTAAAATTTATAACAATTTTTGTATATTTTTCAGTGATTTTCACATTCTACGGCATTTTTCTCCTTTTTACAAAATGAATTTTGCACATAAGTATTTTGTATCATAACATTTGTACAAAATAGGTTGCTTCCCCAAAACGAAAACAAAAATGCCTCAAAATATAAGAAAAAAATTAAAAACAAATATGCAAAAAAAAAAGCTGTAGTGATTGTGTTGACATCCATTTCTCATCTAGGGTAAGAAAACTGGAAAAAAAGTTTTTTCTTGTATATCTCTAGTAAGAATACTAATTTGCTTCTGGGTTTCTGTTTTGCTTTCCAGCATGGGTGGCCCTTGTAGAGATATGTAATAGAGATATGTAAGAAGCACCCTAGGCAACATTTGTATTGTATAGTAATTTAGATTTTTAAAGGCTCTGAGCGATCTTATTTCAGCCTGCTACAAAGAGCACCACTTGCCACCCAACTTGTGAGTATGAGCACATGTTTTGAAGTGGCATGCTAGAATATCAGTTTTTCAGCAGCCTCGGAAATCAAATCTACTTACAATATGTTATTTTGTGACTGCCACATGTTAAGCCCCATTGTGATAAAGGATGTGACTTTGCACATGTTCACCCTTCACAAGTCCCTTCTGCGATAGTTTGAGAATGGGAGAGATGCTGGCATGCAGAAGAGCTTAATTGCTTTTAGCTGCTACTTAAGAGGTTAATTGGCTTTCACGTTTCTATTTATGAATCATTAATGTAGGGACACAATTAAGCTTTGAAGTCCTGGCGTGTTCTTGCATGATTTTCCTATAAACAGACATAAGTGAAGAGAAGGCTCCCCTCATCATTTTAATCATTTCTTGGAATTGGCTTCTGTTCCAGGGAGGCACCCTAGAACAGAAGCGAGGTAGCTAAAAATAGAACCCCCTGAGCCAAATGTAATTGGGGCATTTGGAGGAACCTATGGTTCGTCTCTTTTATTTATTAATAGCACAGGCCAAGGACAACAACATTCTTGGTGTTTTGATTTTTCAGGCCTGTTCCTGGGGCGTTGATTTAGAAAATTGCGTTGGATAGACTACATGAGCACTAGTTCCTTAGATGTGGTTATTATGATTTGTTATGGGCAAGCAGGTGAAGACTAGCATCTGACATACATTCTGTATCTCTAAAACTAGAAGTGATAGAAGGAAACTGATATCATTTTTGGAATCAGCAGGTCAAAAATACCCAGAAACATGCCTAACATTTGAGGTACCAAAATATGTGTTGGCCAGTGTAGTAGATTGTGGACACGATTTGCATTTTACAGCTGCAGAGAAGCTAGTTTGCAAACAGGAGGCGTATTTATAGGATTTTGATTTTGGCAAGATGAAAATTTCTTATCCTGATCACCTTTTGTGGTAATTTCTATCCTGTTCCTTGCATTCATATATGCCCAGAGCTCGAAAGGATTTTGCACTGCAAATCTGAGTGTTTTGAGGTTGTATTCCCACAATTACTTGCACATGCAAACCCATATATAGTTCAATCCCAAAGAGCCCCTTATATACTCCTTTGTTCTGTTCTTCAATGTTACATGAAAGTTAATGCCAATACATCTACACCAAATTGGGCATGCTTCACCACCCAGTGATGGATTATGCCCCATAATTTCAAAGAATTGGGCAGAATATTGAACACCCGCAAAGTGACTATAAACCCTGTTTGAACCTTGTACTCTAACTCTGAAAGACTCCCTTTTTAGTTCCTCCTGCTAGTCACTTCAGTGCTTTTCAATGCTTTGATAGTGGCTTCAACATACAGATAACAAAGATGTAAACTCCTAGACAGGAATGTACTTAGTCCTAATCTCTTTTTATACTGGTTTTAAACCACTTCATTAGATGTGTTGCAATAGCAGATTCCCAGATTAGTTTAGTGTTTACACCTTATTTTATTTTTCCGGTTATTTAATATTTAATGTTTATTTTACTTAAATGATATTTGTCTTTACTGTTCTAATGTAGCACAAATCCTATGTAAAATCATACTACATATTGACATTAATATTGAAATCTGAAATATATACAGAAAGTCTCTACAAAAACATCAGCTTAATTAATAGTATAAGCCAGCTAAAAGCAATAACATTTATTATTCATTGGACTGCCATTGTGTCGAGAAATCCATACTCTAGACATTGTGTGATTGCACACTTAGGCAAGTGAAAAGAAAGTGGCAAGGAAGAGAAGCGTATCATTATTAAAGGTAGGGATCCCACAGATCTTTCTGTTATAGTTAAAAGGAAAATTGTCATTTACATCCTAAAATTCTGCAGGTACAGAAGCTTTACATTTTATGTGCTGGCAAAAGGTAGGTGAAGGAGCTATGGTAGCTATGCCATTTTGCGTGACATACTGTAACACAGCTTTCCAAAATATGTGTTGCGACATATTAGTGTGTCGGCTGCAGTGCGTAGGTGTGTCGCGTGAACACATTGAGAAACTTCTGAATCTATGTAAAATAAGTAATGAGTCATATGTTTTTAAAAATATAAATGGTTTTCATGAGATATGTTGTGTCTCCATACATTTCGTTAATCCAGTTTATGTATCTGCTCATATCTCTTACAAGGGGTTGGTTTAACCCAGGCATGGGCAACCTTTGGCCCTTCGTGTGTTTAGAATTTCAACTCCCACGGGCTGTTAGGAATTGTGGAAGTTGAAGTCCAAGACACCTGAACGGGCAAAGGTTGCGCATGCCTGGTTTAACCTCTGGTTTGCTAGTCAAACTGAATCTTGTCAGTCTACAAATTGTGTTGCCAACATGAAATATTTGGAAAGCTCTGCGTTAAAATTTATTTATTCTCATTTTTATCCTGCCGATTTCAGCCCGAACGCGACTCACGGTGGCATACAGAACCGGCACAATTAGATGCCGTATTTATATACACACATATCTCAGTTAAAAGCAATTAAATTACATCATCTATATAAATAAAAATGTAATGTTCGTTTGTGGGAATAACAGAACTCAAAAACCAGTGGGCGAATTGACACCAAATTTGGACAGCATACACCAAACAATCCAATGTATGTCCTTCACTCAAAAACTCAAAGGACATACATTGGGTTGTTTGGGTTTTTTTTGTTTTGTTTTGTTTTTTTGAGCCCCCGGTGGCGCAGTGGGTAAAACCCCTGTGCCGGTAGGACTGAAGACCGACAGGTCGCAGGTTCGAATCCGGGGAGAGGCAGATGAGCTCCCTCTATCAGCTCCAGCTCCTCATGCGGGGACATGAGAGAAGCCTCCCACAAGGACATTTGGAAGTTGTAGTTGCTGGGATTTATAGTTCACCTACAATCACAGAGCATTCTGAACCCCACCAACGATAGAATTGGGCCAAACCTCCAACACAGAACCCCCATGTGGGCCACAGTAATGCGTGGCAGGGGACAGCTAGTAAATGCATATAAAAATCATAGAAGCAATAAAAACTATATAAATCTATAAAACTAATGTCTTCCAGTTCAAAAATATGGGAGATCGTATGCAACTGTCCCTTCGGCATCTGATACTTGCAAGCATTCCCTTTACTTTTCAGCAAAAGGGCATGTTTTAATATTTTCCCGCCTAGTGGCCAACAACAGGGGGTAGCAGTGGCAGACTCAACCAGGCAGAGAAATGGTTCTGCCATCTCCCCCATGGCAAAGATTACTAGCAAGATGTAGGGTGTCTGCCTAAGGAGCACCTTTCAGACAAATTATTCTGGCATAGCTTTCTATGCCCATATCATTAAAGGATAAGCAATTGAACAGGCTGCTGCTTGTGAAAGCTTATGCTTTAATGCATTTATGAGTGTTCAAAGAGCCACCAGATGTGGATTTGATAACTTATCTCTGCAGTCATGAAGCCTAAAAACTTGCACAAAATCCTAAGATTTCCAGGAAGTCATTTTTGCGGGCCAGCACCTCATAAACTGTGTCTGCAATCCTAGGGAATAACAGTTGACACTTGACCTAGCCATAGTGAGCTCAACTTTGTAATTGCAAATGACAACACTTTTTTACTCCACAAAGTTTTGTCCATATGTGTCACTTTAGTTCTCTAAGAAAATTCCCCCTCATACCTTTGGCTGTGTGTGTCTCTTTCTATTCTGCAGAAAATGTTCTATGGCCCTCATAAGAGAAAGATGCTATTCATGGGCTTTATTCGCTGCAGCGTGTGGAAGAATTTCTTTCGTGCCTGGAAGGGTGGATATACTGGGAACATGGATGGAGAAGGTTTTGTTCTGGGAGGAGTTTTTGTGGTTGGTCCTGGAAAACAGGTACGTGGTAGGGAGTGCAAAATGGGATGGCCCTGTTTCTAGGCATTTCAGGATCAAAATAATGTTAGTCCGGCTGTCAGGGGAAACTGAATTCCTTATTACAAATCTGCCTGAATGCTAAGATTTTCAGGAAAGGCCTTCTTAGGTACACTGTCACCACAAGGTTTTCTCTTTTGTCGTTTGTAGAGTCTATGCTCCCTCTGTTTCCAGGGAGAGTATAAAGACACATTTTTTCCAGATCTGCCTTTTAAACACTCTCAATTGCTGTGATTATTAAATTTTCTTTGCTTATGATATTTTAACCATTGTGCTGTTTAATTTGTTTTCTGCTAACCTCTATGAATATTTTCTTGTAGTTCAAATATAGAACAAAAATTAAATGAATGAAGTTCAGTCACTAGCAAATATGACCAAACTTTGCACCAGAGGTTGCTGGGTTAGGCACATGAGTATGGAAAAGAGAGTATTTCCCGTAATTGGCAATTTCAGACATCTTGCAAAAATGCATGAGAAGCCATAGATAAGGAGCCTCATACAGTTGTGAAGCAACTTAAAATGTACTGTTTCATTGTTTTATAACTTTTTTATTGTGCTATTTAAACTTGACTCAAGTGTGGGATTGTTAGCTGCCTTGAGTCTCCATGGGGAGAAAGGCAGGGCATAAATAAAGTTAATAATAGTATCTACTACTATTACTACTTAAAAGGGGGCAGTGGGATGCTTGGAACCAGAAAGAGGTCTTAGCTAAATTGGGAATATTGAGGAATTGCAAGATACTCTCTCCTGTTTGCTTATGACTTAATATGTGGTAACATTACCCATACGTAATCAAGCAGTGGTTCCCCACCTGTGGTCTGTGGACCACTACTGATCCACAAGAACGAAAATACAATTCTCACCATTACTACACCATTCCTTCCAAACCACACGGCAACGAGAGCAACTAGTCTTGTGAAACCCTCTTACAGCACCGGGATTGTGGCGCAGCTGGCTGAGTGTCAGCTGCATTAAGATCACTCTGACCAAAAGGTCATGAGTTCAAAGCCAGCCCGGGTTGGAGTGGGTTTCCAACCAATTGTGTGTAGCCTGTTGTCGACCTTTACAACCCAGATCAGGACTTCATGTCTGCCATGGCAACCATGGGGCTGTCCCAACAAATATCTGGCCCCACCCACTGTGCTGGACATACATTGGACTTGGTTTTCTGCCAGCGATGGGAGCAGGGTGGCGGTGTGGAAGAGTTGTCCATCTCTCCGTTGCCATGGACTGACCACTTCCTGATCAGATTTAGGCTCACTGTGCCCCCCAACCTCTGCAAAGGTGGAGGACCCATTAAGATGGTCCGCCCCAGGAGGCTTATGGATCCTAATGGATTCCTGACGGCTCTTGGGGATTTTCCCGCCTCCTCGGTAGGTGACCATGTCGAGGCCTTGGTCGCTCTCTGGAATGGGGAGATGGCCAGGGCAATTGACATGATCGCTCCGGAACGTCCCCTCTCAAGTAGCCGAGCTAAACCAGCTCCTTGGTTTACTGAGGAGCTGGCAGTGATGAAGCGAAGGAAGAGGGAACTAGAGAGCGTGTGGCGCTCGGATCCGAGCGAGTCAAATCGAACACGGTTTGTGTCCTTTCTAAGGGCATATGCCGCGGCAATAAAAGCCGCAAAGAAAACTTTCTTTGCGGCCACTATTGCGTCTGCAAGGAACCGTCCGGCAGAGTTGTTCCGGATTGTCAGAGGTCTTTTAACTCCCGCCACCTCAGGCGGGAGCCCTGACAATTCGGTCACGCGCTGCAAAGCATTTGCTCGGTTTTTTGCAGACAAAGTCGCTTTGATCCGTTCTGGGCTGGACACCATGTTAAATGCAGTCTCTGAGGATGTGACACGAGCACCTGCTTGTCCTATTTTGATGGATTCTTTTCAGTTTGTGAAGCCCGAGGATGTGGACAAGATACTTGGAGGGATGAGGCCCACCACGTCCATCCTAGACCCCTGCCCATCCTGGCTTCTGAAGGAGGCCAGAGGGGGATTGGCTGAGTGGGTAACGGTGGTGGTTAATGCCTCCCTTAGGGAAGGCAAGATTCCAGCGAGCTTAAAACAAGCTATTATAAAACCGCTGTTGAAGAAACCATCACTGGACCCCACTAAATTTGACAACTTTCGGCCTGTTTCCAATCTCCCCTTTTTGGGCAAAGTCATGGAAAGCGTGGTGGCCTCACAACTCCAGGTATTCTTGAGAGACACGGATATTCTGGATCCGGCACAGTCTGGTTTCAGACCGGGGCATGGAACCGAGACGGTCTTGGTCGCCTTAGTGGATGATCTGCGCCGGGAGCTAGACAGGGGGAGTGTGTCCCTGTTGGTGCTCCTGGACCTCTCAGCGGCCTTCGATACCGTCGACCACGGTATCCTTCTGGGGCGCCTTGCGGAAATGGGTCTTGGGGGCACTGTTCTGCAGTGGCTCCAGTCATTTCTGGAGGGTCGCACCCAGAAGGTGTTATTGGGGGACACCTGTTCAACACCACAGCCGTTGACCTGTGGGGTTCCTCAGGGTTCTATATTGTCCCCCATGCTGTTTAACATCTACATGAAGCCGCTGGGTGAGATCATCCGGAGTTTCGGGGTGCGGTGTCATCTGTACGCAGATGATGTCCAACTCTGTCACTCCTTCCCACCTGCTACTAAGGAGGCTGTCAAGGTCCTGAACCGGTGCCTGGCCGCTGTAATGGTCTGGATGAGGGCGAACAAACTGAAATTAAATCCAGACAAGACAGAGGTACTCCTGGTCAGTCGCAAGGCCGAACAGGGTATAGGGTTACAGCCTGTGCTGGATGGGGTCGCACTCCCCTTGAAGGCGCAGGTTTGCAGCTTGGGTGTGATCCTGGATTCATCCTTGAGCCTGGATCCCCAGGTTTCAGCGGTGACCAGGGGAGCATTTGCACAGCTCAGGCTCGTGCGCCAGCTGCGCCCGTACCTTGGGAAGTCTGACTTGGCCACGGTAGTACACGCTCTGGTCACATCCCGCCTTGACTACTGCAACGCTCTCTACGTGGGGCTGCCCTTGAAGACGGCCCGGAAGCTCCAGCTAGTCCAGCGCGCGGCAGCCATGTTACTAACAGGAGCGGGACGCAGGGAGCATACAACGCCCTTGTTGTCCCAGCTCCACTGGCTGCCGATCTGCTACCGGGCCCAATTTAAGGTGCTGGTGTTAGCCTACAAAGCCCTAAACGGTTCCGGCCCAAAATACCTATCGGACCGCATCTCGGCCTATGAGCCCACGAGGGCCTTGAGATCGTCTGGGGAGGCCCTTCTCTCGATCCCGCCTGCCTCACAGGCACCTGGCGGGGACGAGGGATAGGGCCTTCTCGGTGGTGGCCCCCCGGCTGTGGAACACCCTCCCTGTAGACATCAGACAGGCACCCTCCCTTATGACATTCCGCAAGAGACTAAAGACGTGGTTGTTTGAGAAGGCGTTTGACTAAGTGCTACAACAATTGGCAATGATGATTGGAACGGAATATGGATAACGAGATTGGATTGTGATTCTATGATGAGACGTCGCGAATGATTTAGTGTAATGGTATTATTAATAGTGATGTTGTTATTGTTGTTTATGATATTGCTTTCATTGTAAATTGTCTTTTTATATGTTGTACACCGCCGTGAGTCGCCCTAGGGCTGAGAACGGCGGTCAACAAATGCAATAAATAAATAAATAAATAAATAAATAAAGACAGTTGCATCTGTCAAGTAGGAAAATTAGGTACCACCTTAAAAGTGTGGGGAGGCTAAATTAACTGATTTATGAGGCCATAAAGAAGACTCCAGCAAAGCATTCCAGCGGGAAGCATGCGGGGAATGCGGAAGTGCTTCATCAGCGTCGCAGATGGACGATGAAAGCGACAGCTCCCCTGGCGGCCAGAAAAAGTTAAATAGCCTCTGTGTATGTCTGTATATGTTTGTATGTCAAAATTGGCATTGAATGTTTGCTATATATGTGTACACTGTAATCCACCCTGAGTCCCCTGCGGGGTGAGAAGGGTGGAATATAAAAGCTGTAAATAAATAAATAAATAAATACAGTGCCGAGGCAACAGGGATGTTGGGAGGAGAGAGGCTGGCTACCCACGAAAGATTACTACTACCATAACAGTTCTAGATTATTAAATATGGTTTTCTGTGGGCAGGCAGATGGTGACCACTGGATGGCGTATCTTCTGCATCAGAAACTAGAGCTGATGTGGTCTATCCAATGCAGTTTTCTGAACCAGCACCCCAAATCACCAAACCGAATCTAAAGTTGACCAAAAACTGATTTATAACCCTTTTGGTACTAATGTTCGATAGGGGTCCTTAGTCAAAATGGTCCATGGTCAAAAAAAGGTTGGGAACCACTGCTTTAGAGGCTATAAATCATAATCTTTGAAGGACTGGATACAAGGAGGACCTCTGAAAGTATGAGTCCTGTTTTAAAATTTCTTACTAAGGGCTCAAATATTGCCTTTTTGAAAAAAGTGTTTTGAGAATTTGACCTTGGTTATCAAGTTCTCTGTACATGAAGAATTAGAGCGCCAACCATCTTGTATAAAGTTTTAATAGACTTGACTATTTCTGCCAAAGTGCATCCCTGACCCATATTTCTCCTTCTGCTTTAGGGAGTTCTGTTAGAGCACCGTGAGAAGGAATTTGGAGACAAAGTGAGCCTTGACGCTGTCCTTGAGGCTGTTAAGAAGATCCAGCCACAACCTTCGGAACAGAAATAAAATTACATGCTACCCTCTTAGTATACATGGGTGTAAGCTCACATTAGGCTCTAAAAGCTTCTGAAATACCAGCAGCATGATGTCCAGCTATAAGGGCTGTGTGCTACTTTTGGCATCAGATACCCAATGATTCCTTCAGTCTTTTTTTTACTGGATTAATGAAAGGCTTGGTCTGAAATTTTAAGATCCAGCCAAGATGGTTTCCAGTTCAAACAAAACTGCCAGGTTTTATCTGGGTATCTGTATGGAGAAAGATGGCGGAAAACTAATAAACACTACATTCAAAATTATTACAGAAGATGACATTGTTTGTCGTTGTTTTTTTTAAAAAAAATAATTTTTATTCAAATTTTCAAACAATATACAATAAAAACAAAATGATAGCAACAGAAATCAAAGAGGAGTATTAAAAAAGAAGAAAGAAAAAAACGAAAAAAAAGAAAAAAAAACAAAAACACCCAAATACCAAAATACCAAATGATTATAATCCCCCCCGAGAGTCCCAACACCCTATCGTGACCTCCATTCTTCTTACTTTGTGCTGAAAATTAAACTACTGTTCTTACATAAACCATGTATCGTAAGTCGATATGTCTATAAATGTCTTATATAAAGTCTAACATTGTAGATTTTTCTAACTCTCCTTCTTTCAATACTTCAAATCAAATTTTCTTTGTTCTCTAAGTATTCTTGCAGAACCGACCAATCTGTTAGAATTGTTGCTTGGCCTTTATGTTGCCTAAGCCAATATGTAAGTTCATCCATGTCCTTAATATCCTTTATTTTCCCAATCCAATCTATTTTTTCCGGTGTATTTTCCTGCTTCCATATCTTGGCGTATACCATTCTCGCTGCAGTAATAAAAAATGTAAGGAGCTTTTCTTTATTTGTATCCTTAAGGAGATCTGTATCAAACATCCCTAATAAGTATAGTTCTGGTTGAAAGGGAAGTTCTATTTTCAAAATTTTTTTGCATTCTAGGTGGATCATTTTCCAATAATTCTTAGCTTTTGCACAAGACCACCACATATGGTAAAAGGATCCCTCATGATTTTTACATTTCCAACAGTTTTTGTTCAATTGTTTGTACATTAAGCCTAGTTTTTTTGGGGTCATATACCACCTATGCATCATTTTTAACCAGTTTTCTTGTAGATCGGAGGCGTAAGTATATTTTAACCTTTTTTTCCATATTATTTCCCATTCCTTTAACGAAATAGATCTTCCAATATTCCTAGCCCAATTAATCATTGATTCTTTTATTATCTCCTTTTCAGTGGCCCATTCCAGTAGTTGATTGTAAATTTTTGTAATCATTTTTCTTTCTGACGTATTTTGTCCCAAAAGTTTCCTTTATCAGCAAAGTCTTTTTTCTTATCAATATTATATGATTCCTTAATTTGTTTGTCGTTGTTTTTATAAGCTCTTCACCTCATGGCCAGCCAAGTCACCGTTTCTTTATTCCTCCCATTGATCTGCATTTTCCCCTTCCTCAAAACAAATTAGACAGTATTGGAGAGAAAGAGGTGTTTCCTACTTGACTTTCTCCAATCAAAAGAGTTCTTTAGAGCTGATCTTTATCCAGGAATCAGGACAGAAAAGACTCAAAGACCCAAATACAGATTACACTATGTAACATGATTTTTGTTCCTGGGTTATAAATCTCATTTCCTAATTGGTTCTGTCATAAAAACATGGAAAAGGTTTATTAAACTGGAAAAGCTTTGTTTTTGCAGGACATCCTACAGCACATTTTGCTATATTTTTTCAATGAATATCTCATAAAGTATCAACCAATTCAGCACAGTTCTTGGCAGCCACAAAAACCAAGTTTCTGAAGTAGAACAATTACTTTCAATGTAAGTATCACACAATGAAACAGGAAATAACACTTTCCTGCGGAAATATTAATTCATGCCCATCTCCAATTGGCATTGGATGGAGCTTTTTCTTCCCTATGTTGTAAACTGCAGCACAGAGAGGTCATTCTCCCTCCCCCCAACCACCACCACCACTATGTTTGGAATAGAGGTGGGAAATTTTGCCTGTGTGTTACTGTCCTGAACCAGGGATCCCCTGCCCTCTAAATTATATTGAAAAAATAAATAAATTTGTACAAGTCTGCAAGCCATTCAATTTAGGATTGCCTCTTGTTTGGCCCACATCAGTCATAAGACATGAAGTTTTCCTGCCCCTTTAAAGTCCTAGCATTAACAGCCATTTTATACATCTTTGTATGCAACATGGAATTCAGGGCTAAGGGTATAAGGTGGGCAATCTAGTTAAAAATGCTTCTTTGAGCAATCCTTCACATAGTTGGTTGTATGGGAATTCAGGGCAGTACTGATAACTGAGGTTTTGTATAACTACAAACAATTACTTGAAAAATGTATTGTTGAAGGCTTTCATGGCCAGAATCACAGGGCTGTTGTAGCTTTTTTGGGCTATATGGGCATGTTCTAGAGGCATTTCTCCTGATGTTTTGCCTGCATCCTCAGAGGTAGTGAGGTCTGTTGGAAGTAGGAAAAAGGGTTTATATATCTGGGAAATGACCAGGGTGGGACAAAGAACTCTTGTCTCCTGGAGCTAGGTGTGAATGTTTCAACTGACCACCTTGATTAGCATTTGATTGCCTGGCAGTGCCTGGAGCAATCTTTTGTTGAGAGGTGATTAGATGTCCTTGTTTGTTTCCTCTCTGTTGCCCCAAACACGAATCAAGGAACATGAAAGGCACTGCAGACTACTTCAACCAGAGAAGTCAGCCATAGCAGAGCACCTGATGAACAAACCTGGACACAGCATATTATTCGAGAACACAGAAATGCTGGATCACTCCAACAACCACCATGTTAGACTACACAGAGAAGCCATTGAAATCCACAAGCATGTGGACAATTTCAACAGAAAGGAAGAAACCATGAAAATGAACAAAATCCGGCTACCAGTATTAAAAAACTCTAAAATTACAACAGCACAACAACAGAGAGGAAACAAACAAGGACATCTAATCACCTCTCAACAAAAGATTGCTCCAGGCACTGCCAGGCAATCAAATGCTAATCAAGGTGGTCAGTTGAAACATTCACACCTAGCTCCAGGAGACAAGAGTTCTTTGTCCCACCCTGGTCATTCCCCAGATATATAAACCCTTTTTCCTACTTCCAACAGACCTCACTACCTCTGAGGATGCAGGCAAAACATCAGGAGAAATGCCTCTAGAACATGCCCATATAGCCCAAAAAAACCTACAACAACCCAATTACTTGAAAAATAATATCCATTATTTATTTATTTATAGTATTTACATTCTGCCCTTCTAACCTCAAAGGGGACGCAGGGCGGATCACAAGGCACACATACATGGCAAACATTCAATGCCGTTTTTAGACATACAGACAGATAGAGATCATTCAGCAGTTTTTCCAACTTGAAATCCTAGAGGTTGCTCGATTCCAGCCACAGGGGGAGCTGTTGCTTCATCCACGATGACACCAAACCTTTTTGATCGTAGTATTTCCTTCATGCTCTTTACCTCCAGCATTTTTATGGTGTCATAAATTAATCTCCCTGCTTTAAGCAGTCCCTAATTTCTCTATTCACAGCACAGCTGTTTTTGAACTGCTTCAGTGAACAGTAAGCTGGGCTATTAACAGTCGGGAGCTCAACCCTGACTCGGGCTTCAAACTTGCCACCTTCCGGCAGGCAGTGATTTATTGCTGCTAGTGATTAACCAGCTGTGCTACAGCCCGGCCTATTGTAGTTGGTGGGGCTGAGTACTAAGCTCACTTGCAGTGTAATGATATAATACACTATTCAAACTGTTCCCATTCTTTGCTGGTGTGTTTCAGCTCTTGTAGATCATCACAGTGTATTCTTCAATATGACATAGGAATTACTTACCTTGAAGCAGCAGCTGAAGGTCACTCCAACGCCCCAACCTCCATGTCTTCTCACAGCAAAGGCCACCTGCTCTATATACTGCTGAGCTGCTCAGACAGGCTGGGGTGGTCTCCTTGTCCTATGTCATGAACACAATGTCACAATTGGTCACTGTTTCTTCATGGTGAGAGGAACCAATCACATATGCTCAGGAGCATACCTCACCTCCATTTTTGCTCAAAGAGAAATTATAACAAGAGAGGACTTCTGGTATGCATTGGGGTTTGTTTCTAGGCCCACCTGTGAATACCAAAAACTTGAATGCTTATGCTCCATTATACACAATGACATAATCATATGGTGACCCATATATGACATTGCAAAACAAAGCTTTGCTTTTGTTTTTATATATATCTTGTTTTTTACTCACGTTCTATTTTGAAATGGGCATATGAATGATCAAATAAATAAATATTATTATTATTATTATTATTATATCTTCAAGATGCGGATAGTTAAATCTGTGGATCTGAATCTGGATACCAACGGCTGACTTTCTTAAGTAACTGCCATTATTTACCTTATGCAAGCCCAATCAAAAAGGGCTTGTCAGTGTTATCAGATCAATTTATTCCACACCCTGGTGATATTCAGTCTTCCTTTGCTTTCAATAGACAAGTATGAATTACACTGCTTAACTAATTTATGAGGCCATAAAGAAAACTCCGGGATGTGGAATGTGGAAGAACTTCATCGGTGTCGCTGATGGACGATGAAAGCAGCAGCTCCCCTGGCAGCCAGAAAAAAGTTTAAAAGCCTCTGTGTATTGTCTGTATTCGTTGTCTGTCAAACTGGCATTGAATGTCTACCATATATGTGTATACTGTAATCCGCCCTGAGTCCCCTGCGGGGTGAGAAGGGCGGAATATAAAAACTGTAAATAAATAAATAAAATAAACCAACCATCTAGTGAAAAGCCATTGAGGGTTTGAGACAGCCAGTGACACAGTGGGTTAAACCACTGTGCTGCTAAACTTGTTGATCGAAAGGTCGCAGGTTCGAATCCGGCGAGCGGCGTGAGCTTCCACTGTCAGCCCCAGCTTCTGCCAACCTAACAGTTCAAAAACATGCAAATGTGAGTAGATCAAAAGGTACCACTCAGGGGGGAAGGTAACAGCGCTCCATGCAGTCATGCTGGCCACATGACCTTGGAGATGTCTACGAACAACGCCGGCTCTTCGGCTTACAAATTGAGATGAGCACCAACCCTGAGAATCGGACACGACTGGACTTAATATCTGGGGAAAACCTTTACTTATAAATGTTATGTTGTTGTTGTTCATTCGTTCAGTCGTCTCCGACTCTTCGTGACCTCATGGACCAGCCCACGCCAGAGCTCCCTGTCGGCCGTTACCACCCCCAGCTCCCTCCAGGTCAGTCCAGTCACTTCAAGGATGCCATCCATCCATCTTGCCCTTGTCGGCCCCTCTTCCTTTTACCTTCCACTTTTCCCAGCATAATTGTCTTCTCTAGGTTTGCTGTCTCCTCATGATGTGGCCAAAGTACTTCAACTTTGTCTCTAGTATCCTTCCCTCCAGTGAGCAGTCGGGCTTTATTTCCTGGAGGATGGACTGGTTGGATCTTCTCACAGTCCAAGGCACTCTCAGAACTTTCCTCCAACACCACAGCTCAAAAGCATCTATCTTCCTTCGCTCAGCCTTCCCTAAGGTCCAGCTCTCACATCCGTAGGTTACTACAGGGAATACCATGGCTTTGACTAGGCGGATCTTTGTTGCCAGTCTGATGTCTCTACTCTTTACTATTTTATCGAGACTGGACATTGCTCTCCTCCCAAGAAGTAAGCGTCTTCTGATTTCCTGGCCACAGTCTGCATCTGCAGTAATCTTTGCTCCTAGAAATACAAAGTCTGTCACGGCCTCCACGTTTTCTCCCTCTATTTTCCAGTTGTCAATCATTCTTGTTGCCATAATCTTGGTTTTTTTGATGTTTAGCTGCAACCCGGCTTTTGCGCTTTCTTCTTTCACCTTGATTAGAAGGCTCCTCAGCTCCTCCTCGCTTTCGGCCATCAGAGTGGTGTCATCTGCATATCTGAGGTTGTTAATGTTTCTTCCAGCCATTTTCACCCCAGCTTTGCATTCCAGCCCCGCACATCCTCGCATGATGTGTTCTGCATACAAGTTAAAAAGGTTGGGTGAGAGGATGCAGCCTTGCCGTACGCCTTTCCCAATCTTGAACCAGTCTGTTGTTCCTTGGTCAGTTCTGACTGTTGCTACTTGGTCCTTGTACAGATTCCTCAGGAGAGAGACAAGGTGGCTTGGGATGCCCATCCCACCAAGAACTTGCCACAATTTATTATGATCCACACAGTCAAAGGCTTTAGAATAGTCAATGAAGCAGAAGTAGATGTTTTTCTGAAACTCCCTGCCTTTCTCCATTCTCCAGCATCCGGATATTGGCAATCTGGTCTCTCGTTCCTCTGCCTTTTCTAAACCCAGCTTGAACATCTGGCAACTCTCGCTCCATGTATTGCTGGAGTCTTCCTTGCAGGATCTTGAGCATTACCTTACTGGCATGAGAAATAAGGGCCACTGTACGGAAGTTGGAGCAGTCTTTCGCATTTCCCTTTTTTGGTATGGGGTTATAAGTTGATTTTTTCCAGTCTGATGGCCATTCTTGTGTTTTCCATATTTGCTGGCAAATGGCATGCATCACCTTGACAGCATCATCTTTTAAGATTTTAAACAGTTCAGCT
The DNA here is from genome assembly GCF_025583915.1 of Anolis sagrei ordinatus. Taxonomy (NCBI): domain Eukaryota; kingdom Metazoa; phylum Chordata; class Lepidosauria; order Squamata; family Anolidae; genus Anolis; species Anolis sagrei. The sequence continues at coordinate 122,210,187 of NW_026846588.1, read as the reverse complement.
GGGATCCCGTCGTCTCCTGCTGCCTTGTTTTGTTAGCAATGCTTCTTAAGGCCCATTCAACCTCACTCCTCAGGATGTCTGGTTCTAATTCATTCACCACACCGTCAAAACTATCCTCAATATTATTATCCTTCCTATACAGATCTTCTGTATAGTCTCGCCACCTTCTCTTGATCTCTTCAGCTCCTGTTAGGTCCCTGCCATCTTTGTTTCTTATCATACCAATTTTTGCCTGAAATTTACCTCCAATGTTTCTAATTTTCTGGAAGAGGTCTCTTGTCCTTCCTATTCTGTTGTCTTCCTCCACTTCCATGCATTGCTTATTTAAAAATAGTTCCTTATCTCTTCTGGCTAACCTCTGGAATTGCGCATTTAACTGGGCGTATCTCCCCTTTTCACTGTTTCCTTTTGCTTTCCTCCTTTCTTGGGCTACTTCCAGTGTCTCAGCAGACAACCATTTTGCCTTCTTGGTTTTCTTTTTCTTTGGGACGTACTTTGTTGCCGCCTCCTGAACAATGTCTCGGACTTCTGTCCATAGTTCTTCTGGGACTCTGTTTACTAAATCTAGTCCTTCAAATCTGTTCTTCACTTCCACTGTATATTCGCTAGGAATGTTAGTGAGATCATATCTAACTGGTCTGTGTATTTTCCCTGGTCACTTTAGTTTTATTCTAAATTGGGCAATAAGAAGTTCGTGATCTGAGCTACAGTCAGCCCCAGGTCTTGTTTTCACCGACTGGATGGATGTCCGCCACCTTTGGCTGCAAAGGATGTAGTCAATCTGATTTCGGTGTTGACCGTCTGGTGAGGTCCATGTATAAAGCGTCTTTTAGGTTGTTGGAAGAGAGTATTCGTTATACACAGCGAGTTTTCCTGGCAAAATTCTATCAGCCTGCGTCCTGCTTCATTTTGTTCTCCCAGACCATGCTTGCCTGTGATCCCAGTTGTCATTTGACTTCCCACCTTGGCATTCCAGTCTCCTGTAATGAAAATAATGTCTCTTTTTTGGTGTATTATCCAGTAGGTCCTGCAGATCCTCATAGAACTGATCTACTTCTGCTTCTTCAGCAGCTGTGGTTGGGGCATATATTTGGATCACTGTAATGTTGAAAGGCTTTCCTTGCACTCGAATTGAGATCATTCTGTCATTTTTTGGGTTGTATCCAAGCACGCTTTAGCGAATTTCTTATTAATTATGAAGGCTACTCCATTTCTTCGATGTTCCTCTTGTCCGCAGTAGTAGATCTGGTGGTCCATCTGATGTGAAGTGGCCCATTCCAGTCCATTTCAGTTCGCTGACCCTCAGAATGTCTATCTTTAGTCTTGACATCTCACCAATAACAACATCCAATTTGCCCTGGCTCATAGATCTTACATTCCAGGTTCCTATGGTGTGTTGATCTTTAGAGCATCGGATTCGTCGTTCACCTCCAGTACCGTCGGCCGCTAGCCTTCCTTTCGGCTTTGAGCTAGCTGCGTCATCACATCTGGGGCTAGTTGAACTTCTCCTCTGCTCCTCCCCAGTAGCATTTTGGCCATCTTCCGACCTGGGAGTCCCATCTTCCAATGGCATACCGACATATCTCTGGTTGTACTGGTCCATTTAGTTTTCTTGGCAAGGATACTGGAGTGGTTTGCCATTGCCTTCCCCAGGGATCACGCTTGGTCTGACCTCTCTGCCACAACCGTCCCGTCTTGGGTGTCCCTTCACGGTTTCGCTCATGACATCATTGAGGTGCTCAAGCTCCAGCGCCCCGACAAGGCGGTGATCCTTTGCTGGAGATAAATGTTAAATGTTATACAAAACCAATAAATTATACCAGATTTGTACTCGCTTAATTATCTAATAGCCCTTTTGTACCCACAGATTTAGTCATCCATGGCTTAAAAATATTTTTCTAAAAATTCAAAAAGCAAACCTTAATTTTGCTATTTTATATAAGGGTCAATTTTGATTCCGCTTGCATACACAGTGTTATATTTATGGCAGTTTACACTGCAACAGTGACCTCTGCTGGACAGCTGCATTTGTTTTATCGCAGTCCTCTGCCATTGCAGATCTAAACCAAACTGTTTACAAATTTCCAACCCTCTTTCTGAGGGATGGGAATCATGCAGCCTTTCGGCTATTGAATTGCTAAGATTGATACTCCTAGCCACAAATTCCTAGATTTTTGTTTTCTCAGGTAAGAAAATTTCTTTATTCACAAATCATCACTTTTACAGGGATCCTGTACCCCTGATCCCACTCAATATGGAGAGCTGGCTATACTTCACATATGTCATTTCTTCTTGTCGATTTTCTTACCTGAGAAAACACAAATCTAGGAATTTCTAGGATTGCTATCATGACCCTATGGTCAACATTCCCTGGAAGCTAAGCACAGAATCACATTGTTCTTTCTAGAAATGTCTTGATCCTCCAGCATGACAGGAGGAATCATAGAATCATAGAGTTGGAAGAGACCTCATGGATCATCCAGTCCAACCCCCTGCCAAGAAGCAGGAATATTGCATTCAAATCACCCCTGACAGATGGCCATCCAGCCTCTTGTTTAAAAGCTTCCAAAGAAGGAGCCTCCACCACACTCCGGGGCAGAGAGTTCCACTGCTGAAGGCTCTCACAGTCAGGAAGTTCTTCCTCATGTTCAGATGGAATCTCCTCTCTTGTAGTTTGAAGCCATTGTTCCGCGTCCTAGTCTCCAGGGAAGCAGAAAACAAGCTTGCTCCCTCCTCCCTGTGGCTTCCTCTCACTTATTTATACATGGCTATCATATCTCCTCTCAGCCTTCTCTTCTTCAGGCTAAACATGCCCAGCTCCTTAAGCCGCTCCTCATAGGGCTTGTTCTCCAGACCCTTGATCATTTTAGTCGCCCTCCTCTGGACACATTCCAGCTTTTCAATATCTTTCTTCAATTGTGGTGCCCAGAATTGGACACAATATTCCAGGTGTGGTCTAACCAAGGTGAAATAGAGGGGTAGCATTACTTCCCTAGATCTAGACACTATGCTCCTATTGATGCAGGCCAAAATCCCATTGGCTTTTTTTGCCGCCACATCACATTGTTGGCTCATGTTTAACTTGTTGTCCACGAGGACTCCAAAATCTTTTTCACACATACTGCTCTCGAACGAGGTGTCCCCCATTCTGTATGTTTGCATTTCGTTTTTCCTGCCAAAGTGGAGTATCTTGCATTTGTCCCTGTTGAACTTCATTTTGTTAGCTTTGGCCCATCTCTCTAATCTATCAAGAGCGTTTTGAATTCCGCTCCTGTCCTCTGGAGTATTGGCTATCCCTCCCAATTTGGTGTCGTCTGCAAACTTGATGGAAGCTGACAATAGTCACATTGGAGGACCAAGAAATTCCTAGGGAACATTTTGAATAATCAAATCTGCAAAGTCAAAACCATAATTGTAGGGGGATGATAACAGTAGCTAGCATCAAGAAAAAGGTTCCACTTCTGTTGATATTCTACCATACATCAGCTGTATGTCAGTCTGACTTTCAATGGGAGTAGTCTAATAGAGTTTCTACAGTCTGTTTCTACTGACTTCTAAAAGCATACTGTTTTCACTGAATCTAAAGCATTCTGATCCAAACTCTAACACACACTATACTGTACTGACTTCTAAAATGGAGTCTGAGATCTGAGTCCCAGATCGGATCACATGGTCTGCAGCCGCTCCGACAACATAGAGTTAAGGGAAACGGCATACCAATACACACACATACAATATAGTAAGCAATCTGAATTATATACATAAAAGATGGCTTGAAGAAAGTTGCTGTTTCCGACAATTTCTGCATACAAATCCACCATATCCAAAGACTGGACAGCAATGCAATCTTATATAAATAAGTTGCTATTGCTTTCAGAGAATCCACCCTTGCTCTCCATCCAGTTTTAGGTACTGAATATAGAGAATGTCTAACATGCAATCCAGGATTTCTCATTGCTGCTGACTCTGATTAAATCTATATAAATAAAAATGTAATGTTCGTTTGTGGGATTAACAGAACTCAAAAACCACTGGACGAATTGACACCAAATTTGGACATAAGACACCTAACAACCCAATGTATGTCCTTCACTTAAAAAAATTGATTTAGTCATTTGGGAGTTGTGGTTGCTGGGATTTATAATTCACCTACAATCAAAGAGTATTCTGAATTCCACCAATGATGGAATTGAACCAAACGTGGCATACAGGAGTCCCATGAACAACAGAAAACACTAGAAGGATTTGGTGGGCATTGACCTTGAGTTTGAGAGTTCTAATTCACCTACATCCAGAGAGCACTGTGGACTCAAACGATGAAGGATCTGGACCAAACTTGGCACGAATATTCCATATGCCCAAATATGAACACAGATGGAGTTCGAGGGAAATAGATCTTGACATTTGGGATTTGTAGTTACTGGGATTTATATTTCCCCTACAATCAAAGAACATTCTGAACCCCACGAATGACAGAATTGGGCCAAACTTCCCACACAGAACCCCCATGACCAACAAAAAATACTTAAGGCCATCCAGTCCAACTCTCTTCACCAGGGCAAGAAAATGTAATCAAAGCCCTCCTAACAAAGAGCCATCCAGCCATAGTTATAGATAGATATATATGATTCACACACACATACACAGAGATATAGTATCATAGATTTGAAAGGGACCCCTAAAGAAGGACAATTCTATGTTTCATATTCCAGAGTAGGCAAACCAGACAATCTCCACATCAATACTGACAAACAAACATCAAGAAATGCTGTTTACAAACAAGCAGAAAGCAATTACATATATTAGAAACTCACACTTTCACATTACTTTATTTTCAGATCACCAGACTGGGCCACAGCAACGTGTGGCAGAGGACGGCTAGTGGATTATAAAGTTGGTATGTGATGGAAAAAAGTCAGTTTCAGAGGATCATTCAGTACTCCTCACAAGATTTTGACCAGTATACACAGATAAAGTTGTACAAATGGATTTCGTTGAAGAAAAAATTGTTTACGACCATTATACAACCCACTTATGTCCCATTGTTGTAGCCTTGACTTCAGGATCCATGAACAGCAACTGAATGTTTCTCAAGTATTGAACAAATCAAGTTTGCAAGATCAACTCCTGGTTGTTGTTAGCTTTTTTTAGCTGCGAACAGTGAATTTCCAAAATTCTTTTATTTTATGTTTATTCATTGAAGGACACATATAGCATTAAGAAATAACATGACCTCAAGCAGCCTTTGTAATATGTGTCTCAAATGCAGGCTTCACAATGACCCTGCTTCTCTCATGGTAGCACTGTTTTCTAGTTGAATTACTACAGTCCGCCGCTTCTATAGCAATCCTTGCAGACTGCTGATCTTCCTGGATTTCATTACACGGTACATTTTTTTTTTCTATCTCAGCTGGCATGAGTATCTTGAATGGGAAGGAAAATAGGGACAAATTGAATCAAGCTGAGAAGAAGAAAAAAACAATGGCAATGAAAAAATAATAATGTCATGCTAAACTATCCAGACATGAGACACAGATTCATTGTTTGGAAGTTTATGCTGAAGCAGAGATGAAAGAAACACAGGAAATCACACCTACTGGACTATTTTGCATGCTTAGTTGAACCATGTTTCACTTCATCTTCTATTTCCTGACTTATACAATTGAAAGCCTTTCAAATTCTGGCATAATATATATTTAAAAGCAGATGGGCAAATATATATTTATATATTTAGCACAATATATATTTTAAAGCAGATATGTATCTACAGAGTTCACTTCTGTAGATACATATTGAAGGTGGCATTTGAAGAGCAGCATAATGTGCACTAATACTTCTAAATTTAACATCTTACAAACAGACTGGATCTAAGCTATCAAAAAGCAGCAATTGCAATCTTTATGGGAAAGAAAAAAAAGATTTTTTTCTTTTCCTTAAGTTATATCTTAAAACTATTGCAATCTTTATAAAAGGGCCGTTGATAGGTACCACTATGCTCAGGACAATAACAACTGATGACACTCATGTTGAATCTGGGGAGAGCGCGGATGAGCTCCCTCTTTCAGCTCCAACTCTTCATGCGGGGACATGAGAGAAGCCTCCCACAAGGATGATAAAACATCAAAACATCTAGGCATCCCCTGGGCAACGTCCTTGCAGACGGCCAATTCTCTCACACCAGAAGCGACTTGCAGTTTCTCAAGTCGCTCCTGACATGACAAAAACAAAACAAAAAACAAATAAACAAACAACAAACTCATATTGGTGGGACATCAATTCCAGAATTAATGAGCTAGCTTTAATGAACCAATCTAAGCTGCTGGGCCTATTTAGAAAGAGGTTCAGCACCTTGGAGAGCTCATTTACAGGTCGAATTAAAACCTATAGTGGATTCACTGTCATTATCATGGGAACCAGCAACCACCACGGTTTCAGAGATCCACTGAAGATACAAGAAGACACCTTCTTGGTGGCTCTTTACATGCTCTAGAACTTCCCTCCAAGGGGGACTAGACAGCTCCCTTCTCTGTTTTTCTTCCTTGTTTTTTTTTTTTTTTTGCCATGTCAGGAGCGACCTGAGAAACTGCAAGTCGCTTCTGGTGTGAGAGAATTGGCCATCTGCAAGGACGTTGCCCAGGGGACACCCGGATGTTTTCATGTGTTACCATCCTTGTGGGAGGCTTCTCTCATGTCCCCGCATAAGGAGCTGATAGAGGGAGCTCATCCGCCTCTCCCCGGATTCAAACCTGCGACCTGTAGGTCTTCAGTCCTGCCAGCACAGGGGTTTAACCCACTGTGCCACCGGGGGCTCCTTCTTCCTTGGTAAAGAAAGAGATTTCTGTTCACAATATGTTTAATTTCTCGGCATCCTGCATATGAGCCGATTATATCTACGAGTCTGTTAGAACACTGCAATCATCTGGAGAGGCCCTTCTCTCTGTGGCATCACCTTTTCAGGTTCATTTGGTAGGAACAAGAGACGCCTTCTCAGTGGTACTTGCTTTTTATACGTCAGGAGAGAATGCCTCTAGAACATGGCCATATAGCCCGAAAAAACCTACAACAACCCAGTGATTCCGGCCATGAAAGCCTTCGACAATACTATTATTATTATTATTATTATTATTATTATTATTGTGGGTATAAATGTAATAATAATAATGCTGCCATCCTAGGTGACAGAACTGATGAGAAGCAAGTGGAATTATAATATAGAACCATAGAATCAAAGAGTTGGAAGAGACCTCATGGGCCATCCAGTCCAACCCCCTGCCAAGAAGCAGGAATATTGCATTCAAATCACCCCTGACAGATGGCCATCCAGCCTCTGCTTAAAAGCCTCCAAAGAAGGAGTCTCCACCACACTCCAGGGCAGAGAGTTCCACTCCTGAACAGTGCTCACAGTTAGGAAGTTCTTCCTAATGTTCAGGTGGAATCTCCTTCCTGTAGTTTGAAGCCATTGTTCTGCATCCTAGTCTCCAGGGCAGCAGAAAACAAACTTGCTCCCTCCTCCCTGTGGCTTCCTCTCACATATTTATACATGGCTATCATATCTCCTCTCAGCCTTCTCTTCTTCAGGCTAAACATGCCCAGCTCCTTAAGCCGCTCCTCATAGGGCTTGTTCTCCAGACCCTTGATCATTTTAGTTGCCCTCCTCTGGACACATTCCAGTTTGTCAATATCTCTCTTGAATTGTGGTGCCCAGAATTGGACACAATATTCCAGGTGTGGTCTAACCAAAGCAGAATAGAGGGGTAGCATTACTTCCCTAGATCTAGACACTATGCTCCTATTGATGCAGGCCAAAATACCATTGGCTTTTTTTGCCGCCACATCACATTGTTGGCTCATGTTTAACTTGTTGTCCACGAGGACTCCAAGATCTTTTTCACACGTACTGCTCTCGAGCCAGGCATTGTCCCCCATTCTGTATCTTTGCATTTCGTTTTTTCTGCCAAAGTGGAGTATCTTGCATTTGTCCCTGTTGAACTTCATTTTGTTAGTTTTGGCCCATCTCTCTAATCTGTCAAGATCGTTTTGAATCCTGCTCCTGTCCTCTGGAGTATTGGCTATCCCTCCCAATTTGGTGTCGTCTGCAAACTTGATGATCCTGCCTTCTAACCCTTCATCTAAGTCATTAATAAAGATGTTGGACCGGGCACAGGACGGAACACTGCGGCACTCCGCTCGTCACGCGGGGGGGGGAGTGGGGTTGCGTGTGTGCGTGCGACAGGACCGGGCCCAGGACGGAACCCTGCGGCACTCCGCTCGTCACTTCTTTCCACGATGAAGAGGAAGCATTGATGAGCACCCTCTGGGTTCGTCCATTTAACCAATTACAGATCCACCTCACCATAGTTTTGCCTAGCCCACATTGGACTAGTTTCCTTGCCAGAAGGTCATGGGGGACCTTGTCGAAGGCCTTACTGAAATCCAGGTACGCTACATCCACGGCATTCCCCGCATCTACCCAGCTTGTAACTCTATCGAAAAAAGAGATCAGATTAGTCTGGCATGACTTGTTTTTGTTTTTGATAAATCAACCCAGGATGTATTTAGGAATTTAGGAAAAGCTTTCAAAGTTACTTTTAAAAGATTAAAATGTTTGCAGACCACTTCCTTAACAATCTTTTCCAGAATCTTGCCTGGTATCGACGTGAGGCTGACCGGACGATAATTGTTTGGGTCATCCTTTTTTCCCTTCTTGAAGATTGGGACCACATTGGCCCTCCTCCAATCTGCTGGAACTTCTCCCGTTCTCCAAGAACTCTCAAAGATGATTGCCAATGGTTCCGAAATGACTTCCGCTAGTTCCTTCAGTACTCTTGGGTGTAGTTGATCTGGCCCTGGGGACTTGAACTCATTTAGAGCGGCCAGGTATTCCTGGACGACTTGTTTCCCAATTTGGGGTTTGATGTCCTCTAATCTCTCATCTACTCCATCTTGCTGAGGTTGAAGATGACTTTCTTTTTGTGAGAAGACCGAGGCAGATATAATGAATAATAACCATATACTAAATAATTTTGGGCACACACACAAACCCACACAAAAAGATGTACATGGGGGTACCAGGAAGCCAAGGGGTCACAATCTCTGTCACTCAGAAACGTGGATAAGGGGTGCTCAGGCTGAGCAGACCATTGTGCGGATGGCAGAGACCTTTCCCTCATTGCCATGCTCCCAAAGGCTGCTCTGCCTTCACCAAGCAAGCAGCCTCATTGAAGCAGGGGAAGGTTCCCTGCAACCTGTGTTTATGTGCTTTGTGGCTAAAGAAAGAACAATGCCCAGGCAGGCAGCACATTCCTGGATCACAGTGGATCCTTTTGTCCTCCACGCCATAGACCACCATAGGTTTCTGCGGGGAGATGCCTGCCTGCTTGCTCGCCTGCCAACCAGCAGGAGACGGCTGTTCCATTCAGGCAATGGAGGGAGGGAAGGAGTTCCTCCCGGTCTACCAGCACTTCCCTTGTCTGCGCCGGAGGGGGAGGGCGCGGCCTCGGGTTGTAAAACAGGCGTGGCCCGCTTTGCCCAAGAAGAGGCTTCCTGTCCGGACTCCTAGCAGCTCCTCGCTTTAGTTTCAGCCTCGGATCTTGGGTGGAGGTTTGCTGCCTTGGGGGAGCCGGAGCCCATGGAGATCTCGACCCCAGAAAGGAGCTGAAAAGAGGCAGAGAATTGGGGAAGGAACTTCCGGCCCCTTGGCCCTAAATTGGGGAAACTTCTCTCCAGGCTGCGGTTGGGTAAGTCTGGCTTCCTGAGCAAAGCTCTGAGCAGATCTGCTCAGTCTCCTCCCTATTTCTAACTGACCCTTCCTTCCCTCTCTTCCCCCTTCCTTCCTTCCTTCCTTCCTTCCTTCCTTCCTTCCTTCCTTCCTTCCTTCCTTCCTTCCTTCTTCCTTCTTCCTTCTTCCTTCTTCCTTCTTCCTTCTTCCTTCCTTCCTCTCTCTTCCTCTCTCTTCCTCTCTTTCTCTCTCTCTCTCTCATCCTTTTCCCACAAAGCCAATCGCTTTTCCCTCCCTCCCTCCTTCTCTCCCTCCCTCCTTCTTTCTCTCCCTCCCTCTGCTTTGTTTTGCACTCATGGCCACTCCATGCTTTCTATTGTGTGTTAAGTTTCTCTCTCTTTTCCCCCAATGGGATTTTAGTTCTTTCTCAAATCTGAAAACAAACAGGATGATCTTCTCTCCACTGCCTCCTGGGCCTTGTAGGAAAAACCAGAGAGGAAGCTGGTTTTTGCAGAAAGTTCTGATAAGAGTATTACCCCTGTTTGAGAGAGTATTTGCTATTAGCACACAAAAAGTTTCATATATATTTAAAGTATTATGATTGTGTTTGTTTATGCCCTGCTTTATCTCTCCAGAAGCAGCTTAAGGCCCTTCCAGACAACCGTATAACCCAGAATATCAAGGCAGAAAATCCCACAATATCAGCTCTGAACCAGGTTATATGGCAGTGTGGACTCGGATAACCCAAGACCCTTCCACACAGCCATATAACTGCAGAAAATCCCACAATATCTGCTTTGAACTGGGTTATATGGCAGTGTGGACTCGGATAACCCAGGACCCTTCCACACAACCATATAACTCAGAATATCAAGGCAGAAAATCCCACAATAACTGCTTTGAACTAGGTTATATGGCAATGTGGACTCGGATAGCCCAGGGCCCTTCCACACAGCCATATAACCCATAGTATCAAGGCAGAAAATCCCACAGTATCTGCTTTGAACTGGGTATATCGGGCAATGTGGACCTGGACAACCCAGGACCCTTCCACGCAGCCATATAACCCAGAATATCAAGGCAGAAAATCCCACAATATCTGCTTTGAACTGGGTTATATCAGGCAGTGTGGACTCGGACAACCCAGGACCCTTCCACGCAGCTATATAACCCATAATATCAAGGCAGAAAATCCCACAATATGTGCTTTGAACTGGGTTATATGGCAGTGTGGACTCGGATAGCCCAGGGCCCTTCCACACAGCCATATAACCCATAATATCAAGGCAGAAACCCCCACAGTATCTGCTTTGAACTAGATTATATGGCAGTGTGGACTCGGATAGCCCAGGGCCCTTCCACACAGCCATATAACCCAGAACATCAAGGCAGAAAATCCCACAATATCTGCTTTGAACTGGGTTATATGGCAGTGTGGACTCTGATAGCCCAGGGCCATTCCACACAGCCATATAACTGCAGAAAATCCCACAATATCTGCTTTGAACTAGGTTATATCAGGCAGTGTGGACTCGGACAACCCAGGACCCTTCCACACAGCCATATAACCCAGAATATCAAGGCAGAAAATCCCACAATATCTGCTTTGAACTGGGTTATATCAGGCAGTGTGGACTCGGATGACCCAAGACCCTTCCACACAGCCATATAACCGCAGAAAATCCCACAATATCTGCTTTGAACTGAATTATATGGCAGTGTGGACTCGGATAACCAAGTTCTCTTCCACACAGCCATATAACTACAGAAAATCCCACAATATCTGCTTTGAATTGGGTTATCTGAGTCCCATGTATTCCAGTTGAAAGCAGATAATGTGGGATTTTATTCAGCTGTGTGGAAGGGGCCTTGCAATTAAAAGTATGACACATAATTAAAAATATACAGGGAAACATTAAACCCACATTAAGAGAAACTCAAAACATATAATAAACTCTAAGCACTACAATGCTGAGCATCTCCTTTTAAGCCCTTTGAGACCTTTTGCATTTTTATGCTTTATGGGGGTCTATCTGTTGGTGATGCCGAAGAATGGGGGACACATCCTTACTCTTTCTCAACTCTCTTCTATCAAACTCTGTTCACATTGCTTAGTTCACTTTGCTATTTATTTATTTATTATTATTATTATTATTCAATGCAACCCAAGCTGCAACAGGAAATGATGTTTCAACAATGCTCTTCTTAGACGATGTTTATCGCTTTTTTTTTTGAAACTCTGAGTTTTTCCATCGCAGCTACTCTGCTAACAGGAAACGTAAGCCTCGCAAAGTTCTTTTCTTTTTATTTCCACCCACTGAAAACAGTATCCTGTTCTTTCAACTCCTTTTTCCTGAGGGATAACTTCTTGCCTTTCCACAGTGGTGTTCCTGGTGCTCTTTTGAATGGAGAGTCAAGACTTCTCTGACCCACCCTTGTCTCACCCCTTTGATTCTTTGCTTAGTCATAAGGTTGGTTTCAGGTGGAAAGCTTTCCATAGGCTATCAAATCTTGCTCCTGATCTATTTGAGGAGAGCATACAGGTCTGACACACTTCACATCTAATAAAAAGGTGAGCAAGCAGAAAGAGAGTGTCAGGATTAACATCACAATGTTCTGTATCAATCCAAAAGTCCCATTCAGTTTAGTGGAGGGCTGGGCAAACTTTGGCCCTCCAGATGTTTTGGATTTCAATTCCCAGAAACCCTAGACAGTTTACTGACTGTTAGGAATTGTGGGACTTGAAGTTAGTGTAAGGGCCCTTCCATACAGTCATCTATACAGTATTAAGGCAGAAAATACCACAATATCTGCTTTGAAAGTGTTATCTGAGTCCACAAGAGCCCCCGGTGGTGCAATGGCTTAAACTAGGGGTCTTCAAACTTTTTAAACAGAGGGCCAGGTCACAGTCCCTCAAACTGTTGTAGGGCCAGATTATAATTTGAAAAAAACATGAATGAATTCCTATGCACACTACACATATCTTATTTGTAGTGCAAAAAAAAACTTAAAAACAATACAATAATTGAAATGAAAAACAATTTTAACAAATATAAACTTATTACGTTGTTGTAGGTTTTTTCGGGCTATATGGCCATGTTCTAAAGGCATTTTCTCCTGACGTTTCGCCTGCATCTATGTTAAGCTCACTACCGCCGAGGATGCTTGCCATAGATGCAGGCGAAACGTCAGGAGAAAATGCCTTTAGAACATGGCCATATAGCCCGAAAAAACCTACAACAACCCAATGATTCCGGCCATGAAAGCCTTCGACAATACAATGAACTTATTAGTTTTTCCTTGGGAAGTGTGGGCCTGCTTTTGGCTGATGAGATAGGATTGTTGTTGTTGTTGTTGTTGTTGTTGTTGTGTGCTTTCAAGTAGTTTCAGACTTAGGTTGACCCTGAGCGAGGGCCGGGTAAATGACCTTGGAGGGCCATATCCGGCCCTCGGCCCTTAGTTTGAAGACCCCTGGGTTAAACCCTTGTGCCTGCAGGACTGAAGACTACCAGGTCAGAGGTTCAAATCCAGGGGGAGTGTGGATGAGCTTCCGCTGTCAGCTCCAGCTCCCCATGCGGGGACATGAGAGAAGCCTCCCACAGGATGGTAAAACATCAAAACATCAGGATGTCCCCCGAGCAACATCGTTGCAGATGGCCAATTCTCTCACACCAGAAGCAACTTGCAGTTTCTCAAATAGCTCCTGACATGACTGAAGAAAAAAAAAAAACAACTTGAGTCCACACTGCCATATATTCCAGTTCAAAGCAGATAATGTGTTTTATTCAGCTGTGTGGAAGTGACCTAAAACCTGGAACACTGAAGTTTGCCTATGCTTGTTTTCATGAGATTTAATCCCATACAAGGGTTGTATCTTAAATATGTAATCTGAGCCCCCTCCCCCACCAGTGTTAATTCATTTTGAGTCCTTGAGCACAGTGTTTTTATTAATTGGTGTCTTCTGTTTCTATTCCATCAACAAATTGGACTCCATGTGGTTTATGATCAAAGCACAACATGAATAATAACATGATACAAATACAGTCAAAGCACAACAGGAATAAAAACATACAGAAAAACAGAATTTGAAAGAATATGCAAGAAAATACAGCAGCTACCCAGTTAAATGCTTTGTCTACAGCAGTGGTTCCCAACCTGTGGTCTGTGGACCACCAGTGGTCCACAAGAACAAAAATATGGTCCGTAGCCTCATCATTACTAGGCTGTTGCCATGAAACCATGCGGCAATGAGAGCAGCTGGTCTTGTGAAACCCTCTTATAGTGTCATGGCAACTGGGATGTCGGGAGGGGAGTGGTTGACTACACACAAAATATTGCTACCACCACATCAGTTCTAGATTATTAACTATTGTTCTCTGTGAGTGAGCAGATGGCGACTACTTCATGGCATATGTTCTGTATCAGAAATTCGAGCATATATGGTTTATCCAATGCAATTTTCTGACTCAGCACCCCAAATAACCAAATTGAATCTAAAGTTGACCAAAAACTGATTTGTAACCCTTTTGGGACTAATGTTGGAAAGTGGTCCCTGGTCAAAGTGGTCCCTGGTCAAAAAAAGGTTGGGAACCACAGGTCTACAGTGACAAAAGCCTGTGGGTTTTCAAGCTAAAAAAGCATAGAGAATAGTTGTAGCACAACCTTTCCTAGATTTGACGGTCCTCAGAATGCAGGTGGGGAATGCACCTTATATTTATAAATAAATCCTTTCACTTGGAAATGTGTCTTCTTGATGTACACTTGCTTCTTCCCCATGTTCTACTGGCCTATGTTCAGAGTGTTGTTGGGGAGAGTGGTTACCACCAAGAATTCGAAAGACCTTGGCAAGAAACTTTCAGTAGGTTTTCCCCGCAAAGAGGACAACTTGAGTGGTTTTCCTAGCTGTATTTTTTCTAGTCAGAGCCAATTGATTTTAGTGGATGGTGTCATTTGTGAAGGAGACTTTGTGGATTCAGAGGATTTGAGTTTGGAGACGGATTATGTGCCCACCCTTGGGAGTAAAATCAATGGCACTCTTGTTCCGTCTGTCTTTGCAAATTGCAAGTTGGGGATAGCAGGAATTTGGTTTGCACAAACACAAAATTTCACCAACACGCAAGAGTAGCATTACTTCTTCTAACTTTCCTGAACACAAAACAAACAAACAAAAACTGCCCTCCCCCTTTCTGTTACTACTATGCTGATGTGATAGACATGACCACTCCCTACCTCTTGCTTCCCACTGAGTCACCATGCTTATGAATGGTTTCTCCACAGTTCGCCAGAAGAAACTTTGTTCTCTGTATTCTGCTTCTTGACTGATTCTTTTTATTTCTGAGTCAGAGCCAATTGATTTAAGTGGGTGGTGTCATCTGTGAAGGAGACTTTGTGGATTCAGTGGATTTGGGTTTGGAGAGGGATTGTGTGCCCACCCTTGGGAGTAAAATCAATGGCACTCTTGTTCCGTCTGTCTTTGCAAAATGCAATGGTCGCACGCAAATTGGTCTGACGAGGTGCAGCAGCAAAACTTGCTACTCTGCAAAATGTTTAGAGGTTAGTTTTGGCTCTGTCAGTGTGCCTCACTGTTTTATGTTAAAGCAGCTGTTTATTTGACAGCCTACTTGGTAGCCCTGGGAAACAAGGAATACTGTACAGGTGAGTTAATGTGCTCACAGAGGCTAGAAATAACCCTCCATCCTTTGCCCTCCAGTTTGTTTGGTTATATGATGTCCAAGTAGAAGGGAAGAGTTGCAACAGGTTCATCCCTTCCTCTGCTAGGCTGCCTGCAAGCAGTGGCGCCTAGTTGATTGAGAATATTGGACTGACAATCGGAAGACCCAGATTTTAATCCCCCCTCCGCAAGTAATGAAACTTTCTGGGGCCTCTTCCACACAGCTGAAAAAAATCCCACATTTTCTGCTTTGAACTGGAATATATGGCAATGTGGACTCAGATAAACCAGTTCAAAGCAGATATTGTGGGATTTTCTGTGGTTATATGGTTGTGTGGAAGGGCCCTGGGTCATCCAAGTCCACACTGCCATATAATTCACTTCTATGCAGATATTGTGGGATTTTCTGTGGTTATATGGCTGTGTGGAAGGGCCCTGGGTTATCCGAGTCCACACTGTTCAAAGCAGATACTGTGGGATTTTATGCTTTGATATTCTGGGTTATATGGCTGTGTGGAAGGACCCTAAGTCAGTCTTTCCCAAACTTTTTCAGTCATGGAATGCTTCAGAAGGCTTTATTTCCCTGCGGAACCCTAAACCCTAACTTTGTCCCTAAGCATTATGAACCCAGAAAGTTCTTCCTTCTTTTATCTACTCCGATTGCTTGAGCATTTTGTATAATGTAGCAAGTTTGGAAATAAAACGAAAATTTAAATATAACCACAAACCTTTATTTTGGTACAAAAATTATTTGATATAACTACCAATATTTATTTTGGTACAGGAAAATGTTGGATTCACAATTACAATGATGAATGAAATTGTAATCGTATTGAAATTGGGCAGCTGAATACATAAATTTGGGTTGGCTTCCAACTAAGTTTGTTTTTGGTGTAAGTTTAAGCTTAAAATCCTGATTTTCATTGATAGGTGGACACAAAGGGCAGCATTGCTTGGATAGCCAGTTCAGTTACTAATGGCTATATGTCTATCAGTTGCTTTCCTCTTTCATCATGACCTATTACGCAGGATGGATGAAATGGGGAAGAAGAAAGCTGTATGTTGTCTTGAGATATTACTTACTTAGGCAATCCCTCATAGTCCGAGGATGATGGTCCTCCAAGAGTGGTATCCTGGGGGTGGGTCCGTAGGGGCTGTGGAGCTCTATTTTTGATCTGCATCTTCTCCCACTGTGAGGGTATCGGTTTCCAGATGGAAGACGGTTGTTGGCTTGATGTGCCAACACGTTTTTCTCTTTTTTCTTGATGTGCCAACACATTTTTCTCTTTCGCCCTCCATTCGTGCCTCTTCGTATTCTGCAGTACTGCTGGTCACAGCTGACCGCCAACTAGAGCACTCAAGGGCCAGGGCTTCCCAGTTCTCAGTGTCTAAGCCAGAGTTTTTAAGGTTGGCTTTGAGCCCATATTTAAATCTCTTTTCCTGCCCACCAACATTCCGTTTCCGTTCTTGAGTTCGGAGTAAAGCAACGGCTTTGGGAGACGGTGGTCGGGCATCTGGACAACATGGCTGGTCCAGCGGAGCTGATGGCGGAGGACCATCGCTTCAATGCTGGTAGTGTTTGCTTCTTCCAGCACGCTGACGTTTGTCCGCCTGTCTTCCCAAGAGATTTGCAGAATTTTCCAGAGGCAGCGCTGATGGAATCGTTCCAGGAGTTGCATGTGACGTCTGTAGACAGTCCACGTCTTGAGGGTGTATAGCAGGGTTGGGAGGACAATAGCTTTATAAATAAGTACCTTGGTATCCCTGCGGATGTCCCGGTCCTCAAACACTCTCTGGGTGTCTTGAGATCATGTAATACAAGATACTAAGACAGAGTTGTTGTGTTTTTTAAAAAAGACTAACTTGTTACAGGTTGAGTATCCCTTGTCTGGAATTTCAAAATATGGTTGACTGGGGTCTTTTCCACACAGCTGAATAAAATCCCAAATTATCTGCTTTGAACTGGAATATATGGCAGTGTGAACTCAGATAACTGAGTTCAAAGCAAATATTGTGGGATTTTCAGCCTTGATATTCTGGGTGATATGGCTGTGTGGAAGGGCCCAGAGATAGTGGTTTGGGCTACATTTCTGCACAAACGATTTCTTAAAATTTTCCACATATTAGTGGGCAGAGAAATGACGGGGGGGTGGGGGGTGGGGGGCAGGATTGCATTTCTTAACCAATGGAATGGGACCATCGGATTGAAAGATTGAGGGGGGTAGTACTTAATTCTCTGTCAGATTGTTGGAGAACCTCACCAAACTAGAGTGTGTAGTGTGAGAGGTCCCCCCCCCTCTCCTCGCTTTACTGAAGGCCAGGCACCTCCCAGTTAGATCCTTGTTTGAACAAGGCCAGTGAGTACTGCCTTTCCTCAACCACAGCCCGCTTCTTTAATGATGTTGGATCAAAATATGTGGGCCATTCAATTCTAAGACAAAGTGAGCATTTGATACCCACTTCTCAATGGAGAGCCAAGAATGTTTGTGCCCACAGGCTTTTGTCCTGTATTTGTCTACGTTACAAACTCCTGCAGGCAAATAGCTGGTGCCCTGAGAAAAAGAATGTTTTTTTTCATGCTCCTATGAGCACACACTTTCCTTCCTATTTCTTTCACTTATTCATTTGCCTGCATTTATTGGCTTTGTATTCGCAACTGTATTTGACATATACTAATGCTGAAAATATTTTTACCAAAATATTGTTGGATTTCTGTTTAATCAGTTAAAGTTTGGCATAGGTCATTGTGTTAATTGTGGAGTTTTGGGGGTACAGTTGATATTTTAGCACATAATAATAATAATAATAATAATAATAATAATAATAATAATGATGTTATTTCTTACCCACCTCTCCACATGGCTCAAGGCGGGTTACAGTATTGCTAAAACACATAACCAGAACACATAATCATTTGAAAACACTTCGTAGAATACACATATTAAAACATATTTCCGTAAAATACATATTCAAATACACAAAACAAAAATTAGACATAGAATGGAAGGTTAAAATTTAGGTCTTCACTTCTGTCTTAAATTCTGACAGTTGCTCTAGCTGTTGGAGTTCTTACTGGCAGGTCATTCCACAGCCTTGGGGTGGCCAATGAAAAGGCCCTCTGGGTGGTGGTTGCTAGCTGAGTTTAGGCCTCCCAGAGGACCTCAGTGTTTGGGGCGGATTGCACATGAGAAGGTGATCCTGTAGGTAACCTGGACCCAAACCATGTAGAGCTTTAAAGGTCAATACCAACACCTTATTCTTAGCCTGGAAACTAATTGGCAGTCAGTAGAGTGACTTTAGGATAGTGATGATATGCTCAATCTTAGATGTTCCTGTAACCAATCTGACTGCTGTATTTTGAACCAACTGGAGTTTCTGAATTTGATACAAAGGTAGCCTAATGTAAAGCACATTACAGAAGTTCAACCTTGAGGTTACCAGCATGTGCACTACCATCTCCTCCAAGTCTAGAAAGGAGTGCGGCTGGAGTACAGCCGAAGCTGATAATAAGCACTCCTGACCATCACATCTACCTTGGCTGACATTTGGAGAAGCACCCCTAAGCTACGAACTGTCTTTCAGGGGGAGTGTAACCCCATCCAAGACTGGTTGACACACTTCCACCCCTAGTTTAGGACCCTTGATGGCAAGCATCTGTTTTCTCTGGATTCGGTTTCAATTTGTTTTTTCTCATCCAGTCCATTACTTCCTTCAGGCATTTGTTCAGAGGAGATGTGCTATCCTTAGCTGAAGCTGCTTTTGAAGATATGGAAATATATATATTTGGATGTCTTCAGTATACTGGTAACACCTCACCCCATGCCTATGGATGATCTCTCCCAGCGGCTTCATGTAAATATTAAAGAGCATTAGAATGGCACCTTGTGGTATGGTACCACATAACAGCTCCTTTTTGAGAAGCATCTATCTTCAAGCACCACCACCTGTAGCCTGCCTGAGAGGTACAACCAGAACCATTGTAGCACAGTGTCTCTGAATCCCACTCCTTCAGGCATCCCAGAAGAATATCGCTGTCAGTGGTATCAAATGCTGGCGTGAAATCTAGAAGCATCAACAGGGACACACTCCCTCTGTAGGTGTTGAGATTGAGATTATCCACTAAAGCGACCATCGCAGTCTCAACTCTGTATCCTCTTCTGAAGCCTATTTGAAATGGGTCAAGGAAGTGTGTGTTATCCAAGTCTGCATGGAGTTGGAGGGCTAATAAATTTAAAATAACCTCCGTTGTAAGCCAGTGTGATGTAGTGCTTTGAGTCTTGGGCTATAAATCTGGAAGTCTAGAGCAAGTCGCATCCTTTGATCCTCAGGAAGGCAAAGTCAAAGCCTCATAATATGTCTTGCCACATTCATTTTAGGATTACCATGAGTTAGAAGTGACTTGAAGGCACACAACAACAACCAAGTTTTGGTTTAACATGATAACCCTGGCCAGTATACTCAGCGCTGTGAGTTTGCCAAGACATTTACACTTGTAGATTTGCATGTTGTCAATTTGAAAGAGAGATGTGGGCTTTTGTTGTTGTTGTTACATGCTTATATTTGAAATTAAACCAAACTTGGTTTATTCAGAAAGTACTGTTATCTTCAAGCATCTTTTTATTGTGCTTTGGAATTCCCATAGATCTGCATTAGTTGCAGTTTAAATTTAGACAGTAACAGGCAGTATCTTCCATGTGATCAACAAGCAGCCCCCCCCCCCCCCGCAGATATGTACTACATATCACAAAGAGCCAAGATCACACTATTTCTTTGTGTTACTTTGAATCTCAAGGAACACTATTGAGTAGGCAATATTTTTTATTTTTATATATATACCTGAAATATTCTTTCATCACATAATGAATTGTAACATTGCTTTTAGATTTTATTACTAATCATTTCAGTTGCCAAGTTTCAGTTGGACTGCATATTTTGGTTATGATTAGTAATCTCTTTGAAGCAATCCTATCTAAAATCACATTCCTGAGAAAAACAGCAATGGAAAACTCCTTTCTGAACCACCTGTTTTGCAAGCTCCAGCACCTAAATACCTGACACTTTTTGCTGATTTCAGTGATTAATAATGTCTTTGAACTGTGTGCTGTAGTTGTTGCCCACACCCTCTACCCTAAATGGTTTGTGCGTATTTTGCACCAAGTTGCGTAAGCGGAAAACACATGAAAAATATTCCAGAGAAGAAGAATATGTTGGAGTGATCTGAATGGCAGCTATTCACGTAACCATGCTTTTGTATGTGGCCACCGGATTCTTTCCTTATCTCCCCTTTCCCATTCTTTCCACCAGCTTTTCTTTTTGCTTCCTTACTGAACCAATGCTTCAATTTTCCTTTGCTCTCACCACATGGCTGTGACCATACCGGTCAAGACAGAAGTGGAATGAGAAGGTCTGTGGCAGCTTTTGCTGGATGCAGCAACATGTTTCACAATGTTATTCTCCGCATAGCTGCCTGAAATTGCTCAGTTCCAGAGCTGGCTTTGATTGCCCTCTCTAAAATGGACAAACAATCACAAGAAAGTGTTGGTTTGTGTCTGTACGATGATGGGACCCTGAATGGTTGTCTTCTCTTTGGTAATGCCGATGACTGATTATCGTAATGCAATGATGCTTCTCTACCCCCTGCACTCTTTGGCCATTCTACTTGGTACAATAGAAGGGTTCAGAAAGGTCAAGGCGAGTCCCGAATGAATGCAAAGAATCTCTGGAAAAGGCACAATGGGAGAAAGTTTCCCAGCTAGTGCTGTTGGTGGTAGGAGGAAGCAATTGTGGTACGTTGAATGAGAGTGTGATACTTGGGCCAGAAAGACTGGACTGAAGGGGGGGGGGGGCTTGTTCAGCTTTGAAGAGAAATTTGAGAAAGTGGTGAAAGGCTTGGATATGTCACTATGGTTCAACCTCAGAGTATAAGTACAAATGTGCCAAGTGATTTGGATGCAGCAGAAATATGGGTGGTAAGCTTTCTGAACAAGTGAGCTAAAAGTATACAACATGAGCAGATTTGTTCCAATGGAAATCCTTTGCTGCACATGAGCTATTTAATTTTCATGAGAAAGAAGAGTTGGTGTGAATGGAAAACTGATTGATTGCATCGGAGGAAATGGGAACACCTATCAGAGGTGGTGGATTTTTTCCCAGTAAATACTTTGAGGAAAACAAAGAAAGGAGAAATGTGTTAACTGTTGCCATAGGCCTCTAAAAGCTTTGTTATTGCCCATCTCACTCAGTTTTCAATTTAAAATAGAGAATAGGATGTAAAATTGCCAACTGCCTCCTACTTGTAGGCCGTTTGGCAGAAGTGAATGACCCAACCTTGCATGCTCATTGACTGCTTAAAATAGAAGAGTGAGGAGGCATTTCATTTGCTTTTTGGCTTATTTATGCAAAAGAGTAGATATAGGAATGTTTATTTATCTAGTGCCATTGATGTGTGTGTGTTTGTGTCTTCGAGTCGCCTATTAATTTATTTTATACTAGCCGTCCCCTGCCACATGTTGCTGTGGCCCACTCTGGTGGTCATGGGGGTTCTGTGTGGGAGGTTTGGCCCAATTCTATCATTGGTGGGGTTCAGAATGCTCTGTGATTGTAGGTGAACTACAAGTCCCAGCAACTACAACTCCCAAATGTCAAGATTCTATTTTCCCCAAACTCCACTAGTGTTCACATTGGGCATATTGAGTATTCGTGTAGAGTTTGATCCCGATCCATCATTGTTTGAGTCCACAGTGCTCTCTGAATGTAGGTGAACTACAACTCCAAAACCAAAAGACACTGCCCACCCAAGCCTTCCAGTATTTTCTGTTGGTAATGGGAGAACTGTGTGTCAAGTTTGGTTCAATTATTTATTTATTTATTTATTTATTTACCTTACTTCTATACCGCTGTTCTCAGCCCGAAGGCGACTCACAGCGGTTCACAACAAATACGAACAGCAAAAATTCAGTGCTACAGTATAAAGACAGTTAACAACCTAACACATTACACAATTAATAAACAGTTACTACAATACCCATTCACTGTCGTCTCGTCATCAAAAACATGTTCCAGATTCTTCATCCATTGTTCCATTCCAGTGTTCATTAACCAATCATTGCACTAATTATTCGAACACCTGCTCAAACAGCCAGGTCTTCACTTTTCTGCGGAATACCATCAGAGATGGTGCTAGTCTAATGTCCGTAGGAAGGGCGTTCCACAGCCGAGGAGCCACCACCGAGAAGGCCCTATCTCTCGTCCCCGCCAGACGCGCCTGAGAAGCAGGCGGGATCGAGAGCAGGGCCTCCCCGGAAGATCTCAAAGTCCTGGTGGGTTCATAGGCAGAGATGCGGTTGGATAGGTAGCTTGGGCCGGAACCCATCGTTGGTGGGGTTCAGAATGCTCTTTGATTGTTGGTGAACTATAAATCCCAGCAACTACAACTCCCAAAGGACAAAAATCAATTTTTTTGAGTGAAAGACATACATTGGGTTGTTAGGTGTCTTGTGTCCAAATTTGGTGTCAGTTCATCCAGTGGTTTTTGAGTTCTGTTAATCCCACAAACGAACATTACATTTTTATTTATATAGAAGGTTTACTTAGGCAAAGAAGATTAAGAGATGATTTGGTCAGTTCCTTCCAACAGCTGGTATTTATTGGTAGTATCCCATTCAAGTTCTAACAAGGGCCGTCCCTTCTTACTTTCCAATGTCAGACAGAATCTGATGCCTTTAGGGTATTTAGGTTGGCAATTGATGCATTAGGCAGTATATAAATGGAACTGTGAATGTGAGTGACCTATGGTCTAGGCCAGGGTTCCCCAAATGAAGGCCTGTGGGCCAGATGCAGCCCTCCAAGGTCATTTACCTGGCACCTGCCTTAAACTTTAAACTTAGGGTCACCTTCAGTTTACAACAACAAACCTAATTAACTGGACTATCTCATTAGCCAAAACGAGTAAGTTTATGTTGGTGAAAATATTTATTTATTTATTTAAATCATTTATATTCCACCCTTCTCACCCCGAAGGGGACTCAGGGCGGAGCACAACATATAAACGGCAAACATTCAATGCTGAAACATATTAGACCACACACACACAAAAGCATTAAAATCACTTATCTTGACGTTAAAATCCACCAGTTAAAACTGTCTCAACAACCATATTGAATTTGGTTGGCATACTAAGGGTTCTCATCGCTGCCTCATTGTACAGTCCCAAAGGCTCGGTCCCTCAGCCACATTTTTATCATCCTTCTAAAGGATAAGAGGGAGGGGGCTGATCTGATCTCATTAGGAAGGGAGTTCCATAGCCGAGGGGCAATTACTGAGAAGGCCCTGTCTCTTGTCCCTGTCAAACGCGCCTGTGATGGTTCTTCATTTTCAACATTTTATTGCTCTTTCATGTTTTTTGCACTCCAAATAAGATACATGCAGTGTGCATACGAATCCATTCATTTTTTTCCAAACTGTAGTTGCACCTAGTTGTAGTACTTGTCACTCACATCCCATGTAGATTTATCTACAGTCCGTATACCACATGGAGTATTTTTTAAATATGTGATCTGTTCAAATTTCAGAAACAACACTGTTGCCCCAATTACTCATTCCAAGATCAACTTCCAGATCTGCCTTTGCTAGGGGCCTGGCTGGTAGCACAGCTGGTTAATCAGCTGCAATAAATCACTGCCAACCAAAAGGTGGCAAGTTTAAAGCCCAAGTTGGGGTTGAGCTCCTGACTGTTAAATAGCTGTTAAAAAATAGCCCAGCTTACTGATCACCTAAGCAGTTTGAAAACTGCTGTGCTGTGAGTAGAGAAATTAGGGACCACTTAAAGCGGGGAGGTTAATATGACACCATAAAAATGCCGGAGAGCAAGGAGGAAATACTACGATTGATTAAAAGGCTTGCCGTCATAGTGAAGGAAGCTGAGTCACATATGATAAGAAGTCAAAGTGAGAGGACTGGCAACTGGCGAGGAGATAAGATGATCTGAAGCTGGATTTTATGTAGCTTGCTAAGGAGCAGGGATAGACAGCTGGAAGTGTTTCCCAGACTGACATGTTTCTGACCTCCATGTCTCCAAAATGGAGTGAGCTATCTCTCTTGGGAGTTTCCAGGTTACAAACAAGTGATTCAGATGTTTTGAATTTTTAGTTTCCAGAAGTTCCAGCCGGTATGGTCAATGTTTCAGGTATTTGGGGAACTGGAAATCCCAGACATTTGGAGAACTGAATGCTGAGAAGAGCTGTAAATAAATTGCAAGTCCCTTTCCCACTTACAGTTAAGAGAGACTTTGTCAAATCTCCCTAGACCTTCCAGACACTTCTTTCTTTCTGGCATTTCCTATAGCCTCTGAATCTATCGCAGTTGCACATCCTTCTGGTTTAGTCCAGCAGAGATCTGGATCTGAAGTATACATAAGATTGTGGTCATTGGAATACAGAGGAAAATAGGAAAGAAAATCTGAAAGCAGGAATTGATGATGTATGTGTGATGTAAGAAGATCTCTAAAACATAGGGTCCCTAGTAGAACAGATGAGACATTATGTAAACTGGCACTAAAAGGTAATGTAGACAATTGCACTGTATTAAGGAGCAGAGTGTGCGACTAAAAAAGGTTGTTGCTTTGTGCCTATCTTAAGGAGAACCTATCATAGGTTTTCTTAGCAGAAATTGTTCAGAAGCGGTTTGCACTTGCCATCATCTTGAGTCTGAGAAAATATGACTTGCCTCAGGCCACTCAGATCATTACATGCCATTGTGTGTAACTAATTGACTTTTTTCTGATCTAGACAGTCTAACCTCATCAAAAGCAAATGTTTCCTCCCTGCACATCTATTCAAAGAGTTCACATACCGTAGCCTCTCAGTTAATCAGCACCCATAGGGATTGGCAGATGTCAGGGAAATGTAGTTTGTGGTTAATTGAGAGATACTATTAAAATAGGCCTAATACTATACCCCATACTATACGATACCATAAACTCTGGTTGATATTAATATTGAAATATAGTAATTACAAGAAAATTAAGACAAATAAAGGCAAACATAGAATCATAGAATCAAAGAGTTAGAAGAGACCTCATGGGCCATCCAGTCCAACCCCCTGCCAAGAAGCAGGAATATTGCCTTCAAATCACCCCTGACAGATGGCCATCTAGCCTCTGTTTAAAAACTTCCAAAGAAGGAGCCTCCACCACACTCCGGGGCAGAGAGTTCCACTGCTGAACAGCTCTCACAGTCAGGAAGTTCTTCCTCATGTTCAGATGGCATCTCCTCTCTTGTAGTTTGAAGCCATCATTCCATTGCGTCCTAGTCTCCAAGGAAGTAGAAAACAAGCTTGCTCCCTCCTCCCTGTGGCTTCCTCTCACATATTTATACATGGCTATCATGTCTCCTCTCAGCCTTCTCTTCTTCAGGCTAAACATGCCCAGCTCCTTAAGCCGCTCCTCATAGGGCTTGCTCTCCAGACATAAAGTTTTTCATTCCTTTAAAAATATTTTTTCATTTATTTACCGTAATTTATTTATTTATTTATTTACTGTATTTGTATACCGCCCTTCTCAGCCCTAAGGCGACTCCGGGTGGTTTACAGAGCCAACGATTCGATGCCCAAGACACCATCAAACATTTAAAAGCATGAACACGTAATATAAAACCATAATGATAGTATTAAAAACAAACATCAATTATATCTCCTAATAAAAACATGGTCCAATCTCGTTGTTCCAATTCCTATGTCATTTCCCCAACTTTTTCTGTTAAAATATAGAGTTTGGGACTACCCATCTTCCAATGCACATCAAATAATTTTTTAAAAAAAATCAGATTTGATTTCAATATGGTAATGTTCCTATTACCATACTTCCTTCTCTGCCTCTCAGATCTCGCACATGTGCGCCTGCGCTGCTTCACTGCAGTCCCCAGGAACGAAATCTGAGAGGCAATAGGATACAAGGGTGGGCCAGACGGGCGAAAGAGGCACGTTTTTCTGGGCACAGCGCTGCTCTATCTTCTTTTTTTTGATACCCCGGGTGTCCCAGACACTTGCAGTTTGCTCCGCCTTCACTTACACCTTCATGGTGAGGCGCCCCCTCACCTCATCATCAGAACCATGTTAAGTCACTTATTTCCACGAATCCTGGTGAGTGGATTTTCTTCTACCATACTTGTACAGCATCACCCTTGCTGCTTTCATACGGTATGTGGCGACAGCAGATTCTCCAGTCCGGCTCAGAGGTTTCAGCACCCACCCTATAAGACGACACCCAGTGTATAAGACAACCCCTGACTTTTGAGAAGATTTTCCTGGGTTAAAAAGTAGTCTTTATATGCCAGAAAATACAGGGTTGTTTTTCCCCCCAATTGCTTGAGAGCTTCAGTTGTTTGGGTTCTGTTTAGCTGGGCGTCTACTCTATGTGCCATTAGCTAGTTGTGCAAGAGTACTCTTCATGTGCAAGAATGGTGATGGTTATATTTTAATCTTCGGAGGGTGCATGGAATTTTTTTTTTTTTTTTTTTGTAATTACATATTCTTACAGCGCTGTTTTGCAAGCTTTCAAAACATCACCAGCAGCCCCTGGCATGCCTTCATTTGAGTGGACTTCTTAGGGAAGGCATTTCCTCGGGGAACACTAAAATACATCTCGGATTCCTTTCTGCATTCATGGTGGCAATTGGATAGAGTCAATATCTGGGATGTTCCCTGGGAAAATTAGTATTATTTCTTTGTGAAAGTTTAGAATATGCCCTCTGGTCACTTTCTTTGTGTCTGTCTTTACTTTTTTTTTTTTTGTTCTTACTGGTGGGCTTTCTTTTTAGATTTTTTTTTTAGTTTTTTGGCACAATGTAGCTGGTGACCTACACAACATAAATTGTTTGAAGTTTCTCTACTCGTCTTTCTGTCTTATCAGGCTGTCTTATCAGGCTTGCAGAGTTGGAAGGTAGGCTAGTGCTTATCTAGGCAATTTGAGCTGCCTCCATGGCCAGATAACTTATGCTACATATGTTATTTTTAAATAGAATTTTTAAAGTAAATGTTTTGAATTCAGAGAAATAACTATAACCAAACAGAACAAAAACAAAACCACACACAAGAATAAGCATATACTAAACACAGAAGGTCAGTGGTTTAAGATGCATCATATTGAAGTTTGTTTGCCTTTAATATAGTTTCTTTTTCTGCCTTGTGGTTTTGGGTGGTGGTTGGTGGAGGGTTCATAAGGGGTGTAGAAAGGGAACAAGAATTTGTTGAGTCACATATTTGATGTATATTTTAGTTTTGTGCTATTTTTTGTTCTTTTAAAAATCTGCTGTACTTTAAAGACATTGAAGAAAAAACTTATTATTCTGAAAGCCATGTATCTGATGTCAAATGCATACAGTCCATTATTTAGCTGTCTTGTGCAGATTGGGGGTTAAAGCTGAGAGAAAAGGATTTGACAGTGAGTTTGTGGCTATCTAGTGCCAGACAAGAAAGACACTTTGTGCCATAAATATTTGTGCAGAAGATAACATGTTCAGGAAAAGCCAAGTCATAATGTGCAAGAGCTCTGCTTTGGAAAAATGAACATGTTTGGGAAGAGCAAAATGTAGTTGGCCCTCAGTAACGTACATGAATCCTACATCTACAGATTAAACCATCCATGGCTTCAATATATTGGTTTTACAAATACCAAAAGTAAAGCTTGATTTTGGTGGGTTTTTTAAAATAAGGAACAATATTTCACTCTCTCTCTCTGTGTGTGTGTATGGATATATATATATATATATATATATATATATATATATATATATATATAAAATGGCACTTTAATATACATGGGTTTTGTTCTCCATGGGAGTACTGGAACAAAACTCCAGCAGATACCAAGGGCTCGTTGTAGTACGGCGAGTCAAGGTGTCTGAGAGCTATGCTTTGAATAGGCAAACATGCTTGGTTATGTCCGCAGAATAGAATTATCTCACCACTGAACAACATATTTGTTTGAGATTTGGAAAGGAGGCCATCCACTTTGACAGTATAATTCCCAGTCTCTTTACTTGAGAAGTTAAGGATTAAGGCATAATCTTGGGAAACAGTAGAGAGTCAATTGTGGTTCCATTGTGGTTTTAGTGATAACTAAAGATTTTGCTATCTGAACGTATCTCTCCTTATCCGAACATATCTCTCCTTATGAACCATCTAGGAATTTAAGATCTTTTGGGGAGGCCCAGCTCTTGGTCTCGCCTTCTTCACAGGTTCGGTTGGTGGGGACAAGAGATAGGGCCTTCTCAGTGGTGGCCCCTTGGCTGTGGAACACCCTCCCTAGGGACATTAGATCGGCCCCCACTCTCTTAATATTTCGTAAAAAAAGTCAAAATCTGGCTTTGTGAGCAGGCTTTCTCAAATGCAGTGTAGCAGATAACTTCTTGACCTCGGAACGACTGGACAATTGTGATCGGATAACGATTTTGGTATTGAGATGTGGAGGAGTTATGCCTTTATTGATTTTACTGTTCATGGAATTTTATGTATGTTATATGCGTTTAGCTGTTTTTATATTACTGTGGCATTGAATTGTGCCATTTTGTGAACCGCCCTGAGTCGCCCTCGGGCTGAGAAGGGCGGTATAGAAATAGAGTAAATAAATAAAAATAAATAAATTTTGGAATCTCCTTTTCAGCAGGGAGCTCCTGAAAGTAGAAGAAAAGAGTTACACAAGCCATACACTTTCTATAGAGCTCTCTCTGTCAGGGAAAACCACAACAAATAGAACCTTGATCAAAAGTTGTGAACAGTACCTTTAAAGATCAGGGTAAGCAGTGGTTTATTGTGAAAGGAATAAGTTGATTTTCTGTACCAATGCTGTTCTCCCCCCACTATCTCAATCCCCCCCCCCCCCCCCCCCCCCGGATGACCCGGGGAATAATGGATGCTTCTACTCCCATTTTTGTTACTTGGAGTTTAGTATGTCATTTGAACACTGAATTTTGATTCACCCTTATGTGGGCTTCTTTGTGACTAAATGACAAGCCACCATATTTTTGACAAACATACTTAATATCTTTGAAATCATGTTCCTCAATAACAATTTAGCTGTATTTGTGGGGATGCTGATGTCTCACTCATTCTCTGGTATATATGAGTTATGAAGACTATTTACATGAAAGGGCTCAAGGTGCATTGGAACAATAAATGTTAGTATCGCTTCTCTCTTTTCTTTACTCTTGGTGACCTGTTTGAAATGAACCATATTCATAAACCATACTTTGAGGGTGACTTGTTGAAACAAGCCATAGTTAAGATTAACTCCAGTTTATTGGTATAACATGGACAAGCCACAGTTAATAAAAAATGGAAATGAACATCTATGTATTCATCTTGAGAAAGCAGAGAAGCTGGAGCCTGAATTCAATCTCATAATAATAGTCTCTCAGAATAGAGCAAGACATAGTTCTTCAGATTTTGGACTGCAACGTCCTTTAGTGTTAACCAAGCACCTTCCACACAGCTGAATAAAATCCCACATTTTCTGCCTTGAACTGGAATATATGGCAGTGTGGACTCAGATAACCCAGTTCAAAGTAGTTATTGTGGGATTTTCTGCCTTGATATTCTGTGTTGAAGGGCCCCAACACTGCCAAGGATAAGGAATGCTGAGAGTTGCAGTACAAAAGCGTGTGAAGAGCTACACTTCATCTAGCACAGCATAGCATGACACTGACATGTCATTTAAGAGCTTGTGTGGCATTTTGACCTGTGCAAGCTGCCTTGTGAATTCCAAAGAAGGATGTGTCCTACTTGCTCAGCAAATCAAGAGTATCAATTATCATTTCCTTATTGAGAGAGGAGTGAATTGGATCATAACAAAGGGAGAAAACAGTAATAAGAAATACTGGTCAGGTATTTCGGAGATAAGAGATAACAGACAAAAAGTGCAAATACTGTAGAAAAGTTACAATGATTTTTTTGCTATGATGATGATGATCTTTTCTGCTATAAGCTTCAGCTCTAAGATGGTTGGAAAATATAAGAACAGTGGCTGATAGTTTGGACCAGGGGTCCACAAACTTTTTAAACAGAGGGCCAGGTTACAGTCCCTCAACCTGTTGGAGGGCCGGATTATAATTTGAAAAAAATATATGAATGAATTCCTATGCACAGTGCACATATCTTATTAGTAGTGCAAAAAACACTTTAGAACAATACAATAATTAAAATGAAGAACAATTTTAACAAATATAAACTTATTAGTATTTCATTGGGAAGTGTGGGCCTGCTTTTGGCTGATGAGATAAGATTGTTGTTGTTGTTGTTGTGTGCTTTCAAGTCGTTTCAGACTTAGGTTGACCCTGAGCGAGGGCCGGGTAAATGACCTTGGAGGGCCGTATTCGGCTCCCGGACCGTAGTTTGAGGACCCCTGGTTTGGACCTTTGTACTGCTAGTTTGTTTAAAATATATAATTTTCCTTGTTTTTTTTTTTTTTTGACAGCTAAAAAAACTTACATGCAAACAGAGGGCAATCTTTCCCTTTTTAAAATAATAATAATGAATTTCTTGAAATGGATTATATCATTTTCATGTTCCTACTTGTACAAGCTGTGAATGTACTTTTGGTAACAATTCCACAAAGGCTTGTTTGGATATCTGTCCCATTGAACTCAGTGGAAAGTTCTTTCAGGGAAAATGGTATAGACACTAGTCAGTTGCTATACTTGTGTAACCAACAGAACCTAAGTAATGGAAATTATGCTTAGCTTATGATTATGTTGCACTGAAGTATCTTGAGTAAGTGGAATGTCACAGCATTCCTTTTGCTAACAGACCTTTCTTTTCTTCTTCTTCCGGATTCTATACAGTTACTGTTCCGTAAAAGATGCACTACTACCGGTATTCTTCTGCTGAAATCAGCTGTTGGTACAAATACCTGCTCTTTAGTTACAACATCGTATTCTGGGTAAGTACAGAGACTCGTTTCTTTATATATATTTTACAGAGAATGTTCACTTTTGCCAAATGAGCCATGTTCTCTTCCTTAAATAGTACTTATGCCTTAATTTAAAAGAAATTAAATATTTGCTTCCAGGTAAATGCACTGAATATTGGAATATGAACTGCTGTGAGCAGCACAAATTGTCAAATGGCATGCCAGTGGGATCCTCTTCCAGCAAGCTTTGGGTATTTTGAACCCATTCATTTCTAGCTCCACTCTACAACCACACTTGTAAATATTTTCTCCCAGAGTTTACCTCCAGGCTTTAAAATTGTTCATAGATATCCTTTTCTACCAAGCTATTACTTAAAAAATACAGCATTGGAAAATAGTAATATCCAGTAAGGTAGGCAACTAAATGAATTATAGTATATATTTTCTATCCATAATTGACAGTGTAAGGGGAGCAAGATAGAACTAAACAGTTTTAGATCCAAAATGCGAGCATATGGATACGTTAACATTTTGTTTTGATACATTCACTAGTATAAACATGGCCTTAGCTGTTTCTATATATAATAATTGTTATTCTTTAGGGCCTAAATAGGTTAAAAGTTTCAGACCTTGCTTGATCTTGGAAGCTAAGCAGGCTACCCCAAATTTGTATTTGGATGGGAGAACACCAATGATTATCAGGTGGTGTAGGATAAATTTCCCAAAAGGGGACTGGCAAAATTTCCTTTGATTATTTCTTGTCTAAGAAAGCCCAGTTATTGTTCTTCAAATATAGTCTAAAAATACCGTCTCTAAACATTTAACAGGTAAATGACAGTATGTCTCAAACTCTTGTAATTATAGTACTGAATCAAAGTCACATAATCTCTTTCTTTTTCCTTCTCGTTCTAGAATCACAATGGCCTTCATTTATATAGAATGAAAAATGGCAGTAGATTTGAATTGGGATATCTAGAGTGGTATAGGCTACCCCGAAAGAGAACTTGAAGTGTTTAAATGAAATTCTAAGGCAACCTGAGCAGGGAGAAATCCTAATTCAAACCACTGATAATAAATCACTCTGGAACTTAAGTTTAGCTTGCTTTTTTGGATCCCCCCATAGTTTCCCCCCATAGACCCCTTTTGGATCTGTGGGAGAAAACTGAATAACTAAAGGTAGATTTCTCTGTGAGTGGAGACAATGATTGATATCTCTTTGACATATCAATTAAATAACAAGACTGGCATAATTGTGGAAAGGTGTGGCATGCCAAAAGGCTCCAACAAGCCAGTGCAAATGATCTAGTAAACAGCTGCTGAAAGATAGCTCTGTGGGTTTTTCAGTGATAAAATTTTTTCTTTAGTGTTGCATTATAATGAACACAAAAATGTCACTTACTTGAGAGCTTGTGAACAATACTTTGGATGTCAAAGTTCCGTATAATGCAGGGATGGAAAACCTTTTGACTTTGGAAACCTTCTGGTTGTTTTGGTTTACAATGGCCACCAGTCCCAAAGAACATGGTCAGTAGTAAGGGATTGTGGAAGTTATGTGACTTCCTGGGGAAAAAAAAAACCCTGGGTGTGTTTTCTGTGTCCTTTGAGACTTTTATAAAAATAATAATCTGAAAATGTAAGGCGTATGGAGCAGGCCCCTTGAAGATTCTTCAGACCCTCCAACCCATGGAAGGAGCTAAACCTGGGTGTTATATCCATCACTTACCTCTCTTGTAAGAGATGAAACCACTGTTGGCTACAAATCATGACAACTATATATTACCTCAGGCTTAAGAAGATTTATACTTTTATCTACCACAATTTCAAGTGGAAAAGAGTTGTGTTCATGTCATCGTTGTATATTTCCCTTGGGCATCTGGTTGACCACCGTATGAAAACAATAGCATTCTGGAGTAGATTAGCCTTTGTTCTTTCTATGAGTAGTTTGGTATCTGCAAATCATGGCAATGATGTATCGCCTCAAAACATAACATGGTGTATGCTCTGTTCTCTCTGGGGTTTTAGCCTGTGTATTTGGTTAGCTACAGTGTGATAACAGCAACAGTGAGAAGATAAGACTTTATTCTTGAGATAACACCGTTCTTTCAGTGTTGGGTACTAGCTATGTCTTGCTCTTCCTTCTTGGTGCTGCTCACCTAGTCACTTTTTTTACTCATTGAGTTGGCTGGATTTTTTACTCATTGAGTTGGCTGGATTGGTGGTAATAAATGAGAAGATGACGGTGACTTACTGCCACTTTGGTTGCCCTGTGGAGAAGGAGAGAGAGGTCAAGTGAGGAACAGAAGCAATAACAGAGGAGAAAATGGTATCTCATAAAGGCAGTCCCCGAATTACAAACAGCCGACTTACAAATGACTCATAGTTAAGAACAGGTGAGGCAACAGGAAGTGAGAGAAATCCACCCCTAGGAAGGTGATCCTGAAAGAGTTATCATGAGGGAAAAGATGTCTCCATCGAAGCTTTATCACCAATCCTTGTTTGCACAACAAACCATTTTTTAAAAAAATGAATTCTCACAGGGAAAGAAAGTGTGGTGAAATATTCTGAATAGGGGCACAGAGAGCAAAACGAAGACTACAGGGGTATTAACCCTTCCTTATACTATCCAAAGCTTTAAAAAGATATATTTTTGGCTGCAGTGACACTTACAAAATGCTCCTGTTCCAACTTACAAACAAATTCAAATTGAAGAACAAACCTACAGAACCATCTTCTTCATAACTTGGGAACTGATTGCATTTGGAGGGGCGCCATAAAAGACTGCTCATACAAGGGTCCCCAAAGTCTGAGATTAGTAGAAATACACATCTTGTAATTATGACTCTCTCATGTTGCAAAGATGTGATGTCAGTTAGAATCATAGAGTTGGAAGAGACCTCAAGGGCCATCCAGTCCAACCCCCTGCCAAGAAGCAGGAAAATTGCATTCAAAGCACCTCTGACAGATGACCATCCAGCCTCTGTTTAAAAACCTCCAAAGAAAGAGGTTCCACCACACTCCGGGGCAGCGAGTTGCACTGCTGAATGGCTCTCACAGTCTGTTGAATAATTCCTTTCTACTATTGTGTGAATGTGGCTTCGATTTGTGGAGTTTCTCCTTTCTGTCTTTCAAGAATGTCTTTTGGTAAAACTTTGTGTTATCAACAATATACCTTCTTCCCTATGCTCTCTGTTTGTGTTACTCACTCTGTCTGCCATTAAGATTGTAAACACTGATAGGTATGTTTGGGAGCCTTTAGTACTAGATGAAAGATGTCTATTATTAACATACTCCCTGTACAAGTCCTGACTTGTGGCTCTGAAAGAATGAGATTGGCAATTCAACTCCCAAATCTCCAGACACAAGGAAATGTTACTAGAACATCTCTCTCTGTGGTTATTCAGCCCCTATATCTCTTTGGATGAAGATATGTGTGACATGCTAACTTTCCATTTCACAAACTTTTGTGATGGTCAAATGGTGACATTGGTGAAATATATTCTACTAGCCATCCCCTGCCATGCATTGCTGTGGCCCACATGGGGGTTCTGTGTGGGAGGTTTGGCCCAATTCTATCATTGGTGGGATTCTGTGATTATAGGTGAACTATAAATCCCAGCAACTACAACTCCCAAATGTCAAGATTCTATTTTCCCCAAACTCCACCAGTGTTCACATTTGGGCATATTGAGCATTCATGTAGAGTTTGGTCCAGATTCATCATTGTTTGAGTCCACAGTGATCTCTGGATGTAGGTGAACTACAACACCAAACCTTCCAGTATTTTCTGTTGGTCATGGGAGAACTGTGTGCCATGTTTGGCCCAATTCCATCCTTGGTGGGGTTTGGAATGCTCTTTGATTGTAGATGAACTATAAATCCCAGCAACTACAACTCCCAAAGAACAAAATCAATTTTTTGAGTGAAGGGCATACATTGGGTTGTTAGGTGTCTTGTGTCCAAATTTGGTGGCAGCTCATCCAGTGGTTTTTGAGTTCTGTTAATCTCACAAACGAACATTACATTTTTATTTATATAGATTCTAACAATTTCAAAAGGATAAACATACTAGTTTACTGAAGCAAAAATATATAGTCCTGTGGCATCTTAAAAGGCCATCTGCAAAAGTTCATTCTGTAAAAATGATGTTAGTTTCTCATGTCGCTCCTGATACGACAAAAAATACAAATAAAATGTTGGTTAAAATGGCACAGGACTTTGACTTGTTCTTTCCTCTCTCATATACATTTTTCTTGGTACCAAACTTTACTTACTTTGCTGTCATCCTGTTCAGTTTGTAACTCATCAAGATTGATCTAACCCATCAACCACTCCTGAAGCTTTGCCACATGCTGTAGAATGCCTTTAGTTTTGCTACCCTAGTCAACAGCAAAACTAGGAAATTTACCGGCATCTTGTGGCTTAGTCAGTCACAAGTTGTACAGTTATGGCCTAGAAAGTCTATCTTGCTTTCCTCACTAACCCTTTCTCCCTAAATCCTTTATCTCTGAGCAAAGCTGACTATTTATAATCTCAAGAGCACAGTCTGCTCTCACTTCCTTCTTGTAAGGGAGATAACTTTGCAGCACCAGCATTAACATAATTCTTGTAGCAACAGGTCAAATGTTTAGTTTACATCATTGCACTTGTTTTCCTCCTATGTTCTACTGAATATATAATTTATTTCTTTTTACCATACAGAAAGAGACTTAACATTAAAGTCTTTCCTGGTAACCATCTTTTATGGCATGCTTAATTTTGACACCAGATACTTCCAAGGCCCCTTTTACACTAAACAATTGTAGTGCAATGATTTTATTTTATTGCCATGGATCCATCCTGTGGGAACCTGGGATTTGCAGTTTGGAAAGAAGAATTTGGAACTCTCAACCAGAGGTCTTTGATGCATCACCAAACTACAAATCCCAGAATTTCATAGCTAAAGTGGAGTCATAGCAATGTACCAGCATTTACTTGAATCCAATGCACCATCGAAATGAATGTGCACCTCAATTTTCAAAACCCTGAAACCTAAAAAAAGTGTTTACCATATTATGCAAATCTAATGCACACCGTAATTTTGGGAAGGCAATTTAGTCAAAAGAAAGGTGATCAGTATAGTAGAATAAATATTGTAACAAAAAGGCTGCCAACACAGACCTTTTGAACAAAGACTATCTAGGCCAGGGTATCAAGACCCAGAAGCCTTAAAGAAGCCAAACACAAGATGCAGAGTCCAAACACAGTTTTATTATTCACAAAATAGTCTTTGAAGCACTTACTTCAATGCCTTAGGTTCAAATAAAGTGTTGATATCAAAAACAAGGTGAAAAAAGCAACTGAAATATAACCCGGATTATCCTGGCGTATAATCCGGTTTAACTAAGGTATTCAGCAATCCGCTTTAAACTCACACAGTTCACAGAAGGTACAAAGGCACAATAGGAACAGGCAAAAACACAATCCAAAAACGGTCCGAAGTTGTAGCACGATGCAAGCAAGTTGACAAAGTCCAAGGGGCAAAAACGTGTTGTCCAGAACAGTCCGGAGTCAAAGCAGTAGAGTAGAAGTCGTTGTTCACGGAATCACAAGAAGTAAACACAGGAATCTGTAGTCCAAGGACCCAAGCTCGAGAATTGGCAGTAACAAAGATTCACACCCCAAAATAGACACTTTGCCTTCTGCAAAGATTCATGCAAACAATACTCACTTTTATCCTAAAGTTCCTCATCAGAAAATGAGGTGCTCCCCACCCTTTCATCATCGCTCTCAGCTGCCCCATTCCTTGCAGCTGAACCTGAGCACCCATCCCTCCATCTGTGCCAGCATCTGTCAAGACGCCGGTTGCCATTCCTCTGTGAACCCCTCGAAGTCATCGCTAGAGGTGGGTTGGATACAAATATCCCTAATCCCCTGTACACAGGTCCAAACAAGCCCATCCTCCTCCCCCATGTCACTCTCAGTCCCATCACTCCCTTCAAAGCCCATGAAATCCTCGTCCTCTGTAGGAGCGGTAAGTATATCACGAATATGCTTCCTCTGAGCTTCCTCGTCAGACTCTGGATCGCGAGTAGCCCGCTTGATTCCCCAGCTTTCCTCCCCATCCCCCATTTCACAGTCGGAGAAGCCCTCAAATGTTTCAGAATCACTCAGGGCCATGATTATCTCTCTAATCCGCTTTCGCTGATGCTCTTCTTCCAGCACCTGCGCAGCCCTCTTCTCCCTCCTACCAGTAGTAGCAATGTTACCATCACGCTGAACTACAACACAGGGCCTCTTAAATTTCTTCCACTCATGACCTCTTACCTCACAATAAATTTTCTTGTGACCTCAGGTATATAGGTATAAAAATCAATCAATTCCTGAAAATAAATCAGCATTTGTGATACTTGCTAAATAGCCTGATTTTCCATTTTGTAGAGTACAGCTGAAGCATTTTCTGGGATGTCCACTGTTAAAACTGCAAGTTGCTGCTTAGCAGATTTGTGTAAATGGATAGCACCCAGAAACCTTTTACTGTAGCCAATTTATTTGTGACCCCATTTGGGATTGGGACCCACGGTTTAAGAAACTGTGATTTATGCCACTCCTCTATGTTTGTTGGGGAGTCCACTGTTAACACTGCAAGTTGCTGCTTAACAGATTGGTGTAAATGGATAGCATTCGGAAACCTTTTACTATAGCCAATTTATTTGTGACCCCTTTTGGTATTTGCACCCACAGTTTAAGAAACTGTGATTTATGCCACTCCTCTATGTTTGTGTGTTCAATGAATGGGAATAGGCCTAGTGTTTATCAGGTTTCCGCTCTCCTTTTAGGAAGATTGGTAGAACAGGTGAAAAAAGAAATGACTCCATAATTTGGAGAACAAGTCATTGCATGAAAGTGAATATTTATTTTTCAGATAATATTTTTATAGCAGTTTTAATTTTGAGAATTGTCACAATGCTTCTCAAACATCACCTTAATAATGCTTTCAGTTTTCCCATGTTAGACACAATGGAGAGAGATGGAACTTAGATAATATTGGGTTTTTCTCAGGCCATATTTTAAGCTTGTCACAGAAAGAAGATCTGCATTGAAGTCTCTTGGTGTAAAAACTTGTGCTTAGGGACAACATTCTGTGAGTAAACTTTGCTTGCATAATGCAGAGTTGTGCAAACGGTTTGCTATTCTCAGAAGTTGTGTAAGTATGGTTCCTCACCAGTCCCTTTTGTAAGCACATACCCCACCCTCTCTTTCAGTTTTGACATTGTGGGTGGGAAGCTGACCATTGCAAACTCTTGGCCTTGCCTCCCAATATGCAATTGCTTAGGTGGCAAGCTTTTGCTAGCAAGTATAGGAAGAGAAGTCCTTTCACATTTCAAAC
The DNA here is from genome assembly GCF_025583915.1 of Anolis sagrei ordinatus. Lineage (NCBI taxonomy): Eukaryota > Metazoa > Chordata > Lepidosauria > Squamata > Anolidae > Anolis > Anolis sagrei. The sequence continues at coordinate 122,171,531 of NW_026846588.1, read as the reverse complement.
AGATGTTTGCCCTGGCTGCTTGTTAGCTCCCTGTAACATTAACGTTTTCAAGTACCTGTGGGCCCTTCCACACAGCCATATAACCCAGAATATCAAGGCAGATAATCCACAATATCTTCTTTAAACTGGGTTATCTGAGGGCCCTTCCAGACAGGCCCTATACAGTATCCCAGAATCTGATCCCAGGTTTTCTGCTTTAAACTGGGTTATATGGGTCCCCACTGCCAGATAATCTGGGATAAACAGAAAACCTGGTACCAGATCCTGGAATACAGGGCCTGTCTGGAAGGGCCTTGGATTGACTGACTCCAGACTGGCATATAATCCAGTTCAATGTGTGGAAGGGGCTTGTGTGTCACATTCACCTCTCATATTGATGGTTTTGTTTATTTATTTATTTATTTATTTACAGTATTTATATTCCGCCCTTCTCACCCCACAGGGGACTCAGGGCGGATTACAATGCACATATACATGGCAAACATTCAATGCCAATTAGACATACCACATATATAGACTGACACAGAGGCAATTTAACATTCCAGCTATTCTGGCTTCATGAGAGTATGCTCGATTCTGGCCACAGGGGGAGCTGTTGCTTCAGTTTCCATTTGTGACACCGAGTCCTTTGATGGAGTACTTCCTCATTCTTCTGCACGCTGCTGGAAGGTTTTATGGCCTCATAAATTAGTTAAATTTGCCTCCCCGTACCTAAATTTCCTACTTGACAGATGCAACTGTCTTTCAAGCTCCAGAAGTCGACAGCAAGCTAGACTAATGGCTGGAAGCTCACTCTAACCTGGGCCGGCTTCAAACTCATGACCTCTCGGTCAGTAGTGATTTAATGCAGCTATCTATCAGCTAGTTGCGCCACAAATAGGTTGCATTAGAGATGTGAAGGCCCTTGAAGTGGGGGTTAAAAAATATCAGAGAAACTTCTTTCCACTTTTTTCTGGGGCTTCCCCCCAAGTGCAGTTTAAAAAAAAACATGAAAAAATGGATTGTAGAAAATTTTCAGAATGAACTATAAAACATGATGTTTCTTCTTTTACACATCCTCCGTTATTTCAACAAGCTATATAGCAGATAAACCTTTATATATAACTGCGTACAGTATCTCACCTTATTCAAATTCTTGACCTTGGCTTTCTTTTTTAGTTCTTTTTGTGGGAACTTTCTGATTTCTTGGTGCTATGGAGGATCAGAGAATACAATTTTCTTTGTTTTGCTAAATTTGATGCATTTTCCTGTATTGTTTGCTTTTTGTTTTTGCTAGTTTCCCATAAATGAGCAAAAACCAATATTTCTTAAAGTTCAAGACATAGTAACTCCATTGAGAACAGTAATAATACTGACAAAGACACATAGAATGCAATTATTTTCTGGGAAAAAAAACTTTGCTTTGCAGGAAATGTAACTATTTTATGCCAAAACATATTAATACTTAATGAAATGGATGCCCCTTTAGTTACAAAAATCACTTTCAACGTTTTTCCCACCTGAAATCTGATGTTTTTAATTCCCTTCTTCCTCTCCCCTCCATGGCTTCAAACTTTTGTTCTTTTTGTGGGAACTTTGATGTTATGGAGGACTCCCTATAATTCCTAGCCAGCATAGCCAGTGGCCAGAAATTATGGCAGTGGAATCTAACATCTATCTAAATCCATCTCTGCTTTTCAACTTTGCAGTCTGAAAATCCCTCTTCCAACTAAAAGTATTGTCATATTCAGCAAGTAACAATTCTGATCCCTAAAGATTAGGCTGTATGAATTTCTTCATGCGTAATGAATCCTAGTTAATCTGGTGGGGTTTAGCTGAGCTAAATAAATAGCATGGCAGGAGCTTTCTTTTTGTAATTGTGAATATTAATGTAGTCCTCTCTCATTTGTTGAATGTGTTGGGTTAGCAGACTGGTCCAATCTCTGATTTCTCCAGATGTTGGATCCCAACTCCCATCAGTCGTCATGTCTATTGGTGATAATGGGAGCTCTAGCCTAAGCAATATCTGAAATTTTACTACCACATAGCTACCACATCAAGATACAATCTTTATTATGTCAACCAAAAAGACACACAACTTTGTGCAAGCATTCAAGACTATCTGGTCCCTATAATCAAGCAAAGAATTTACAAAAGACAGAAAAAAATGGGAGCAAGGGAGATACTTTGCACTTATAGAGTCATGTATAGTGGTGGTTCATTTCCCCATGAATGCCAAAAAAGGCACATCCCATGCTATTAAACTGTGATGACATGTGTGTATTCTTCAGTGTGTCTTCATTCTTGTCATTGCCATTTTATGTAAGGGACATGGCGAGACAAATTCTGGAGGGTAATCTGCATGTTGGAGCCCCCGGTGGCACAGTGGGTTAAACTGCTGAGCTTGTTGACCAAACGGTTGCAGGTTCAAATCTGGGGAGCGACATGAGCTTCCGCTGTCAGCCCCAGCTTCTGCCAACCTAGCAGTTCGAAAACATGCAAATGTGAGTAGATCAATAGGTACCACTCCGACGGGAAGGTAACGGCGCTCCATGCAGTCATGCTGGCCACATGACCTTGGAGGTGTCTACAGTCAACACTAGCTCTTCGGCTTAGAAATGAAGATGAGCGCCACCCCCCAGAGGCGGACACAACTGGACTTAATGTCAGGGGAAAACCTTTGCCTTTACCTTTACCTAGTCTGCATGTTGCTTTGACATGGGATGGGAGACTATTGATTTCTCACCCTTGAATTGTTGAAAAGGCCCTTCTCCCTTCTAGTCTTAAGGAGCAAATGATATTTCAGACATCTGATCCAGTCTTTATGTGTGCTTTTCCCATTATCCACACTGGGATGCCCTATACAAATAAGTCCTGCGTGTGTATCTTACATAGATAGACCAAAATCTAATGATTGAATCCTAGGCTTTATCCAACCATGCTCAGTCCACACGTAGGGCTGGGATGAATTTGATTTACGAACGACTCATAGTTAAGAATGGGGGGGGGGGGGGGGGGGGGGGGAGACAACAGGAAGTTGAAGAAATCTACCCCTTGGAAGGGGAATAACTCCTTGAAAAGGTGTCTCAAATGAAGCCTTTTCACCAATCCTTGTTTTCACAACAAGCCAAATTTTTCAAAATTTATCATGGGGACAGAAAGTAAGGGGGACAGACAGCAAAACAAACACTGCAGAGTGCTAGCATTTTTCTATGCTGTCTAAAGCTAATACGTGTATATGTGTATATATATATATTTGGCTGGAGCTAAGCTTAAAAATGTACCTGCTCTGACTTATGTACAAATTTAACTTAATCTATAGAACCTATCTTGTTTGTTATCTGTGGACTGCCTGTATCTGTCGAATTTCTCTAGTACTTGGCATCCCACCTATGATAAATTGCTCATTATTGTTCACTTTAACCACCGATTGTTAACCAACTTCTAACCAGTGGTGACTGGTGATTGTGATGTCACTATGGTGGTAAATCTCTAGTTTTGGTTCATCACTTTGGATAGTCCCTCTATGGGCCCTTTCACACTGGCTTTATATCCCAGGATCAGATCCCAGGTTTTCTGCTTTAAACTGGATTATATGTCCCCAATGTCAGATAATCCAGGATAAACAGAAAACCTGGGCTATATGGCCTGTTTAGGAGGGCCCTGACTTTCAGACTAAACCCCAGAGTGGATTCAGAACCCTATTGCCATTAGGGTTATGCAATCGGGGTAAACCTTGACCCATTTCATGTCCTGGCTTTCAGAGGGAGCCCCCAATCCATTTTTGGGAGCCTCCCAAAATTGGGAGGGAAGACATCTGTTTTTGCTCTTTGGTTATGAAAGATCCATTTTGTATCAGCCCATTATGAGGTGGGGGGGCGGCTACCCACCCAGGCTCCCCTTTCCAATGCGTGCTTTAAGGACGCTTCTTCTTAACTGTTTCTACTCTAGAGGAGTAGAGGCACTACATGCTACACGCACTGGCAGATGTGGGTGCTCCTGCATGCCACATCTGCACTCCCCTTGGAAAGAGAGTGCATGTGTGATATGCAGACCCAGAGTGCCCACTTCTGTCAGTACCTGCAGTCGCGCACCTCTTACTCTGTGATGCCGAAAAGCAGGCTAGAAGCCGGTACCTGCTCTTGCTTTCTTTCGTGTTGAGGCGATTTTCGTTCAGGGAGGGGCCTTCCTGTTCCGTGCTCCTGAAGAAATGAAAGAAACAGAGGAAGTGGGAGAATTGGATTCCATGCACAACTCTAATTGCCATGAAAGCCAGCACTACTTCTAATCATGGTTGCAAACAGCATCGATTGGCTTGAGTGCAGTAAGTGAAAATGTCCATTACTATAAAAAAGTTCTCTGTAGTTAGCTCTGAAACTGAAAGGGCCCCTCCCTGAAAGAGGCATGCAAGTCAAGAAGCATGTGAGTCTGTAAGGCATCTCAGTCTCCCTATATAAATGGATTAGGCCATTGCATTTAACCAGGGAAATTGAGAAACTGCAAGTCGCTTTTGGTGTGAGAGAATTGGCCGTCTGCAAGGACGTTGCCCAGGGGACGGCGGGATGTTTTTTGATGTTTTACCATCCTTGTGGGAGGCTTCTCTCATGTCCCCGCATGAGGAGCTGATAGAGGGAGCTCATCTGCGCTCTCCCTGGATTCGAACATGCGACCTGTTGGTCTTCAGTCCTAGAATCATAGAATCATAGAGTTGGAAGAGACCTCATGGGCCATCCAGTCCAACCCCCCGCCCAGAAGCAGGAATATTGCATTCAAAGCACCCCTGACAGATGGCCACCCAGCCTCTGTTTAAAAGCTTCCAAAGAAGGAGCCTCCACCAGACTCCGGGGCAGAGAGTTCCACTGCTGAACGGCTCTCACAGTCCTGCCATTGTGCAATGATATAGTGTTGGTTAACAGTGCAAAAGAAGTGTTTCTTTGCATGACATAAAATGCAGCAGAAACTAGTTGTAATTTCTTCAGTGGCTTTTAAAACATAAGGCAGGCAGAAGTAGAATGACTGGACTGGGGTCATTTGGTGAGTTTCCTGACTTAGTGGGAAAATAAAACTGTCTTACGTCTCATCTGACTTATCTGCTGTTGGCATTCCCCTTCTCTTTGGTTAGGTGTGACCTTCAGACAGCCCAGCCTCATCTCTTTTCTGAGTCAGAGTCTTGTGTGTGCTTGACAGTTTTCACAGGCCACTTGAAGGTATGCTTACCAATGGTAGTGGAAATCATCCTTTCATTTGCTTGTTTGACAAGGCTATAGCAAGTCTATTACCCCAGAGAGACCTTTCCTGCCACTTCAGAGCTGTTTTTTGCTGAATCCACTTAAATTTTTACCTTTTAGATGAAAGGGTTAGACACACTGCATGAACTGCATGGCTATGTGAACCAACTCTTTAGAAAAAGAAAACATTTTTTGTGAATTCTATCCCTCCGGCTGTTCTTGTTATTCATTCATGTATTCGTTTAATTTATTCCATCCTATATTCAAAGATCTTAGGCAGCCTGTATTCAAAAGATCTCATTGTAACTATATTATTTCTTTCTTTGCTTGTTTTATATTACAACGTTAAAACATATGAAATGACCAACCAGACAATTTAAAAATAGTTGAAACAGTTTTAAATAATGTAACCATAGAGCATAGATAAAATGGATTATACCTGAAGGCTTTACTAAAGAGCCAGGTTTTGACTTGGCTCTGCAATGACCCCCACATTGATATCTATTGGACCTCCATGCAGAGGGAATTCCACAGCTAGGGTGCCACCGCAAAGGCCTTTACTATGTTCTCCCTTTTTGGCTGGATGAGAAGGAAGGACCTGTTAATAGATATCAGTTCTTAGGCAGGCACTGTTGCACCTCAGCAGGAGTTCATGTCAAGACCCAGAAGCCTCAATAAGCCAAACACAGTATAAAAGGTCCAAACACAAGTTTATTAAACACAAAAAAGCTTAGAGACACTTGCTTCAGTGTCTCTAGCACAAACCAAAAGTCTATAGCAACCGCTAAGCAAAAAAACCAATTTAAATATAATCCAGATTATCCTGGGATATAATCTGGGATAACAAAAAGATACAGCAATCCTTTCGTAATTCAGAATGTCCAAAAGGCACACAAAAACAAGGTGGGAGCAAGAAAAATCAGAGTCCAAAAGTAGTCCGTAGTCCAGTCACGTCCAAAACAAGATGAAACAGTCCAAAAGGCGTAGTCGTTGTGAAACACGGTCCGTAGTCAAAAAGGGAGAGTTGAAGTCAGCACTTACAGAGTATCAGCCAGAAGTCACCAAAACACGAATATCCGTAGTCCCAGGACCCAAGCTTGAAAGTAATGGCAGGAACAAAGATTCACACCCAAAAAAACACTTTGCCTTCTGCAAAGACCCATTGAAACCAAACCAACTTATATCCTATAACTCCTCCTCAGAGGATGAACTGCTCCCCACCCTTTCATCATCACTTTCAGCTGCCCCATTCCCTGCAGCTGAGCACTGCCTCCCATCTCTCCACCTTTGCCAGCGTCTGTCAAGACTTAGGTCCTCCCAAGTGTTCCCAGATTGCCACTCTACTGCAAACCCCTCAAAGACATCACTGGAGGTAGGCTGAGTACAGATGTCCCTAATTTCCTGCACACAGGTCCAATCTAAGCTATCCTCTTCCTCAACGTCACTCCCAGTCCCATCACTCCTGTTAAAACCCACAAATTCATCATCAGATGTTGGAGCACTAAGTATATCACGGATACGCTTCCTCTGAAGCTCTTCATCTGAACCTGGTTCACGAGTAGACTGCTTGACTCCCCTGCTTTCCTCACCCTCCTCCATTTCACACTCTGAGAAACCCTCAAAATCCTCAGAATCTGTTGGAGCCATAAAGATGTCCCTAATTCGCTTCCGCTGCTGTTCCTCCTCCAACTCCTGAGCAGCCCTCTTCTCCCTTCTCCCAGTAGTAGTAACGCTACCATCACGCTGTACTACAACAGTTCACCTCGCTCAAGCACTCACCAGGAAGCCAAATCTAGTAATAAACAGTGTGTTGATAGAGTAAAAATCCAAATATGTAAAGAAAGAAGAAATCCCAAAAAGCTAGAGATAAATCTCCAAAGCAAAGGTTAAAGCATGAACATTAATCCAAGATACATGGAACAAAACATGAACTTGATTAATCCAAGGAACAAGGAACAAAACATGAGCTTGAATCCGTGGGTGAAATCCCCAAGACTGGTAGTAAAACTTGACCAGGAAACTTGGCTTGAATCAATAACAGGACCAGGAACAAGGCAGGAGCTTCTCACTCCATTCATGATGTTGTTTGATCTGAAACCTAAGAGCTTCCTTTCCCTAGTTAAGGACAGCAATGCATGAAGGTATTACATTGGCTTTGAGAAGCCTATCTCTGCATCTCTTTCCCAGGCCGCGGCCTCCCTTCAACATGACTCAATTTGCACCTGGAATTCTTCCCTTGCAGGAGCAGCCTTGGTTCTCTATCTAACCCTCCTTCATCGGGTGAACTCATGTCCTCCTCCCTTCTCTGCCTGTCAGCTTCTAAAACAGTTTCATTTTCACACACAGCACAGAGGATCAACATTTAATTCCAAATCCACCTGTTTTCCCAACTGGGGAATCACCATCCTGTTCTCTCTGTCTGAGCACCTCTGGAAGCATCAGGCCCTGCAGGCCATTCACCCCCAAACGCCTCAGCATCATCATCAGCTGGCTGAACAACAGGCACATATATAGAGAGGCATACCCTCAAATATCCAGGTCCCAAGCCATTTAGAGCCTCAAATATTATCACTGTTTTATGCTGTCTATGTGTGAACAATTTAGCTGCTGCATTTCGCGCTAGCTGCAGTCTTCAAGGACAGCCCCATGTAGATTCCATTGCAGTAGTCTGATTAGAAAATGTCCAGTGTGTGGTCTATTGTAGTTAAGTTATCCCTGTCCTTGAAAGGCCATATCTTTTGTCAAAGAGAAAATCCGTGTTATGACCTGTATATATAAACATTGTGGTGGTGGTAGTGATGGGGGGGGGGGGGGCACAATTGACTTCACTGCATTGCATTTTAGTCCTATTCTATCATTTTCACAATGGATAACGTGAATACAAGGCATTACCTGGATAGTGGATCATAAGGTCAGTGTTTCTCATGACATTAAGTCTAGTCATGTCCAACTCTGGGGGTTGGTGCTCATCTCCATTTCTAAGCCAGCATGACTGCATGGAGCACTGTTACCTTCCTGCCAAGGCAGTATCTATTGATCTACTAACATTTGCATGTTTTTTAACTACTAAGTTGGCATAAGCTGGGACTAACAACAGGAGGTCACCCTGCTCCCTTTTGGTCAGCAAGTTCAGCAGCTCAGCAGTCCTTACCAGTGGATCATACATAAATGTTAAACTTGTGTCTTGTGTTCACTATATGTTAATCTTTGTTCTGTGTATTTTAATATATGCATTTTGTAGAAATATGCTTTAATATGTGTATTTTATGTGTTTATGATACTCATGTGTTTTTAGCTATGTTGTAACCTGCCATGAGCCATTGTTACAGCTTTTCCAAACCCCTTGGGTATAATGTCCTAAATTACTTGGGGGGGGGGGTATATTAATAGTGAAAAGGTCCAACTGCAAAGCTTTTCCTCATATGGGGCATGTGAGATGTAGAGGGAATTGTGCAGCTACAAAGCTGGAGTAAAGCGTGCATGTTTTACTTTTACTTATTAAAACATGCAACAAAATTTCAGGCACTTAACAAGGTCAAATCTTACAGTCTCTCCGTGGTGCCAGGAAAATATGTTAATTACATATTTCAGTATATTAAAGCTGTTGCAAAATGTGTTGGACAAAATGTGCAGCAATGAGCATCTCATGCCTGTAAAATAATGCAGATACATTTTAATCCATGGTGGCATGGTAGTAATGGTGTAGCTCGGCGTTAGAGTACCTGCTTTACATGCAAAAGATGCAACTCTTGCTATATCTTGGTTGAAATGAGAAGGAATATTTCCTGAAGCCTTAGAGAACCACTGTTAGTCATAAGGTGATAGCTTCTGTATCTCTGGGCTGAAGCTGTCAGGAATTAAAAGAGTCTGTGAATCAGAATTTTAAATGAGGTTCTCCAAAATGCTGTTTTGGAGATAGGATTCAACAGGTAGGATCACTCCTTTAAAGTCTAGACTAAACCCCAGAATGAATTCACTCCTCCAGTGACAATAGAAGCCACCAACTGTCAATCTCACCCCCAGATAATGACAGCTGGTTGCATACTGTATGTGCCTGTTTCCTGTGTTCCTATGCATTTATTGAAAGTAGGTCTCCTGGGTTAAGACAAGCAGATGTGTGTTGTGTTTCCTTTGTAGCTTTATCAGACAAATCACACTGACAGTGTTTCCTGCTGTTTTTCTGGTTTTTCTGTTGTTTCTGGCAGAGACAGGCAGAAATAAGTTTGGGTTAGAAGACTAGGGGAAATTGTCCCACAGATGTGGAGTAGAGTAAACCACTGGCATGAAAATAAGGCATATATGAGAGTTTTGCCCTTGCTGAGAGAAGTTCGGATGACCAAAGATCAGGGAAATGGTGACTCTGCATGGAAAATACACTTGGGTGGGATACAAAGCTTCAGATGCATCTTTTGACGGGTGAAGAGCTCAGAAGAGATCAGCATTAATCTGAACATACACAAAATGTGTGTGGTCTGTGTGCGGAGGGTAAAATTGTATGTTGTGAAAGTGTCACTGGGTTCGGTATTGGGAGCTTTGCTGTACTCTGTCTCTTGCATATTTTGAGCATGTATATTGGCAAAGGCCACCCAGTGTCTTGTCTGTTTTTGGGGTGAGGGTGTAGTTGAACGTAATGCAAGTTCTGCCTGGTCCCAGTGCAACAGCATTCTCACCTCCCCATACAGGTGAGTAAATGGTGTTGAATCCAATGCTGAAAAGTCCTCTCACCTTTTTAAAGTTCGGCTTGAGTTTGGGTTGTTGTTGTTCATTCGTTCACTCGTCTGTGACTCTTCGTGACCTCATGGACCAGCCCACACCAGAGCTCCCTGTCGGCCGTCACCACCCCCAGCTCCTTCAAGGTCAGTCCAGTCACTTCAAGGATGCCATCCATCCATCTTGCCCTTGGTCGGACCCTCTTCCTTTTACCTTCCACTTTCCCCAGCATAATTGTCTTCTCTAGGCTTTGCTGTCTCCTCATGATGTGGCCAAAGTACTTCAACTTTGTCTCTAGTATCCTTCCTTCCAATGAGCAGTCGGGCTTTATTTCCTGGAGGATGGACTGGTTGGATCTTCTCGCAGTCCAAGGCACTCTCAGAACTTTCCTCCAACACCACAGTTCAAAAGCATCTATCTTCCTTCGTTCAGCCTTCCCTAAGGTCCAGCTCTCACATGCGTAGTTTGGGTAGGAAAGGGGAAAAGTCTTCAGCTTGCTCTCATTATCTTTAAATTCCAGTTCTTGCTGATAAAACCTGTTCCTTTCAGATTAGCTCCTTCCTTGGTTGGTATGTTGTGCATTCTGAAAAACATGTGAAGCAAAGAGAAAAGCTTTTAAATGTTTCTGATAGCTGTTCTGGCTTCCTTTCTGCAAGGAACATTGTGTTGTTGGTTTTTGAAAGAGGCATTGACAGTTAGGGTAGAGATTCTAAGAATGTGGAGGACAGAGAAGATCCTAAAGAACTGAGCAGTTGACGTAAGAATTCACTTGACCATCCACAGGTTGCCTTGGTTCTTCACTTGCGTTTTGAGGCCTAGCACCTTGGTATTTCCAGTAAAAACAGAAGTCAAAAACAGCTATTTAAATCACATTTGAGAGTGGTGGACTCAGACTCTAGCAGACTACTGTTCAAATCCCCATTCAGCCACAGAAACTCACTGGGTGACCTTGGGCCAGTCATGTTCTCTCAGTCTTGGGAGGAAGGTGGTGAGCAATCTCTTCTGAATAAACCCAGCCAAGAAAACCCTGTGATGGGATTTCCATAAACTGGAGTAAACTCAAAAACACGTAAGAATAGTAACAAAATTCATGTATCTATTGACTTGATTTTTTAAAAAAAGATCTGTATAGTGCAGGGGTTACTGTCCCTCAGACTGTTGGGGGTCGGACCATATTTTGAGAAAAACATGGGCAAATTCCTATGCACACTGCAGATGTATTATTTGTATTGCCAAAAAAACATGAAAGAACAATACAGTATTTAAAATGATGAACAACTTTAACCAACATAAACTTACCAGTATTTCAGTGGGAATGGTGGGGCTGCTTTTGACTGATCAGATAGTCAAGTTAATTCAGATTGTTGTTGTTGTTGTTGTTGTTGTTGTGTGACTTGAAGTTGTTTCAGACTTAGGATGACTCTAAGTTTCAAGTTTAGATCAAGGGTGGAATAAATGACCTTAGAGGGCCACATCTGGCCTGTGGCTTGTAGTTTGAGAACTCCTGGTATAGAGGCATGCTCTGATATACAAATGGAGATGATTCTTGGCAGCTGGAGGTATATTTTGTGCTTTTGCAAGTAACTGTTAATTTTGCAACTATCAAAAAACACACATTTCAAACTTCAGCAGTTCAGATTTTGTTTAGGGAAAGACCCTGGAAAACTTTAATTCAGTCTGCTGTGTTGAGGTCACTAAATTCTATGAAAGCCATAGTGTTTTTTGTTACATCTCACTGTCAAGAGTGACTCTCTTTCTCTGATAGTTTTGTGCCAAAGTTCCACTTGTAGTCCTGATCAAGTTTTGGAGAGGGGATCCCATTACATAAATGGGGGATGATATAAATTGAATAGAGAATTTTCTAAAACTACTGTAAATGTTCATGTATAAGCCGACTTCATGTATAAGTTAAGGGTGGCTTTTGAGGCTTACAGTGTTGATTTTGATATGCCCCATGGATAAGTCAAGGGCCATTCTGGGTGAGCATAAAATAAACACTAGCCTCCTCTAGTCTTTCAGCTCTTCTTTGAGGGGAGGCACCAAAGAACTGTCACTGTCATTTTCACACCTAGACATTCAAAAAGACCAGAAACAGGTGACTATGCTTCTTTTAGTTTCTCCCGAGACAGAGTAAGCACTTGCCCTTTGCCACTCTATTCAGAGTAGTGAATGGCTCCTCTATTGATGAAAGGTAAGGTACTATACCTATTGACCAATGGATTGATTGACCCAGAATTTTTGAGTTTATTATTTGATTTAATTTTCTAGGCTTATACATGAATGTATACCATAAAAAATCTGCAGAATTTAAATTCAACACTCAAATGTGTGTGCATATAGAGGATGCATTTTTATATATAATAGTACAACTGGTTAATCAGCTGCAATAAATCACTGCCGACTGAAAGGTGGCAATTTCGAAGCCCGAGTCGTGTCTGAGCAACCGCCTGTTAATAGCTGTTGAAAAAAAAAGCTGTTAAAAGAATTTTCCCAACTCACTGTCGACCTAAGCACAGTTGTGAGCTGTGAGTAAAGGAATTAGAGACCGCTTAAAGCAGGGAGGCTAATTTATGCCACCATAAAAATACCGGAAAGCAAGGAGGAAATACTACAACCAAAAAGGCTTGGCGTCATAGTGGACGAAGTGACAGCTCCCCTGTGTGAATCGAGCAACCTCCAGGATCTGAAGTGGAAAAACTGCTGAATGACCTCTATCTGTCTGTATGTCTTGTATGTCAGAAATGGCATTGAATGTTTGCTGTGTATATTGTGATCCACCCTGAGTCCCCTTGAGAAGGGTGGAATATAAATACTATAAATAAATACATTTATTTACTGGGGTTGGGATGCTAAAAGCTTTGGGATTTTTTAATAGCAGGCTTCTCTTTAGACCCTAAACAAAACACATGCTTTGTCTATTTTTCTGTAATGAAAAACACTTTCCTAAAGCGAGGAAATGTTAAATACAATAGGTAAGAATGGTCTCCCAGCAAAGAGGTGAAAAGACGTTGAAGGGTCATGTCTGGGTCAGAATATCCCATGAGACCATTAAGCTGGCATCTAGCCTACATAAGAGATAAGAGTTCTGGGCATCTGAGGTTAGCTTTACCAGGGGTACAGTAATAGTATTGTGGTCGTAGTGGACTCAGAGTAGCATGCCTAAATATTACAGTTTTTATTCTGAGTCCACTGAAGCATTTCTTTTGTAAAAATCTTTAAATGTTTCCCCCCTTGTATTGTGGAAGACGAATGAGCTGAAATGGTATCCAGCTGTGTTAATTGTTGGCAGCTCTATATCAACTCCCTTTGGAAAAGCAGGGAGCAGAAACACAGCCTCGTATGGCGGAAAGAACGATGAACACTACCGCTGTCAAGAAATCGATGTCTATTTTTCCTAGAGGTGGAACAAATAATCCTGATATGGGATACAAAATGGGAGCCATAGGTGGGGAGTAAATTTCCAGAGCTGGACAAGGAGCTAGCCTAAGCAAGGGTGGATTGTTGGAAGAAAAAAAAATCAATCACTTGTGAGTAAATTGCCGATTTATGAGTAAATTACTCAAACCTGTGCTGATTCAAATTTGGGATATGGGCATGTCTAAAGGATGCTTTTTATGGCAGTCCTGCTCACCATTCCGAAAGTATATATTGGGCAAGTGCCGCCATTCTCTCATTTTTTCTTTCTTTCCACCACATAAGTAGCAGAGAAAAAACCTTTACCTGTAGTCTCATTATCTGTTAAGCTTCCTGTTAGCTTGACTTAGTGTGTTATTAGCATGTTCCAGCGTACTTCTTTAAGTTTCAATCTATCTGGATTTGGAGAAGCATGCTGCAGTGTGTTAGCTGCAAGGCTAAGATTCCTAACATCTTGGGTAGTGTAGACAAGCCCTGGGTTGCTGTACTAAATAGAATTGGTGCAAAGGGCCCAAAAAGTACCCTATTTACTCAAATCTAATGCTTACCTTTTTTGGCTAAATTACTTAGGGTGCGCATTAGATTTGTGTAATATGTTAATCTTAGGGTTTACAGACATAGCTGGAAAAAATAGGTGAAAACAGTGGAAATCATCTTCTTTGCATAGGATTTTAAAAGATAGAGAATTTACTTCCCCCATAACACGGGATCGCCTCTTCCCGCCCCTTGCTCTGTCAGGATGCCAGGACTCTGCCTTATTCAAGTAGAGATGAACCAAACAATCACCCAGTTTGTGTTAAACAATTTAATTAAAGTAGCACTTACTTTCTGGCTGTTTTAATGGTCCAAAACATAAAAACATATAGTACTCAGCCACAGAATATAAAACAAAACTGACAGCAAACGCTGTTGCTGGTTCAGGATAACACCATAGTCAAAAGGTCTAGTCCAGTGGTCAAACGCCGAGAGTTCAATGAGCAAAGTCCAGGGATCAACCTCCTTGAATTGCCGAGAAGCTGAGAAAGGCGGTATACAAACGCAATAAATAAATAAGTAATAAGAGTCTATACCCTAGTCAAAAGCCACTCCAAAGATTCAAGGTTCCAATGGTTCAAGAGACAAGCCAGGATACCAAAAATCCACAAACCTGGGGGAAAACCAGCAGCATCTACCACCAAAATAAGACAAATACTTTTCTTCCAAAAATCAGTCCCAAGGCTAGCTCCTTATATTCAGAAACACCCAGTTGCAACCCATATCTTGCATACCTCTACCCTTAATTGCTTTCACCCATGAACTCTTACTTACAGATTACTCAACCCTTTAAAACTAAGACTTACATTAACCCTTCCATCACCAACTGCTAGGCCTGCCACCACCAACCACCATCAACTGCAGAACATGATATATGACATTCTCAACCAACCATAGAAGAGATGCAAGACATTATTCACAAATTTGATTCATACCTTCTCTCTAGGAATCTTAAAGTTCTCCAGTGCAATTCAGTGGTCAACTTCCATCAGAAATTGGAAGGCAGTGGAATTTGACTGTAGAGTCATGCTTGTAGACTTAGAGATTTCTAGAGATATACTGTTAGGTTAAAAAAATAGGTTTTTTATTCAAGGTTCTCTCACTTTGGCAGGAATCACACTCCTCTAATCCCACAAAAGTGGGAGGGATTGTTGTACCATAATTCTATAGCGCAAAAGGGCTTTTAGTGGTAGTCTAAGTCCTTGTTTTGGGACAAACCTCCTTACATGTTTTGGGTCAAGAGAACAGTAGACTCAAGTAACAGTTTGGGCAATGACTTCGCCTTAGGGTCACCATAGGTCAGAAAGTACTTGAAGGCACACAACTACAAGCTTGCAAGAATGTGTGTCTTTTGTCACCTTAAAATGTTTTCATATGTGACAAACTACTGCTTTTGAGTAAAAATCAACCTACTTTAATAGCGCCCCATCCTTGCAATAACTACAAAATAAACTAAATATAGTTGCGTGTAGATCTGAACTTGCCATTTTCTTTGTTTTGATGGCTTTGCCTTCAGCCAGTTGGTATTTTACTTTCTACCAACATATGATAATTTTTATCTTCGAAGGTTTCCAGCTTGAAAACAATGATTTCTTACCTATCTGGGGAGAGAAATCAAGCCCTCTCCATCACCATGCAAGAACCCTTCTCCTGCTCTTTCCACCTTCATGCCAGGGGATCCATTTCAAAAAAATATATAGTTAAAAAGATAGCCACATTACATGTAGTGATAGCACTCCCTAGTTCCTTTTTGGAGTCTGTTCAGAACAGATAATCTTCTGAGACAGCCTTCCAAATTCGTCTGCACTGTAGATGTATGTGCAGTTCTATTTTCAAGCCCTCTTCCAGTACTCCCTAACATGGAATTTCCTTGTTTTCATTGTTGCACCTACCACATTTATGTTTTGCTTAGGCTCCATGCCATAAACATTTTTTTAATAGGTAGTCAGTTCCAACACAAAATCTGTCAATGTCTCTATGGCTAGGATTTGTTTTTTGAGAGGTAAGCATTGTTTTCTACCTGTATTTCATCCTTTCATTTTATTTCGTATCAAAATATTGCATAAATTAGTATAAAACCGATAAAAATAGAAGGATCGCAGGTGGCTAAATATCTTTTGACCAAAAATGGGCAACAGGAATGGCATTGTCTGTAGCCTCCAACAATTCTTCCTCTGTAAATGAGGCAGGGCATAGTGGGCAAGCATACAATTCTGCTCCACAGTCACACAAGGTGTGGGATTCTTTTTAGGTAGTGCCATTTTGCCAGGTTGTCTTTTGATATCGTGCCATTATAAAAAACATTACTTGGAGATGAATATTTCATGTATGTGATGTTTATACCAGTTGTCCTGGATCCAGAGTTTTATGCTGGTGCCTCTTGCCCCATCCCTTCAGTACAACATGGGGTGCAGATTGTCTCATAGTGTGATTGTTTCTGGGAGAGAGGAAATTTTCAGGCAGTGCTTGCTAACAAATAATACATTTGTTTTTCCTTTTTCAGTTAGCGGGAGTTGCCTTCCTAGGAGCTGGTCTTTGGGCCTGGAGTGAAAAGGTAAGGCAGTAATGGCATTTGAAATACTAGATCAAATCGAGTCTCTTTTATTGATGTAGTGTGACAGTTCTTCTCTTTGCCTCTCTCTCTGACACACAGATTGTACGCATTGTGTTCATCAGTGGAATGCCTGTAAATACATTCTAATTTCTTCCCTATTCTTCACCCATGCCTATTTTTATAAATTACTGCAAAACCATATTTCCATTTAGGTGATGCCAAGAGATTTGATATACAGCCTTATGCTGTCTTCTCAGAAATAAATCCTTATAAGTTCAATGAGACTAATTCCCAGGTAGGTTCCCCAAAATTGCAGTCTCATATACATTTACTTTGAAGTAAATCTTGTTGAACTTGGCTGGATCTATCTCTGAGGAGATGTATAGGAATGCGCTGCCTGGCATTTAGTAGGAACAAGAAAGCCATGCTTGGCCTCTTGCCCAGTCTGTGCTGTGGATTTCAATCTCCATAAAATCCTCATTATATTTTTCTTTTGCATCATGTGACTGTTGCTGAAACGGCATAGAGCCTTTCCCTTGAAAAGCAATATCCCTGCAGCACAATGGTTGAGGTTATACTGATATGGATTCCCTTTCTTTGTATCCAACTGAGTAGTTTTACCTCATGTTCCCATCCTTTTTATATCTTGTGATGCTGAAAAATATACCTGAAAGTCTCTGGGGTGATGTTTCGAGATCAAGATTGTAAAAATTAAGATAATAACTGAGCCACAATTAAGGCGGATTGTTCAAACAGAAATCTTGTACCGATCTGGGAGATTTATCCAACTGATTAGGAGTGGGTTGATGAAAGACAAACCGAAGATCATGCTTAGGTCCAGATGTAAGAGTTTGCCTCCCTCCCAACTGTCATTGCCCTGACCTTAGAAAGAGAGAAGAAAAGTTTTTGAACTAAAACTTCTCGAAGCTCAGACACCATCTTCAGAGACGATGCTGATGGAAACAGCTTTTCAAAACTGTTGTTGTATTGTCGAAGGCTTTCATGGCTGGAATCACTAGGTTCTTGTAGGTTTTTTCGGGCTATAGGGCCATGTTCTAGAGGCATTTCTCCTGACGTTTCGCCTGCATCTATGGCAAGCATCCTCAGAGGTAGTGAGGTAGTCTAGTTTATTTTTATTTTTAGTCTCTTGAGAGCATGACTTAAATCAAGATGTTTTAAGGAAGAGTTGATTTTTTTGGGCAACTGTAAAAACACTTCTGAAGCTCTGCTATATATAATTGTACATTGGCATATCTTTGTCTCTAACAGTTCAAAGAAATATCTATCTAGGTGTATCAGTCTAATAGCTGAGAAACCTCATTGCTTTGTGTGAATGCTGGTGGATATTTACCATTATGGAGAAGTCAGTTTTTAACTCTTCTCAGGGAGATTCCTGATTATACTAAAAAGTTATGGTGAATGCCATTTTCCAAAAGGTGATGGAGATTTCAATTTCCCAAAAGGTTATGGCATCATTTTTCTAAAATTCCATACATAATGTGTATCTCTGTTATGTATCATCAGAAAGAACTGCATTCTGCTGATAGCTGGTAGTTTAGATTCACCACTTGCTTGGAGGATTCATTACACTAATGTTGTCTGGCAAAAGTTCAACTGAATTTGAAATTGTTTTTCAACTTGTGGAACATAGGAATTGCTACTGAAGTGATTTATTATTAATATAGATTGAACAGATACAGCTACAAATGGTTGTGCAAAGCTTTGAAGATATTTTCCTTCTGCCCACTTTGTTGGATCCAATACTTGCCTGCACATGTTTAAATCACATTCTTCCTTCCTTAACATCTATCAACATGTCCAGCTTATTTTTTGAATTGATAAGAATTTTATTGCTTTCTCATGCATTTTGATAGCTGGCACTTTGAGTTTTAAAAGAAAATGCAAGGTTGATGCCAAAGTATATACTTCTGATAAATACCATTCCTGTGAAACAGCTTATCTTTGGTGTTCGGAAACAATTTTTGAAATACTTAACCGCTTGTCACACACACACACACATAGCGTATGCTTTTCTTCCAAATTTTAAAAATGATATTCTAAGGCAGGGGTCCTCAAAGTTTTTAAACAGAGGGCCAGGTCATAGTCCCTCAAACTGTTGGAGGGCCGGATTATAATTTGAAAAAAAATGAATGAATTCCTATGCACACTGCACATATGTTATTTGTCGTGCAAAAAACACTTAAAAACAATAAAATAATTAAAATGAACAATTTTAAGAAATATAAACTTATTAGTATTTCAATGGGAAGTGTGGGCCTGCTTTTGGCTGATGAGATAGGATTGTTGTTGTTGTTGTTATGTGCTTTCAAGTCATTTCAGACTTAGGTTGACCATGAGCGAGGGACGAGTAAATGATCTTGGAGGGCCATATCCGGCCCCCGGCACTTAGTTTGAGGACCCCTGTTCTAAGGGAATGTGTTTGAACAGACCATATAGGAACACTTTCTGAAATATAAATACAAATAGGCTCTTGGTGCAGTTTGAATGTAATAGTATGCAAGTAGCTGCTAATTCTACCTTGAAATATAGGAAATTGCTCCTTTAGTAGCTACACACAACCCGACAGCTTCCTGCTACATTGAACTACATTTCCCAGCCGGCAGGAAAAATACTCAAAACAATTTTTAAAAAACCACTCAAGTACAGCAAAGCAAAGTAATTGCAAAAGTGTGAATATATAACTAGAGCTTCTGAATGTATGCAAAACATGGAGCTTCTGAATGTATGCAAAACATGGATAGGGATTGAAATGAATACCAAATTAAGTACAATATGAGAAGTAATCATTGTGTTACAAAAACGTAATGTGGAACGATAAACTAAATGAATTGTAAGCAATGAACCACTCTCAAAACATTTGCAAGAAATGGATGCAGATTAATAGATAATAAATAGACAGAGGTAGTAAAAATCAAATTATATGACATCAGTGAGGAATAACAGGTATAAGGAATTGTAGGTATTATATCCTATTTCAAAATATGTTCCTCTGTAAAATCCCCTGACACTGCCAATTGTGAGAGAAATTTGCTAGTAGCTTAAAAACTTTAAATGATGTGAGTATAGAGTTGGGAAAGAATTGCCCTCAAGATCTTCAAAAATGAGAATCTATTTCAATGCCAAACTGGCTATCTTTGGTTTACTTGGTTGTTGTGAGTTTTCTAGGCTCACAGCAACCCAGTGATTCTGGCTATGAAAGCCTTCAACAAAACTTTGGTTTACTTGTTAATCATTAGATAAATCATGTTTTAATTTACATTGTGCTGCATGAAGACATTGTTTTGGACTATAAATCCCATAATCCTGTCCAGGATATCCGTGCTGGCTGAGGATGAAGGAAGTACTGGTTTTGGAAAGCCTAAGCTTGTCACAAAATAAGGGCAAATTGAAATAAAAAGCAGACCACTTCTCTCTGACATATTAGTGCCATCTGGTGGAAGTCTGTTTTGACTACAATATCCTCAGATGGGCTGCAAAGTGGATATTTTAAGGGCATTTTTATCACAATTTTAGTTCTTACAGATGATGCCTTTCCTAGTTCCCCTAGCCATTTACTGCCCTAGTCCACATGTTTCCAAGCATGTTGATGACAGTTACATTTTAGGCGTTTAAATATAAAGATTTGAATGTATTGCTAGGATTCTTACTCAAACCCTTTTCTTCCTTCTGAATGCACCCATTCATCCCCATGCATTTTTAAGCACATTTCCGAGGTCATGAGAATTAGCAAATTGCATTATGATTCACATTTATTTTTAAAAAGAAAATGAGTCAACTCATGCTCTCAGGAAATTCTGTCTACTAGCAAACACATTTCTGTGGAAACATGTTAAAGACTTTGAATAGTTTTTAACATGCTTGAAATATTTGGGATTACCTTTATAAATGGAGCAGATCTTCATCTTTGTCCTTTTTGTTTCTTTTAGGGCGTGTTGTCAGACTTATCCAAAATGACACGACTCCATGGCTTTGATCCAGTGGTGCTTATTTTGTTTGTTGGCGGGATAATGTTCATTCTCGGATTTGCTGGCTGTGTAGGAGCCCTGCGGGAGAACATCTGCCTTCTGAAATTTGTAAGTTGTTGGATTGTGGTGTGTCTATTTTATGTCCGACATTTGCTTTGGGAAAAGGTAGGTTGGATGGTGTTGTGAGACTGGAAAATAAAAAGATCGCAGGCCAGAAGTACTATGTCCACATTAGGTTAAATATTGGGCTTGTTATATGTAATACATTAAATGCCAGTTTGAATTCCATCTTGTCTCCTGCCTATGTCATTGGTTGGGAGCCCCCCGAAACCAACTGCTTCTCTGGTCTAGAGTGAAGAGAGAGGGGGGCGGAAGACTGTTCCATCTTGTCTCCTGTGCTTTACTAATAATATAATATAATATATTGTATATACATATAATATTTATAATATTATAATGTAATAGAATATAATATTACTAATAATCTATATAAATAAAAATGTAATGTTCATTTGTGGGATTAACATAACTCAAAAAAGACTGGGTGAATTGACACCAAATTTGGACACAGTATATCTGTCAGGGCAACGAGTGACTATCACTCATAAAAACACTGAAACACTTGCGCAAAACCACATATATACACATATACACAAATATATATACACATATATACACACACAAAACACATATACAGACTGGTCCACAGCAGCGCGTGGCAGGGGATAGCTAATAATACAATATTATAATTATATACCATTATATATTTTATATTACATGTAATATTACTAATAATATTACAATATAATGGTATAGTACAATATAGTAAGGGCCCCCGGTGGCGCAGTGGGTTAAAGCACTGAGCTGCTGAGCTTGTTGACCAAAAGGTCGCAGGTTCGATTCCAGGGAACGGTGTGAGCTTCCGCTGCCAGCCCTAGCTTCTGCCAACCTAGCAGTTCGAAAACATGCAAATGTGAGTAGATCAATAGGTAACGGCGCTCCATGTGGTCATGCTGGCCACATGACCTTGGAGATGTCTATGGACAACGCTGGCTCTTCGGCTTAGAAATGGAGATGAGCACCACACCCCAGAGTCAGACATGACTGGACTTAATGTCAGGGGACAACCTTTACCTTTTACAATATAGTAATATTTAATACTGATATTGTACTATGCTAACAATATATATATTGTATGTATATATCTTGTAAGCCGCTCTGAGTGCCCTTTGGGGTGAGAAGGGCAGCATATAAATGTCGTAAATAAATATATAATAAATAAATTAAGTAGCGAATGAGTTGTACTTTCCAGAAATTGGACTCTGGAAAACTGTGCTAACTTAGCATTAGTTACTGAGACAGAAGCTCTTGAACACCGGGGGGGGGGGGGGGGGGAGACACATCCCCAAACAAACCTCACAGTTCAGATCAACCTGGTATGTGAGTCCTGGAAGATGCCATTTCCTCTGCCTAGCTTTCTTGTTTCTCTGCCAGGTTTGTTGAATTGTGGCATGGCAGCTTACTGCATTTCATAGATTGCTGTAGTGAAAGAGTACACAGCTTTTTCCCCCATAGGGTTGTGTGGGTATGGGTGTCTGTACTGTTGAGCTTTTATTGGTTTGTTTTGTCCAAACTCAGGGTTTTCCGAGCATTGGGCTAGGAGAGGTGACTCTTTCAATTTGGAGATAATTGAGTCAGTTGTAATATCCTCTGGCTATTATTTCAGCTAGCAAATCATCTGGATTAGGCCAAGACAGACTTGTAGTTGGTAAGCTTTACATCACGGATGGAAATAGTGTGGCTTTCCAGATGTTGACCTACAACTCCCAGCATTTATTTATTTATTTATTTATTTATTTATTTACGACATTTATATGCCACCCTTCTCACCCCGAAGGGGACTCAGAGCGGCTTACAAGGTATATATACATACAATATATTATTAACATAGTACAATATCAGTTTTAAATATTGCTATATTGCACTATATCAATTATACTGTAATATTATTAGTAATACTACATGTAATATAAATATATAATTATTATATCATATATGCTGGCAAGGATTACTGGGATTTGCAATTTGGCTACATCTGGAATGTCAACCCTGAGTCACATAATGAAAAATCTTGTTGGCATACTTCACTGGTTTTCCAACTTGTTAGCTTCAGGGAGCCCATTCCATATTGCATCATTTACCAAGGAACTTGGCTATGTCATAGAGGCAGTTGCTACGATACCTATGGGAAACTAGTCAAATGCATGCAGATTGAAAGTGTGTCTGAGAATGTATCAAATGCTTTCATATTCCTGTATAAAGGAGGTTAAAAAGCTGTTTTTGAGAGAAAATTGATTGCGCTACTGAGCTTGTTGAAGAACCCTTAGGAAGTTCTTGAGAAATCTCCCAAGCCCCTGAAATTCAGTTGGAAAACATCTGGCCATTTTTTCTCTTTCCATAATTGATTGTATACCTTTTTGCTTGCAATTTCTTGTCCCTGTTTTACAGTTCTGTGGCACAATTGTACTAATTTTCCTCATGGAGTTGGCGGTGGCTGTTCTGGCATTCCTGTTTCAAGACTGGGTGAGGGATCGAGTGGAGACGTTTTTCAAGAACAATATTAGGTCTTACCGAGATGACATTGACCTGCAGAACCTCATAGATTCATTGCAGAAAATAGTAAGTTATTTTAATAAAGATTTATTGATGTGCCCAGGGGTTGTTAAAACTGTGAAGCATGTTATGCACTGTATCTGTTTGTATACTTTTCTGAGTAAGAGTGGCTTGGGTGAAGAAATAATATTGACAACATAACCGAGGTCAGAGAAAACCGCCAGACTTGAAGTTGGTGACTCTGTCATGCCTTATTTCGGTTTTGCACACCTCTCTCTTTAGCCTGAGGCAGAGGTCAGCAACCAATGGCCTTCAGAATAATTTCATGTAGTCTTTCAAAAAATCTTTCTAATAAGTGGTTCATATTTTTGGCAAAAGCAATCTGTGCTCCCTCTCCTAGCCACCAGTGATACAAAAAGGAAGACATCAGTAGAGGAGAAAAATGTTGAGGGAAGAGAAGAAAAAGAGGGCAGAGAAAAAGCTAGAAAATGCTTTCCTCCTCAATTCTATGCCATTATTTAAGAACTGTGTTCACGGAAGGCTGACGAGAATATAAAATAGTTTGTGACAGTGATGGAGCACATCAGCGTGTTACTCTTGTATATATTAAATCAGGGATGAAGAACATCTGGCCCTCCAAATGTTGTTGAGCTGTAACTTTGCTGAGCTTAAAGGCATTGGTTAGGTATCATAGAAGTTGCAATTAAAGAAAATCTGGAGAACCTCTCTTTACCTATCCCTGCTTCCAAATAACAGTGACACATACACCAATCTCCTACTTGTCAATTTGCTGTTCTGCACACGAGAAACTAGCATGTCAAGCAAGGGTGTTTAGAGAAAGTTTGTCCTTATCTGCTACCTTTTCCACGTGCAAGCACCTACTTCTACGTAAAGGGAATTCAAACATTGGTTCCCCACCTTCATAATGTTTGAATGTTTGCCATTACTTGTTTGGAACTGTCCTGAGTCCCCTTGGGAAGATACGGTGGGAAATAAATAAAGATGATGATGTTGATGATGATGATGATGATGATGATGATGATGATGATGATGATTATTACATATACCTCATATACAGATATGTCACTTGAGCCATATTTCTCTGTATGTCTAATCCTGCTTCTTGGCAGGGGGTTGGACTGCATGGCCCATGAGGTCTCTTCCAACTCTATGATTCTATGATTCTAGTCTCTTTGCATGTAGATCAGTGGTTCTCAACCTGGGGTCCCAAGATGTTTTTGGCCTTCAACTCCCAGAAATCCTAACAGCTGGTAAACTGGCAGGGATTTCTGGGAGTTGTAGGCCAAAAACATCTGGGAACCCCAGGTTGAGAACCACTGATGTAGATCTTCCAGGATGAGTTAAAAGAGAAAAGTGTCCTAATCAGCTATTTAGGAATGTTTTTAAAAGGTTACTGGGTAGCATTGTGCTGTTGATATATAAGTACAAAAGCATGATTTATATGTACCCATGTCTCGTTTTGAATGGGTTCTCTAGCCCCTCTCCAAAACCTTCCCCCAACAACAGTCAGGTCCCAAAAAGGGGCTGCCATTTCTAGTGCTGTTTTGGTGGGGAGAAAAAGACAATTCAAGATTTATTTGTCGTGTCAGGACAACCAGTCAAATTATATTACATTTCTAACATAACAAAGCAAACAAACAGACAAAATACAGAATTTGTGAGTTTGGTAGTTGATTAAATGTCCTTTGATCAGTATCTGGCCACTCGGAGTGCTTCTGGTGTTGCTGCAAGAAGGTCCTCCATTGTGCATGTGGCAGGGCCCAGGTTGCATTGCAGCAGGTGGTCTGTGGTTTGCTCTTCTCCACACTCGCAAGTCGAGGATTCCACTTTGTAGCCCCATTTCTGAAGGTTGGCTCTGCATCTCGTGGTGCCAGAGCACAGTCTGTTCAGCGCCTTCCAAGTCGCCCAGTCCTCTGTGTGCCCAGGGGGGAGTCTCACATTTGGTATCAGCCATTGGTTGAGGTTCTGGGTTTGAGCCTGCCACTTTTGGACTCTCGCTTGCTGAGGTGTTCCAGTGAGTGTTCAAGATACAAGAAGATGTGGGCCCCTCCTAAGCCTAAGAGAGGAAGAAAAAGAGGGCTGCACTCCATCTTTGAGCATAACCTTGTTCAGTGTATTGTCAAAGGCTTTCTTGGCTGGAATCAGTGGGGCGTTGTGTGCTTTCTGGGCTGTATGGCTGTGTTCCAGCAGCATTTTCTCCTGATGTTTCGCTGGCATCCTTTGTAGATGCCAGCCACAGATGCAAGCGAAACATCACAAGAAAATGCTGCTAGAACATGGCCATGCGGCCTGGGAACCACACAACACTCCACTATAACCTTGTTTCGTCCTCTTGCGAGTTGAAGTCATTTGCTGGTTTGCCTCTTCCTCCCCTCCAGTAAGCAGCAGAAGCACCCCTTCCTTTCCACTGCTTGAAATCTCTGGGGTCAGAGGGACAACACAGGACAAAACTTTACACACCACCAGCTCTGTGTAGGAACTCATCCACTGATTTTTTTTTCCTTTTTGAAGAGACTCATATTAAAATGCATGGGGGGTTTATATTGTTGCAGCTGTTATCTTTGTTCTGCTTTTACAGCTATTTAAAACACTTTTTGTTGTTTTGTTGTAGATCTTTTTGTCCCACATGCAGCTGCACCAGCCTAACCAATTAAAACAGAAATAGAGCCGGAATTTGTGTCCTAATTATGCTGAGAATACAGGATGTTTTTTCTAACCGAGGGTAGCCCTCCAGTTCTTTTTGGACTGTACATCTTAGCAGCCCTAGTGAACTTAGGAATAATAAGAGTTGTAGACCAGAAACACCTGAAGGGCTAAATGTTGACTCTGATCTTCATCCATTTAATCTAACAAGACACTGGGATAATTTTTGCAGCCTTTGTTTTTAACAGCACTGGTGTAGTTTGAAACTGCATTGCATGGTCAGTGTAGACCCATATAATGCCGCTTACATGAATTGAACTAAATTATATGAGTTTACACTTGTTATATCCCCATTTCAGTGAATAATTATGGTTTGTTATTATTATTATTATTTTATTTATTATTTATTTATTTAGAACTCCCTCCGATGAGGGACTCAGGCCAGTTTACAACAGAGGAGTTCATACACAATAGTTAAAACATCACATACTATAAAACTCTATATAAAACACGTTAAAATACAATCATATAATTACATAAGGCCAAGTCATCAGGATAAAAATCACAATTCATCACCATCCGTCCGTGTGGTCAAAGGTTATCGACTCACTCATCAAATGCCAGGTTCCAGAGCCAGGTTTTCACCAACTTTCTAAAGGTCAGGAGGGAAGGGGCAGTTCTAATCTCCAATGGGAGAGAGTTCCAGAGCCAAGGGGCCACCACCGAGAAGGTCCTGTCCCTTGTCCCCACCAGACGCGATTGCGAAGGTGGTGGGACCGAGAGCAGGGCCCCTCCAGAAGATTATTGTTGTTGTTGTTGCATTATTATTTGAAACACAACAAGATGAGTTCGCAGCAGACAAGATCACTTTGCTGGCTGTTGTATTGGATCACATGTCAGACACTTCCCAAGTGTCTAGGACTGTGTGATGTATCGGCGAATAATGTGTGCAGATCCCAGTAAGGTGGCTTTCTGCAGCTGGCAGATGGTAATTTTGTCAGCACCGATTATGTTTAAGTGCAGGCCAAGGTCTTTAGGCACTGCACCACTGGGACCACCTTTACTGGCTTGTGCCAGAGTCTTTAAATCCTCATATCATGTCAGCTTTTCCAGTTGTTTCTCCTCAATCCTGTTTTCACCTGGGATAGCAATATCAACGATCCATACTTTGTTTTTTAACACAATCGTGAGATAAGGAGTATTGTGCTCCAAAATTCTGTCAGTCTGAATTCAGAAGTCCCAGAGTAGTTTGACGTTTTCATTTTCTGTAACTTTTTCAGGCTTGTGATCCCACCAGTTCTTTGTCACAGGCAGATGGTATTTGTGGCACTAGTTCCAATGAATCACCTGAGCAACGGTGTTATTCCTCTGCTTGTAGTCTGTTTATTATTATTATTATTATTATTATTATTATTATTATTATTTTCTTTATTTATATCTCACCTTTCACTCTGAGGGGACTCAAGTTGGCTAATAACCACACACTTCAATTAATTTAAATACACCTGGGCATTCCTCTTTCTGTTCTAGCAGGGAGTGATTTTATTTCTTTTACAGAATCAGTGTTGTGGTGCCCAGGATCCAAATGATTGGAACCTTAACATTTACTTCAACTGCAGCAGTTCAAGCAAAAGTCGTGAGAGGTGTGGAGTCCCCTTTTCCTGTTGCATCCAAGATCCTGCAGTGAGTTGTTTCCTGTATTCTTTGGTTTATGTTAATGCTGGACATTGGGAGAAGAAATGTATTCTGAACAGTATGTATATATACTGAGAGATTGAGGGAGGGGAAAAGCAAGTGAGTGCAAAACATTGTAAAATCATGAATGTATTATACAGTATGCCCTCAGTTTCTGCTGGGTTGAATTCCAAGATGCAACTGTGACACCCAAATCTATGGATGATAAAGTCCCATTATACACAATGGTGCATTAATATTGTGTCCTTTATATTTTATATATTTATCGTATCAGAAGCAAACCAGGGGTACAGTTGTAATGTATTTTGAAAACACAAAGGTAAAAAACTTGGCATTATAGTAAATGTGCTTTGACCAGTATCAGGCCACTTGGAGTGCCTCTGGAGTTGCTATAAGGAGGTCCTCCATTGTGCATGTGGCAGGGCTCAGGCTGCATTGTAATAGATTGTCTGTGGTTTGCCCTTCTCCACACTCACATGTCGTGGACTTCACTTTGTGGCCCCATTTCTTAAGGTTCACTCTGCATCTCTTGGTGCCTGAGTGCAGTCTGTTCAGCACCTTCCAAGTCACCCAGTCTTGTTTGTGTCCTTTATATGTGCCTGTTTCCTTTATATAAAACTCACAAAATCAGGGTTTGCTTTTTTGAATTTTTTGTTTGGAATGTTTTCAAACCATGGATGGTTGAATCCGTGGGTACAGAATCCATGGATATGGAGGGCCTACTGTACTCTCTACAAAACTTTTCATCCTCAAATACTATATTTGAAAACAATATATAGTTTAGAAATCTCATTATGGTTAATTTTTCTCCCATTCTTTTTCAGCAAAACGTTTTGAACACACAATGTGGCTATGATGTCAGAAATATGGTGAGTAGTTTCTGTGTTACTGTTTTGCTATTTTATTTTGCCACTCCAAGCCTACATCTAGGTTTTGCTTTCCCAAATCCTATTGAAGGCAGAAGCTTCTTGCTTCTCTTCTGGATCTACAGTGTAGAAGGATTTAGGAAAGTGGTAGTCATCCTTTCATCAGCCTCCCTTAAATAGTATATACAGCGTGGTTCTGTATTTTCGCCTTCATTTCCTCCTAAGGAAGCTTTCCCAAAGCTAAGCTTCAACCATTGAATTCATTTTCATATAATGTGAATTTTCTAAAAAAAAAAAAAAAAGATTAAATAGTCATTCATGGTGGCAGACAATCATACTTCAAAATATGTACAGGCAGTCCCCGAGTTACAAAAATCTGACTTACAAATGACCCATAGTTAAGAACAACGGAAAGTGAAAGAAATCTATCTCTCAAAAGGGAAATTCACTCACAAAAGAGTTATCAGGGGGACAAGGTGTCTCAACTGAAGCTTTATCACCAAGCCTTGTTTCCACAACAAGCCAAGTTTTTCAAAATCCAATTATCCCAGGGACAGAAAGTGAATTGAAGTCTTCTGAAAAGGGGTACAGTCTGCAAAACAAGCACCACAGTGTTTTTGGACCTTCCATATGCTATCCAAAACTAAATAATGTATATATTTGGCTGGAATTACACTTCAAAAATGTACCTGTTCTGACTTACATACAAATTCAATTTAGGTTCTATAGGTTTGTTCTTACCTTATTTGCAACTTGTGGACTGCCTGTCATTGTTGTACTGTATTTCAAGTTTGCCAATGTTTGGCTGCTGATGACATTTTGATTGTTATGGATACCATTTTTTCGTATTGCATGGATACAAATAAATTATGAATATTGTTTTCAGTGGGTGAGGTTCTCCTCTCCCATCAACCCAGTGCTTCTCAGGTTTTCTGATGTGAATAACTGACATTTTTTGCTTTCCAATGTACTGGGAACCAGTACGACACAAAATGTGTATCCATTAGCTGTATGCTTGTCTACTATGCCCTGCCTCATGTACGAAGGAAGAATTGTTGGAGACTACAGACAATGCCATTGCTGTTGCCCATTTTTGGTCAGAAGATATTTAGGCACCTGCACTCCTTCTATTTTTATTGGTTTTATACTAATTTATGCAATGCTTTTGATAGGAAATAAATAACCTGTATGCTTGTCCACAATGCCCTGCCTCATGTACAGAGGAAGAATTGTTTAAAGCTACAGATAATGCGGTTGCTGTTGTCTGGTTTTGGTCAAAAATTATTTAGCCCCTTGTGCTCCTTCTATTTTTATCAGTTTTATAATTATTTATGCAATGTTTTTGACACAAAATAAATATTTCCCTATCCATTCATTACAGCATTAATTTTGGACATCATATAGTAAACAAATGTCCATAATTTCTGGGGATAGGCAACTTCATATGTGAAAGAAATTGAATCAGAAAGCATTACAGTGTTTTTAAGATTCTGCTTGTGGTTTGCTTTATTTATTTTTTCCATGTTTATTAATGCCATGCCTGCAATGTTCTCTGGATACCTTACAAAACTAATAATTAGCAGAGACAGGGCATTACCTTTTTGTTTGTTTGTTTGTTTGTTTTTAAGTAAAAGGAAAGCCAACGCTTACTCGAGACAAGCCTTCATAGCAGAACTGGCTGCCGTTAAACAAATAGCACTACTTGATATTTATCAGCTGTTAAAAACAATGCCAGTTTTCTTTAAAGGTTGGTTCTCAATTTTTGATCGTTTAGATTATTTGTACTCCAGTTCCCAGAGGTTCTAGGCCCAGTGCACAGGTATTTAACTATTGTTTTAAAAAGTGGGGCTAATGGCTGTTAAACCCAGTCACTAAAAAAGTGGTTGCAATGAGACTTCCAGTACTAGAGGCCAGAGTGTCTTCAATTGTAGTGAACAAAACCAGGTAATGAAACTTGTAGAATAAATTTCAAAAATAAACTGTCTCATCTGTTCAGGTGATTCGTTCTTCAAGTTTTGGAGCAGAAGTTAAGCTGTTCTTGGCATAATCATGTCTCTAGTGAACAGATTCCCATTTATATTTGAATTGAACAATCAACAAAAAATGTGTGTAATACCTGCTCTTTTTTTCTCCAGTCGGTATCTTTATGGGATGAAAGAATCTACACCAAAGGTTGCATCCCTGCACTGGAAGCTTGGTTGCCTCGGAATATTTACATCGTGGCAGGAGTCTTTGTGGCAATTTCTTTACTGCAGGTGAGTGGCCTGATGGGATAGCAAGTCACGTTACACGGTTATTCCCTGATTCCATTTCAACTGCCATGACTCCAAAAAGTGGAATTCGTGGATTTGCAGTTTAGGACACTGCTTCTTGAAATGTAGGTCCCAGCCCAAAATGAAGTCCTCTTAGCTCATTTTTTTCTCTGAATGTCAACTAGTGGCTGTTTAGACATCTACACAGACCTGCAGAAGATGCTTCAGCAGTACTTCATAAAAAGGAAAATCAGCCTGTTTAGCAAGCCTTGCTAATTTGCTGTTACAATACAATACAGCTCATATACCCGGATTAATGTAAATTTTCCCAGACCAAAAGCGGCCTCGAGTAGGAAAGTTTACGAAGCCGTGGTTTAGGTGAGGGCTTAAAATTTTCAGCCAGAAATCTCATGTAGTGTCATTGACCAAGCTACAAATCCCAGGTTTCCACACATGGCAGTTGAATCCTAGTACTATGATTGGGTATAGTGAAGGGCCTTGAGGATGATGTAACATCTTCTATCTACTATCTCCTAGTTTCACTGGTGACTGTCACTATTAGAGCTGATAATGGCCTTGAATTGTGCTTAGAATTGTTGTGGCACAACAGGTTAAACCACTGAGCTATTGAACTTGCTGACCAGAAGGTTGCTGGTTCAAATCCGCAGGTCGGGGAGAGCTCCTGCTGATAAACAATCCAGATGAGAGGACTTCCCCTTTCAGCTCTGAGTGGTGGTGCTCATCTCCATTTCTAAGCCAAAGAGCCTGCATTGTCCGTAGACACCTCCAAGGTCAAGTGGCCAGCATGACTGCACGGAGTGCCGTTACCTTCCCGCAGAAGCTTCTGCCAACCTAGCAGTTCGAAAACATGCAAATGTGGGTAGAACAATAGGTACTTCTTCTGTGGAAAGGTAACGGCCTTGGAGGCTTAGAAATGAGGATGCTTGACCTCTTTGGCTTAGAAATGGAGATGTGCACCACCACTCAGAGCTGAAAGGGGAAGACTTTACCTTTTTCTGTGTTTCATTGTTTCTAGGCATTGAATGTTTGTCTTTGTGTGTGCTGGAATCCGCTCTGAGTCCCCTCGGGGAGATAGGGTGGAATACAAATAAAGTATTCTTTGTATATTATTATTAGAACATAATTTAACATGTGATTTTGGAATTCTCAAAGTTGGAACACACAGTGCAACTTTCAGCCTGTATGCTCTCCCCTTCCCTGCCCTTGAAATGTGCTTCCATTCTAGCAGATTTAGACACCCCAACTTATTTGATGATGTCATGAAATAGCTAATTATAATGTATGTTTTAAATACATAATTTTATGTTTTAAATGTGTTTATTGATGTTGGGATATGATAGGTGCAGGCAAGCTGATGTGTCCCCTGAGCTGAGGCATTGCCATAGCAAAGGAACCAACTGTTAGAATGCGTCCAAGTTAGAGAAGCCAAAGGGGCGGAGCTAACTCCCACCTGGCAGAGGCAGGCATTTTTAAAAAAGTTTCTTTTAGTCAGTGGACAAAAGTGGAAGTTGGGTTCTGGTGTGTGGAGAAACCGAACCTAGGGGTTTAGGTCTTCAGCTTGTATGTTTAGAGAGTCAATTGGACCTGTTTAAATTATTTATTTATTTATTTATTCGTTCAAACTTATATGCCGCCACTCCCCTGGGGCTCGGAGCAGCTTACAAGAACAGGCTAAAATCTAATACAATTTAAAAACAATTTAAAACAATTGAAAAACAGCAATATCAAGGATGAAAGGCCTGTCGAAACAGGTATGCCTTACATGCCCTGCGGAAAGCTGATAAGTCCCACAAGGCATGGACTTCAGGTGGCAGAGTATTCCAGAGTGATGGTGCCACTGCTGTAAAGGCTCTGCGTCTGATTGCTGTTAGGCGCAAGGTCTTGACGCTGGGAATTTCCAACAAATCTTGGTCCTCAGAATGGAGGGATCTCTGGGGTTGGTAGTGGGTGAGGCGGTCCCTCAGATACATCGGCCCCAGACCATGCAAGGCCTTAAAGGTGAGTTCCATCACTTTGAAAGTGATCCGGTGCTCAATTGGTAACCAATGCAGCCGTAGTAAGATTGGTGTTATGTGGCATCTCATTGGAATTCCCGCAAGAAGCCAAGCAGCTGCATTTTGTACCAACTTGAGCTTCCGGATCACCGACAGAGGAAGGCCAATGTAGAGGGCGTTACAGTAGTCCAGTCTTGAGATGACCGTAGCCTGGATCACCGTAGC
This sequence comes from Anolis sagrei ordinatus, assembly GCF_025583915.1. NCBI lineage: Eukaryota > Metazoa > Chordata > Lepidosauria > Squamata > Anolidae > Anolis > Anolis sagrei. The sequence goes on along the minus strand of NW_026846588.1, from coordinate 122,138,796 downwards.
TAGGTCGTCCCTGGACAGATAGGGGGCCAGCCATCTAGCCTGCCACAGATGAAAAAAGGCGGTTCTGCTAATGGCGGAGACCTGGGCCTCCATCGTCAGAAGAGGGTCCAAAAGGACTTCCAGACTCTTTACCAATGATGACGGGCATAGCGCCTCGCCATCCAGGGTAGGCAGCTGGATATCCCCACTGCCAGGTTAACCCAGCCATAGGATCTCCGTCTTTGCTGGATTCACCCTCAACCTCCTGGCACGCAGCCATCCAGTAACGGCCTCGAGGCACTGATGGAAACAATCAGGTACAGAGTCCGGTCGGCCTTCCATCTTCAGCACAAGCTGAGTGTCATCAGCGTACTGGTAACACTCAAGCTCAAAACCTCGAACCAGCTGAGCAAGTGGTCGCAAATAGATGTTAAACAACAGAGGGGAGAGAATGGCCCCCTGAGGAACCCCACAAGATAGAGGGGACGTCTCAGAGACCAGGCCTCCCCTCTCCATTCGCTGTCCACGGTTGTGAAGAAAGGAGGACAGCCAATTTAAAGCTGTCCCCCTGACTCCAGCAGCAAGGCGGTGGGTCAAAAGATTGTGGTCGACTGTGTCAAATGCTGCTGTGAGATCCAATAACACAAGCAGTGCCGACCCGCCCTAATCACAAGCTAATTAGCTCATGAGTAATTAGCTTGTGAGCTAAGGGGAAAAGAAACCCCAGTAGAAATCCATAACTTCAGTGGGGATATCTGAAGGGAGAAAAAGGCAAGTCAGTGCCTTGAATTGTCAGTTAAGAAAAGAAAGATACTTTGCAGTGAAATAAGTTTAAAACTAGTCTGGTTGGTGTAAAAGCCATACTGAGAGTTATACTGGAAACTGTTTAACTAAAGGAATACAGAATAATAATACAGAATAAAGGAATACAGAATAATAATCAAACGTTGTAAACCTGTGAATCCTTAAATAAATATTTCCTTGATCAGTTCTTTATAATCAAGACTCTTGTCCATTTATTGAGAAGAAGATTTACCTCAGGTAAAGGCAGCTGAAGATATTGGAAGAAAGGATTCTGGTTGGAGTAATGAGTTACTCCTTTAAAAAGTGCCTCGAGCAAAAACATTTTAAAAGTTAAGCCTCAGCTACAAGCACCACCACTACTTTAGTCTCCTCATTGCCCTGGTTATATATACATATTTGTCATTTGTTTGTCGTATTTTACAAACCCATTAGTCCGGAATTCACAAATGAGGTTGTAAGTGAGAGCAGTTTGTCCAGCTGTTTAGGGAATCAAAGCCTAACTTGTCTGTTGCTTTTATCCCATGAATCTTGAACAGCATGTAATTATTGGGTGGAGTAATGGGTGCATATCACTACCATTTCCCTAGCAAATTCATTTTAGAATCTGAAGCCAAGAGTACACTCAAGACTTTTCCACACAGCCATATAACCCAGAATATCAAGGCAGAATATCAAATCCAACAATGTATTGTCGAAGGCTTTCATGGTCGGAATCACTGGGTTGTTGTAGGTTTTTTGGGCTATATGGCCATCTTCTAGAGGCATTATCTCCTAGGAGGTAGGAGTTCTCCCAGTTCAAAGCAGATATTGTGGGATTTGGGTTGTTGTAGGTTTTTTGGGCTATATGGCCATGTTCTAGAGGCATTATCTCCTAGGAGATAATGCCTCTAGAAGATGGCCATATAGCCCAAAAAACCTACAACAACCCAAATCCCACAATATCTGCTTTGAACTGGTTTATGAGTCCACACTGCCATATATTCCTGTTAAAAGCCGAAAATGTGGGATTTTATTCAGCTGTGTGGAAGGGGTCTCAGTTGATGTAATTCCTCCAGTTTACTTTGGAGAAGTGAGTGGAACAAATCACTATAAACGCCTGGTTTGTGCACAGTCACTGATATCTTCCACTCCCACCTGGGGAAAAAAGAAATTACTTGGATCAGACATACATCTCCTGAAAACTGAAAAACAGAGGTCACACTGAGCAGATAAACGGCACTGATGTTGGGGAAGGAGGACTCTTTCTTGTCAAGGAACACCCATAAAGCATGCCCTGCTTTTGCTTTGTACTAGGCAGAGCTGCATTTTTCATATCTAGCCAAACCTTAAAAGCTTGAGATACGAGGGGTATTTTTTAAGTAAGGTCCGTTTGAACAGAAGTACACAATGAAAGTTTATTTCAAAAAAGTAAATTTATTTTCAGAAAGTACATACTTCACTCTATTTTTCGACATAGTTGCCAAGTTTGTTCAAACACTTATCATACCTCTGAACCAATTTTAAAATACCCTCTTCATAAAAACTTGCCGCCTGCTCCGATAACCAAATAGTCTGTAATCAAAGAAGGGCGACCGGAGCGGTCCTCATCATAGACGTTGTCACGGCCATCTTTGAATTGTCGTACCCACTTACGCACTTTGCTTTCACTCATAACAGTAATACCGTACACTTCACAAATCTGTCGATGAATTTCTGCAGCAAGCAGGTTCCTTGCTGACAAAAACCATATCACTGAGTGAACCTCACATGCGGCGCGTGAGTTGATAGTCTTAAACATTTTTAAAGCACAGAACAGAACCGTACAGGTTAGCTACAGAGCGGAAACTGAGCACAGGTGTTTCCGAGGCATGCCGGTACACGACACACGCGCTCGTTGCGGTATGTGCGCAAACTACTAGTGTCTACAACAAAACGGACCATACTTAAAAAATACCCCTCGTATAATGACCTTTCAACCTCTGAGGATGCTTGCCATAGATGCAGGCGAAACGTCAGGAGAGAATGCCTCTGGAATATGACCAGATAGCCCGAAAAACCTACAACAACCCTTGAGATAATGGCTGAAGCCTTCTTCCCATGCAAATACCATTTGAAGATGCATAGTTGCTAAATTCTGGTCTCAAAAATGCCTGGTGTTTTTGTTTTGTTTTGTTTTTGTTTGTTTTTTTTGGGGGGGGGACGACAGGGTAGCATCTGGCCGTTCAGGGGAATAATTTGGCACAGGCAAACTGTATTGGTTGTGTGAACTTCTTAATAATGTCTGCCATATACACACTCATGTGCAGAGGATTTATTGGTTGGATCAATAAAGTAATAACTGGTTGGTAATCCTGACTATATCATTTTGTTTCCCACTGAGTCAACAAAATTGTTCAGAGAGTTGTTCTTATATGCAATGCATGAGAAAGGGGGGGGGGGATCAAACAAGTGTATAGAAAAGCTCCCTCTGAACCATATTCTTTTGGGAATATTTCTTTTTCCTCTCACATACATGCCGCACTGAAGATTTACGCAGTTGCTAATGCCTTCTGAGATAGAATAGAGAAAACAGAATAGTAAATTTGTTGGATGTGCTGAAATAGGAAAGCACTTCTTTTCAAAGTTAAGCCCATGAATCTTACAATGCCGTTGTAAAAGTGTTCCAATTTGAAATGAGTGTTCATGTTTCTCGGCAGATTAAGCACAACAAGCTGCTTTGCTCCTGAATCACTGAAGACTCAGGCTTGGATCTTTCTTTTTTTTAAAACAAGGGCTGAACAGTCCTCGCATCTGGATTGTTTATCATCCCAGCACTAGAGAAAAGCTTCAAAGAGAAAAGCATAGACGGCAGAATTTATCTCTTCATTGTTATTGTAGGAAGAGGCCCAGTCTGTTGAACACTATCTCCTTTCCAAGTAACTTTTGTTTTTTCACATGCACACTTTTTTTTTTGCTTTGTTAGATATTCGGGATTTTCCTGGCGAGGACGCTGATTTCTGATATTGAAGCTGTGAAGGCTGGCTTCCGATTCTGAAGATCAAAACAGAGATTGACTGTGAGGATAAGCTGAATCTCATGGCTCTTCATCATCATCACAGCATAAAGAGAGGAAAGGAAATGAAACCTGAGATCTAGAAACAGCTTGATACATCTAGAGCTTAAAGCCATAATATTTCCTTTTAAAACAGTGTGTAGCTGGATACCATCCTGCTTAGCTAGAAGCAAGAGCCAGGGGATCCTGTTCCTCATCCATCCACCTCATGAATTGTTTTGCAACTGTAATCTTTTGAAGGGAACTTGTGTATTTCTGGTCTTTTGTACCCAGATGTGAAGATTCAAAAAGGGCAGCAGTGGACATTTCTAGAAATTTCTGCCCTAAAACGAGTACTGTCATAGTTCTCCTTTTACAGTAGTGATATCTTATAATTGTTGCATTTCCAGTGTTGATCAATGCCTAGAAGAAAGTCCCATGATGCCAAATGTTTACATCCTGGGGACAGGAATGGTATATGTGAAAGATCTTTAATAGCTGAAATACTTGTTCAGGGAATATTGTGCCTCTTGGCAAACGGAAACATTCACTGTGCGGGATTTTTAAATGAGAGCCATATTTATACAGATGGTAGAACTAGGGTGGGGTTGGCTTCTAAAGTTGCCTAAAGTCTTAATAGGGACCTTCGCCTTTGTAAAAAAGACGAGTTCCTTTTATTTTGACCAGACCTAATGTATCAATTTCAGGTGTTAGGGATCAGAGGAGAATCCTGGAGATTTTTCAAAAGGACATTCATTGTACTGAAAATCCTCACCTACGTGGATTTATGAAGTAGTAGTGATGTGTAGACTCAGAAGCATTGGTCCACAGACCTTTTTGGGAAATTCAAGACTGGATGCTCCTATACTGCCTTTCAGACATTTGTGATATGGCATTATTTATAGATGTTTGAACAAAAAATGTATCTTCTCTTATGATTTTTCTAATACTGTTTGATATAATACTCAATTCTAAAACCATTTATCTGCTGGACTGATAAGTTGCTCGTTTTGCTAGTTCTGTGGAAGTGTATCAGAAATGTCCAGAATTCCATTTCCATTCCTGTTCTCTCCTTTTCATGGTAGTATCTTAACCAACTTAAGAAGCCTTTAAACTTGGGGTGGGCAGCTTTTGGGGACTGGGGGAACATTTAGCTCCTCTGGCTCTACTGAGGGCTGTACACTGTGTTGCCACATTTTGTCAGGGTGTACCAGCACCAGCAAAAAATAAGGTGTTAAATCTAATATTAGTTCACTCAGAGCAAACTCAACAAATTAACAGCACTCATCAGTCACTAGTTTATGAATCCCCTGCCCCTTTGTGGCAAAATATGGCAATTCTCCTTTAATACAAAGCACAAAGGAGCTCTTGTTTACAAGCATTATCACAGTTCTACGAAGCCTTCCTTATTTTAAAGGCAAATTGCTGTTTTGGGCAATTAGAATGTCGCTAAATTTCAGTGTCAATGGGCAAATTTGCTGGCAAAGAGTTTGGAGGGTCCCGCCAAAAAAAGGAAAGGAGAGGCAGGTACTTCTTGCTTATTGACTCCTCCAGCTTTAAGCCTCACAAAGAAACTTTGTTCTGTATATGCTAAAGTCCCCCACATATATGCAAGTTAACGGGGGCATGTAAAGGTCCAGTGGCATTTAAATGATGCAAGACTCTTCAAAACCAGAATGTTAAATAATGTTGTCTTCATGTGTCTGCTTGGAAAGTGCTTAGACTTCAACTTGTCGTATTTTGATCTATTTTGGGATACAGCTCTAGAGCAGATTTGCAGAGTTTGTGACCCATGAGGTTTGCTATCTTACACTTTTCCTGTTTACCTGAGACTGCTAAAAAATAAGAACTGTGTAGACACACCTTACAAACTGGTAGCTAACTGACTTGTTGCCTTCTGCTTGGTGGAGGAGCACAAGCTGGGCAGATACGCTCTACAACAAGAGTGGGAATTGCCCATCCCTGAGATGTTGATGGACAACCGTTCCCATGATTGGCTGTCACAGATAGAGCAGCTAAGAGTTGCAGTTCATCAGCATCTGCAGGGTCAGGTGATTTCAAGTTCTGCTCTAAAGTGTTTCCAAAACTGATCATGTTTCACTTCAAATAGAGAAAGTGTTGCCTTTCTTCTTTGAAAGAAGGATTGCTGTTGACCTTGTGTGGACATGCAATCTTTCTTTCACGCATGTAGTTTTAGAGTAGCCCTCACTGAAATGGATGGCATGTGCCTTCAAAATTTTGGACCATCCTGTAGATTGTTTCTATTTAAATGCCTTTGTAGGACATAACTTCGTACAATGAAGCTACAGAGACGTTTCAGAATATTAGAATAGCCCTGCATTGGCCTTCTTCTTAACAAAGTGCAACCAAAGCTGCAGTTCTGTGCACACTAATCTGACGGTAAATCTGACTGAATATGGTGTAATTTACTTCTGAGTAGAGGCACAGGATTGCACTCCAGTGGAAGCACTTTGAAACTCTTAAATGTAATGAATTTCTAAATGTGCTTAACTTTGGCTATAGTGTCACTGTTTTTCATATTGCTTTTTTTTTTCAGGGACTTCGGGCTTTCCTACTGTCTAAATACACATTTAAAAGTCTGTATTTGTATACTTTTGTATCTTTTTGTACATAGAATAAGCAGTAAGAACAAAAAAAAAGTGTGTGTGCTTCTCTTGTTTAAAAGACCACATTTCTCTGACAGAAATGCTATGCTATCTTGTTTTATAGAAAACTGGTTTTGAAAACTAAAGTTACTTCCAGAATTTATGAGTCGGTTTATGGACTGATGAAACTATTGTGTCGAGATCTAAAATTGAGCCTGTATTGATTTTTTTTTCATTTAAAGACAAACTATTCCTGAAATATTAATGTTTTTGATGGGTATGAGCAACTTCTGTGTGTTTCCTGGGTGTTTTGTCCAAGAATGAAGACAAAAAAGAAACCTTATTGGCGTGAAGACTGGCCTTCTGCCTGAACACAGTAGAAATAGACAAGTGTGACTGTCTAGTGTTGGTTTCTTATTTGTATGATGTGCTGAATATCTAGATAACCTTTTCCTGATGAGGAACATGCATTTTTAGGTAGCGTAAGATTTATATTGGCCACATCATGAGGAGACAGCAAAGCCTAGAGAAGACAATTATGCTGGGGAAAGTAGAAGGTAAAAGGAAGAGGGGCCGACCAAGGGCGAGATGGATGGATGGCATCCTTGAAGTGACTGGACTGACCTTGAAGGAGCTGGGGGTGGTGACAGCCGACAGGGAGCTCTGGCGTGGCCTGGTCCATGAGGTCACGAAGAGTCGGAGACGACTGAACAAATGAACAACAACAAGATTTATAATCCCATAGGTATCAGCATGTGCGGGTGCATGCTGATACCTATGAGATTATACATCCTACTTGTTTTCTCTGCCATATTTCTGTCATTCTCACTATCTGGTTTGTATGGAGTTTCTGAATCTGAGTCTTAAGTTCACCACCCTGTTTACTTGCAAGATCTCTCTCCATGTATGTATAATAATTTCTCTCAGCTCAGATAATCGCAACTCATTCTACGGAGAGGTGATAATGCTCTCTGCTATGTGTTTACTCTTTTCTCCCTGAGGAGCAGTCAGAAGAATTACTTCCTGCTGATTCTCCTTTTAGAAAACCAAGGATTTTCTAGTTACTGATTTATTTACTTGTGGAGGACTCCTTCACTTTGTCTCTGGTAATAACCTCACATCAGCAAACCCTCTCTAGCTCTAGCCCTGATAAGTAATCTGTGATTTGAATGTTGGGGAAGGATAAGACTTGTAAGACTCACTGCCTCTGAGGATGCTTGCCATAGATGCAGGCGAAAAGTCAGGAGAAAAATTGCCTCCAGATCATGGCCATATAGCCCGGAAAAACCTACAACAACCCAGTGATTCCGGCCCTGAAAGCCTTCGACAATACAGACTGGTAAATGTTAAGACTCAAAAGTCATCCTGTCTCAACATTGTGAAGCAGCATTTGCCGTAACCATCTTATAAGGCAGTGGTTCTCAACCTGTGGGTCCCCAGATGTTTTGGCTTCCAAGTCCCAGAAATCCTAACAGCTGGTAAACTGGTTGGGATTTCTGGGAGTTGTAGGCCAAAACACCTGGGGACCCACAGGTTGAGAACCACTGTTATAAGGGTTAAAGACGCAAGCAAATTCCTCACCTGATTAGCATCAAGTATGGCTGTATGTTTATCAATGAGTCATTGCTACTAAGAAAGTCTTTTCCCAGTTGGCTTTCCTCCTTGCTTAAAGACCCATCTGGATATACAATCTTCAGGAAACTTTACCTGAACAGTTTCGTAGTGATGAATGGGAATTGTGCAAAATCAAGGAAATGGAGGTACTAATGCATAAATCCAGAAAATCAACCCCCAAACCTGGGTTGACTTATCTACGGGTTAATGTGAGCAGTGTACCTTACTCCTATACATATGATTGACTTATGTATATACACTAAAGTGTCCTTTGATGATCTTGTCCAGTAGCATGTACTATGAAAATATCTGATTGCCGAGGAAGAATTCTCATCTTTATTGCTATCAAATACAGACACACTGTCTGTTTTCTTGAAGCAGCGTGTATGCATCTGTGTAACTTTCCAGATATTTGCATAAGCATCAGCCAACATGTTTGGCAGCCATGGATGATTTATCAAAGACTTTCATGGCCGGAACCACTGGGTTGTTGTAGGTTTTTCAGGCTGTATGGCCATGCTCTAGAAGCATTCTTTCCTGACGTTTTACCTGCTCCTGTGGCAAGCATCCTCAGAGGTTGTGAGGTTTAAACACGGAGGTTGTGTTTAAACCTCACAACCCCTGAGGATGCTTGCCACAGATGCAGGCGAAACATCAGGAGAGAATGCTTCTAGAACATGGCCATGCAGCCTGAACAACCTACAACAACCTATTGATAATTTAGTTATTCATGCAGATAGAAGGACAATGGACAGCCACCTTTGACGATACTTACTATAGGTAGGTCTTTACTTAAAACCTGGCCACACATTTAAATATTATTAGGCTATTCAGTAAGGTATTATTTGATAGTTTTCCCTGAATCCAATCTCAAGAATATAAGCAGTGTGCTTACCTTAAAAACACACGCACACTTAACTCGCTAACAGGCTTAGAAATTGCTTTTGTATTCCCCTAATGTTTAAAAAGCAATTATCTGCAGATGTGGTAGCAAAGAAAATGTTACAGAATTTTTTGTTCTGGAGCTAATGCAAGTAAAGTCCTTTGCAGCATATATTGTTGTTTAATTTCTGTTTCACCAGGAGTCTTTACAACTGCCTGCCTCTTCTGTAAAATATCCCAAAATGTTTTGTACCACACTTTCTGAAGTTGTTCTATATCCCAGATTTTTGTATCCTTTATTTATTTATATATTTATTTACAATTTTTATATTCTGCCCTTCTCGCCCCGCAGGGGACTCAGGGCAGATTACAGTGTACACATATATGGCAAACATTCAATGCAAATTTTTGACATACCAACATATACAGACATACACAGAAGCTATTTAACTTTTTCTGGCTGCCAGGGGAGCTGTCGCTTTCATCATCCATCTGCGACGCTGATGAAGCACTTCCGCATTCCCCGCATGCTTCCCCGCTGGAATGCTTTGCTGGAGTCTTCTTTATGGCCTCATAAATCAGTTAATTTAGCCTCCTCACACTTTAAGGTGGTACCTTATTTTCCTACTTGACAGATGCAACTGTCTTTCGGGTTGCATAGGTCGACAACAGGCTACACACAATTGGTTGGAAACCCATTCCAACCCGGGCTGGCTTCAAACTCATGACCTTTTTGGTCAGAGTGATCTTAATGCAGCTGACACTCAGCCAGCTGCGCCACAATCCCGGTGCTCTATCTTCAGTATAAATTTAATCAATCTACTATTGATTACTTAGCTTTTGCAGAGTACTTCACATGATTGCTTTATACCATTACAGTCATTAAAACAATCATCTGTAGTAACAATCTAACACGGCAACCTTTCAGTAAGATCGACCCTGTTGCACCATGTTCTACCCAGGTCTTGCCTTACATAGGAGCACCCTCAAAAATCAAAACTTAAGCACCCCAAAAAGTTAAGGAGAAGATGGGAGATAAAGTGAAAAGGGGCTGAGTAAGAGCCATGGGGAAACGTATGGCCCAATTATATTGCTGACAAAGTCCTATAGCATGGCTTTATAAAACTGGATCCAAATGGGCAAGTTTCACATGTTTACCGCCATGTGCAAAAACTCCAAATAGAGCAGAACTGTATTTCTACATGATTTAGTAGATGGGAAGAGGCTGATTTCAAGTGTGATATGCTGTGGTTAAAAGGGAAGAAGGCATGATAATGCCTTATTATGGGGATGGCAATGCAATTCCTTTCAGCCTTCTCTATATGCTAGAAGGCTTCTGATGGGAGGGACTGAAACTCCCATAATAAGTAGTGAAAGGGAGATAGATGAGGTTGACTATGGAAAACTATTTTCAGCTTTGGGATATTGGGGAACTACATGTCAGTGAATGGGGACAGTATTTACAAACGTTCCTCAGGGATCCATGATAATCTGATTGTTTTTCCTGCCTATTATTAAGACACACTCCTTTTCTTACTATGGTCTTTGGTCAATATCACGAAAAGACATAAGATCTTTCCTTCTGTTTGGCGCTGGACCAAAGGAAAGGAACAGGAATTGGGAAGAAGATGGTATATCAAACATCCTTCATGCCTCTCAGTCTTAAAGTTAACTTTTATGCCATCTGCATGGCCATTTGCATATGGAATATTATTAGTTTGCTTTTAAATTAGTTTCCATTTAACCTGCCAGTGCCCCAACTATCTAGAACAGTAGTTCTCAACCTCGGGTCCCTAGATGTTTTTGGCCTACAATTCCCAGAAATCCTAACAGCTGGTAAACTGGCTGTGATTTCTGGGAGTTGTAGGCCAGAAACATCTGGGGACCCAAGGTTGAGAAGCACTGATCTAGAAGGTGTCTAGATAGGTGTCAGTCTCCTATCTAGAAGGAGACTGAATCATGACTGAGAATCATTGTAGTGGGACTCCGCATCAGCCCTAACCAGTGTTGCCCCAGTGTGGAACACATCTCACCACACTAAAACAGTGGATGTGGCTCTTAATGAGACATGCCGCATTATCACAGGGTGTCTGCGCCCTACACCACTGGAGAAATTACACTGCTTAGCCGGTATTGCACCACCTGACATCCGCCAGGAAGTTGCAGCCAATAGTGAAAGGACCAAGGCAGAGACATCTCCAGCTCATCCCTTGTTTGGGTATCAGCCAGCACATGAACGACTTAAATCAAGAAATAGTTTTCTTAGATCTACAGAGACACTCGCTGGAACACCTCAGCAAGCGAGAGTCCAAAAGTGGCAGGCTCAAACCCAGAACCTCAATCCAAGGCTGATACCAGATGAGAGACTCCCCCCTAGGCACACAGAAGACTGGGCGACTTGGAAGGCACTGAACAGACTGCGCTCTGGCACCACGAGATGCAGAGCCAATCTTAAGAAATGGGGCTACAAAGTTGAATCCACAACATGCGAGTGTGGAGAAGAGCAAACCACTGACCACCTGCTGCAATGCAACCTGAGCCCTGCCACATGCACGATGGAGGACCTTCTTGCGGCAACACCAGAGGCACTCCAAGTGGCCAGATACTGGTCAAAGGACATTTAATCAGCTACCAAGTTTGCAAAATTTGTGTTGTTGTTTTTTATCCGTTTGTTTGTTTTGTTCTGTTAGAAATGTAATACAATGTTTGGTTGCGGATGACACGATAAATATATTTGGTATTTTTTATTTTTAAATATTTTGACTGCATGTACAAAGAAGTAGCCAGCAGGTAGGTAATGCTTTGTAAATATTCGTAAAATTTTGTAATGAATATTTTGTAAATTAAGTTACATTTAGCTACAATTTCCCATTATTCCTCTGTTCTGTATGACAATTTTGGGGCACCCTGTAGAATGTGATAGTTAGAGTCCAACAATGCCTGGAGGCCCCCATATTTTCCCTCCTTATACTAAATTATGCAGCAATACCAGTTTGAGCTGCTCTACTGCAAGGCTTTCCAAGCCACCTGGTGTGGCTAACTGGGGAAAAGATCATGTGCCAGGGAACAGTACCATTATATTCCTCAAATTTACATAATTTATATATTTGTATAGTTTCTGAAAGCTCATTGGGTCCTGGCAGCTGATGACTTAGCAACTGGCACTGGTCTACAGGCCACCATTTTGAGTAGCATCTCCCTTGGTTCTTGTGGGTTTTTTCAGGCTATAGGGCCATGTTCTAGAGGCATTTCTCCTGACGTTTCGCCTGCATCTATGGCAAGCATCCTCAGAGGTAGAACATCCTCACTACCTCTGAGGATGCTTGCCATAGATGCAGGCGAAACGTCAGGAGAAATGCCTCTAGAACATGGCCCTATAGCCCGAAAAAACCCACAAGAACCTAGTGATTCCAGCCATGAAAGCTTTCGACAATACATTGAACATCTCTACGGGGAGAAACTGTTCCAAGACACACAGAAATTGGAGAAACTAAGGACCAGGAAAGCACATCTACTTTGCTCCCTGACTTTCCTTCTACGCTGCAGAGACACAGATACCATCCCACAATTTCTCGCAGCCAAAAGGACTTTCAAAACACCACAGGCTCACCAGATCTATGACCACCTAGAATGCAACCTCTTATGAGAGAGAATTCACACCATCCGCAAAGAACTCACAAACACAGTCAAGGAACTGCTGCACCTCCATATCAACATCAGCCAGAAGATGAATTCCCAGGACTGGGACAAAATAGACAACCTCACTTACACCTCCACCCCACCACCCCTCCTCACCCCTCACTACCTCTGAGGATGCTTGCCATAGATGCAGGCGAAACGTCAGGAGAAATGCCTCTAGAACATGGCCCTATAGCCCGAAAAAACCCACAAGAACCTAGTGATTCCAGCCATGAAAGCCTTAGACAATACAGCATCTCCCTTGTTGGGCATGTTCCCCGAGTACAAACCTGATTCTGTTAAAGGCATAGAGAGGGCTCTCGTGTTCACCCAATAGGATTGTTGGTGGCATTTAAGTGCATGAGGAAGGTATACCTGAAAATTTCATTCTATCTGCATTGTTAAACAGCTGCTTACTCAGATTTTACTAATTCAGGCATCCTGGACCGGAATGAAATTAACTTTTTAATTTCCCATTTCTCCAAATTTGACTGTACAGTTCTTTGTTCATATAACTTATGCTTATTTTAGGAATGTCGCTTACAAACAGATATCTTTGGGAAAACTATAAAATTTATATTTCAATATAAAGTTTAATGTAGCTAAAATCTGCATGATTTAGAAACAAAACTTAATGAATTATTGGAAGAAAACATCAAAAATGACACAAAGTGGAAATCTATCATCTCTTAAATGAAACTGCCACACGGTGGAGGTGGGATTGCAACAAACACAAATACTATGATACATTTGCTTGAACAACATTTAAAAACAAAACATCACCACCAAAGTACTCATAATATTTAAGACTTAACTCCAATTTTAATGTATTTACTCAAGTCTAATGCACCATCAAATCTAATGCACACCTCAATTTTCAAAGCCCTGTAAAAAAGTATTTACCATATTACACAAATCTAATGCACACCCTAATTTTGGGAAGGTAGTCAAAAAAGGGGAGCATTAGAATTGAGTAAATATAGTAATTTACTTTCTAGGCTCAATCCCAAAGCACAGCTTGTTAGCCAAGGTAGTACTTCAATTGGAAGAGTGCATTATGTGCAGAAAGCTGTGTTGGATAAGCAGACCTGCGCCATATATTTATTGCTCAAAGAAGCTCTGCTCGCCATTGAGTATATGAAGAGCCATTAGAGCCTGTTTGGCTACATTCTCATTGATGTGGCCACAGAGTTTCTCGAGGGTCTCTTTTATCTCGTCCCCTTCAGCTTCTTGTCTTAGGTCACCTAAAAGAGAGGAAACATATTTGAATAGGATGGCCCACAACAATAAATGCCAAGCTAACAAACAGTATGATACATGTAATACAAGAACCTGACTATGAAGCATCAGAGGATTTAATAAAGCGGTGCAATCCAGACAGAGGCGGCCCTAGGTAATTTTCAACAGTAAGCAAATAGTATTTTGGTGCCCCCCCCCCCAACCAATCATTGATATATATATTTTCTGTTCGTCATGAGAGTCTTGTGTGCCGTATTTGGTTCAATTCCATCATTGGTGGAGTTCAGAAAGCTCTTTGATTGTAGGTGAAATATACATCCCAGTAACTACAACTCACATATGTCAAGGTCTGTTTTCCCCCAAGAGCGCCTCAAGAGCGTCTCTGGGCAAAATCAACTATATTGCGAATGCTTACTTTGCGTAATGGGTTGAACCGCCCCTGAATCCAGATGATTGCATGGATAGCTTTGTGTTTGTTGTACAGTTGCAGCTGGGGCAACCATACAAAATATCTGGATTTTTTTTTATAGTGTGCGGATAGTTGCTTCTGGTAAGGAGCAGAGAATTAAAGCTCTGATTTGCATACAGACCTTGGGGGCTGTGGGTAATAGGTTTATATTATTTCTGTACCTTGCAATAGGTTGTTGACAATAGTTTAACTTAAAAGAGATCCAAAACAACCATTTCCACCTATCGGCTTGACCGTCATCCCAAATAGTCAATTGATGCACCCAGTCCTCTACAAGAGCCATTCCATTTTGTTGTTTAGCTGTGAAAGAAACACATTTTCCACATCCCCAAATTTTCCACTTTTATGTTCTGTTTATTGGTTAAGCCATTAAAAAGTCCTACCAGCTGCCTGGTCTGCTTTGGTGGAAAGGAACAGAGACATATATCTAGGTAATTACACGAGACAACTCCATTGTGTCTCATCCAGCAGCTGTTGGGAGTCCCTCTCACTACCTTCAACTGCCATTCCGCTGGCCTCGTGAGTGGGAGGGAGGCAGGCAACAAGACAGTTACATCATGTCTTATGTATTATATCTTATTTATCTTATGTAGATTGTAAGCCTGAGGAATATTAACATTTTGTAAGCCACTCTGAGTACCTTCATGGATGAAGAAGAAGATAAAAAAAATCCCTAAATAAAAAATAACTACAAAGAAACCAGCGTGGTGCCATGGATTGAGTATAGGAGACCAAGGTTTAATACTATGCTCTGCTATCAAAATCCATTCAGTGACCATGGGCAAGTCAGACTTTCTCAGCCCCTCTAAACACCATGAAACTGTCACCTTTAAGGTTTTGTCCTAATGTACCAGGGACTGACATTACATTTATACCTATTGGCTAGAATACTTTCTTTCCTGGAAACATGCAGTGGACTGGAAGGCAATAGCTCACAGTCTGGCACTGATCTACAAGACCACCACTTAAAAGTGACACTACTTTACAGCATTCTTTAGTTTTACCTCTCTCCCTCCCTCCTTCGCCCCCCCTCTATATATAGCACCCTCCATAAGTCTCGATGCTTTTCAAATTCCAAAAAAATTGACTAATGGGTCTATGGCAGGTGTTCTGTCGCCGCTGGGCCTGTATTTGGTTGGCTTTAAAATAGGATGTGTAACCTTTGCCCAGCAGGAAGCCCGAGGAAAAGTTCTCAGAGGCTTCCTTTACAAATAATTTTCAGATGGTTTGAGAAGTACAACAAAGTCTTTTATTAATGAAATCAAACAGGAACTGCAAGGCTTTCTTGATAAAGTATTGGTTCTCTCAATCTTGTCCACAGGGGACAGGCACTATCTTCACTAACTTTTCTTTAAAGGAATATTTCCCCTTTTTAACTTCTCCCAGGCTGTCTAAAATCCAACCCTCGCTGATGCGTGCTCCACTACCGGGCCGAAATGCTTCTCGGACGCCGAGTGGACCTACCAGCAAGGCAGTGGATGTTCTCCAGCTGGAGTTCTTTAGTCTTTAAGGCTGTTTTCCTTGAGTTCTTAAAGCTGTTCTCCCCTGGATTGCTTAAAGCTGTGGGAATGCTTCCCTGGTGTTCTTTCCCTGGAGATTCTTAAAGGTTGAAGTTTTTGTACAGGGGAAGTTACACACATCCTATACATTGGTTAACCTGGCTGAGACTAACTAACAAAATGGCTCACTTCCCTCCAAAGCCCAAAAAGGGGGCGGGACTAGGGAACCTAATAATAATTGACAAGCAATTGACCCAATAATTGCAAAGTAAGGAAAGCCATCTAACTGCAAAGGCATAGAACTTTAAAATACATGCAGCAATCAACAAATAGCAAGATAACCTAGAGCTCTTGGTGCGGCTGTCCCAGAACAGCAAGGGTCCTCAAACTAAGGCCCGAGGGCCGGATATGGCCCTCCAAGATCATTTACCCAGCCCTCGCTCAGGGTCAACCTAAGTCTGAAACAACTTGAAAGCACACAACAACAACAACAACAATCCTATCTCAGCCAAAAGCATACCTCCCATTGAAATACTAATAAGTTTATATTTGTTCTTCATTTTAATTATTGTATTGCTTTTAAGTGTTTTTTTTTTTTTTGCACTACAATTAAGATATGTGCAGTGTGCATAGGAATTCATGTTTTTTCAAATTATAAGCCGGCCCTCCAACAGTTTGAGGAACTGTGACCTGGCCCTCTGTTTAAAAAGTTTGAGGACCCCTGGTCTATGGTCTAAAATGAATTCTATATTTCTATATAATTTGTGTAAACAAGTAGGAGAAAAATCCTAGCAATAAGAGCGATTCAATAATTTGACAGTCTGTTTCAAGGGATAGTGATAGCCTACGCTTTGTTGACAGTATATTGAAACAAGATTTGGACAGCTGTCTATCAAACATGCTGTAGTTTTATCCAATTTTTTTTGTCGTGTCAGGAGAGACTTGAGAATCTGCAAGTCACTTCTGGTGTGAAAGAATTGGCCGTCTGCAAGGACGTTGCCCAGGGGACACCCGGATGATTTGATGTTTTATCATCCTTGTGGGAGGTTTCTCTCATGTCCCCGCATGAGGAGCTGGAGCTGGTAGAGGGAGCTCATCCGCCTCTCCCCAGATTCGAACCTGTGACCTGTCGGTCTTCAGTCCTGCCAGCACAGGGGTTTAACCCACTGCGCCACCAATATTGAGGAGTGGGTTGAACTAGATGAGTTCTAAAGCAATTTGAAATTCTAGGTTTGTATCTCCTAGATACTTTGCTTTATTTTCGCCTATCTCTTCTGCTTGAATTTCCAAACCCAAGAAGCCGAAAGCACTGCTGATATTTATTTATTTACGACATTTCTACCCCACCTTTCTCACCCCAGAGGGGACTCAAGGTGGCTTTACATACAGGCAACAATTCGATGCCCTAAAACACAACCCCAGAATTCACAAATATTGTCATTTCTTTTGTAAAAAATTGTGCCTCTTCCCATTTGGTTTCAGTAAGGTAAGACGAGCATTCACATTCACCTGCTGCTATATGTGTCTTGTTTTAGCCTCAGTGGGACCCAACTGAAATTAGAATGTGAATTCATTATATAGGAGACATGTTACACTTAGACTGCTCATAATTGAAAGGTTCATGACAAGAAAATAGTGAGAAAGTGCTTTATCGGGACTAATTAAAATGCCATAACAGTGTGCAAGCTTCTGAATTATTCAGAACTGTAAATTAGGTTCAGTAGTGGTGGGTGGAAGGGATGCAGAGAAACAAGGAAGTCCAAAATTTAGTCTAGGTACTGATGTTGTGACAGCTGCAGATCCTATTTCAAGATGGAGATTGTGGCTTAAGTGAATCGCTGTCAGATGTCCATTGAGTAAATAAAGTTTTAGCAATGTATGCTGGGGCAAAGTAGCAAGAAACAGTATTCTTTTCTGAAGATGCAGAGGGCTTCTCCGTACCTTGGAGAAGACACAATGGTTCCTGAGTTGGCACAGAGCAGAGGCACAGATAAGTGTGCCAGTCCTAATATAGCCTGGAGAAGGAGGAGCAAGGACAGTAGCAACAGCAACAACTTGTTTCATTACCAGCAGGCAATTGTTGAGACTTCTCCAACAACCCCCCTGCTTCCTCTTTGGCATTGGAAACCTTCTTTTCATAGCTGCATATCTCTGTAACCTATATCCTCCAAAACTTCCTATCCAAACCACAGGAGAGAAATGGAGAACTGCTACTGTCTACACTTTGCTCCTCTCCTTCAGATCTCCCCACTGTCTAGATCTGGAACCGTTCTGTTTCTACTTTGAGTAAGCCCATGTGGCAGCAGTAGGCTGTAGGTGGGCTGTAGGGTGGTTTTTAAAAACCAAGCTTTATTTGCTCCTTGATGTAGAACTCATTAGCTTAAAATGTTATGCCTTCCAGATGTCTTGGACTACAAGTCGCATCATACCCAACCAATATGGCGGATGGGATGTTGGGCTGTGCAGCTGAGTATATTTAGGAAGCACTGGATTGTGTAAGACTGTGTAAGTATGAGGGGTATTTTTAAAGTAAGGTCCATTTCGTTGCAGATGCTAGTAGTTCGCGCGCATACCGCAACGAGCGCGTGCGTCATGTACTGGCATGCCTCGGGAACAACTGTGCTCAGTTTCCACTCTGTAGCTAACCTGTACAGTTCTGTTCTGTGCTTTAAAAATGTTTAAGACTATCAACTCACCCGCCGCATGTGAGGTTCGCTCAGTGATACGGTTTTTGTTAGCAAGGAACCTGCCTGCTGCAGAAATTCATCGACAGATTTGTGAAGTGTATGCTGATTCTGTTATGAGTGAAAGCAAAGTGCGTAAGTGGGTACGACAATTCAAAGATGGCCGTGACAATGTCCATGATGAGGACCGCTCCGGTCACCCTTCTTTGATTACAGACGATTTGGTTATCGGAGCAGGCGGCAAGTTTTTATGAAGAGGGTATTTTAAAATTGGTTCAGAGGTATGATAAGTGTTTGAACAAACTTGGAAACTATGTCGAAAAATAGAGTGAAGTATGTACTTTCTGAAAATAAATTTACTTTTTTGAAATAAACTTTCATTGTGAACTTATGTTCCAACGGACCTTACTTTAAAAATACCCCTCGTATATTCTTTGGGTGCAGGACTGAGACTTCTGAAATATATACAGAAAGCACTTGCTGCTGTGTTAAGATTGTGTAATGTTTCCTAATATGAAGGACTTTCATCTGCTGTTGTGGCAAATGGTAATTCCTATACCAGGTGGACTGAAATTACCTGAATTTAAGAGACTGCACAACAGGCCTATGGAATTATATTTCACCTCTGGACCCATGCTTTCATCTTGGAGAAGTTTATGTATGTTCTGAACTAGGCTGGCCTCTTTAAACTCTTCTTTGATGATTTCTGTAAAGGAGAAGAAATGTTTGAATATAATCAGCTCTCTAAAGACATTTCCAGAGATAAAGATCATACCTTTTTGTGCCATTTTTTTTAAAAAAAGACCAATGTGCAGCTTTCTGTGTTAACTAGACATCCAATCCTAGAAGCCTTAATTTTAAAAAAGGTTCAGAAAGCCAAGACTTCTAGGAACATCACAAAGCATTTAAGCTCCAAAAGTCCTACCTCATTCCTTGTATTTCTACTTTTCACTGTTCAAAAAAATATCAGGATCAGGAAAACATTGTGGGACAGCAGGATCATAGGTTTGGTCTCACATACTTTGGTCATGGGCCAGGCTTTGCCCTTCATTGGGAACCATTGTTGGGCAGGGGGGTGTAGGTTTTCTCACCACACACTTTAATCAAAGGACAGGCTTTGCTCCTATTTGCTCTACCCCATGTAGGGAAAAGAGGAGCAGAGAAGTAAAGCACACCCAAGATTGAGTGGGACTACAATCCAGTTCAAGGCAGATAGTGGATTATCTGCTTTGATAGTCTGGATTATATGGTAGTGTAGATCCAGCCTCAGTCAGCTCCTAGAAGTGGCACTAAGATCTAAGAAAGATATCCCTACTGTCTCAAATCGATGACCAGGAAGATTGGGAAGAAAAGGAATGGGATGATAAGATCTGGATCCATTCTATGATCTGGATCCATCCCACTATAGCTACTTCTTATCTAAGGTCATTTCTACACTTCCATATAATCCAGCAGGCATGTAGCCGGGGGGGGGGGGGGTTGAGGGGCTTCAGCACCCCCCCCCCCCGAAATTCTCATGGTGGTTCGCGAAAAGGCCTTACTGGTGCATTATTTAAACTGTTATGTTTATTCATATCATGATCTGATCACCATACTCAATATATCCCATATGCATGGGGATATTGGGGTAATGATACAAAAGGTTTGCTAGGCTAGACCCTCTTTCACTCAGACTCAGCCCCCCCCGAAACTCAGCCCCCCCCGAAACCCCCCCTGAAAAAAATTCAGCCCCCCCCCCGAAACGAAATCCTGGCTACGGACCTGTAATCCAGATGATCAAAGCAGAAAATCCACAATATCTGCTTTGAACTGGATTATGAGTCTACACTGCCACATAATCAAGTTCAAAGCAGATAATCTGTATTTTACATGGCAGTGTAAAAGGGGCCTTAGTCAATATAATTTATCTGCAAAACAAAGCCTCTGTAGATAGGTATAATGCTGCTCCTCGCTGCTCCATTCCTTGAACTCTCTTTAAACACAAATCTTGTTAGCTCTGCTAAACAGTACATTTCTGACTTCCCTGTTTGTGTTGGGCCAACGCCTAATAGGGCAGCTTCAAGCCAGCCAAGTCGAGACAAAGAGAGGTGGATGGGGCACATACTTTTTCACAGACATGCCAATCTTGTGTATAGAAATCACAGTCATTACCAGGATGAAGCTTGGGGAAATGTCATGGTTGTTGTAGATGAAGGAATTTCAGCAAGTATTGCTTGTTACCTGGTTGCATGACAAGCAACATCTGCAGAAAAATCCCTTAAAAAGAGGGGGATGCCTGCAGTTTCCAGTCTGGTGGCTCTCTCTATAAGCAGACTGGGGGGGGGGGGGGCTTTATTAATGGCATATATTTTGTTGGGAGTATGCTTATGGACAGTGTCTGGGAAGGCCATGAATACCTAAGTCAATTGCAGAAGCAATGGCCAAAGCAATCAGGGCTTCATTTTGCATTATAGCATGCTCGCTGGTTGCCATGCAAACTAGGTGCTTCATGGCTCCGGCCTCTTGAATGGCTTTGACAACTTCCTGTTTAGAAAATGAGAAAAAGAGGGGGGGGGGAGAGAATTATTATAATAATAATAACAATAATAACAATAGAGAAATCCACAGGAATGTTGCCTATGAATAGGGCAGGAGCTCTGCTTTTCCTTCCCCACCCTCCAACCAATGATTACAACATTGAAAATGACAATTGCTTTTCATTTTCATTTATATCTTATTTTTCCTTTAAGAACTTTATGCTTAGCAGTAACATGTTTAAAAAATTTCCATTAATAACAAACGCAAAACTGCACAGCTTTGAGCCCTGTCCCAATTACATGTTTAGCTCTCTCTATACAGTAATACCTTGACTTAAGAGTTTAATTCATACTGTGACCAAGCTCTTAACTCAAATGCTCTTATCTCAAAGTGAATTTATTATTGAAATGATATTAATCTGTTCCCTGCCCTCCCATTTTTGTTACGTATTTTTAAATAAGAAAATGTACTTTATAAATACAATAATAATAATAATAATAATAATAATAATAATAATAATACTTTATTTGTACCCCGCTACCATCAATATACACAATAATAACAACAATACAAGCAATTAAAATAAAAAAAAACATGGACAATAAGATATGCAACATTAACAACAAGACAGCACACAATTAAAACTGTGAGAAGGCCAAATGTAAAATTAAAATTGAAAATAATGCTGGAGCATGGGAGAAAAGCATATATTATATATAAATAATATATAATTGCACATTCACGTGGAATAATAAAAAGAAAGATCAACTTTAAATGGTCAAAGCACAAAATTGTGGAAAGGAAGCACAGAGTGAAGAGGCAGAAGTATCCTTTTCTTCATACTATATTCATTCCAGCCTCCCTTCCTCTCTTGCTTTCTTTCCTTCTCTCTCTTCATAAAGCTTAATAAAAACACAAAGTAAACTAACTCAAAGTTCCTCAAAGAGAATAAGAGCAAAGTGGATAGCAATCTCCCAAAGTGGATGAGAAAATGAGGCACAGAGGTTGCTCCCTTGAAACCCTAAAGTCCTGTACTCTGTTACTAGCTCTTAACTCAAAATGCTGCTTTTATGTTAAAGCAAAACCTGCAACGAGCAACAGCTCTTAACTTGAAGTGCTCTTCGGTGGAATCTCAACTTCAGCTTCAGCAATACAGAAGCAGAGTCAAGCTTTAAAGTTACAAAATACATATCTATATAGGAAAGTTAGGGCCTAGCTATCTAACTGTCAAGCTTTCTGGAGACATCTTGTCTCTCTCCATGTTTACAGGGAAAAAGAAAATCAAGTTGATAGAAGGAGAGAATAGAGTGACAGGCATACAAGGAGGGCAATGGAGAAGGGCTTTATTTGCCCGCTAACTCAACTGCCTATCTAAGTCCTTGATGAAGACTATAGACTTGTGTAGGATGTGGTTACTGAGACATCTGTAAACAGGAGTTCCACACATAAAATGATACTTGCAAACGGATCAAAAGCCATCCCCATTCATACTTGAGAACGACTGTGGCGTATGAGCGAAGCCAGCAGCCGGTTTGCTTCTCCGCAGACTCCAGCATGGTCCTTTGAATCGCACCATTGCACCAGCCGGCTTAGCAGCATGAGATCTTGGCCCAGTTCCTCTGCTGCATCAGCTGAAAGACAAAGACTGGGATGTTGTGAAGAGGTCCTGGGATGCGGCAGCTGTTTGTTCTCCCTTTTTAAAAACTTTAATTGCATACAGCTTTTAAAATCATTATCTGCAGACACAAACAGTTTACGCGCTATGAAAAAGAGCTTTCATATCATCTCAAATGGAACATATTTTGATGGAGGAAAGCCATGCAGTCGGGAAAGGATTAATTTATTTTATCTAACTTCTATACCAAATCAATGAGATATATCTGGACAGTGACAAATGATAGAGGAAAAAATTTGGAAAACCAACATGTGCTTTCACATACATCACTTAATAGCTCATGGTTCTTGACTTGCAAATGAATATGTGGAGTGCCTTCCTTGAGAAACTTGGCATTTTAGATTAAGTGAGGAGATGAGAAAATCCTGCAATGATTCATTTACACAGATAAGTACATTCTTTGATGTTGCAGTCAGCAGGGGATAAATGTGCACTCGTGTGAATGCAGGAAGGGTTTCTATTGGAAAATATTCAGTATGAACCAGTGTGGAAATTCTGTTGGAGGGCTTTCCATCCGACAGCCTATTTACACAGGCATGTCTGACTCTGGGGTGTGGTGTTCATCTCCATTTCTAAGCCAAAGAGCCAGCATTGTCCGTAGACACCTCCAAGGTCATGTGGCCGGCATGACTGCATGGAGCGCCGTTATCTTCCCGCCGGAGCGGTACCTATTGATCTACTCACATTTGCATGTTTTCGAACTGCTAGGTTGGCAGAAGCTAGGGCTGACAGCAGAAGCTCATGCCACTCCCCGGAATCGAACCTGCGACCTTTCGATCAACAAGCTCAGCGGCTCAGTGCTTTAACCCACTGCGCCACCGGGGGCTCCCTTACACAGGCATGTTACCACTCAAAAAATGCAGTTCTCAGGTGAGAAATGCATGTATGTAAACTGGTGACAGTTTCAGAAAGGTATAGCAACAATCAAAAAAGTAGTTTTGTCAACAGTAGAGATATGTATTCAGGATAAACCTTGTCCTGTTTTGTGTCCTGACTTTTGTTGGGGGCCCCGATCCATTTTTTTGTAAGCCTCCTGAAATTGGGAGGGTTGTTTTCACTTCTTTTGTTTCGGGGTCCAAACATTGGACCATTATGAGGGAGGGGCTTTCTACCCACTGGCTCCCCTTCCCAGCATGTGTTCTTCTTACCTAACACCTGCTGTTTCTACTCGAGAGTAAGAGGTGTTCTGCTATAGGCACTGGCACGGCACACATGCTTTCTGAATCTGTCTGCATGCCATGCCACAAAAGCACTCTCCTTGGAAAGAGTGTGTGTATGTGTGGCGGGGCATGCAGACAGTCCTGGAAAATGCACATACCTGCTAGTGCCTGCAGCTGAGCACCTCTTACTCTAGTTTAAGAGATGCTCAGCAGCAGACGGACTCTGGGCCTGCCTGCATGCCCTGTCACACACGTGCTCTCCTTGGAAAGAGAGAGTGTGTGTGGTGGGGCATGCAGGCAGGAAGGCAGGCCCGGAGCTCGGCTGCAGGCACTCTTTGGGCTTGCCTGCACACTCTGCCACACATGCCCCACCACAGTTTCTGAGAGTGTGTGCGTGGCAGGGTGTACAGGCAGGCACGGAGCACGCTTGCAACCGAGCTCTGGGCCTGCCTGCCTGCATGGCCCACCACACATACACTCTCTTTCCTAGGCAAGTAGGCAAGTTCGGATGCATACAAAAGCAGGCTTTCGTGTGGAGCAGATTTTTGTGTGGGAGGGGGCTTCCCATTTTGTGCTTCCGAAGAAATGGAAGACACAAAAGAAATGATAGAAATGGTAGGAACAAATTTTGCACACATGTTTAGTCAACAGGCATGTAGAAACTTGATTCACACAAATGCATTCTTCAGAAGAGATCCCATGTCAATGTGTAGGCAGTCAATGGTTTGCTTCTAGAGATGTATGGATAGGAGAATTCCTGTTGGTTTGTGTTGCTGAAAACCTATTAATAGTAAAAGTTCAGATTCCCTCAAGAGAGGGGGGGGGGGATTTCTAAATTCAGCAAGCATCAACACACCAGGCAACAATTGCTGTAATGAATTTAGATTAGACAACACAATCAACTAATTTAGCAGAGACCTGTTAAAAGACACACATCCACAGGGGTGTTTTGTATAGAGTTAATTAATGTTGGCTTACTGATAAATAGAACAGATGGCAATTGAGGTGGGAGGCTTCTGGGTTCCTTGCCATAAAAGGGTAAACCAGAACCAAGAGTTGGGTGGTTTCTCCTTCTTCCTTGGCTTTTACTAGACAGGATCACTTATGTTGCCTTGAATTCTTACAGCGGCTTATTTTGAGGGGTAGGAGCAGGAAAATCTATAATAGGGATGTAAATCTTTGACTAGTTCATTCGCGCATGTAAGGAGAAATAATTGCTGTAGATTATTTGCAGTGGGAAAAAATAAATGTTTCACCACAGTATTTACCCTGTATTTGAATGTACTGAAGTGTTGCAGAGGAATTGTTTTATGGGGGGAAATATATGGCCTTTTTGCACTGAAAACATGTTTTGTGTGCAGTAGACTTGTCTCCTATACACTAAGCATTGATTTAACTAAGCATTGATTCCTGCTCAAAAATAAGTGGTATAGGGTTGCATAAAATTATGTTGTTCTTCACTCAATCATTTCAGTGCGTTATCATGTATTATGTTATTCTATAGTATAGTACTCTATTTCACTGGTTCTCAAAATGTGCTCTGTGGAGTCCTTGGGGCTCTACTAAGCATATTGAGGGGCTCTGCAGTTTCCTTCTCCTTTCCCTCTCCTCCCCCTCCTCCTTCCTGATCCTCCCCTTTCCCCTGCCTTCCTTGCCCCAAAAGCCACCCCTCCACTTCCTCATTGCCCAGATCCTTTCCCCCTTGCTTTGCTTGGTTCAAAAACTTTATTTTCTTCCTACTGCTCAGGGGGTGCTTTGATTGTGCTTTTTCTGCATGGAAGAAGGGAGTTGGACTGGATGTCCCCTGGGGTTGCTGATATTATTATTATGGTTACAAAGGCTGGATGGCCATCAGTTGAATGTGCTTTGTTTTTGCTTTTCCTGCATGTGCTTTGTTTGTGTTTTTCCTGTTGTGGCTCCATGAGAAACTTTTTCTTCAAAAAGGGCTCCACGGATGAAAAAGATTGAGAAATCTCGCTCTATTCAAGCAGTGTATTATTCTATAGCATGTTATCCCATGTGAATTGGGAAGATATGTGTGCTTATTCTGAAGGAGATATGGGTAGTATACAGGTTGAAAATCACTTATTCAAAGTAGATTTGCATATATGTACCCAATGAGATATCTTAGAGATGGGATTCAATGAAAAAGAATTCTATATAAGGGATGCTCAACTTGTAACTTCTAATAATCTATTCATTAAGCTCCTGAAAATCATTTGAATAAGAAATGACACTTAATCCTCAACAAGTGTTAATGTAACGTCAGATTGAAAATGAGTAATCATGGCTGTAAAAGAGTCCTCCACATTGTGCGACTATGGAGCAGAACAAACAATTCCATACCTGTATGCTTGTCCACAATGTCCTGCCTCATGTACAGAGGAAAAATTGTTTAAAGCGAAAGACAATGCAGTCGCTGTTGCCTGGTTTTGGTCCAAAATTATTTAGCTGTTTGTGCTCCTTCTATTTTTATCAGTTTTAAACTTACGTGTGCAATGCTTTTGACACAAAATAAATAAATGGAGGTAGGATTTGCAATGGTAGGTTTTGACTCAGAGCCTGATGCCAGTCATGATGAAGCATCTTAAAAGTGTCTCCTTCCAGGAGGCAAGCAGGAGATGTACTGTGTGTGGGATCTAGAGAAAAGTAGGCTGCTGGCTCATCCTGTGTGAGATAAACTAGGTCTTTTTATATAAAATAAATTGCTTATTTAGCAGTGTGGTTCCCAGGTATAATATGACTCATGAAAGAGCAACAAGAACTCAGAACACCGTGTTCTACTTGGCTTCCAACGTAGTCACTCTGCAGCCTATTCACTGGAGACAAAACCTTTAAGGCTCACAGTCAATCCCTCACCAACCAGTTCTCCTCACCATTCAGTTAATTTTAACAGTTCCTCCACTTGTTTTTATCCTGACAAATGGTCCAACAGCCGGCGGTTTGGAACCTCTATATATCCATCATCCACTGCTGTGAAAAGGCCCTTAAGCATATCCTAGCTCTGATGCAGAAGCCTGACACATTGAGCTTTCCATACTTGTAAGAGCATTTATCCTGCTGTATTATGAAGAGAATGTTTCTTCTGTTATGCAGTTCACAAATGAACCCTAAGGAGTGGCAGACCTTGGCATTTTCCTACCTTGACCATCCATCAACATTCGTAATGTTCCAAGAAGTTTAAACTGAACAGGGGGCATATCTGATCTCAAAAGCATCTGGATCCGCTTAGCAACCCCTTCGTCCAACATTTGAACCTTGTTAGCCACTGGAAAATGAAAGAAAAAGTTAGGCATGAATATTTATTAAAACTAATTTTCAAAACAACAAGCTGCCAAAATAACAAGCGGCCAAAGCAGACGTGGCTAATATTTTTACAATATCTGCACATTCAAAAGTTGTCAAAGCAACTTGTTGTTAAAGGTTTTGGATAAACTCAATAGTATCATGAGTTTGACATGGGTTGCAAATCAAAGTTGTTGTAACACATATATAAAGTAATCACTCCTGGCCTTAGTTAGAAAGATATAAAAGAAAACCTTATGAAAAAATAACATAGCATGTTTCTTTTCTTCCAGATTGACTTTTTAATAAGTTAATATAATTCAAGATATTAGTGATGAATCTTTACTTATTTCATTTCTCTACATAACAATAAAGAACATTCCGATATTTTTCCACTACCAGGCAAGATTGTGAGAAGCTCCAAGACCCCATGAAAATGTGCAAGACAGAAAAGATTTTGCACAGAAAATTAGGGATTTCTGTACAAAATATCCTTGCAAGAATTTTGTTCAAAGTAAGATTTTGTGAAAAAAATTCCCAGAGTTACACATTTTTTTATAAAAAGCCTTGTATTACAAAACAAACAAACAAAAGAAACCCACCCAGGGAGAAATGATGGTCTTGTAGGTTAAAAAAAGAGTTAAATTGTAACAGCATGAACATGCATGGGCTAAATGTTTATACATGAGAATCATTCACCCATGCATAAATGTGTGGAGAACAACTCATGTTTCTAAACTCCATGAGTTTAGAACTGTTGTGTAACTATGGAGATGAAAACAGAACCCTGAACTCCTGTGAAGAAGGGGAGAACAGAAACCAAGCTAACAAGGCCAATAACAACAACAGTATTGTCCCACAAGAAGGACGGTAATCAAGTCAATCAATACAATTGAACTTCTGTTTTTAGAAAGAGCCTTTGATGTTGAAGGACACATATATGATTTGGCAGCTCAGGTTTGTGAGAGACAATAAGAGATGGTTTAAGATAGGGGTCCACAAACTTTTTCAACAGAGGACCAGATCACAGTCCCTCAAACTATTGGAGGGCCAGATTATAAATTGAGAAAAAAAATGAAAAAATTCCTATGCACACTACACATAGCTTATTTGTAGTGCAAAAAACACTTTAAAGCAATACAATAATTAAAATGAAGAACAATTTAAACAAATATATACTTATTAGTATTTCAATGTGAAATGTGGGCCTGCTTTTGTCTGATGAGATAGAATTGTTGTTGTAGTTGTGTGCTTTCAAGTCATTTCAGACTTAAGTTGACCCTGAGCGAGGGCCGGGTGAATGACCTTGGAGGGCCGTATCTGGCCCCTGGGCCTTAGTTTGAGGAACCCTGGTTTAAGAAATAGCTGAAATAGTTGGACATGTTCATCCTGGAGCAGAGAAGACTTCAAGGGCTGTCATAGAAGGAAGACCAAGTGTAATGGTTTTAAGTGACAAGAAGGTTGATTTTAATTGAACATTAGAAGGGACTTCTTGACAGGGAGAGCTGTTTGAAAATAAAACTAATACCCTAGAGAGAGTATTCAAGCTAGGCAGCTATCAATGGGGGATGCTCTAGCTGTATTTCCCATGATGAAGTTGGACTCAATGACCCAGAAGGCCCTTTCCAGCCCTATATTATTTTTTTGTATCATAACTGAATGATTAGACATCATAACACAGACCTGAGAGCTGAATCCTCCCACAACATCACTTTATGTGGCTAGCGAGGCTTTCAATGCCAGGGCAACATAGTTCCATTTATACAGTCGTATAATTACAAACAGTCCTTTGAAGGCAACCGTAAGGTTGATGTGGGTCCTCGGTGAAAATGGGTTTGACATCCTCACCATAACATATGCTTATAGTTCAAATTCCCTATCTTATATCTATTTATCTATCTGAGTTGGAGCAAGTTTTTCTTCTCCCTTCTTTGTTGTCTCCCAACCACTCTTTTGGTGAACTCATCCCAATTAAAAATGAAGAGTCAACTCCTTGGAAACAGATGTTCACTATCTAGCAAGCAATTTCTGGACAGGCTGTGTACTCTTTTGCTTCCCAAAGGCAAGTACAGCAGGCAGGCATCCCTTGTAAGCATTTTAATCATGCTGTGAGACTAATGGTTAATTAACTTGTTTTTAATTTCGTTGGGCTTTGGTCACAGAAAGTTCAAACTTTGGGCCTTCAACAGTAGCAGCATTTTCAGAGAGAGCTCCCTCGACAGGCCTCTGAAGATTTAATCAATTACACTACTTGTGCCTGTCCATATATTTTTAAAAGACTGTCTCTAATTGATTAATCAAATGTTCAGCTTGACTTTTCATCTGTGTTTTTGCTTCTTATTTTTAGAAGGCACATTAAGGACTTTATCCCATGCAATAAAATCAGTGTTTCTATATGTTTAAGAAATGGCTACTGACAGAGCCCATCACATGGTGCAAGCGCGTTCCAGGTATTTCGCTGTTTCTAAAATGTGTGTTTTTGTATGCTTCCTAAGTTGATTGGCAGTTGACTTCTTTTTTAATTCCCCATGTAGAGATGTGTAAAAACATGAAATTTAATGTGTGATGTGAATTCCCCATTGCCCGATTGTAAAGGTAATTATTATGTTGTTCTGGAGCAGTGGTTCTCAACCTGGGGTCCCCAGAAGTTTTTGGCCTACAACTCCCAGAAATCCCATCCAGTTTACTAGCTGTTAGGATTTCTGGTAGTTGACGGCCAAAAACATCTGGGGACCCCAGGTTGAGAAGCACTGTTCTGGAGGGAGAAGCTGAGATGGACGTTATAGTATCCTTTCTTTCACCATAATCTTTAAAACCAAGTAGGGAGGAACTGCAATTTATATCTTTTTTAACAATAAAATTCAATAGTTACCTTTTGAATCGAGAGATATTACTACTTATAAATTGTAATATAAAATAATATAGAAGAAATCCCATGTAATGATCTTGCATTAAAAAGTACTTCTGCGAGAACAAACACAGAGGAATCTTCAAGTAAAAGAAAATGGGGATCCTGGCATGATGGTCTACTTGGATACACTTCTTCTCACTTAGTGATTATTTCAGATTGGTGGTATTTAGTAAGTTCATGAGCAATGATAGGCCTAAATACCGTAAAGCCACCAGATCCCTTCTGATCTTTGAAGTGAAAATGTGCTGTCGCACGCTGGGCCTGTGCATAGGACTGTAGACAGGACATACATTCTGTGTGCCCAACGGGACGCCGGGGCCGCCTCAGATTAAAGGCCTTTGGATTTCCTTAAAACAGAATCTTTAGATTGCTTAAAGGTTCAACAAAGTTCTTTAGTAATGAAAACAAACAGGTACTTTAAGGCTTTCTTTACAGTCTATTGGCTCTCTCTCAATCTTGTCCACAGGTAATAGGCATTATCTTCATAACTGTAACTAATGGGGAAATCCTTAACTTCTAATCTGGGCAGTCTGTCTTTGCCTCTGTTGGCATGGAGCCCCTACACCCGGTACCAACTGCTTCTGGCTTCCGTGAGTGACCCTTACCAAGCAGAGCTTTGTAGACTTCCAGGGGAAAAGGAATTCAGGTTTCCATGATGGCTGACTGAAGTCCTTCAGCAAAGGAGCTGTAGGGCTGTATATCTCTCCGGCCAAGCTGTAGACGACGAAGCTTTCTACAGGAGCTCTTGGTATTATGTCCTGCATGAAAAGCTTCTCTGTGTGGACTGAACCCAAAATGTCTCCTATTCCCTCTAAAACCCAAAAAGGGGGCAGGACCAGAGAACCTAACTATAATTGACAGGTGGCTTGACCTATGATTGCAACCAAAAGAAGCCACCTATCTGCAGAGCCCCTGAAACTTAGGACTATAACAAACATTCAATGCAAAGCAAACAAAATTGGAGCTCCTGGTACAGTTGTACCTGCACAGAAGAAGAGTCAGCATTGGTTATTATTTGGATGGGATTCTACTAGGTGTTGTAGGCAACATTTCAAAGGAAGGAACTGGCAAAAACACCTTTGAGAATTCCTTCCCTATGAAATTAATAGGATCCTCATAATGTGATGTACAACTTGAAGACACACACAAACACACATGGGAGAGGA
Organism: Anolis sagrei ordinatus; assembly: GCF_025583915.1. Taxonomy (NCBI): domain Eukaryota; kingdom Metazoa; phylum Chordata; class Lepidosauria; order Squamata; family Anolidae; genus Anolis; species Anolis sagrei. The sequence goes on along the minus strand of NW_026846588.1, from coordinate 122,107,618 downwards.
TCTCAGCAGCTACTGGGTCCCTGGCATGGTGGACATATGGCTGGCCACTTTTTTAAACCTGCTGTGACTGGAGCAGTAGACACTAGAAGGCTCAAGGAAGTAACAAGACTCAAGCACAAAGGAAAAAAAATATTGCATTACAGTAACATTATTCTTGATTAATGATCAGCATTTTTCATTCTTCACGTTGATTATTGACCATTTTAATCATTTTAAATGGGGTAATAATTTCAGTGATTTAATGAATTAATTAGCAAATTAATTAACAATTAAAATTAATTCTATAATTTTTCATTGCCTTTAAACACCACTGAGTTGATTTGTCATTATCAACAAAAGTAAATGGATTTGCACCAGCAGTAAACCTTTGAAACTTGCAAACAAGAAATGAGGCATAACTCACCATGCGAAACAAAATATGTTTGGTTTATTGTTTTTTGAATGCAATGCCAAAGCCTCCAATATTTAATACATTAAGAGGGACTGTGCTGTTTAATAGTCACCAGCTTTTGCTGTCCTCATTACCACTACACATTTCTGGCGGCTCTACTCTGCCTGTTGTGCTAACTTTTTATATGGAATCCAAACAAAAGCATAGTTTTGGCCAGTTTTGACCATGTTTGTAATTTACTAATTTCAAAGGAATGGGAACATTTTATTTACAGTTTATTCATTATTGCCTCTGTATATAAAGTCACTAAATGGTGTTTTAATATAATAATTTAAATGCATTCTAAACCTTTTTATTATCAGGTTTTTAGCTAATCTCGTGTTTAGCTTGCATCAGCTGATTTGGAATCTATTCAGAGAAAAAGTTTGTATAGAAAACCAATCAATATATACATAAAATAAAATGCTGACACAATTTGAGCAATAAGAGATGAATTAGGGTCCAATAAGAGGCTGCCTTGAGCTGCTGCTGGGAACGGCAACTTCATATTTTTGGGTATGTTTCCAAAGTGTAATATCTCTGTTGGTTACTTGGGGGAACCAGAGAGCATTGCTTTGTATTTCCTAATGACACAATGGCAAAGACTACTTGTTAATAAGAATTAAGTCAGTGAGTTATCTTTCTGGACTGTAATAAGAGTAATAATTTCGACAGAAGAGTAATAAGTAAAGTAATTTGTTACTGGTGTTTTTTATTTTAAGGAGAAGACATCATAAAATTTATATATGTTTGGAACATTTATAATAATGAGAGAAAACATACAGAAGCTTGTGGGATTTTAAGACCGAATATAATAAATATGTAAAAAGAGAGCAGAAATTAAGATTTTCATTTTTTTATTTCATTAAATAATGTGCCATTGCAGGCTTTAGCCTCCCCCCCCCCCAAATTCTCGTGGTGGTCCACGAGAAGGCCTTACTGGTACATTATTTAAACTGCTATGTTTATTCATATCATGATCTGATCACCATGCTCAATATATCTTATATGCATGGGGGTATTGGGGTAACGATACAAAAGGTTTACTAGGGTAGACCCTCTTTCACTCAGACTCACCCCCCCCCCCCCCCCCCCCCCGAATTAAACTCAGTCCCTACCGAATCAAAATCCTGGCTACGGGCCTGTGGCATTGAATTGTCAGTGAGTTTCTCAATTTAAAAACTTAAAAAAAATATTTAGAGTATGTAGTTTATTTTGATATTTAAATTATAGTAGTTATTTTTGGGGTCTTTTCTTGGTTTTTTCCTTCTACGATGAGGGAGAAAAATGTTCTTTTTCTGGCTATTCTTTTTTTGATTTATCTATTACGCGTTGCTGTGGCCCAGTCTGTATATATGTTCTTTGTGTGTGTATATATGTATATATGCGTGTTTGTGTGTATATATATATATGTGGGTTGTACATTGTAATGTATTCTTTATTCTTTATTTTTGCTTTTTAAGTCTCTTCTGCTATGTTTTTCAGTGTTTTATGAGTGATGGTCACTCGTTGGCCTGATACGTGTATTGTGTCCAGATCTGGTGTCAATTTATCCAGTGATTTTTGAGTGATGTTAATCCCACAAACAAACATTATATTTTTATTTATATAGATTGAAAGGTATTATTTTAATACATTAAAATAATAAAGATGGGAAAGACTGTTTAGTTATGATCATGGATATTATTGTGAAATATGGATATATCACTGTCTCTATACTACCTTTAATAAAATATTAATGAAAAATCTGGTACTGTTGCATTATCTAGATGAATGCCACGAGGGAGTGCTAGAGAGAGAATGTGTCCATTTTCCAGGGGTGGAGGTTTTATTTTATTTCGCGCTTTTCTACCCCGCCCTTCTCAACCCCCAAGGGGGGACTCAGGGTGGCTTACAAAAGGCACAATTCAATGCCAGCAAAACAGATAATAAGATAAAACATATATCAACAACAGTTATAAAACAATTAAAACAATCCAGTTATACATCACAATTAATAAAAACCAATCTAATGATCAACATTCGCCAAGCTCAGAATCCGTAAGTTCATTCCGCATTGTCAAATCCTATCCAATTCTAGTCGTCATTGTCCTTTGTCTGTCTGCCAGATTACCCAAAGGCCTGATCCCATATCCATGTTTTTAGTTTCCTTCTAAAAGAGAGGAGGATGTCGATGACCTAATTTCCCCGGGAAGCGAATTCCACAGGCGAGGGGCCACCACCGAGAAGGCCCTGCTCCTCGTCCCCACCAATCTCACTTGTGATAGAGGTGGGGCCAAGAGCAGGGCCTCCCCAGAAGAGCTTAAATTCTGAGGCAGGACGTAGAAGGAGATGCGTTCGGACAGGTACGCTGGGCCGGAGCCGTATAGAGTTTGGTAGGTCAAAACCAGCACTTTGAATTGTGCTCGGAATTGGATTGGCAGCCAGTGGAGCTGACATAACAGAGAGGTGGTATGTTCCCTGTATGACGCTCTGGTGAGTAATCTGGCCACCGCCCGTTGGACTAATTGAAGTTTCCGAACAGTCTTCAAAGATAACCCCAGGTAGAGTGCGTTGCAGTAATCTATTCAGGGTGTAACAAGAGCGTGGACCAAGGTATGGGTGCAACTGGCGCACAAGTTTTAATTGTGCAAGGTTGGGTTGAACAAGGATAACCATTTCTCCAAGTTTTCCTGTTATTCCCTCAACTTATATCCCTGTCATGGAAACAACCCTTATTTATGATATGGGAAGATGGGAGGGGGAATGACCAGTGAAAATGGGGGAAATGGTTTTCCTCCTTCAACTCCCCCCCTCAATAAAATGGACTATCCTTCTCTTTCTAGTGCCCCCTAGTGGCCTTCATCTGGATAATAGAACCAAAAATCCTTTAAAAAAGTAACATTCCGATTTCTGGATAAAATATGGACAGTATCTTATCAAGGACAGGAACTAAAAGCAGATTATCTATTTCTATCCCATATTTCTACCCCATATTCCTTTCTTTCCTGTTATCATCATATGATACATTTATGTGGCTTTATTTTTTAAATTTTCCTCTCAATCAGACTATTTTCCTTGTGGCATCTGTTGTACCTGGTATAGCCAGGTTCCGAAGAGCACTAAGTGCAGCATGTTGAACAGACACATCTCCATTTTCGACATGGTGCTCCAAAAGGTCAAGAAGCTGATGGACCACCCCTAGCTGCACCATCCGGACACAATTACTGTCTTCAACAAATGAGAAAGAGAGAAAACAGTCAAAAGATTACAACTGGAAACATTATACAGTATCTCAATAACATAAAGGCAAAATTTCAATAATCGGTATTTTAGTTCAGTGTTCCCCAAACTCTGGTGTTTTGGACTTCGACTTCCAGAATTCCTGTTCATCCAGCAAAGCAGCTGAGGCCTTGGGAGTTCAAAACATGATTTCTTCTTGCCTTTTCCCCTTTGTGTCCTGTCCGCTGGGGGCCCATCCACATAGCCATAAAGCCCAGAATATCAAGGCAGAAAATCCCACAATATGTGTTTTTCACTGGGTTATCCACACTGTCATATATTCCAGTACAAAGCAGATAATATGGGATTTTTTTTCAGCTGTGTGGAAGGGGCCATCTACACTGCAATATAAAATGTGAATACTGGGGATGTTTGGGGAAAATAGACCTTGACATTTGGGAGTTGGAGTTGCTGGGGTTTATAGTTCACCTACAATCAAAGGGCATTCTGAAACCCATCAGTATAGATCCAGCCTAAGATTTTCTCTTTGGATCTTCTGTCTCTCCAAATTTAGTTTGCGGCTTATGTTACAGCCAAGCACTTTTTGTTAGATTGGAAATAGGCTCCACTTAGTTTTCCAAAGGCAGTGGGATTTTAAATTCCATAATCTTTAGGCCACATGCCAGTGATGCAAAATAATGGGTCCCATCTACACTGCAATATAAAATTCAGATTATCTGTTGAACTGGATGATATGGCAGTATAGATCCAGTCTGGGTTGCAAGCCTGTGGGCAGCAATAGCAACAATGTCTTAAGTATTTAATCTTAAAGAAACAGACATTCAGAAGTAGCCTTTATATGTATCCAGGAAAAAGAAAAAAAATAGGTCTACGGTCCCTTCTATAAGGTAAAGGTAGTCCCCTGACATTAAGTCCAGTCATGTCTGACTCTGGGGTGTGGTGCTCATCTCCATTTCTAAGCCGAAGAGTCAGCGTTGTCCGTAGATACATCCAGGAAAAAGAAAAAAAATAGGTCTACGGTCCCTTCTATAATGCTATATAATTCAGATTATCAAAGCAGACAATCCACACTATCTACTTTGAACTGCAATATGTGAGTCTACACTGCCATAAATCCAGTTCAAATCATATAATCTAGATTTTATATAGCAATGTGGAAGGGCAGTAAATCAAAGGGGGAAAATCAGGCATTCCTCCTTATATAGTTGACCTGTCTCTCCCAAAACAGACCTACATTGCCATATAATTCATTTCAAATCAGATAATCTGGATTTTATATGGCAGTGTAGATAGGGTCCCATTATTTTGCATCACTGGCATGTGGCCTAAAGATTATGGAATTTAAAATCCCACTGCCTTTGGAAAACTAAGTGGAGCCTATTTCCAATCTAACAAAAAGTGCTTGGCTGTAACATAAGCCGCAAACTAAATTTGGAGAGACAGAAGATCCAAAGAGAAAATCTTAGGCTGGATCTATACTGATGGGTTTCAGAATGCCCTTTGATTGTAGGTGAACTATAAACCCCAGCAACTCCAACTCCCAAATGTCAAGGTCTATTTTCCCCAAACATCCCCAGTATTCACATTTGGGCATATTGAGTATTTGTGCCAAGTTTGGTCCAGATCCATCGTTTAAATCCACAATGCTCTCTAGATGTAGGTGAACTACAACTCCCAAACTCAAGGTCAGTGCCCACCAGGCCCTTCAAGTATTTTCTGTTGGTCATGGAAGTTCTGTGTGCCAAGATTGGTTCAATCCCAACGTTGGTGGAGTTCAGAATGCTCTTTGATTGTAGGTGAACTATAAATCCCAGCAACTACAACTCCCAAATTACAAAATCAATCCCCCCTAACCCCACCAGTATTCAAATATGGGCGTACTGGGTATTTGTGCCAAATTTTGTCCAGTGAATGAAAATACATCCTGCATACCAGATATTTACATTACAATTCGTGACAGTAGCAAATTTACAGTTATGAAGTAGCAACAAAAATAATTTTATGGTTGGGGGTCACCACAACATGAGGAACTGTTTTAAGGGGTCGTGGCATTAGGAAGATTGAGGATACTGCTTTAAAGGATACTTCATACGTATTTATCTGGCATTTAGCTTAAATGTTCAAACCAACTCAACAGCAGAAAACAAGCACACAGCATAACATCAAACAAAAGAAGCAATTATTTCTATTGATCTTATGTAAAGTCTTTTTTAGTTACAGAGAGGAGTAAAAATAGTTTAATAACAGATAAGGAAAACAGATTTCATTACCATTCCTGGCAAAATTAGCAATGGCCAAAGCTCCTGTCAGCTGTAATTGTGTGTGCTTGGATGTCAGCCATATGCCAATGTTCTGGTAGATAGCACCCTTTCCCTCTGCAAACAGCTGCTGCATGGATTCATCTGTAGTACAAGGAATGGAGACAGATTGTGGCTAGTATTACTGCATTGTTGCATGATTTTGTTTGCCATTGTGAAGAAATACCCAATAGCTTTCCTGCAGAGTCTAATAATAATAATAATAATTATTATTATTATTAAGGCCAGGATTGAAAAATCAGCCGATGACCCAAAATGCAGACTGTGCAAGGAAGCTGATGAAAACATTGATCATATCCTCAGCTGTTGCAAGAAAATCACACAAACGGACTACAAACAGAGGCACAACTCCGCGACCCAAATGATTCTCTGGAACTTATGTCACAAGTACCCCCTTCCAGCAGTAAAAAATTGGTGGGATCATAAACCTGCAAAAGTCGTGGAAAATGAACATGCAAAAATACTGTGGGACTTTTGAATCCAGACTGACAAAGTTTGGAAACACAATATGCCAGACATCATGATTGTGGAAAAGAAAAAAAGTTTGGATTATTGATGTCGCCATACCGGGTGACAGTCACATTGAGGAAAAACAACAGGAAAAACTCAGCCGTTATCAGGACCTCAAAATCAAACTGCAAAGGCTCTGGTCATTGGCACACTGGGTGCCGTGCCAAAAGTCCTCAGCCGGCATTTGAAAACAATGAACATTGACAAAATAACAATCTATCAGCTGCAAAAGGCCACCTTACTTGGATCTGCACGCATCATTTGAAAATACATCACACAGTCCTAGACGCTTGGGAAGTGTTCGACTTGTGATTTTGTGATATGAAATCCAGCATAGAGATCTTGTTTGCTGTGACATTTTGTGGTTTTGTGTCAGTAAAATAATAATAATAATAATAATAATAATAATTTTACTGACACAAAAACACAGTATATCACAGCAAATGAGATCTATATGCTGGATTTTGTATCACAAAATCACAAGCTGAACACTTCCCAAGCATCTAGGACTGTGTGATGTATAATCATCATCATCATCATCATCATCATCATCATCATCCTGCTTTTCTCTCTAAACAAGACCCAAAGTAGTTCACAGCATTTTAAAAAATGTAAATCCAGATCCAGCATATATATAAAAATAACCTATACAACCATATATACAATAAGAGATAAATAGCATAAATAAAAACATTTATCAAATACAAATACAATTCTGGTAAATTCATCAATACAGATGGTAAATTTAGCACAATACAGTGAATGTTAGCCTTCCTGATGTTCCAAAACTAAGTCTCTTCATTAAAAGCTTGTGAGAACAGGAAGGTTTTTAGCTGCTTTGTAAAAGATGTCAAGGAAGGAGCTGTTTTGACCTCCTTGGGGAGGGAGTTCCAAAGAGTTGGGGTGGCCACTGAGAAGAGCCCCCTTCTCTCATTGCCATCAACCGCATTTGCGATGGTGGCGGCAACGAGGGAAGAGCCTAGCCAGAAGATCTTAACATTTGGGCAGGTTGGTATGAGGAGATGCGATCAGATAAGTAGGACCTGAATAGTTCATGATATACAACCAAGTAGCCACAGATGATCTCTCTAAACCATGGAATGCAGGCCATGACCTTTTATCAGAAAGGAAGCTAAAGCATCCAGAGCAGCTAACAGATACAGTTTTGATGTCTTGAATCCTGCCTGAGAAAAATGGAAACATATTTGTGGATTCATTCTACTCAGCCATGGGCAAATTCTGGGTGTTTTGGATTTCAACTCCCAGAAATCCCAGCCAATATACCGACTGTTAGGAATTGTAGTAGTGGAAGTCCAAAACACTTGGAGGGCAGAAGTTTTCCCATGACTGGTGTCAATGCACCCAAGACTGTTGGAAGTCCAGAACCTCCTAGAGGTGACTTATCATACATTTTAACCGCATGTCGGGTTATTCTAAACTGTTTTGCAAATAGATGCAACAGAAAAGGATGGACATCCACCATTCCGATTGCAGAAGCTGCTCTAAAGGCAAGATAGTTTATGAAGTGCAGAACAATTTAAAGTGTCACAGCTCAGTCTTCTAATGCCTCACAGCTCTATCTTCATTTTCCAGGATCTTTTACCCAAAGCTGCCACATCATTTTACCTAATAGCAAACTTCTCTTTGTGTGTATCCTACAGTTCTATGACAGTGCAGAAAAATTATATCATGACCTCTGAGGATGCTTGCCATAGATGCAGGCAAAACGTCAGGAGAAAATGCCTCTAGAACATGGCTCTATAGCCTGAAAAAACCCACAAGAACCTATATCATGACACTTTTTGTGAATTGGTTGTTTCTCCGCCACTTTTTTTGGTTGCCCAAAATTCAGAATGCTCATGGCAAACAGCATTTCAGATGTTTGCTGTGAGTATAAACTTTGTTTGCTAAGTCTGCAGTGGCATGAAAAAGATGTGTGTTTTGCATATAGCAAATGAAGCAGTGTGGGATATGCAATCTGGAAAAGGGAAAATCCCATTGGCACAATGGGAACTGTTCTTATTCTAAATGAATTACAAAGATATTTGAACTCTATTTTGACAATAAGCCACTGGGGGACTAGAGATAAGTGGAGCTGGTTAACTAAAAGAGAAATCAATTAACACATTGTTTCCACTGAATAGTTCTCACTTTTCCACAGAATATTAATGATAACAAAGCAACCATTTTTTCTAAGATTCGCTTTCTATGCTTCACCCATAACTGTCTGTCATCCTCAAGCTAGAAAGTATTAAGTAAACAAGTGGATAACTAATTGGATGTCTGTTTTACATGGATTGCATTCTGTTTATAGTAATTACCCTAATTGTGTGACCATAAAGGGGATGAGTTGCAATTCCCTAGTGTCTACAATTGGAACAGATGCCAAAAGTTTTCTTTTTGTCTTGTTAAGACAAAATAATAAGAAATACCAATGAAATCCTTTTGATGAAATACCTTCATTAGATGAGCAACCTTTAACCCACAAATGCCAAACTATGTGCTATTTTAAGAGGGACCCCCTCCCAAAGATTTCTGTTACTGTAATATGGTATGTGTTGATGTTGTGTGGACAGTATCTCAAAATGAAGAAAGCTAAGTGAGATTTAATAAAACTTTGAACCATCCTTAGCTAAGCTTGGGCAATTTTTTTATATTACCCCCCCCCCCCAAAACCCCCTCCGTATCTTGGGAGGTCTGACTTGACCACAGTGGTCCACACTATGGCACTATATGTGGGGTTGCCTCTCAAGACTGCCTGGAAGCTTCAGCTAGTCCAGCATTTGGCAGCCAGGTTACTCACGGGAGTGGTGTACAGTGACAACCCCTCTGTTTCGCCCAGCTCCACTGGCTGCCTATTAGCTTCTGAGCACAATTCAAAGTACTGGTTTTAACCTATAAAGCCCTAAACAGTCCTGGCCCAGTTTATCTGTCTGAATGGGTCTCCCCCTATGAACCATCAAGGGCTTTAAGATCATCTTAAAGCCCTTGATGAACCATCAAGGGCTTTAAGATCATCCGAACTGCTCTCGGTCCCACCACAATCATAGTCACGTCTGGTGGGGATGAGAGACAGAGCCTTCTCTGTGGTAACCCCTTGGCTCTGGAACTCCCTTTCTAACTCCCTCTTGACCTTCTGAAAGAAGCTTAAACCCTGGCTGTAGGAGCAAGCGTTTGCAGATTAGACTATTTTTATTGGCAATTATGAGATTTTACTGGACCGCAATTTGGATGGATTTGGATGATATTTTTAACTGGTGAACTGTTTTAATCTATATTTATATTTTTAATGTATGGATTGTATTTTATTATATGTTTTATTGTTTTGGCATTGAATTGTTGCATGTTGGTTGCCACCCTGAGTTCCTCTTCAGAGGTTGAGAAAGGACGGGGTACAAATCTTCAAAATAAATAAATAAATAAATATGATAGAAGCTGTTCAAGCAACAGTAGCTCTGGGTTGGAAAGAGCATTCAATTGGTTTGAATATTTAGCGGACTTTATGCTCAGAATTACATTTTCAAAAAGAGAATTAACAGGCCATTTCAAGAAGAATTGGGACTCAAAATGGGGAATCTTGATAGCTAGAGTAAATGGAAAAAGAAAATATCAAGAATTGAATCATACTTTCTCCATAATTGATCAATTAAAACATTACTTGATTTGAGGATACAACTGTTCCCGGAGAGTGAGGGTGAGGTGGGGAGGGAGGGAGGAGAGAAAATCTTTCAGACTCAAGTGGGAGATAAGTGTGGAATTGATAAGGTAAAAAAATAGGACATATTAAATTGACAGAAAATGTAAGTGGAATATTATTATCTGTTTGTTCTATTTAAGCTTGCAGGATTGTCACTGAGATTTGTATCATTGAACTTGTGTTTACAACAACAACAACAACAACAACAACAACAACAACAACAACAACAACAACAGACAGATTTAAAAAAGCTTGGGAAAATTTTATCACATGTAGGTGGTTTCAGCAGCAGCCTTTGATAGAATGAGATATTGGAGACTACTTGAGAAGTATGCTACTTTGCACCTCATGAAATTTTGTTCCCTAACATGGGTGACAGTGGAGGGATTCACCAGGCATTGTGGTGAATCTGTGGGGCAGGGGGGAATCCGACACCCTGCACACCACATTGCCCACAGTGTCACCTTCCCCATCACATGGGAGAAACTGTCACTGTCTGGTTTTCCGACGTGCTGTCTCCATTGCTGGCAAGAAGAACACAGGAAGCCTCCCATGTTCTCCTTGCTCCGTTGTAGGACACCGAGAGCACAGTTCCTGGATGGAAACCCGCTAGAAGTAGCTGTGCATCATGTGAAGGTATCTGTTGGGCTCCACCCAGAAACTGTGCTCTCAGCACATTACAATGGGTTTGAAAGCCCATGTGATGGAGTCCTTAATGAATAAATATATAGGTGAGCAGATGACAAGTATGTATAACATAGACAGTACTCAACTCAATGTGGGATCAATTCAGTATTGCACTTCACATGGAACACGGATTGGAATTCCCAAAACCTTCATGCTCTCCACTACAAATCACACTATCACTTTTGGTAAACACTGGGCTGCTTTTGGTAAACACTGGACCCTTGTGCCATATAATCTACACTGCCATATAATCCAGATTATCAAAGCAGAAAATCCACATTATCTGCTTTGAACCAGATTATATGAGTCTACACTGCTATATAATCCAGTTCAAAACAGATAATCCAGATTGTAGTAGGGGCCTTTGTGAGGTAGCACAAGGACATCATGGTTTCATTATATACTATGGAACTAACAAAATGCACAAAGGCTTTTGTGTGACAGGTCCCAGATCCAAGTTGGAAAGTAAGTGTAGAACAGATGGGGCAATGGGCATCATATGACGCTTAAAGCAATCTTCTGAAATCCAGTGACTCATTAGCAAAATATTTTTCAAAGATGTGTTTTGAACTTGTTTTATAGCCACATTTGGGGAAGAGGTGGACTTGAGCTCTGGACCCATAAAAGTTATCCTAGAGAAAACGAATTTGCTTTCAGTTATCTAGCAAGCACTCTTTTCATTAATCTTTTTGAGACTGATTTTGAATCCAAATAGGAGAGATCAACCTGATGATGACTTTTGAGTTGTCGTGGAGTGAGATCCCCTTTAAGCTATGTTTCTTCTTGCTCTCTGCTTAATAAACAAAATTATCCTTATTCACCAAGCGTTTGTTTCTAGTTAACTTGAATATTTTGAATACAGAGAAGCCAATTTGGAAAAGTGTTTGGACTAGACTCTTTCCCATTGCTTTTCATACACCTATTTATTTATATATTGTCATAAACAGGCCTCTTGATGATAGAGTATGACCTTTCCTCTTTAGGTTTTTATACTGCTTGACACTTAATTGCAGTCATGCTGATTTATGGGCTTTGATGTCTATTAATGGTTCCATATCACAGGCATATGTTGTATCGTGCAGAAGTGCCATTTTCTGTGATTACAGATTATATAAAAAATTGCTAAGTGCTTACTACTGACAGAAGGAATTCCTAAAATATTAAGGAGCTGAACTGGCAGTACTTTAGAGCTGACAACTGTTTTCATGTATGCTTGCCTCCCATCTGCTCAGCCTATGCACTTGTCAGTTACCTACTTAATACATATGACACGCTAAAGCAGCAATCTTATATGGATATCTTTTCAAGTAAGGACATACTTCTAATAGAACAGCACACAACTGTAGGATAAGTCCCAAGGTTACACACCTAAAAGCCTAACCAAGGAAGTAGTATATCGGCACAGGATTTTAGGGAAGAAGCAAAATGGAAAATGAGGGAGACAGTGGATGTGGTGCAAAAATAAGCTACACAGCCATAACTTTTGTCATTTGTTCAGAAGGCAGTACCATTGTACTAAGGCCCCGTTCCACACAGCTAAATAAAATCCCACATTATCTGCTTTGAATGGGGATATACAGCAATATGGACTCAGAGCCCTTCCACACAGAATATCAAGGCAGAAAATCCCACAATATCTGCTTTGAACTGTGTTATCTGAGTCCACATTCTGATATTGTGGCATTTTCTGCCTTGAAATCCTGGGATATAGGGATGTGTGGAAGGGCCTTCAGATAACCTGTTCAAAGCAGATATTGTGGGATATTCTGCCTTGATATTTTGGCTATGTGGAAGGGCCCTAAATAAAGTCTATTCCCAAATAACCATGACTAGGAATGTATGCTAATTATAATAGGAATGTGAATCTGTATTTAATCTAATTTACTTAAGTCCCTTCTACACTTCCATATAATCCAGACTATTAAAATGGATAATACAAATTATATGCTTTAAAGTGGATTATATGAGATCCAGATTATCTGTTTTGAACTAGATTATATGGCAGTGTAGACTCACACAATCCAGTTCAAATCAGGTAGTGTGGATTATCTGCTTTGATAATCTGGATTATATGACAGTGTAGACTCACACAATCCTGTTCAAAACAAAAGTAATGTGGATTATCTGCTTTGATAATCTGGATTATATGGCAGTGTAGACAGGGCCTGAGTCTACACTGACATATAATCCAGTTCAAAGCGGATAATCTGGATTTTATATGGCAGTGTAGAAGAGGCATTAGGGTCCTTCCACACAGCCATATAACTCAGAATATCAAGGCAGATAATCCACAATATCTGCTTTGAACTGGGTTATCTGAGTCCACACTATGATATATCCCAGTTCAAAGCAGATAATGTGGGATTATATACAGCTGTGTGGAAGGGGCCTATGTCACCATCACCACCCCTGCCAATGTCAGCTAGATTATTAGACCTATACTGGGAAGACCAAAACCGCATTATTTCATACTATTACATGGTATGCCTATTCAGCTATTAACTCACTGCATGTTTGACCTGGGAGTAATCAATAATGTAATTCATTCAGATGCTGTGGAAATGAAACAAGATTATTTCATGAGAGATATCCAGAATGTCCTGATTTGGAGATAGGAACACATAAGACCATTCAATCTCCAATTTCTCCAGCCAAATTTTAACAACTCACAGTATCTGGTGGAGAGAAGTTAAGGGAACATTTTAAAGTCGATCAGAGTAGACAGCACAGGGACTTCTGACCAAGTAAGGCTTGACTTTATATATATATATATATATACACATATAGGGTCTAATTAAGTGTTTTCCTAGGGGAGCAAGGGGATAAACACATGTGGGAATCAGACAACAGGACAGCTGAACTGACTCAATCCTCTTCCTGCAACCTCTGGCCATGAGCTAGCTAACTAGTGTTTAAATGCTTCAGGCAAACTTTTATGCACTTGGAGCCTAACACGGGTATCATCTTATAACTGAATGATCACTTATTACATGTAAAAAAAAGACATCTGTGCAGATTGTTTAAGGATTCTTGAAATCACAAAGTGCAGATGGCTGCGCTGAAAGGAAAGGAAAAGGAGCAGATGGCACTCTTCCAGCTGCTCTTACTTCATGCATCTGTACTCTCTCCCCACCAGCCACCCCAGCTCTCTTAGTCTTACCTCCAAGTAGCAGTGACACAATCAGATCTGACGCAGCCTTTAAGCTGCACATGTCTTCTGGCTTGGAACTATCCTGGAGCCTCTTCAAAATTTCTGCCACAGCCTCCTGAATACCAGCTTCAACCAACTGCAGTTTCAGGGTATCTGTGCAAGATATGATGAACAGGAAGTTTGAGAAACTACTCATTGAATCTTGGGGAATTGTTGAGTAAATTAATTTCTTTCCACATCCTGATTTGCATCCCAACCTAGTGGCACACAATGCAACAAGGGGAAAAAGTTTGTGTGGGCATGCCATCTTTACCAGTTTAGGGGATGGATTAATTAATTAATTAATTAATTTCATATACTTGTACCCCAACCTTCTCACCCCCGAGGGGGGGACTCAGAACGGCCTTACAGCAAACACATTCAGTGCCATCATAATGATAAGAACAATCAACAAATTCATTAAAACAAAACTTTAAATAAACACACCAATTAAAATCTGGGTCTGGGTCAATTCATTGTCACTTCGAAATTGCTTATGTCTTCTTCACACAAGCCGCTATTCAATGGTTAAATGCAAGGTCCCACAGCCAAGTCTTGAGTTTCCTTCTAAAGGACAGGAGGGAGGTGGCCAATCTGATGTCTTTGAGGAGGGAATCCCACTGCTGAGAAGGCCCTGTCTCTCATCACAACCAATCGCGTTTGCGATGGTGGTGGGATCGAGAGCAGGGCCTCTCCAGAACAGAACTCAAGAACGGAAAACGGAATGTTGGTGGGCAGGAAATGAGATGTAAAGATGGGCTCAAAGCCAACCTTAAAAACTCCGGCATAGACACTGAGAACTGGGAAGCCCTGGCCTTTGACTGCTCCAGCTGGAGGTCAGCTGTGACCAGCAGTGCTGCAGAATTTGAAGAGGCACTAATGGAGGGCGAAAGGGAGAAGCGTGCCAAGAAGAAGGCGCGTCAAACCAACCCTGACTGAGACCACCTTCCACCTGGAAACCAATGCCCTCACTGCGGAAGAAGATGCAGAGCAAGAATAGGGCTCCACAGCCACATACAGACCCACAAGAATACTGGAAGACAATCCTCCTCGGAAAATGAGGGATCGCCTAAGTAAGTAAAGTCTCCAGATGATCTTAAACTTCGTGATAATTCATAATAGGAGATACGTTCAGACATTTAAGAACTTCTTGTGCAATCTGCTTCCTCCACATAATGTCTTTTGGAGGCTTTGGAGTGGTACTTTTACAACTTCATTTTACATTCCTCAGCAGTGTATCACTTTCCCACCTTCCACCAATGAGCACATAGACAGGTGTACAACGGTAGAGCTTATTACCAAAAGTTACCAAATCCAATTAAAAAAATATCAATGAGTTATAGGTGACTAGGAGTAGAATATTGATGGCTAGGGATATAGGATGATTGCATTTTTCAGCAAAATAATGCATATCCTCAGCATGTCCCAGTGCTCAAACACTCTCTGCTTCATTTGGAAAAAAGCAGCACTCCCAGAGCTCAGCCAGTGTTGTATTTCAGTGTCAGTGTTGACTTTTGAAGAGAGGTGGCTGCCAAGGTAGCGGAAATTATCAACATTTTCTAATGTTACACCATTAAGCTGTATTTCTGGCATTGGAGAGGGATTGGCAGGTGACTGCTGGAAGAGCACTTTGGTTTTCTTTGGTTCAATGACAGGCTGAGCTTCTTGTATGCTTCTGCGAAGGTGTTTATAGTGGCTTGTAGGTCTTCTTCTGAATGTGCAAAGATGACATTGTCATCAGCATACTGGAGCTCTATAACAGATGTTGTTGTAACCTTGGTTTTGGTTTTGGCTTGGAATCCGTAGGGATACCAAGGTGCTTGTTTATAAAGCTATTGTCCTCCCAACCCTGCTATACATCTGAGAGATGTGGACTGTCTACAGACATCACATGCAACTCCTGGAACGATTCCATTAGCGCTGCTTCTGGAAAATCCTGCAAATCTCTTGGGAAGACAAACGGACAAATGTCAGCGTGCTGGAAGAAGCAAAGATCACCAGCACTGAAGTGATGGTCCTCCGCCAACAACTCCGCTGGACCGTCCACATTATCCGGATGCCCGACACCGTCTCCCAAAGCAGTTGCTCTACTCCAAACTCAAGAATGGAAAATAGAATGTTGGTGAGCAGGAAAAGAGATTTAAATATGGGTTCAAAGCCAACCTTAAAAATTCTGGCATAGACACTGTGAATTGGGAAGCCCTGGCCCTTGAGTGCTCCAGCTGGAGGTCCGCTGTGACCAGCAGTGCTGTAGAATTTGAAGAGGCACGAATGGAGGGTAAAAGAGAGAAACGTGCCAAGAGGAAGGTGTATCAAGCCCACACCAATGAGGACTGCCTCCCACCTGGAAACCAATGCCCTCACTGTGGGAGAAAATGCAGATCAAGAATAGCGCTCCACAGTCACCTATGGACCCACTCAGAGGCGGCCCTGGGTAATTTTCAATGGTAAGCAAACAGTATTTTCCCCCCGCCCCAACCAATCACTGAAATATATTTTCTGTTCGTCATGGGAGTTCTGTGTGCCATATTTGGTTCAATTCCATCATTGGTGGAGTTCAGAATGCTCTTTGATTGTAGGTGAACTATACATCCCAGTAACTACAACTCGCATATTTCAAGGTCTATTTTCCCCCAAGAGCGCCTCAAGAGCGCCCCTGAGCGAAATCAACTATACTGCAAATACTTACTTCGCATAATGGGTTAAGCTGCCCCTGGACCCACCAGTACACTGATCTTGGAGGACTATCCTACTGGGACAACGAGGGATCGCCTAAGTAAGTAAGTATCCTCAGCATGTTTTTTTCCCCAATTTCTGTAAAATTTGTTTGGATTTGGTACCTTTTGGAAGAATGCACAACAATTGTAACCACATCCTTTGATCATTCCCCATTTTTGCTCAAGTTCCTCTGCTTCCACCACTTTAGCTACCCTCCTAAGACTGAAATATCACTGAACACAATTGCATATGTCTTACACAGCACAAGACACAATTAAGAAAACATGACCTTTTTCTTCTATCTGTAGTGTTGTGGGAGATGATTAACTATGGTGCAGTATGCATATGGATATTTGAGACCGCACAGATGGGCCTAATTGCCTCTGCTACACAGGGGATCTTACCTATCTCTTCCGCTGACTGATGAATTGCAAAAATGGAGCTCATCCTGACCACATGATGCCAGGACTATGAAGTCCACCTCTTCTTAATCTGCAGATGAGGCATTTGCACTGAAAGCTCAATATACTCTTAGCTTGCAGAAGTGGAGTGCAGCTGCTCAGCCCTGGTCCTAATATATCATTGATTTTTTAAATAAAGAGGATAAATAACTTTTCGCCTTTGTCCAGATCTGGGTTGTGATGGCTTGGCACCTCAAGCTCCATGGCAGGTTGTGATTGTAAATGGAATTTTTAAACGCACCATGGCTATGTGAGGCTGAAACATACAGAAATTTATTTGGGTTGTTGTAGGTTTTTCCGGGCTATATGGCCATGTTCTGGAGGCAATTTTTCTCCTGACGTTTCACCTGCATCTATGGCAAGCATCCTCGGAGGTAGTGAGGTCTGTTGGAAGTAGGAAAAATGGGTTTTTATTTATTTATTTATTTATTTATTTACAATATTTCAATTCCGCCTTTCTCAAATCTGAAGGCGACTCAAGGCGGCTTGGACAGAATTAGTTGCCTTGTCTATGCCTCTGCTTCAGATCTTAGAAATGTTGTGAATTGATAGTTGGTTGGTATAATCATTACCATCATTTCTAATGTTCCCACTACAAGTGAATGGAGCTATGGTGCCAACTATTAGCTTTCTAACAGGAGCTGCGATAGCTCAGTGGGTTAAACCGCAAGCTGCAGGAAATCTGATGACTCCGGAGGGTTAGCAGTTCGAAGCCGCAAGTTGGGGTGAGCTCCTGGCTTTCAGCCCTAGCTTCTGCCTACCTAGCAGTTTGAAAGCATGTAATGCAAGTAGACAGGCCTGTAGTTGGGGGGGGGGGGGTGGGGGTTCAAACCCCCCCTGAAATTTTTCAGGTTAAAAAAAATAAACCTGGTTTACTCATGAATTTTAACTGGTTAACCAAATCCCCATGCTAAGTCTATGAGATGCAAAAAATTAAGAGTCCCTCCAGAACTGCAAGCACTATCTCAAGCAAATATTGACAATTTATTCACACTGTCATTACTTGCAGCAATAGCCGATGTAGTGAAGCAACCAAGTTGGGGGGGGGGGGGGGGTTGAATGCTCTCATTAAGGAGGCCAGACTTGGTGGAGGGTGGAGCTGCAGGCTATTGAAGGCTGCTCTGCCCCCTGCTGTGCTCTTTGCTTTAGCGTGAGCTAGGAGGCAGGTTTCACCTCCCCCCCCCCAAATTTTCAACCCTCCCTGAAATTTTTTTCTGGCTACGGCCCTGCAAGTAGATCAATAGGTACTGCCTCAGTGGGGAGGTAGAAGGGTGCCCTATGCAGACATGCCAGCAACAATCAGAGAAGTATATAGACAACAAGCTCCTTGGCATGGAAAAATGAGCTCCTCCCCATGGCTGGAGTTGAGTATCGCCTCTACAGGCTGGAGAGGGAAAGGGGAAGGCCTTTATCTCTGTCTGTGTATTTTATCTTATTGTTCACTATGTTAAAAGTTTTGAATACTTGCCTTATATATGTAAACTGTAATCTGCTCTGAGTCCCTCCGGGGGGATAGGACGGAGAATAAATAAAGCCTATTATTATTAAAGTGTATTAATATATGGTTAATAATAATAATAATAAATATATTGAAAATATTGTTTCAGTTAATGTGTCTAGCTTTAAACATTCAAGAGTCTAGAATATTTAAAGCTGTTCAGTAAGATAAATTATACACAATGTCCTGATTTGCACCAACAGTCTAGAATCTGGACAGTTGGTGCAGATCAGGACATAGTGTTACCTTTTAAATCTGAATGAACACAGAGAAGCTTTGAGGGGTGGTTGGTTGGTTGAAAACAAAATAGTTGGAATTGCAGACATGAATAACTGTGACATTTCCCTTAAGTGGTTTCATTAATCTTAATTTGGTTAATTGAAGTTGATCATGCTGCATTAATTAACCACGGATGTCTACTGTGATCTAATCAAAACAAAGGCTTTGGGAGCCTTTAAAATATAATGTGGGTAACTAATGGCATTCAGTGGTCCAAATATCCAAAGAAATATGACAGTCCTGTAGAGTGCTTGTTTTTTTATCATTCCTCTCCCACTTGATGGCCATGGCAGCTTCATATGTCACATTTTCCGCCTGCAGTCACACACTGTACATCAGGGCTTAAGCAACTTAGCTATGGAATCATGGGCACCACCACTATTTGGCAGAGAAGGATAAGGCATGGCAGTTAAAGTAGTGTAAACTTACATTAATTCTGCAGTGTAGATCCACCCTATTTTATATTAGCTGAGTAGTGGTGAACTTGTGCTTAAATAGTTAAACGGAATTTGTGGATACTCCACCACAGACATCAGAAGAGCTGCAAGACTGAGAGCCAGCCACGAGAGTAAAGACAAAGAGCCATCCAGAGGAAAAGTGTTCTTGCCATACATCAAGGGAACCCCTGACCGCATAGGGAAGCTGATGAGGAAACACAACATACAAACAATCTACAGACCCACCAAGAAAATCCAACAAATGCTACATTCAGAAAAGGACAAGAGGGATCCTCTCACCTCTGCAGGAGTCTACTGTATACCATGCAGCTGTGGACAAGTCTACATAGGAACCACCGAACACAGTGCCCAAAAAAGAATCAAGGAACATGAAAGGCACTGCAGACTACTTCAACCTGAGAAGTCAGCCATAGCAGAGCACCTAATGAACCAACCTGGACATAGCATATTATTTGAGAACACAGAAATGCTGGACCACTCTAACAATTACCATGTCAGGCTATACAGAGAAGCCATTGAAATCCACAAGCGTGTGGGCAATTTCAACAGAACTTCTAGAACATGGCCATATAGCCTGAAAAACCTACAACAACCCAATTTTTGGCTCTTTAAAAGTTAGTAATTATTCTTGAGGCTAGTAATTAGGTGGCAAGGCAATCAGGTAACAAGGAAAAATGTTTACTATTTCAAGAAATTGAGGACAAAAGAGGAGGAAGATTCCTTGATGTTACTACAGTACCATTGCTCATTGGAGGGAAAGATACTAGAGACAAAGTTGAAGTACTTTGGCCACATCATGAGGAGACAGGAAAGCCTAGAGAAGACAATTATGCTGGGGAAAGTGGAAGGCAAAAGGAAGAGGGGCCGACCAAGGGCAAGATGGATGGATGGCATCCTTGAAGTGACTGGACTGACCTTGAGGGAGCTGGGGGTGGTAACGGCCGACAGGGAGCTCTGGCGTGGGCTGGTCCATGAGGTCACGAAGAGTCGGAGACGACTGAACGAATGAACAACAACAACACTACAGTACCTGTGCAGGTACAACTGTACCAGGAGCTCCAATTTTGTTTGCTTTGCATTGAATGTTTGTTGTAGTCCTAAGTTTCAGGGACTCTGCAGATAGGTGGCTTCTTTTGGCTGCAATCATAGGGCAAGCCACCTGTCAATTATCGTTAGGTTCCCTGGTCCCGCCCCCTTTTTGGGTTTTAGAGGGAATAGGAGCCAATTTGGGTCCAGTTCACACAGAGAAGCCTTTCACAGGACATAATACCAAGAGCTCCTGTAGAAAGCTTCGTCTTCTACAGCTTGGCCGGGAGATATACAGCCTTTCAGCTCCCTTGCTGAGGGAATCTGGTCTCACAGCACTTCAGCCAGCCATCACTGAAACCTGAACTCCTTCTTTTTTCCCTTGGAAGTCTACAAAGCTCTGCTTGGTAAGGGTCACTCACGGAAGCCAGAAGCAGTTGGTACCGGGTGTAGGGACTCCACGCCAACAGAGGCAAAGACAGACTGCCCAGATTAGAAGCTAAGGATTTCCCCATTAGTTGAAATTCAGTTGTGAAGATAGTGCCTGTTCCCAGTGGACAAGATCGAGAGAGCCAATAGACTATTAAGAAAGCCTTAAAGTACCTGTTTGTTTTCAATAATAAAGAACTTTGTTAAACCTTTGAGCAATCTAAAGACTCTGTTTTAAGGAAATCCAAAGGCCTTTAATCTGAGGCAGCCCCAGCGTCCCGTTGGGCACACGGAATTTATGTCCTGTCTACATATGTACAGGCCCAGCGTGCGACAGCACAGTACCCCTAACACTGTCTCCATTGTGTGGAGGTATATCAGTAGTTGCAATGAGGGGAGCATCCAATGTTCTCATTTACAAAGGAGAACAAAGGCTGCCTTGCTTCCAGGAAGGAGAAGGAAATAAAGCTTGAGAGGAGCATTCTACAGATCAAGTGAGCATATTAACATAATGAGTCAATGTCAAGGGAGAGAAGCATGAGTACATCTGGTTGTTTGTCTATTTCTTCCCTCCCTAGCAGGTTTCCAAAAGGATACAGGCAGAAGCTAGCGTTCCGACCTATACTTACAATGCTTTTAAACAGATTAACATAGCTTTCTGGGTAATGAGCTGAAGAAAGCTGCTCTTAAATTTCAGGTGACTGGATTTTTTAAATGGCCTGCTTCAAAATGCTTGCTTTTTATGTATCTAAGGAAGCAAATTTTGCAAGCTTGGGCAGTTGTATGGAATTAAAACATACAAAAAACCCACCAGCAATCTCACCGAAAGTTTAGTGCACTTACCATTCTCTGCCAGCGTCTGTAGAACCTCAAGGATGATTTCAACCTTCTCATGATGATTTGTTGTTTGCAGCTGATGTACCAAATGTTCTGCAACTCTGGTCTTGGTAAGGTCCTCTTTGGCAGCATCTGTATAACCAAGGTTGAATATGTATGAATTTGTATGTTGTAAGAGCAGCTGCTACAGCCCCTTCCACTGCCCTTGAATACTTTTCCTCTCAATTATTGTTTGAACTTTAGGAACGGAAGAGAGAGGTGAACAACTTCTCTGGCGCTGACGCCAGAGCTGATGTTGAGTGAATATATGTATATGTACAAACCTGATACAAATTACCAGGACCCAACTATGTGGCATATATTTATATTTCTCAGTACTATAAATATTTGCTAATTTGAGTTTTTGACACCCATTTTTTTTAAAAAAAAAACTGATATAAAAACATTCTGTCAATTATTGGTCTCTAGTCAACCATAGAATTACTAATTGCATATCAAGAATAGGACATATAATATAATATAATATAATATAATATAATATAATATAATGCATATGCAGTTCTGGATAACAGCTTGAGAACTTCTGCCTTGACACATTTTCAAGTGTTTTTAGCCAGTCTACCATCATTAAGGGGCCTATTTTTTTCACCATGGTCTAAACCAGTGGTTATCAACCTGCGACTCCTTGGGTGTTTTGGCCTACAACTCCCAGAAATCCCATCCAATTTACCAGCTGTTAGGATTTCTGGGAGTTGAAGGCCAAAATATCTGGGCACCCACAGGTTGAGAACCACTGGTCTAAACTTTCTACCAATGGTTGGGATTTCTGGGAGTTCAAGTCCAAAACATCTGTAGGGCCAGAGTTTGCCCATGCTTGGTCTAAATCAGAGTTCCTGAAACCGTGCTCCCCCAGATATTTTGGACTTCAGCTCCCACAATTTTTAACAGCTGGTTGGGATTTCTAGGAGGTGAAGTCCAAAACACCTGGAAGAGCACAGTTCGAGAAACACTGATCTAAACCGTCTATCAGTGGCCTTGACAGAAAGGGAGAAGAGCTTTTAACATAGCCTTTCATCACAGATATGAGAAGACAAATGGGGATCTTGAGTATGAAATTTGGGAGATACAATGCTCTCTTCTTAGGTCTATGCCAGTGCTTCTCAACCTGTGGGTCCCCAGATGTTTTGGCCGTCAACTCCCAGAAATCCTAACAGCTGGTAAACTGGCTAGGATTTCTGGGAGTTGTAGGCCAAAACACCTGGGGACCCACAGGTTGAGAAGCACTGGTCTATGCCATAATAAGTAATTCTCTGTCTTAGTCCTTGTAAGAAAGGATTGACTATTGTTCTACTGCTACGTGTTGTAAGGGAACTGTTTTATTAGAAGACATTGAGCTTCTTGAAATGAGGTTGGATTTCTCCTCTGTTTTCAAATACAGAAGATGAAAGGATTGCCACTTGAATTTTAATAGTGGTGGTGAGATATCATCTGCACCGTACCCGAAGCAGCAGGGAAAGACACTCCTGCCACACTCACACCTCAACTCCAAAAAGCAGAGCGGTTGTACCAGCCCGTATAAGGCTTATTTGAACATGGTGAATGGGAAAGGGTGGCTAAATCATGAGTTTTGATTATCAGGAAGGTCATACCAAGTGCCATTAAGGTGATGGGATGAGGTGCAATATAGCTGGAATGAGGCACCCAAATCTCACCCATGTCAAGTACACATGACATGACATGGCATGTGTTTACTTCGATCTTGAACAACATTTTGGCCAAATGTTCAGTAGAGTTGGTAGAGTCAGGCTTCTCCTTCTCGAATGTGTGTGTATGCCAGAAATTTTTGTCTTCTAAGAACATGGAACAGATAGGATATACAAGAAGAACACCTATGGATCCTGCTTCAGCTCCACCATGTCCCCTTTGAGACAGTCATTGTCATGCTGTCATTAACAATAGGGTCAGCCTTATAAAGAGAGAACTGTTTTCTGAATTACATAAAATGTGAAGAATAGAAGTACCATGTTTTGGAATCAAAGCAAGGTTCATTCGGTCCACATTCCAGTTTTAGCCGTATATATTTTGATAATACTGTGAGTTTACTAAAGGGTTGTTATTTAGCTGGTGATTTAGGCTAGCGAATGCACTGATAATAAGAAAGGATTTGTGGTTAAAACAACTGGAACAAACCAAATTGCCCACTCATATACTGGTAGATCATGCTTTTCAATAAAAGCAAATGTTGTTGAGGCACCTGTGTGAAAGTTTATGTTCTTGTAGAGAAGGTAATTTTATTTTATTTTATTGTTCTCTGTTTTTATTGTATTTTATAATTGCATTGAGTATTATTACTTTTGACTTCTGTCAGCTGTTGTGTTGAGAAATCACTAGAAGGGCAGGATATTGAATCTTTGTCTAAAGTAAAGCAAATATAGCAATAGGAAACAAACACTGTATAGAGTGTGATAACATATGGATATAGCTCTCTGTCTGTTACTGGAAAATTTCTTTTGTTCCACAGATGATTTTTGTTTACTCTGATCCTGTGTTGCTCAGTGTTGATGAGTGGGTGGTTTGATGCTTAAAGCTACATCTTTGTCAGGTTAAACAAATACTGACATCAAACAACTTGCAACTGAAGATAGTGGAATATTCACCAAGATCTGCAAGATTGGATAAGGCCAGCAGGTTGACACGGACAAGGGGTTCATTATCTGGATATTCTGACATTATCCTAACCAGGGAGTTGATCACTTCTGCTCTCACCAGCTGCTCCTGGAGATCATCTGAAACAAAGGAACAGACAATTTGAACTTAGGGAAGACTTTTTAGCACACATCTACACTATAGAATTAATGCAGTCTAATTGACATGACTGAATTATTATGAAAATTGTCATTTTATAAGAGTGCTAGTGCCTCAGCAAACTACAGATCCCAGGATTCCATAGTATTCAGCTCATTAACAAGAAATGGAAACACTCAAAATTGCATGATGTCACTCCATACTCCAAACAATTTTGCAAGTGGTTGTTAGGTTATTGTTTTCTGTACATGGAAGACCCCATTTTTAGGTGGCAGGAAGTGCTTTTTTACGGTGTTGACGCAGTGTGATAAGCCAAAAGCACTGCTGCAGTGAGTTTGGGAGAATGCATATTGTTTTGGGCATATTGTGGGTATCATTTTCCAATGCTTCAACCCCCCATCCCCAACCTGCTCTCCAGTCCACTTCTTCAAATAACCAGATAAGACCCCCAGGTACATATGCATAACTTCCCACTTTCACATTGTCAATTTTCTTCAAAAAAATGTGTTCAATTCCAGGTAACTGTGCAATTTTGCAGATGATGCCTGCCGCTTATGGCAACCATAATAGTAACAACTAGTTCCCATATGTAGGACTTGGAACTATAACACAACAAATTGCTGTTAAAACTAACTTCCCAAGTACTGCTGGCTCCCGATAGTTGGAAAACAGTCAAGAATAAATATATAAATAGAGGAGTGGTACAAGGAAGTATGGAAATTGGCAATAAATGATAAGCTGACATGTATTTTAAAAGTTGTGCTGTCGCACGCTGGGCCTGAAATAATGTCTGTTTACAGGATGTGCTCTCTGTATGCCCAATGGGATGCCGGGGTGCCTCAGCTGCAGGGCTCTTTAGATTTCCCAACACAAAGATCTATTGAGGCTCAAAATCAGTTCAACAAAGTTCTTTATTTGGGCTTAAATCTTCAAACAAATGAATTAAATGCTTTATAAACTTGGAAAACTGGTAGCTTCCTCAATCTGCTATCAAGGGGCAGGCAACTGGTGGTAAACTGTTCCTTTCTTCCTTAAGGAAATCCTTTGACCCCTTGCTGGGCAATCTCTCTTTACCTTGTTGGCGTGAGGCCCCTACTCCCGACTCCAAGCTGCTTTATGGATAGCCTGAGTGATCTTACCAGGCAAGGTTCCTGTAGATCTGCCAAGCTGGAAGGTGTCCTTTAGTTTCTCCATGAAGGCTGTAGGAACTATTTCTTTACTTCCCAGCAGAGCTGTGGATCTATTTCTTTAATCCCCAGCAAAAGCTGTGAGAAGTGAAGCCTTTGTGCAGGTGGGAGAGAGAGACGCACACATCCTGCTGTTAGGCTCCAAAACAGTGAGACTGAACAAAGGTCCTCCTTTGCCTCCAAAACCCTGGGAAAAGGGGTGGGTCTAAAGATTCTAACGATGATTGCCAAGTTGTTGGCCCTATGATTGCAACCTGAGGGAAGCTACCTTATTGCAAAATGCGTGGCTTAAATAGATTCATGCAAACTAGCAATGCAAGAAAAGGAATTCAAATCTCCTGGCACTGTCGTTCCAGCACAAAAGAGGTATATGGAAACAAAGTGATTTTGATGATGTATGGAGAACATTTATTGAAAAAGGATTTAAAAAGAAAGAAGGAAAGTTACCTCCACAAGAAGAACTGAAAATTTGGACAGATGATATGTAAAAGCTGTGGCTTGGGCGGGGAGGAACACAGTGGTGAGAGATTGATAATATGTACAAGCAAAAATAATAATAACAGTAATGCTAAAAGTTAAAGTATGATAGGCTGTATTGAATAATATGAATCTGCTGTAAAATAAACAATGTACAACAAATGTATTGAATTATGATAAAATAATAAAAAATATTTTAAAAAGAGGAAGGAATGCTCACTGAACTGAGATCTGAAATCTGCATGAAAGTCCTCATGGATTCATTGACCACAGTAACATCGTAATTGTGTTTGGGTGAATGCTACTATTGTAAGATCAAGCCTAAATTTCACAATCAGCCATCATAAACTAAGCAGCAACAAGTAAAATGGAACAGATAAAACAAGTTCAAACAGATTGAAGTATTAATACTTAATTATTTTTACAAAGAAAATAACTGCTCCAGCAAATGTTCGTCTTTCCCATTGACACAAGGTCTCAACTACTTACTGTTATCATAGCAAATACGGCCAATGGCCCTGCCCACATGAAGCAACATCTCTTGATCTGTGCTGTCCAGGAGTGGGATCAAGACTGGTACCAAACCAGCATCTATACAGGGGATCTTCATTTCCTCTACATGGAGAGAAGAGAGATCATCTGTTCACCTCCTTTTGATATGCAGTGTCATAACTCACACTTCAGACTCAAATGATTCAGATAGAGATGAGGAGGCAGGTTGCCAGGAATCTGCTTTTCCTGATAATGATCTTTCTGAGGCTGAGAAGCGGGTGGTGGTGAGACAGAGGATGGTCCTACTCCTCAGCAGGAGTATGATTTATGACTCTGTTTTACTTCTGACTGGTTTTATTTATCTCTACTACTGACTCACTTAATAACTTTTGTACTGGCTGACACTCACTTTATTGCTTCTCCTTTCATCCTGTTGGATACCCTGTGACCGATTTAACTCCTCAACGACTTTTACACTCCATCCACTTGGTTCCTGGGTCACTTGCTGACTGGAACATAGGACATGCAGGCCAGCATTGTAATGTGCAAAAAATGAGCTATTAATTTTGAGTACAGAGAAAGTGGAGCCATTTAAACTAGGGCAGGTGTTCTAAATTTAGACTCATTCAGATGGCAATGTTTGGATATGCTGAAAGGAAAACTGCTAGCACTTCAGTTTATAATATTTTAAGATGAAAAGCAGGTCAGTTTTTTTGTACACTATTAGGGTTTTGAAACTCATGTTCTGTTCATTAATGCATGTTAAAAGAATGATTAATGTCCCACAAAATCCAATATGTAATTAATCTGGGGAAACTGGATTAACTATCCAGCCTTTTCATGGACGTTTTTAAATTAATCTCTCTGGTTGAGTACAAATCCGGCTAGTCCCCTTTGTATACCCATTGACAGTACCAAACAGCCACTTTTGGGGTTGAAGAGGGGAGAAGGCTTTAAATTATTGAATTGTCAGTAACTATTAACATGCTTAAAGGCTAAAGGTTCCCCCCGGATTTTGTTTGCCTCACATCCAAATTGAGTTCTCTGGGTTGCTCCCCATCCCAAGTACTGTGAATTGGGATGAGGGAAAGGGATGTGTTTGGACACTGCAGATGGACTTTCCTGGCTTTGGAGCTCTTTTCAGTTTTTAAAGAACTATATCACATGATAGATGACACTTTGTGGAGTTTACGGACTTCCAGCAGGTCTGGAAATAGGAATTAGCTTCAAAGTTTAAGTGATAACAAACTGATCTAGCTGACAGTCACTCTATAGCAGGCATGGGCAAACTTTGGTTCTTCAGGGATTTTGGATTTAAACTCCCACAATTCCTAACAACTGATAGACTGTTAGATATTGCAGGAGTTGAAGTCCAAAACACCTGAAGCGTCAAAGTTTATACATGTTTATCCTCTATAATATACCCTCCATTTTACATGGGACACATGTGGCTGAGCCACATCAGCCTTTAGTCAAAAGCACTGAGCCAGGCAACAAGAGGTAAATGTTATTAATGAAGAACACACAAAACTATTGTTTTACACAGAAAAATCCCATGCCTCTTATTTTCCTTTCTCCCTGCTGAATTCGCTGAGTGCAAACTACTTTGATACTTTGAATTCAATTTGCAGCCACTGAAGAAAGCTGAAGACAAATGGGGAAAGTGGAAAGAGGAGAGAAAGTGGTAATTCAGAAAGTGGGGTACCAGAGGACTTATCTAAAGACCACATTGTTGAGGGGCAGTAGGATGATTTACCAGCCTCTGTGGTGAACCTGAGGGGCAGGGGAGCAATCCCTGTGCCCCGCCTCTCCCGCTTTGCACTTTCCACAGGAGGAAATGTCACCACCAGACTTCCTTACATTGTTTTTGATGCAACATGGGAAGCCTCCCATGTTGCCGACACCACAATGCTTGTACCTCTCTTCTGGCACAGTACATGTTTTGTAGGATGGGCAATTTTGACCATCTGATGAAGTCCTTAAGCTGTTCTTGCCAAACCAGGACACTTGGAGGGAATGTTGTAGATGTCAAGGAACCCCAACCAACCCTGTAAGTTTCTTAAATGCCATGAAACCTACCATTTTTAGCTATCTCTGCCAGCACCTGGGCTGTCTTTACTGCACAAAGTGGGTCACTTTGGAGGAGCCTTGCTAATGTTCGCAAAATATCACTTTCAGTTAGGAGACTGCAGGTTCTGTGCTCTGCAATGATGAAGAAGACATTCAGGTTAGAAGTCAGTAGAAAGGAGATTCTCAAAAATATGAAAGAGTTAACAAGTCACAGTCCAGAAGAAGGCTTGTCAGTTGGTGAACCTATCACTGGCTCTCTGCTTCCCCTGGCCAAAGGAGACATATACTAGTGGATTTTTTCCCTGGTACTAGTCACTTACCATTGTCATCTAGGTCTCTTCAATGCAGACACTAGCTCTTCCATTCTGATTGTAAAGTGTTTTTAATATATAATTCAGAATAGGATTCCTTCCTTCTTCCTCAACAAGTTTGTTGGGTGTGCAGCCGGCCATTGTGATATATTGCTTACATGTAACTCTCTACAAGACCCATGGAAACTCTTAAAATACCCTTCCAACATTTGACAGAGGATTTTTGAACAATAACCTCTACTGGGACTCACTGAGCACTGATTCCCCATGGATTATCCAAGGGGTAGAGGAAAATAAGGTATCAAGTAAGTTTTCAATTACTCAACTGCTCCCAAGAAAAGTGACATTGAAGAACTGGATAGGCATGTCCCAGGGGAAACATGCCCCAGTAACAAATATAGCTGCCAGAACATTTCCTGTCCAACTTTTCCTTTTTTTGGAAAGCTGGAAGATACTAAACAAGCCTTCCAGTCCTATAATGGTCTCTTCTAGGTTAGAGTGTATAACACAATTGAAATATTGGAACTAATCATGTTCTTTCAAGATGAGATTTTTTTTCTGCCCCCTGATTACTGCATTATTTTGGTTTTGTAAGTATTTCTGATCCTATGACTGTTTTAGATGTTTCCCCAATACCAAAACTTGTCAAAAAACCCTATGTAAACAAGACAGAGAAAACACAGGAGCAAACTTTCACCATGACCTGGGTGACCCAGTCCACTGACAACTTTCTGAACTCATCTGGGGGAGTTTGATATATCCTTATCCAGTAAATAAATGTTTCTGAGATACTTACAAGGGAGATGTACATGCCTCATAGGTCTAAAGCCATAGCTTTATTATTTTTTAACTGGCACTGTCATGCAATTTAAAATGAAAAAAAAAAACCCTGTTTACTTCTGTACTTAGTGTTCTGCATTTATCAATTTTTTCTGCAAGGTTTGTTAATGGCCTTTGATGACAATTTGATAAAATATTTAAAATTGCTGACTATGACTGGAGATACCACAGGTTCAAATCTTTCACTTAGCTAAAGCTCACTGAATTTTCATAGACAAATTTATTCTCCTATACTTTCAACAGAACTGATATCATGTTATAAGGTTACAAAATGAGAGGAAATTTTAAAACTTTAAGTCTCTTAGAAATAAAATGGCATATGAATATAGCAGATACATCCACATAGTACTATTCTTTCGGTTAGGATCTATGTCTTTTTCTCAAGAAACACACAGGAAGTAAAAATAGTTAATGAGAAAAGAACTCCTGAATTTTACCGGGTATGCCCTCAGAACAAATGAGTGAATTCCTACATGCTCATGTGCTTATGTGGGATCTTATAAATTTGGTGGAAAAGTGTCAAGAAAATTAGAGTTAAAAACCCATTGATATAAAAGTCATCTAAAAGGGAATTTTACTGAACATGTAACAATCAATGTACTACAACTGGATTGAGGATCAGCAAATATTATGGTGGAAAGATAATGAAAAGTACATGTATTATAGCGAACATCTAAAACTAAAAGTTTGGAATTAAAAGCAGTTTGAAGCTGTCGGGGCTGCTAATAGTAGAGCATTGTGATAGAAAGAGGTTCAAAAGGAAGGGCAATATAATGCTTTCCCTAACACACACACACAAACCCCATAAAAGAGAGGATAATTTTGCAGAACTGCAATGTGTAAGGAAAATACTTCCAAAAAAGATAGATGTAAGAGACTGAAGATTATAGTCTCACTGGGTTTGTAATCAGCTAGGGAGCTCTTCTGTCTGGAACAGTTCAAGGAAAGGACAAGCTAACCAAGATCCTTTGAATACTTGAGAAAGAGAAATAAATCAAGGAGATTATCTGGCCAAACTCCAAGATTCTGGGGATCCAGAAGGGTACATTCAGCAAGTTTAGAGAGTAATTTTCAACAAGGGGGCTCCAGGAAGAGCAGATCACCTGGGTTCTTATTTTAGTACACCTCACTCCAGAATGGATTGTTGTGTACTGGAATTTACTTTAAAGCATTTCAGGGTTAAGCATGATATCAGAATTTCTCTAAACCAAAAAGGCTTACAGGGCTCTTCCAGACAGGCCCTATGTTCCAGAATCTGATCCCAGGTTTTCTGTTTATTCCAGATTGTCTGGCAATGGAGACTCATATAATCCAGTTTAATGCAGTAAATGTGGGATCAGATCTTGGCATATAGGGACTCTCTGGAAGGGCCCTCAAAGAGGGAACTAGAGAGCGTGTGGCGTTCGGACCCAAGCGAGTCAAATCGAGCACGGTTTGTGTCCTTTTTAAGGGCATATGCCGCGGCAATAAAAGCCGCAAAGAAATCTTTCTTTGCGGCTACTATTGCGTCTGCAAAGAACCGTCCGGCGGAGTTGTTTCGGATTGTCAGAGGTCTTTTAACTCCCGCCACCTCAGGTGGGAGCCCTGACAATTCGGTCACGCGCTGTGAAGCATTTGCTCGGTTCTTCGCAGACAAAGTCGCTTTGATCCGTTCTGAGCTGGACACCATGTTAAATGCAGTCTCAGAGGATGTGACACGAGCACCTGCTTGTCCTATTTTGATGGATTCTTTTCAGTTTGTGAAACCCGAGGATGTGGACAAGATACTTGGAGGAATGAGGCCCACCACGTCCATCCTAGACTCCTGCCCATCCTGGCTTCTGAAGGAGGCCAGAGGGGGATTGGCTGAGTGGGTAACGGTGGTGGTTAACGCCTCCCTTCGGGAAGGCAAGATTCCAGCGAGCTTAAAACAAGCTATTATAAAACCGCTGTTGAAGAAACCATCACTGGACCCCACTAAATTTGACAACTTTCGGCCTGTTTCCAATCTCCCCTTTTTGGGCAAAGTCATGGAAAGCGTGGTGGCCTCACAACTCCAGGTATTCTTGAGAGACACGGATATTCTGGATCCGGCACAGTCTGGTTTCAGACCGGGACATGGTACCGAGACGGTCTTGGTCGCCTTAGTGGATGATCTACGCCGGGAGCTAGACAGGGGGAGTGTGTCCCTGTTGGTGCTCCTGGATCTCTCAGCGGCCTTCGATACCGTCGACCACGGTATCCTTCTGAGGCGCCTTGCGGAGATGGGTCTTGGGGGCACTGCTCTGCAGTGGCTCCACTCATTTCTGGAGGGTCGTACACAGAAGGTGTTATTGGGGGACTCCTGTTCAACACCACAGCCTTTGACCTGTGGCGTTCCACAGGGTTCTATACTGTCCCCCATGCTGTTTAATATCTACATGAAGCCGCTGGGTGAGATCATCCGGAGTTTCGGGGTGCGGTGTCATCTGTACGCAGATGATGTCCAACTCTGTCACTCCTTCCCACCTGCTACTAAGGAGGCTGTCGAAGTCCTGAACCGGTGCCTGGCCGCTGTAATGGTCTGGATGAGGGCGAACAAACTGAAATTAAATCCAGACAAGACAGAGGTACTCCTGGTCAGTCGCAAGGCCGAACAGGGTATAGGG
This sequence comes from Anolis sagrei ordinatus, assembly GCF_025583915.1. NCBI lineage: Eukaryota > Metazoa > Chordata > Lepidosauria > Squamata > Anolidae > Anolis > Anolis sagrei. The sequence continues at coordinate 122,075,049 of NW_026846588.1, read as the reverse complement.
TTACAGCCTGTGCTGGACGGGGTCGCACTCCCCTTGAAGGCGCAGGTTCGCAGCTTGGGTGTGACCCTGGATTCATCTTTGAGCCTGGATCCCCAGGTTTCAGGGGTGACCAGGGGAGCATTTGCACAGCTTAGGCTCGTGCGCCAGCTGCGCCCGTATCTTGGGAAGTCTGACTTGGCCACGGTGGTACACGCTCTGGTCACATCCCGCCTTGACTACTGCAACGCTCTCTACGTGGGGCTGCCCTTGAAGACGGCCCGGAAGCTTCAGCTAGTCCAGCGCGCGGCAGCCATGTTACTAACGGGAGCAGGACGCAGGGAGCATACAACGCCCTTGTTGTCCCAACTCCATTGGCTGCCGATCTGCTACCGGGCCCAATTTAAGGTGCTGGTGTTATCCTACAAAGCCCTAAACGGTTCCGGCCCAAAATACCTATCGGACCGCATCTCGGCCTATGAGCCCACGAGGGCCTTAAGATCGTCTGGGGAGGCCCTTCTCTCAATCCCGCCTGCCTCACAGGCACGTCTGGCGGGGACGAGGGAAAGGGCCTTCTCGGTGGTGGCCCCCCGGCTGTGGAACACCCTCCCTGTTGACATCAGACAGGCGCCCTCCCTTATGGCTTTCCGTAAGAGCCTAAAGACCTGGCTATTTGAAAAGGCATTTAATTGAGCGCTATACAAACTGGTAATGACAAGTGGAACGGAATACGGACTATGAGATTGGCTACGATTCTATGTGTGACGATGCGGATTAGCTTAGTGTAAATTAGTTTTAGTGTGTATTATTGAAATGTTGATGTTGTTGTGCCTTACTGTATACTGTTTTTTATATGTTGTACACCGCCGCGAGTCGCCCTAGGGCTGAGAGCGGCGGTTAACAAATGCAAGAAATAAATAAATAAATAAATAAATAAATAAATAATCACATTACTGGATAGTTGAGTTAGCCAAAAGTGGTAATGACTCAGAAAAGCACCCATACAAAAAAGGCATTTAAGAAGTTTAAGGATCTCTTCACATGGGACATTTTTGCCCTGTTTTGCCACTTTGTTTTGTTGTAAGGACAGAGCCTACTGTGCACTATCACATGACACACGCAAGCCCTGCCCAGATTCCTCCCAAAGTGGGATGGAAGCGCCTTTCAGGAAAGTGTAGTTTGGGTAGTTCTGGGGAGGAACTTGTAGTTTGGGTAGTTCTGACAGTGCTACTCTCACTTTCCCCCACATGATGAGGGAAAGGGTGGTAGGGCACAACAGTGCGTTGCTGTCCTTTCTCCCATCTGATGGGTGCCAACGCTGCATCTTTGTGTCTTGTGCCGTCACACCCAGACGCTGTAACGTTAAAAATAAGATGTGCTTCTCTCTTTATCTGGGCGAACTGCTGGGGTTCTTTCTTTGAAGCAATAACTCAATACTTCCAGCAACTGATGCCAGTCACGATATGAACATCAACAAAAAAATTATTTCCAAAGTCCTTGGTAGACTTGGCACAGCTTGATAAAGTTACAACACAAACAGTCAATTTGGGAAACCATAGAGATGTTCTTTCCTTCCCTTTTCATCAATTACTGAGGTAACTTTTCTCCAAATGGTAGAAAAAATCCTGGGATATTTCACCCTAACCCTGAGCTGTTATGGTTAGAAAGAACAGGTCTTCCCCTATCTAAGCTCAAGGTTAGCTTTGAAGATGAAGTAATGCTCAATAGTATTCAATAACTATTTCTCTCAATTTCTCAATAACTCAATTTCTATCTATAACTCAATTTCTTAATTCCTATTCTATCTATCTATCTCAGTATCTCAATTGTACTCACAATGACTTTTCAGAGCTTTGCCTGTCTGACCAACAGCACATCTGAGGCTTTTTTCTCTACTGAAGGAGGCAGGGGAGATTCCAAAATGGAGATCTCAACCCCAGGAAAAAGGATGGACTCCAAACCCAAAGAGATACTTTCTAAACCAATAACTGCAGAGAGTCTGCAGCCTGGCTTTCCCGACTCTGATACTGTTTAACTTCCAGGGTGCTGCTGGGTCTATAGCAACCCTGGGGAAATGCAAAGGAATGCTATCTCATGCAGCTAAAAGGCAACCTAAACCATGCTCCTGGAAGATGGAACATGTCTAATGAGCAATTTTTTATCAATGTAAATTGCTTCAAGTGGTGTTTATGAGCATATATGTTTATGAATAAAATGTGGAATTTCACCCTTTTCTCTCACTCCTTCGACTTAAACACAAATTTTATTCTAAAACTAGAATTTTGCTTTTTTCTTCTGTGAATAAATGATGCTGCTTTAGAATGTGGCAAACCATTGGTCCATCTGAAGCAATACTGCAAACTTTCAACTGTCAGTGGTTTCTGAGAGGTTGTACCCATTATAGGGATGCTAGGAATTGAACTTTAGGAGCATTTTCTTTCAAAGAAAATACTTTACCACTGAACCACTTTCTCATTCACATTCTCTCTCTTTCTCATATGTCACAGTAGCTGGTTTCATGCCTGATTTATGTGCATTAGGAGGAAATGTGCATTATGTGCATTAGGAGGAAAGCCATAAGCAAGCTTCTCTGCGTACAATTGCTTATGTCCTGGGTTCTTTTCACCCAACTTTACAAGAGAAAAAAAGAAGATTCTGTCTCAATATTTGGAAGAACTTCTTGATAGTAAAAACTATTCCATAGTGGAATAGATTGTCTTAAAAAGTGGTGGAGCCTCCTTTCAACAAGGTTAAATGGCCATCTCTTGGCCATGCTTTAGTTCTGTATGCTTGCATGGCAAAAGAGCAGACTAGATCATTCTTGCAATCTCTTCTAAATTTATGATATGGAATGTGAACTCTGAAGAAGACAGATCCTTTATTAGACATCTACGATCTACTGGAGAGGGCCTTCTCTTGGTCCCACCACCCATTTAAGCACACTTGGCTGGAACATGGGAGAGGGCCCTTTTGGTGGCTGCTCCCAGGCTGTGGAACTCCCTCCCAAGAGAAACCAGTATGGCCCCATTCCTACTGGTCTTCAGCAAGCAGGTCTAGACCTTCCTCTGCCAAAAAGGCTTTTGGGGAAGGGTAATGGGAAGCTCTGGGGAAGGTGAGTAGGATTGGAGGTGGTGAGTAGGATTGGAGGCTCTGGGGAAGGTGAGTAGGATTGGAGGTGGTGAGTAGGATTGGAGGCTCTGGGGAAGGTGAGTAGGATTGGAGGTGGCTATGGCTATAGGGAGCCATTTTAGTGTATTTGCTGTATTTTAATTCTATTTTTATCACACTTTTATTATTTAATTGTTTTTGTAACTTTTGTATTGCTCTTTTTGAACTGTTTAGTGTGGATAGATGTTAGCCACCTTGTGTCCCCATGGAAACAAAGGTGGGATATAAATAATAATGATAATGATAATAATTTATTATTCTTGGGAAGTCCTAGGTGCATACATAGGTTCAGACTCACTTTAGATCATGCAGTGAGTATATGCTAAAATTACATTCTAGAAAATTAAAATTATGTTAGGCATTCATTTCTCCAAACTTTGCTTATTTTATCCTCAGATGCCCCTTGACAAACTATGTAATTGTCCTGTGAAGCATCATCCATCATTTCAAATGATACTCAAACATGATAACAAATGGAGCAGCAAGTGATACATGACACATGACCCCATCTGTGTGTATTTATATGCACACAGATTGTTGTATCTGCTCTCCCTCCCATTTTTGTTAGTAGGGAGAGATATCTAACAAGTTGTTTAGGAGACATCTCTAACAACTTAAAAGTAAATCAAAGAGATAGGAAGTGGAGGGGGCTTTTAAGGGAAGGTATCAGAAAAAATAGAAAGGTAATCTACTAAAAAGAAAGATGGCTACGTTCTTGGTAAATAGAGACAGCTGGTGTGTGTGTGCATATTCACTCCTAGAGTCTGAGTTAACAGTATGTCCTGTAGGACTGAGTTTCTGCTGCCTTGTCAAGTTTAATTGGCATTCATTTATTGAAGTCCCATGGTATGGTAATCTGGACATGGAGACATTGCCTTTGAAACTCTGGAAAGAATCTGCATTTCTTGTTCTTTTCTTCTTTATCTTCTTCTTGACCCCTCTCTTTGCAAAAATATTATCTCCTTTTAAAAAGAAGTCTACCCTTTTTCACCATCTGCTTCTTTCAATCAGTTTCACTCAGCTAAGCCATAAACAGCTTCCATCAAGCACAAACTTACTCATCCAGAGCAAGGCCAAAATGGATTTTATGCAAGTAGAAGGATGTGTCTGTCTATGGAACGTAAAGAACTCTCTCTCTGCACCCACTCTTTTACCTCCCCTTCCAATGCATTGCCTGTATCTTTGGTACAAGATGAATCACACCTGGCACTTCTATAGATCTCTGCAACCAGCAAGAGAAGGATAATGTCATTGTATTGTATCTGTGCTCATTGGTGGAAATCACTGCACTAGAGGAATAATCCTGTTTTATAAGGATGGAAAAAGTATTGAAAAATATTCCAAAATAGTCAAAAATGTGTGTAGGTGTAAAGAAACCCTGATAACAACAATTTAGAAATATTTATTTATTTATTATTTATTTCAGGTACTTCTACCCTGCCCTTCTCAACCCCCTAAGGGGGACTCAGGGTGGCTTCCAACCGGCATACGTTGATGCCTACAATTCACACAATAAAATACATAGTAACAATAATTATAACAATTAAAACATTACATTAACACAATAAAAATACAATAAAAAGCCAGCCTGATGGCCATCATTTTGCCAAGTCCATAATTAATAAATTAATTTCGCTTATCATAGTCCGTTTCCAAAGCTTTAGTCGTCATTGTCCATTGTCAGTCTGCCAGATTACCAAAAGACCTGGTCCCATATCAATGTTTTTAATTTCCTTCTGAAAGAGAGGAGGGATGACAATGATCTAATTTCCCTGGGGAGTGAATTCCACAGGCGGGAGGTCACCACTGAGAAGGCCCTGTCCCTCGTCCTCGCCAATTTTGTTTGTGACAAGGGCGGGGCCGAGAGCAGGACCCCTCCAGAAGATCTTAAATTCCTAGGCGGGATGTAGAAGGAGATAGATTCGGACAGGTACGCTGGGCTGGTACTGTATAGGGTTTTATAGGTTCAAGACCAGCACTTTGAATTGTGCTCAGAACTGAATTGGCAGCCAGTGGAGCTGACATAACAGAGGGGTGGTATGCTCTCTGTATGATGCTCCAGTGAGAAGTCTAGCTGCCGCCCGCTGGACTAGTTGAAGTTTCCAAACAGTCTTCAAAGGCAACCCCACGTAGAGCGCGTTGCAGTAATCTATTCACGATGTTACAAGAGCATGGACCACTGTGGCCAGATCATAGCAACAAATAGCAACAAATCTTGCCATTCGGTATTTATTCAGCACTGACACTTGAAGCTCAGGTATCGGCGGTGGCTGGGAGGGCCTTTGCACAGTTAAAGCTTGGGTGCCAGCTGCGACCATACCCCGAGAAGCCAGATTTGGCCACAGTGGTCCACACCTTAGTTACATCAAGATTGGGTTACTGTAATGCACTCTACGTGGTGCTGCCTTTGAAGATGGCTCAGAAACTGCAATTGGTACAAAGATCAACAGCCACACCACTAACTGGAGCTGGCTACGGAGCACACAATGTCCCTATTAAAACAGCTCCACTGGCTACTGATAAGTTTCTGGTGTCAATTCAAAATGGTTTGGGCCCTGCCTATCTTTGTGATTGCATTCTCTCCTATGTACCTGCACAAGTGTTAAGATCTGCTGGGGAGGCTCTCCTTGTGGTCCTGCCACCGTCACAAGTATGGTTGGTGGGGACGAAGGAGAGGGCCTTCTCTGTGGTGTCCCCCAACTTTGGAACACCCTCCCCAGGGAGATTAGGCAGGCCCCCACACTCTGCATCTTCCACAGAGATTTGAAGACTTAGATGTTTAAACAAGCCTTTGAGAATGTCTAGCCTCAGTGGTCCACAATTCATGACATGGAACTGCACTTTCATCCCATGCCCTTGTTCCTTAGCTACAATTTGCACAATCCCATTCCCTTGTCTTGTTTATGGTTTGGCCATGTTTTACAGCAGTTGTCCCCATAGGTTATTGGGTGTTGTTCTCAGTTTTAAATTGTTGTTTTATGTGTTATTGGATTTACTTTTTTGTATTGTACGGTGTGTTTATTTTACGCGTTGTTTTTAAGCACCTTGTGTCATATGTAAGCCTCCGGGGAGATTGAGGCGAGTCACTTCAAGGAGATTTGGGGAGTCACTTCAGGGAGATTGAAGCAAGGTACAAAAATAAAGGTATTATTATTATTATTATTCAGTGCAAAAATATTATGTGGTTGTTTTGCAGAGAAACCAGCCTTTTGCATGCATAAAATAATATTTGTATGCAGAAATATAATTTTCCATGTTGAAAGAGCTGTTGTAAAGTGGTCACATAGAAATTCTATGCGGAATAAGTCCCAAATTATAAATGGTCTTTGAAAACCATTTTATTTGAGAAGAAAATGAATAAAAAATGGATGCATACCTACTTACTTACAACTTACCAGTATAAGCTGACCTGAATATAAGCTGGGGCACCAAATTTTACCACAAAAACGGACAAAACTTATTGACTCGAGTATAAGTATAGGGTGGGAAATGGAGCAGCTACCGGTAGATTTCAAAATAAAAATAGATACCAATAAAATTACATTAATTGAGGCATGGTTACTGAAGAGACTTTACCTTACTTTATAGCTTCCACTTACATATATAGGCACAAACTAATGAGATGTGAGGTAATTTGAGGTCACTATTTGGGTTTTACTGCTGTAAAACATGGCCAAACCCTTTTTTTAGACATTGGAAAGAGTCACAGAGCACTTCCAGGCAGCATCAAAATATGGGACAAATAAGTGTGGCAAAAATTGCAGGACCTGACAGCAAACACAAACACAGTACTGGTAAATGGTCCCCTGCCATCCTGACACCTTCCTTTGTAGCGGATATTAGAAATCTGCAAGATGGATTTAGGACATCGACAAAAGTTTACTTTTTAAAAATTTGATGCAGCGAGATGTACTGGACCTCATATGCATTGAAGTGGATATCTAAATTTACACACAAGCAGATTTCTAGTGTAAGTTCAAGCTCTGTTTAATTTCATAAAGATCAGAACAAATAAATGGTTGCAGAGAGTTCTCATTATAATTGCTTTCCATTTTTACTTCCATTTAGCCCCCTATGTATCCATGGCTCCATTTGTTTACAGCCCAGCTCAGCAGTTTTGGGATTTTAAAATGTGCACACGCACTGGAGCAGTCCATATCAGGGTATACAAAGTTATGTGTTCCTTGACTACAGGGATTTATAGTCATGTGAATATGCACATTTTTGGGCCAAAATCGAGTTTTATGTGCACTTTTTAAACACGTGTTTTTCAGCTGTTAATTTGACTAAGCACGCATTTTCATGAAATGTCATTTAGCTACCCCCTCCTTTTATCTTGATTTCTTTCGCATTTTAGGGCATGTATAGAAGGACCCACAGTTTCCTTTCTTACAAAGGGGATTTTATACCTACCATATTTGTACCAGCAGTTAAATTTAGGCCTGTTGTAACACTTTCTCACACAAAAGTTGTCAAATGGACACTTAACATCACCTTCAAGCTCAAGTTGTGTTGTTATTGCAAGCACACAAAACAGCTTCTCTGAAGAGCAGGTGACAGTTGCTAAGCAAATGCTGACAGGTAAAGTAATCTGCTGCCAGAAAAATAATAAAATATTTTTCTTGGTTTACAAAAAGTAATGGGAGGCAAGAGAAACTAAATAATAATGATTTGGTGGTGATTTGGGTGTCAAACAATTGCACTGAAACAATGGACAAAAAGTCCACTGTTTTAGCACAAAGCTTAAGAGGTCTCTTGGGCTTGAAAGGGTACACAACAGGGTTGGCCTTCAATTCCCTCAACCTCTATTTTAGAGGTATATGCTGTGTAATGCTTTCATTTTTAGTTTTCTGTTGGTCTTCTCTCACTCTCTATGAGAAGAACCAAAGTCTTTATCAAATTGGATCTCTGAGACTTTCTCATTTTCTAGAAAGCCTGCTATGTAGTCAGTTCTTTTCTTTGGAAAAGTAGTAGGTAGACAGCAAGAGAACATAGCACAGAGAAATGCTATTGCTTAGCCTTTACAGAGAGCAATACTTGCCTGTCTGGCTGTCTAACATGGCAGAGAAAGACAACAAAGGAACCCCAGTCTTGTCTAGGGTCAAAGGACCTATGGCCATATCTAGACATGTGAAGAATGAACTCTCTCTGTTTTCCTTCAATCTCCTCTCCCTCCCCACTGCAGAAAGATAGTATCAGCCAGTCTTCTTCTTTCAAGCCAGAAACATCAACACAAATTTACTGTGACCTCTGCTACAGGTAGGTAACATCAGAATGAGGTCATAATGGAAATATAAAATCCTATGAACAGAGCAAGGGCATGTAAGAAGCAGTGAGTTTATTGACCAGCACCCCAGCTCTTAACAACATGCATGGAAGCGTAGTATGGGCTCAACCTAAACAACCAAGGGTCCAGGCTTTAGACAAGAAGACTGGCAGATATTACCATGACACCAATGCTAGATTTAGGACAAATGGGGCCTGTGCTAGTTAAGTTATGAGGCCTCTTACTTGGACAGGCCCGTAGCCAGGATTTTGATTCGGGGGGGGGGGTGGGGGGGGCTGAGTTTGGGGGGGGCTGAGTCTGAGTGAAAGAGGGTCTACCCTAGCAAACCTTTTGTATGGTTACCCCAATACCCCCATGCATATGGGATATATTGAGCATGGTGATCAGATCATGATATAAATAAACATAACAGTTTAAATAATGCACCAGTAAGGCCTTTTCATGAACCAGCATGAAAATTTTGGGGGGGGGGGGGCTGAAGCCCCCTAGCCCCCCCCCCCCCGGCCCGGCTACATGCCTGCTGAAGGAGTTAGGTGCAGTAGGCCTATACTATGGGCTTTATAGCACACTCCCATAGACTATCAACACTGTCATTATGTCTCCAAAACAGAACACCTTCCAATTTACAATTGCACCAATAAACAAAGTCCATCATAAAATATTGTTTTGGGTAGGAAGATAAGCATAATGGTAAATTCGGCATTACATGGCACTATAGGTATAGTAGGGTTTCAACGCCTAATATGTGTTCTGAGGTCAGGTTAAGGAGAGCACAAGAGAAAGATTGACACCCCTTTTGCACTATACAGTCATAACACTATGATACCACTCTAATAGAACAATATTCTATGAGTTCTGGACTTTGTGGGCACTGAAATTATTGGATGAGAATTTGAAAACGTCTTTCTAAAAATTTGAAATTTGCAGATTTCAAGATTCCACAGGAATCTTGAAATGGAATCAGTTGAAGCTAATTGACAATTCTTTTAAAAATATTACAACCTCCTGCATTATTAAAGTTCCCTACTTATACTTGAGTTTTGTTAAATACACACATACACACAATTCTTCATATGTATTTCACCTACTCTAGATCAGGCAGCACAACCTACATGAAGTTGCCCATCCTAATCTACCCAATAAAATTTGAGAGAAAACAAGGCTTTCTTTTTGCTGGTGTCTTTACAGAAAGACCCAAATGAGGTGTGGGTGGTAACAGTAAAAATCAAAACTCTTATTTTAAAGTTAATATTAATTAAATATTTCTCCATAGAATTCCTTAACATCTGAAAAGGACTAAGGTAGAGGTCATCTTCTGCTATATTACAGTAGTACTTAACTATCTTCAGTCAGAGCTTGAAGAATTCCACTTAGCGATTCAATTATCTGATCTTCTTTCGCGTCTCCTCCACCAAATTTGAGATGTTCCAGGTGCAGATTTAGTGCCTCTGTTCAGAAAGCAAATATATAAAAAAGAAAATGAAGACAATAATTTCTTACAAAATCAGACCTGTGCAAAAGAAATGGAATGTGACTGGGTTTTTGGGAAATAACAAGAATCTCCTCTTAGTGGTCTGATTACTTGCAGATCTTCACAAACTCATTCCTCACCCCTAGAACAATCAGATTGTTAGCTACTGACAGTTCAAAAGTGGATGGAAAATATTAGTATATATAAGTGTTCAATATGGGTGGTTGTGGAAAAGGTCAACTTTCCTACCAAACAAATCCAGATTCTCTCCAAGCACAGTTAATTTACATAAATTGGGTTGTTATAGGTTTTTTCAGGCTATATGACCATGTTCTAGAGGCATTCTCTCCTGATGTTTCGTTTGTATCTATGGCAGTGTTTCTCAACCTTCCAAATGCCGTGACCCCTTAATACAGTTCCCCATGGTGTGGGGACCCCCAACCATAATATTATTTTCGTTGCTACTTCATAACTGTCATTTTGCTACTGTTATGAATCGTAATGTAAATATCTGATATGCAAAATGTATTTTCATTCATGGGACCAAATTTGGCACAAATACCCAATACGCCCAAATTTGAATACTGGTGGGGTTGTAAGGGGGGGGGGGTTGATTTTGTCATTGTAGTTGCTGGGATTTATTGTTCACCTACAATCAAAGAGCATTCTGAACTCCACCCACAATGGAATTGAACCAATCTTGGCACACAGAACTCCCATGACCAACAGAAAACACGGGAAGGGTTTGGTGGGCATTGACCTTGAGTTTTGGAGTTGTAATTCTCCTACATCCAGAGAGCACTGTGGACTCAGACAATGATGGATCTGGACCAAACTTGGCACGAATACTCAATATGCCCAAATGTGAACACTGGTGAAGTTTGGGGAAAATAGACCTTGACATTTGGAAGTTGCAGTTGCTGGGATTTATAGTTCACCTACAATCAAAGAGCATCCTGAACCTCACCAATGAGAGAATTGGGCCAACTTCCCACACAGAACTCCCATGACCAACAGAAAATACTGTTTTCTGATGGTCTTTGGCGACCCCTCTGACCCCCCCCCCGCATGACCCCCCCAGGGGTCCTGACCCCCAGGTTGTGAAACACTGATCTATGGCAAGCATCCTCAGAGGTTGTGAGGTCACAACCTCTGAGGATGCTTGCCACAGATGCAGGCAAAACGTCAGGAGAGAATGCCTCTAGAACATGGCCATATAGCCTAAAAAAACCTACAACAACCCTGTGATTCCAGCCATGAAAGCCTTCGACAATATATTTACATAAATTGTTACCCTTCTGAAACTCCATTCAAACACTAACCTGGATCCTCTCTCCCATTTCTTTTTTAAGGAAAAGGAAAAGCATTTGTCTGCTTGACTCAAATCATATTATTTTTAAAATGGCAAGAGGCTGAATGAGCAGGGCCTAAATTAGTCATTAAATTTACATACTTTTACTTAAAAGAGAGAACATCCAGGTGTTTTATTTCTCTAGTGACTTGATCAATGAACTAACACCATATGCACAGCAACATTCAAAACCCTTCCAAGATGTAGACCAGATGGAAGATTATGTTATGGAACAAAAACAAAGATATAGGATAAAATAATCGGGGGAAGGTTAACTGAATATAGATTTGACAACAGGTGACTTTCAAATGTATAGATATAAAATCAAAGATTCTTCCATTCCAGAAGTTTAATTTATGTCTTTCAAATATTAATGATGGAATTTTCAGCAGCAAAATGCTATTTATATAGGAGTATTTTTCATCCAGTCAGATGTATAGATTAGATTCCACTTCAAATCCCCTGTTAAAGTGACACGTCTATAACTATTTGGACTCTAGGGATGGTTCTACTATTTGAAGGTGGGGAAGGTTATCCAGGCAACCGATACTGGACAAAGTCACAGCCATATGTTTGCTAAATGTCCTGCATTGTACCAAGGGATTTAGTTTCAGAAGAGATGGGTGCAAAACAGGGCATTACTCCTCAAATAAGAATTCACCTTCAACTGAAAGTTTCATTCTGTCTTCAAATTTATAGCATTGCAGAAATTTTGTTCACATGCAGAACTCTTATATTTTTTGTGTTCACGTTCCCTTGGTCACTTTGCCTTTTTTCCTATGTTGGCTGACTAAAGTACATTTCAAAACTGAAGTTTGACATTACAAATGCTAAAAAATTGGGAACTGAAGGAAAAAATAATTTGAGGGACTACATTCTTATTTGGGGAGCTTCCCACAATTATACCCATCTGTGCCCCTAAGGATAGGGATCTGTTTCATGTGTGGTCTCACCACCAGTGCTGAAGTAAGAGAAAAGGAATAAACTTTTGTCTCAAGCAATAAAATGGATTGGGCCCTTCTACACCCTCCAAATTGTTCATATCATCCTGAGTGGAGTTAGCAATGTCATTTTGCCACCAAACATCTATGACTTTCTTTTCCTCAGATGATAAGTATCTTGGTCTCATATCAGTATTGTAGAGATTCTCTACCTGAAGAACCTAGTGTTTCATGGTGAGATCTCCAAATATTATCAAGGTAGGTTATTGTGGGAACCATCCCTATTAAAAATTAAATAAAGACATGAATACATATAAAGATTGCAAAAATTTGGTGTCAATTTGTCCAGTGGTTTTTGAGTTACGTTAATCCCACAAATGAACTTTACATTTTTATTTATATAGACTAACTGTCCCCTGCCACACGTTGCTGTGGCCCACTCTGGTGGTCATGGAGGTTCTGTGTGGGAGGTTTGGCCCAATTCTGTCATTGGTGGGGTTCAGAATGCTTTGTGATTGTAGGTGAACTACAAATCCCAGCAACTAAACTCCCAAATGTCAAGATTCTATTTTCCCCAAACTCCACCAGTGTTCACATTTGGTCATACTGAGTATTCGTGTAGAGTTTGGTCCAGATCCATCATTGTCTGAGTCCACAGTGCTCTCTGGATGTAGGTGAACTACAACTCCAAAACCAAAGGACACTGCCCACTAAACCCTTCCAGTATTTTCTGTTGGTCATGGGAGAACTGTGTGCCAAGTTTGGTTCAATTCTATTGTTGGTGGGGTTCAGAATGCTCTTTGATTGTAGGCGAATTATAAATCCCAGCAACTACAACTCCCAAATGACAAAATCAATTTTTTGAGTGAAGGACATACATTGGGTTGTTAGGTGTCTTGTGTCCAAATTTGGGGTCAATTCGTCCAGTGGTTTTTGAGTTCTGCTAATCCCACAAACGAAAATTACATTTTATTTATATAGATAAATATGCTTTATGGAGGTAACATTTATTCTGAATGACAATAACAAAACAGAAACAAGAGCACAAAATAAAACATATGTTAATTCGCCTCAAATGTGAATAATCTCCACCTTAATACTACTAGTACAGTAGAGTAAAAAACCTAGGATAAAATTCTCAGAGTAGTGGCTATGTTTATTTTTTTCAAGATGCTTGTGAGGCTGGTAAAGATGGAGTGTATACAGTATGGCTGGATCATTTACATGCAGCGAGTGATAGAGCATGATGCTTTTCTTTAGCCTCATGGGAGATGCTCTGCTTGGTGGTTTGTTTGTGCTATGTTTAAAATGCACACAGAGTCACTTAATCTCTGCCCCTGAACTGTCTGCATAGGGCTTCTGGAAACGTTGGCATGAAATGATGCAAGTTGACAGGTCTGCACTCAAATGGAATTTCAGGCTACCCCACAGTCCATAAAATACTGCGTAAAATGCAATGCATATGGTTGCTTTTCAAATTGATTGAAATTCAGCCTGTTACTCTGCAATCAAGTTCAAGTGACCGGCTGCATTTTGTACTGGTGGGAAATTACAGATGAGTTTACTGTGACTAGCATTCCAAGTATTCCTATATTTAGGGTTCTATATTGATTCGCTTGAAAGTGTGTGTGGGTATGTGCCTGTCTGTTTCTGTGTTTCACATGCAGCCCAATTCTCTGCATATTGGATTGGAAGTAAATCCTACTCAGTGATCTCAGGAAGAATTATTCCTCCAAAAGTATATATTAGAGTGCATCTCTGTGTAGATGTTCTGTAAAACAATTAAAAACCAAAGCACCCAGGTAAGTTCTGAATCCTAGCAATGATTTTCAGTTGCAAGAATACAATTAGTTTCTAGGTTTTCAAAATATCAATAAAGGACAGTCAACATCCATGACATGCAGAGTTGACAACCAGGAAAGGTGTTGTTGTTGTTGTTGTTGTTGTTGTTGTTGCTGTTGTGTGCTTTCAAGTAATTTACAACCCATGCAACTTTAAGCCTATCCTAGGGGTTTCTTGGCAAGATTTTTTTCAGAAGATATTTGCTATTGATTTTGTCTTTGAGAGTGGTGACTTTCTCAAAGTCAGTTAGTGGTTTTCATGTATTGTCCACAATCACAAATTACATGTCATACACATTATTTATCTATTTATTTACCAGATTTGTACCCAGCCCTTCTCACTCTGAAGGGGACTCAGAGAAGCCTTACAAAAGGCAATAATTTGATGCCATACATGTTGTTGTTGTTCATTCATTCAGTCGTCTCCGACTCTTCGTGACCTCATGGACCAGCCCACGCCAGAGCTCCCTGTCGGCCGTCACCACCCCCAGCTCCTTCAAGGTCAGTCCAGTCACTTCAAGGATGCCATCCATCCATCTTGCCCTTGGTCGGCCCCTCTTCCTTTTCCTTCCATTTTCCCCAGCATCATTGTCTTCTCTAAGCTTTCCTGTCTTCTCATGATGTGGCCAAAGTACTTTATCTTTGTCTCTACTATCCTTCCCTCCATGAGCAGTCGGGCTTTATTTCCTGGAGGATGGACTGGTTGGATCTTCTCGCAGTCCAAGGCACTCTCAGAACTTTCCTCCAACACCACAGCTCAAAAGCATCGATCTTCCTTCGCTCAGCCTTACCTAAGGTCCAGCTCTCACATCCGTAGGTGACTACAGGGAATACCATGGCTTTGACTAGGCGGATCTTTGTTGCCAATTCTGATGTCTCTACTCTTTACTATTTTATCGAGATTGGACATTGCTCTCCTCCCAAGAAGTAAGCGTCTTCTGATTTCCTGGCTACAGTCTGCATCTGCAGTAATCTTTGCACCTAGAAATACAAGGTCTGTCACGGCCTCCACGGTTTCTCCCTCTATTTTCCAGTTGTCAATCATTCTTGTTGCCATAATCTTGGTTTTTTTTGCCGTTTAGCTGCAACCCGGCTTTTGCGCTTTCTTCTTTCACCTTGATTAGAAGGCTCCTCAGCTCCTCCTCGCTTTCGGCCATCAGAGTGGTGTCATCTGCATATCTGAGGTTGTTAATGTTTCTTCCAGCAATTTTCACCCCAGCTTTGCATTCATCAAGCCCCGCACATCCTCGCATGATGTGTTCTGCATACAAGTTAAAAAGGTTGGGTGAGAGGATGCAGCCTTGCCGTACGCCTTTCCCAATCTTGAACCAGTCTGTTGTTCCATGGTCAGTTCTGACTGTTGCTACTTGGTCCTTGTACAGATTCCTCAGGAGAGAGACAAGGTGGCTTGGGATGCCCATTCCACCAAGAACTTGCCACAATTTATTATGATCCACACAGTCAAAGGCTTTAGAATAGTCAATGAAGCAGAAGTAGATGTTTTTCTGAAATTCCCTGCCTTTCTCCATTATCCAGCGGATATTGGCAATTTGGTCTCTCGTTCCTCTACCTTTTCTAAACCCAGCTTGAACATCTGGCAACTCTCGCTCCATGTATTGCTGGAGTCTTCCTTGCAGGATCTTGAGCATTACCTTACTGGCATGAGAAATAAGGGCCACTGTACGGAAGTTTGAGCAGTCTTTCGCATTTCCCTTTTTTGGTATGGGGATATAGGTTGATTTTTTCCAGTCTGATGGCCATTCTTGTGTTTTCCATATTTGCTGGCATATGGCATGCATCACCTTGACAGCATCATCTTTAAAGATTTTAAACAGTTCAGCTGGGATCCCGTCATCTCCTGCTGCCTTGTTGTTAGCAATGCTTCTTAAGGCCCATTCAACCTCACTCCTCAGGATGTCTGGTTCTAATTCATTCACCACACCATCAAAACTATCCTCAATATTATTATCCTTCCTATACAGATCTTCTGTATAGTCTCGCCACCTTCTCTTGATCTCTTCAGCTTCTGTTAGGTCCCTTCCATCTTTGTTTCTTATCATACCAATTTTTGCCTGAAATTTACCTCCAATGTTTCTAATTTTCTGGAAGAGGTCTCTTGTCCTTCCTATTCTGTTGTCTTCTTCCACTTCCATGCATTGCTTATTTAAAAATAGTTCCTTATCTCTTCTGGCTAACCTCTGGAATTGCGCATTTAACTGGGCATATCTCCCCTTATCCCTGTTTTCTTTTGCTTTCCTCCTTTCTTGGGCTACTTCCAGTGTCTCAGCAGACAACCATTTTGCCTTCTTGGTTTTCTTTTTCTTTGGGACGTACTTTGTTGCCGCCTCCTGCACAATGTCGCGGACTTCTGTCCATAGTTCTTCTGGGACTCTGTTTACTAAATCTAGTCCTTCAAATCTGTTCTTCACTTCCACTGTATATTCGCTAGGAATGTTAGTGAGATCATATCTAACTGGTCTGTGTATTTTCCCTGATCTCTTTAGTTTTATTCTAAATTGGGCAATAAGAAGTTCGTGATCTGAGCTACAGTCAGCCCCAGGTCTTGTTTTCACCGACTGGATGGATGTCCGCCACCTTTGGCTGCAAAGGATGTAGTCAATCTGATTTCGGTGTTGACCGTCTGGTGAGGTCCATGTGTAAAGCCGTCTTTTAGGTTGTTGGAAGAGAGTATTCATTATACACAGCGAGTTTTCCTGGCAAAATTCTATCAGCCTGCGTCCCGCTTCATTTTGTTCTCCCAGACCATGCTTGCCTGTGATCCCAGTTGTCATTTGACTTCCCACCTTGGCATTCCAGTCTCCTGTAATGAAAATAATGTCTCTTTTTGGTGTATTATCCAGTAGGTCCTGCAGATCCTCATAGAACTGATCTACTTCTGCTTCTTCAGCAGCTGTGGTTGGGGCGTATATTTGGATCACTGTGATGTTGAAAGGCTTTCCTTGCACTCGAATTGAGATCATTCTGTCATTTTTTGGGTTGTATCCAAGCACCGCTTTAGCGAATTTCTTATTAATTATGAAGGCTACTCCATTTCTTCGATGTTCCTCTTGTCCGCAGTAGTAGATCTGGTGGTCATCTGATGTGAAGTGGCCCATTCCAGTCCACTTCAGTTCGCTGGCCCCCAGAATGTCTATCTTTAGTCTTGACATCTCGCCAATAACAACATCCATTTGCCCTGGCTCATAGATCTTACATTCCAGGTTCCTATGGTGTGTTGATCTTTAGAGCATCGGATTCGTCGTTCACCTCCAGTACCGTCGGCCGCTAGCCTTCCTTTCGGCTTTGAGCTAGCTGCGTCATCACATCTGGGGCTAGTTGAACTTATCCTCTGCTCCTCCCCAGTAGCATTTTGGCCATCTTCCGACCTGGTAGTCCCATCTTCCAATGGCATACCGACATATCTCTGGTTGTACTGGTCCATTTAGTTTTCATTTAGCCATACATATACATTGTAATAAAATAAGCATATACATTACAATCCAAACAATTAAAAACATCAACATTAAAACATCAATTAAAACTATACAATCTAAATCATAATCCAAGGCCATTCCATTTGTCGTTGTTTTCTTTCATAATCACTTATTGCACTGCTCAAGTTACTGACCAAAGGTTTGGTCCCATAGCCATATTTTTAGTTCCTATATCATAGATGCAGAATAGACCATATGGGCCATCCAGTCCAATCACTGCCATGTAACAATAAACAATCAAAGCACTGGGTTGTTGTAGGTTTTTTCGGGCTATATGGCCATGGTCTAGAGGCATTCTCTCCTGACATTTCGCCTGCATCTATGGCAAACATCCTCAGAGGTAGTGAGGATGCTTGGCATAGATGCAGGCAAAACGTCAGGAGAGAATGCCTCTAGACCATGGCCATATAGCCCGAAAAAACCTACAACAACCCAGTGATTTCGGCCATGAAAGCCTTCGACAATAAATCAAAGCACTGTATTTAAGGAAGGCCTCACTCCAAAATCTGATAATCTTGTTCAGTTTAGATAATAGGAAAAGTTTTCAACTCTCAAATAGAGAACATCCCTTAAAGTAAGGAACACCTTATTATACCACAAGTAATAAGTTTTCCATGCCTCTAATAAGGAATATGCTTTATTATAATAAGACGCTCCTGACATTCTTAGACACAACCGAATAAAGAGACTCAAAAATTATTATTTCAGCTTCCATTTCCTATCCCCACCAACATATTCAAACCTCAGGCTGGTCAATTACATTCAGAGAATTACAGAGATATTTAGCACAATTACAACCTTGTTTAGGCATTATTTTCAAAGTTAAGGCAAATGGTATGGAGGTGCTCAGTCCTTATATCCTGGGATGTCTTAAACACTGATTTTATCAGATCTGTAATGCTAAGATGCTCAATGTTAAAATGTCATGCAATAGTTAAGACCACCCATTTTGGTGTGTATGTGTGTGTCATGACTAGATTCAGAGGGCTGATGTTTTTGACACATGCTGCATGCAGAATCTAGAGCATATGCATTCTATAACATACAGTATATTATATTACTTGCCATAAAGTATATCACACTTCCCTTGACAGTCTCCTTAACATTAAGGTTTCTGCTAATCATTCTGTGCTTGAAAGCAATATTTACTATAATGTAAAAAACAACAACACATTTTAAATCAGTGGATGAATCAACAGCTTTAGTTGATTTATTGATGGGACTACAATTCATGATACACATATTGGGAACGGTTTTGATTATTATGTGCTGCTGTAAATGGACAGGAGAAAATAATACAACTGGCTTTCATTTTGTGACAGCAAATCATACATTCTGTTTGCTTAAAAATAACCCCACAGGTATCTTATATTTCATTCCATTTCCTCTGCCGATTTGGCGACACCAGTTTTTATAAGTGTAAAAGATTGATGATGAATTATCTAACAGTTTGTTCTGCGCTTGTCTTTTTATACAGAACTTCTGTGTTTATATATATACATAAATGGGTGTTTTTCAAAGTGCAAACATATGAACTTAAAAACACAAATAACACGATTTTTTTTTAGTTTCTACAGTAGGAGGAAAAAAGGATCTTGCATACATAAAAAACTAATTCATTTGTCTATATTTAGCATGAGTTTTACTTACCCATGGATGCTGTCTCTTTCCAGACTGGAGATAATAAGGAACACACGGTTTGTGTGAAGCTTTCTCTCCTACGGCTCCCAAGCTGTGAGTAAGGAGAATATTTTATAACTCTCCAGTAGACAGGCAGCCCACAGCTTCTCTCATTCCCTCATCCTTTTTTCTCGGTGACCCTGCGCTCCAAATGCCTCTAATGCTGCCTAATTACTTAATCTTCAACACTGCTTGTGTTTCCTGTTTACATGCCATTAAAAGAAAAGGGAAGGCAATAGAAATTATCACACAAAAAAGAAAGAAGGCATAGCTTCATTGCCATTTGGATGGGGCTTGGTTATATTGTCATCTAGAAGGTTGTGAAAGATCTCATACTTTCTAAGCATCCACAGATATATTCAGCTCTGTCTGGCTCAAGTTGACCTTGGCTTCTTCGACTTAATACATGGCTTAACACAGGGGAGCTATTTGGACTGGAGCAGATGTGAGCAAGGTTTTCTTGACCTTTAAGAACAATGTAAGCTGTGGGATGTCTATGTGGATGATTCAACAGCATTTGACCTATTGGGTGGTAATCTGGGGCAGTTTAAACAGAAGTGAAAAGAGTTCCTAAAAAAACTAAATGGCCAATAGGGTAGATGAGAATAATCTATCTCCCATTGGATTTTGTTGCACTGGAATTCCTCAAAGCTGCAACCAGTATTGCTGGTGGTGAAGAATGCTGGGTGTTACAATCCAGTACAACTGGAGAGCTGCATTATTTCCAATCTCGATCTAACATTTGAACTCAGTGACACTAATTATGTTGTGAAGTACTGTTGGTATAGAATAAGAATTAAAATCCAGCTTTATGCAGATCTGTTTTAGTGAGCCCGATACACACCATCTAGACCAGTGGTTCTCAACCTGGGGTCCCCAGATGTTTTTGGCCTACAACTCCCAGAAATCCCAGCCAGTTTACCAGCTGTTAGGATCTCTGGGAGTTGAAGGCCAAAAACATATGGGGACCCCAGGTTGAGAACCACTAATCTAGACAATAGCTGATGCCTCCCTGTGGCCTGTATTGTTTGCCAAGTTCTATCATTTTTATTATGCTAGAAATTCTGTAACTGCAGTATTATGTGGCCAGGGCCAACAACTAAATGTTATGGTTACATATAAAGTGTTAGATCCTGAGAACACCCTCTTAAACAGCAAATATGGTTTGGTAACATTCTATATTGGTCACATAGACCTCAGATAAGGATTATCATGCATGCATTAGATATTGCTTATGCATACTTTATCGCTATCTATGTTTCCACAACAAGTCACATTTTCCAAAATTCAATTATCCCAGGGACAGAGAATGAGGTGAAATCTTCTGAACCTGGGTGCAGACACACACACCCACACACCCCCTACACACAATACTTTGGATAGCATAGGGAAGGGTTAATATCCTTGTGGTGTTTGTTTTGCTGTCTGCACCCAGGTTCAGAAGATTTCACCTTATTCTCTGTCCCTGTGATAATTGAATTTTGGAAAATGTGACTTGTTGTGGAAACATAGATTGGTGATAAAACTTCAGTTGAGATACCCTTTCCCCATGATAACTTTTTCAGGAGTGAATTTTTCTTCCTATGGCTAGATTTCTCTCACTTCCTGTTGTCTCACCCCCTTTGTTTGTGAGTCATTTGTAAGTTGGATGTTTGTAACCTGGGGACTGCCTGTACTTGTTTGTTATTGTTTGTTATTCATTGCCTTCCTGCTCACTTCCAGCTCTTTATTTTATGTGGCAAATATAGTAGGGCTGATATTTTAGTCCTACTCAACATAATTAGATCTCAAGTAGGTAAAGGGGCTGTCATTCCAAATTGTGGTATAGCAGTTTGGGTGCTGGACTAGGACATTGGAGACCAGGTTCCAAATACCCACTCAGCCATGGAAACCCACTAGGTGATTTTGGGCAAGTCATGTTGCTTCAGAGGAAATCCTCTCTGGAAGAAACTTTATCAAGAAAACTTTATGATAGAATTGTCTTAGGGTCACAATTCTCTGAAAATGACTTGAAAAAACACAGTAACAATATGGCAACTCTGTTCCAAGTCCCTGAATGTAAGGTCTCAGCAGCCTTGAACTGTGGAGACTGGCACTACTTGATGCAGTATCAAAATTCCAGATGGCTAGAAGATGAGGTAAAAAATGCTCTGCATGACATCCCAGCTTATGGAGTCAAAAATGTGCACACCTCTGTCTGAGTGGTAGTTCTCTGCTTCCCTTTTTCTTCTAATTCTGGATCAGGGGACTCTCAGAGCAAGAGGCCAGTTATTTACTTCAGGATAAGATAGCCACTAGCTGTAAACCTCTCTGACATGTTGGTATGCTTGTACATTTTTGAGCTGTGACTTGGTATTACATCCCTTTTGGCCAAACTATAATAACCCTTTGTCATTTGCCTTCAAACCCAGAGTGATTTGTTCTCTGTTTTGGCTGATCTGGTTTAGCAGAAGCTCACCAGGCATGAACCCACTATCTGCGGTCTCTACTGAAATCACTACATCACAATTGATGGCATCTTACAATTGAAGCAATATATTCAATTCTATTTCAATATTAATCTTTTGTAGCTTTTTACATTGTATATATATATTAGGTTGTGAGCTCTTTGGGTCTCAGTCCTGAGAGAAAAACAGGGTCCTATGATTACCACCACTACTATTTATAATAATATCAGGGTTGGACAACTGCTTTGGCAGTAAGGGACCATTTGCTTTCCCCATAGACTGTGCTTTTTCTTTTTCTCACAATATGCCAAATTACCTTTGTTTTCATCTCATAATTATGATTGAAAGGTATTATCCAGGAATAATAAGGGGGTTATGCATATGGGATGTGGTTAATTGGTAGGTTGCCACAAGTTTTGGCATTTCATCTGCATGGTTTTATGGCAACATTCTCTGAAAATTGTGGTTTTTGTTTTTAAAAACACATTGGGGGCTTTGAATTACTCCAAGGTCTATAAAAATGGGTTCAGTGGCCATGTGTGGCTTGTGATCTATGCTTTGCACAGAGTTTTTTAATAGGTGCAAATCAGAGAAACTTAGGCATCTAGTGACTAAGATGATGAAGACAAAATGTGTGTTGTGGTTCAGTCAGATGAAGATGAGGGGCTCAGGGGTTGAGGGCCTAATGGTTTTCTCAGTGAGCGAACAGAGGGGGAAACAGGATAGTTCTCCAGCTGAAGGAATGGGGGGGGGGTTAGAGTAAGGTGCTGTTGCTGAGATAGAGTGTGACAGTGAAAGTGTTTTGAAAGCCAACAGGCAGGGAGGGGAGGATAACATTAGCTCAACCGAGGAAGCAGCTGGCTTAGATAGAGATATCAGGCTGCTTCTGAGAAGAAAAAGATCAAGGTGCAAGAAAACCCATGAGAAAGAGAGGCAGAAGCAGGCCTCTCAAGGTCAAATGAGTGTGTTCATGTTTTGCAGTCCTTAAATTATGGAGAGGGCTGTTAGGATTTTAAATAAAGCAACTTCGCTACTGGAGTGTGGAAATCTTGACACATTCCTGGTTCATGCCTTAGTTCAAGACCCAAGATTCATGGTCAAGTTTTGCTCCTTGTTTTATGGATTTGCCTTTGGATTCATGATCATGTTCTGCTCCTTGTTTCCTGGATTAATGTTCATGTTTTAACCATTGTTTTCTGGATTTACCAATTGTTTTTGGGATTTGCTTCCTTTATTAACTCTTAGATTTTTACTCTTCTATTACCTTAAGGTGCCCTTGGCCTTAAAATCAATAAATGGTTTCTTACCATGTTTGGTTTCTTGGTGAATGCTGTGAGCAAGGTGAACTCCTGCTGAGGTGAAACAATGCCTCCATCTCAATTTGTTCAAAATCTACATGACTTTTTTTTAAAAAAAACAACCAATAAATATGAAACAAGATCAGTGGAGACAGAGTGTAGTGTAGTTTCAATTTATAGGACAAAGATTTTGAGTGAACAGTATTTGTATGCCTACTGAGCTGTGGAAACCCATTGGGTTTCTCCTTTGAGTCTTATCAAGAGGGTCACCATAAATTGGAGTTGGCTTGAAGGCACATAAAAACAAATGCAAGGTTCTACAAAAAAAGTACAGTGGGTATTTGGAAAATAAACAATGTAAACAAAGCTTACTAATTTATGGCAAATACTTTAAGCTAATATACTGTCATATATGGGTCAGCTGGAGAGCTACAGTGCATCTTTGCTTTGCCAGCAGATACAGAACTCAGAACATTTTGTTAACTCGTTTATTTCCATTGGTTATTGGATTGTGGTGGAGGCTTCTTCTCTGAAAGTTTTTAAGCAAATTCTGAATGGCCACCAGTCAGGAGTGCTTTGATTATGTATTCCTGCATGGTAGGAGATTGAATTGATGACCCTTGTGGTCTCTTCTAACTCTATGACTCTAATGATTGTTATTTTTCTGTTATCTTGGAAGCTAAGCAGAGTCAGCTGGTTTGAAACCACCAACAAATATCAAGTGCTGTAGACTATATTTCAGAGGATGGTGCTGGCCAAACCATCTCTTAATATTCCTTTACAAAAAAGCATTGTGAAATATGATATTGTTTTGACCTGACTGTGTTTCATGTATGGATGTGTATTTTTTGCAGTTAATGCCATAGAGAGTTTCTCCTGATTGTGAGTCTCTCCTCTGCAGGGTACTTCCTTTCATGTCTGGATCATGTGGAGTATAATCTTATAATCATAGCATCTAAATTATAAATTTGTTTTTTTAAGGGCTTGTGGTGCTTCTCTGGCCAAATTGTTTTATTGTTTTTATTTGTTAAAATATGTAAATAATACCTCAGTACAAGCGACCAAGGCTGAACCCTCATCTGAAAAAAAAATCCTTAGTTTGAATCTGGTATTGTTGGAACATACATTTTTTTTTCATTTGCAATGTGAAAGCACTTGATTATGTTTTAATTTCAAAAATTGGGACAAGTATGTTACCAATCTCTCTATATAAATGTTAGTTTCCTACACGGTTTAATGGATCCGGAGCAAACTTGGCACACATACCCTTCATTATCAAACTTAAAATAATTGAGAGATTTGAAGTAAAATAACCATTCCTAGGCCAGAGGGAAAGAAAAGAATAGAATAGAAAATGATTGGCTGTGGCTAGTTGAATGACTGGGTGTTGCTAGGTGAACTACCCCTCTGTTATGTCACTAGGAAAGGAAAGAAGTGGAGCTGGTTAGCTGCTGCTTGGTGTCTTCTGGAAGAAATGAAGACAGGAAAGAAAGAATGAAGGAAGAAGGAAGAAAGAAAAGGGAAAGAAAAAAGAGCAAGGGGAAGGTGTAAGAAGCAAAGGAAGAAGAAAATTAAGAAAGAGCCACAAAGGGAGCCTGCCCACTATTACCAGAGTGTTACCATAGAGATATTCTGAGGTAGGCCTTCTCAGTGCAGCAGAAAGAAGAGAGAAGGTAGGTGGGCAGAGGTCCCAATGACACTTGGGCACTAGATATATACACTAGTTTCTGTAGATATGAGTGGGAGGTAGGTAAGGTTTATAAAATCCCATTTCTGAACTTCTGAGATTGTTTTCTTACTAAGTCGCAAGGGTGTAGGTGTATTGAATTATATTTATATTCAACAGTGTTTATGTTCAGTAGTGAAGGAGTAGATTTAACTTCACACCCTCTAGCGATGCCACTGGATCTACTGAAGCTATTGCCACAGAAGCAGCTCTTTCCCACTGCTGTTGTCATCCTGTGTACTCCAGTTGTGCCATTCTTCCAGAAAACAAAATAAAAGAGGGCATGGACCAAGACTAGAAAATTGGAGCTGAATTACTAGCATTTTGCAGGTATGGATTCAGCCACAGATACAAACTGTAAGGTTTATATGTGAACAATATTATAGTATTAGTGAATTACATTTTCACCCATTTGTTGAAGACTGGACAAATATGGTTGACAGCAGAGCTCGCCACCTGTTGATTATCACCAGTTCTGAAATATCTTGGTCTAGTGGTGGCATTCTTTCAGGCAAGGAAGAAGCAGAGGCTTTCATGAAGATCCACTTACTACCACTCATAGCTTGTCAAGGTATTTGTTTTTGCCTTAGGAGCCAGTGAAGATAGGGATCAGGAAAAAGTACAGATCACAATGTGGCAGCTATGTTAAATCCACAGCAAAAAGGGAACATCTTAGGGTGGATAATATAGACAGCACTTTTAATGTGGAAATTTCTGCAATAAAAAGGGGGTTGTCTAGATGATGTTGTGGACAAACCCAAATTAATTAGCCACAAATCAGGAAAACCCTGGTTTGTGGCGAATAAGTTTGAGAGTGGATTTATTCCGCACCTTCTTGGAAGGTGTGGAATAAACCTACTACTTCTGGTGTCTGGACTGCAGAATACTAACAGTATTTCCACGATTTTCCAGGCTAAGTTAGCCCAGAAAACTGTGTGAATACCAAACTCCTCCCCAGAAGCCCTCCAAAACAGAATAAAAAAAACAGAAGAACTCACCCAGGCTTCATGAGGAGGCTTTAGAGTTCTCCTGACACATACAAATGATGTGCCAGGAGAAAGGCGGGGGGGGGGGGGGGGGGGGGGGGGGGGGGGGGGAGGAGGAATATCGCTCCTGCCCCCTGCTTTCTACTGGCACATTATTTGTACGTGCCAGGAAAACTCCAGCAACCATCTCATGGAGCCCAGGTGAGTTCTTCTGTTATTTTTACTCTGCTTTGGGGGGCTTCTGTGGAGGCAGTTATGGTTTTCCACTGTTCTTCTGGCCATTCCCAGTATGCTATTACTTGTAGAAGTGTGACTATATAATATTTATTAAAGGATGGGGATTAATTAGAACTTTGTTTAAACAGATAGTGAAGATTTCTGAATTGAGACGGAGAAATTGATTAGACTGATATAGATGACTTATTTGTCTATTTTAAGAGAGATTTGGGATTTCCTTAATGCATTCCAACATTTTTGGGAGTTGGTGGTCATTACTTGTGGGATTGATGAGCTTGCAATATGCTATTAAATGTAGAAGTGTGGCTGTATACTATTTTTAAAGGAGGTGGATTAGTTTGAACATTTTTTAAAAGATAAGTTTATAAAAAGTTTTCTCTCAATAAAATTAATAGCAAAAAATTCACATATTTGTCAAACTGTAACAAGAAGAAATATATTTCTAGGTCAGACCAAAAGTCTGTTTTGTCCAGCAGTTTGCTACCAAGAGTGGCCAACCTAATGATACTGGGAAAGCTCTTAAGGAATGAATGCAGTTTGCTTTCTCTCTTTGTCCCCGACACTTGGGTTTTCAGGGGGGTACTGCTACTGAATGTGGAGGCCCCATGTAGTTACCATGACTATTAGCTGTCACAAGATTCAGCAATTATCAATACATTTGGTAAAAAAAAAAAGAATTTGTTGAACTTGATTCACAACTTGCTTCAGGTTCACACAGTCCACCACAGCATCAACTCCCTTGCCCTGAAAGTTAGCAAAATAAACATTGTTTAGTCGCAATTAAGTAGTAAACCAGCATCAGCAGGCATAATAGATAATCAATTTAAAAGATTGGAAAAAGTGAATAAAAATGAACCCCAAGAATTCATAAATGGAATATATGTGGTATTTAGCGATCACAGCTCACATAAGACCAGGAGGTGAGGGGGACTGATTTAGCAGACCTCAAATCTAGTGAGACTAATTCAATTGACTGTATGGAAGAATGGATTAGGCACAGAGCAATTTGTATAAACTGAAACATTTGTCCTTTGAAAAAAGTCTCAGAAACAACAAAATAAAACACACACTTTATAGGTATGGACAGAGAGGGAAGTGCATGCAATAAACCCCTCTTGTGTACCATACATCATTATAAGAGTGCTGTGAATACCAACAGCAATTTCAAGATATTTGCTGGCAGATAGGCAATCTGAGGGAAAGTACCTACACAAAAATATTCTGTAGTGTCAAAATCAGTTGTGAGGATCATTGTCAAAGAAAAAATCATTGTCAAAGAATAGAGCTGCAGTTTCAGTCACAATAAGGGGTTGATTTGTATCTGAATGATAATGGCAATGATTGTGATATTAGGCAAGGAGTTCAATTCAGTGGGCAGTGAGTAGTGAACCCACTTTGGGTTTTAATCTAAAATTTAAAAGAGCTATCCATGGTGCTGAACCCTACCCCAAATTATGTATAGCACATTGGATATCTCCTTTAAAATTCAGACAAATTTTCAATCTCAAAGGTGAACTTGAATGTTGATTTGCACCAAATTCAAAAGAGATGGTCTACACCTTTTAGGTCCAGTAGTCAATTGTAATCAGTTACTGAGAAATCAAGCCTACATGAAATGTCTAAGGGCTCTTCTGACTACACCTACAGCTAGTGAATCCATGATTGCAAAAATGTAAAAACATGTTTTGCATCTATTTCAGAAGGGTTAGCTAAATTTAATTTTGAACTGAATGAATCAGGCTCAGAAATGAGCACTTTCCAAATCATCCATCTATATAAATAAAAATGTAATATTCGTTTGTGGGATTAACAGAACTCAAAAACCACTGTATGAATTGACACCAAATTTGGACACAAGACACCTAACAACCCAATGTATGTCCTTCACTTAAAAAAATGATTTTGTCATTTGGGAGTTGTAGTTTCTGGGATTTATAGTTCAGCTATAATCACAGAGCATTCTGAACCCCACCAACGATAGTATTGGGCCAAACCTCCCACACAGAACCCCCATGTGGGCCACAGCAACGCATGGCAGGGGATGGCTAGTTGTGAATAAATATTCATCCTGCCAGGTGAATAGGAAGTGATTCAAAGTGCTGGTTTTGACCTATAAAACCCTATACGGCTCTGGCCCAGTGTACCTGTCCGAACGTATCTCCTTCTATGTCCCACCTCAGAGCTTAAGATCTTCTGGGGAGGCCCTGCTCTCGGCCCCACCTCTATCACAAGTGAGGCTGGTGGGGACGAGGGACAGGGCCTTCTCAGTGGTGGCCCCTCGCCTGTGGAACTCACTTCCCGGGGAAGTTAGGTCATCAACATCCCTCCTCTCCTTCAGAAGGAAGCTGAAAACATGGATATGGGACCAGGCCTTTGGGTAATCTAGCAGTCTGACAAGGTAATGACAACCAGAATTTGGAAAGGACTATGGTAGTGCTGAATGGACTTACGGATTTTAGAACTCGGTGAACGTTGGCCACTAGATTGGCTTTTAGTTGTTATTATATTAACTGAATGTTTTAACTTGTAGTTATTTGTTGTTATGTATTTTATCTGTTGAATTGTTGGCATTGAATTGTGCCGGTTGTAAGCTGCCCTGAGTCCCCCCTAGGGGGTTGAGAAGGGCAGGGTAGAAGTGCCTGAAATAAATAAATAAATAAAATAATTATTTTCAAATGTCAGATTTTCTGTTCTTGCAAGGGTAGCCATGTACATCAGGACCTTGTCCACCCTCAAACCATTGAAAGTACAGATTTCTTCATTAAAAAACATCCAGCAGATCGAGGTATGACCTGGTGAGCTTAAATTGATATGCTGGAAGGTGTTCTTCACATGTCACCAAAAGGCAACATGCAAACATTGTGATTTTGTCTATCTACTTCCAGACCTTAAGATTACTCCTTACCCAAAGGTAATCGCGGTAATTGTAAACTTGGGTAGAGAACTACTTGTCTCTTGGATTATTTTAGTGAAAGTCTTATCACAATACGGACTTGAGATTTTTAACAGTAACTCATGGCCCAGACTTTCTTTACTGGGCATTCCCACTTGCACTGTTAGGCTGGAATGTAGTGTGAGATCGGCAATGGTGCTGGTGCTTCTTGGCAGTCTGACTGCCAAGTCCAGAATGCTAAACAGCTGAGTTGTCTTTTGGGCAGCCTGCTTGCCAATCATTATTGCCAGTTTAGTTGTTGGGGTGGAATACAGAGACAGATGTTAGAAAGGAAGTCTTCCCTCTGGATTCCCTGAGCATATAAACAAGCCATGCATGCTGTCTTGTGTGTGAAAGTGACTCATTATTTACAAGGCAGGAATACTTTTTGATATGTTTCCATGCATGTTGATATATTTGCCACCATTTTATTCTACCTGATGTTGCACATAAAGCGGGAATGAATCTTAAAGATTCTTCTCCTTCCAATGGTATAAACAGCAGGAAGTTTACATGCTATTTATGAAGGTAGTAATTAAGTGAAAAACTCTTATTTTTTTTAAAAAATAGAATAAACAGGGCGACATTCTTAGGATCATAATGAGCACAAGAAAACACACACTTTTATTTAAAAAAAATTAAATTATGAAGATTGTCAAAATGCCCTTCCATGTCTCTGTTTCTGTCTTGTTTAGAAGCAGCTGAGAAAGCCATAACAAATGTATCCAGAACAATGAAGTTAGGTACATTTGCCCATGTGATTGCCTAATTCTTATTCTTCCAGATAACATTTTCTGAGAAAAGGGGTGATATGGGGCAACATTATAATCCTATTCATCACTATGCCTGAAAGTGAGAGCCTGTGCAAAATTAAAGTTGATTTTGGACATGGTTTATTTCTTCTTGGAGCCCCCGGTGGCGCAGTGGGTTAAAGCACTGAGCTGCTGAGCTTGTTGATCGAAAGGTCGCAGGTTCGATTCCGGGGAGCGGCGTGAGCTTCCGCTGTCAGCCCTAGCTTCTGCCAACCTAGCAGTTCGAAAACATGCAAATGTGAGTAGATCAATAGGTACCGCTCCGGCGGGAAGGTAACGGCGCTCCATGCAGTCATGCCGGCCACATGACCTTGGAGGTGTCTACGGACAACGCCGGCTCTTTGGCTTAGAAATGGAGATGAGCACCACACCCCAGAGTCAGACATGACTGGACTTAATGTCAGGGGACTACCTACCAACCTTATTTCTTCTTGTCAGAGTCAGATGGTGCTGTGTAGGTGAAAGTCAGTGCTCAGATGCTGTAATAGGTTGGAGGAGGACTAATAAAATGAGACTTAAGACAGAAGATGGAGGCTGTAAGGACTGGTGTTTCTTATATCTAAAGATATCTGTCCTGGATGGGGATGCACTCCTTATGAATGAACAGCATTACTTGGGGAAATGCCTACATCTGTCTTTCTCATTGGAAGTTAAGCTAGTTTGAGATGCTTGGGGCCAGTTTTGATTGGTCTGCTTACTATAACTTTTCTTAGGCAAATATAACTAAGACACTGTTTAAAAAGGAGAAAGGGAAGGGATATCAGAAGCTAAGCAGCATCTATGCTTGTGTAAAATAATTAGGGGAGTTCCAGAGTACATGTTTGCCCTTTTCTTTCATCTCTGTTTCTTTTTTTGGTTTATGTACTCAAGCCATTTTGTTTCCCGAAGAAGTCATGTTCCCCTTCTTCCAAAAAGCAACCTAGTCCTATGGAAATATGTTTGGAAAAAAAGCATTCATATTCATCTTTATCGGGATGGATGCCATTGACATATGAGAGACTCAGTGTGGGAGACTCTTCCACTGAAATTCAAGTTGTCATCTTTTATTTACAAGGGTTGAATGAAAATTAATGCCTCCACCTTCGTTAAAGCTAAATGCCATGGCAAATGATAGGCTACCAAAATTGTGCCTGTTAGAGCAGACCAGAAACCAACATCAGTCCTCTTGGCTAGTGCAACTGACAAAATACAAGAC
Organism: Anolis sagrei ordinatus; assembly: GCF_025583915.1. NCBI lineage: Eukaryota > Metazoa > Chordata > Lepidosauria > Squamata > Anolidae > Anolis > Anolis sagrei. The sequence goes on along the minus strand of NW_026846588.1, from coordinate 122,044,207 downwards.
TTGTGGACTTCCAATTCTATACCAAAATTTTCTAGAGGAATTAGATCCAAAAATGGTGGCACAACGAATACAGGATATAGAAGCTCAGAAAGACATTGCCACCCTTAGTAAAGCTGGCTCACTGAAATGGTTAAGTCGCTTCAAACATACGTTTCAAACAGCCGAATACCTAAAGACAGAAATGCCTAAACATCTAAGGAGGGTATTCACTAGAATCCGATTTGAACAGACAGATACAATGGTTAAACATGGAAGGTTTTACCAAGTTCCATATAATGAATGTTTCTATATCTGTGGGGTGACAGAGGTAGAGGAGATTACACATATACTGTTTAGTTGTATTTTGTACAACAAAGAGAGAAATCAATACCTCGGACCATTCATTATACAGAAGACTCACTGGGATCCCCATATCAAAACTACATTCTTAATGGCTGGCCAGAATGCTAAGATAACACACCAAACAGCCCTTTTCCTTCCTAAAGCAACACAGCTGAGAACTGCATATCTGGAGGAGATTGGGGTAAACTGTAGGGGTGACCCAGATATCTGAAGTGGCTTGGGATTGTGTAATAGCTGGTCTATTTTAACCTTTGTTTTAACCTTCATTTTTAATTGTTGTGGTTTGAAATTTTACCTTGGCATTTTAATGATGATATTTTTAATTATCTTTTAACTTAATCGGGTTTGAATGTATGTTAGTTTACTATTGTGGGAGTCCTGGGATAGTGATTGTTGTCTATTTGTGTATGTTTCTGTTTTTGTTTTTGGTGTTGATACGGTCAGTGAACTAATCAATAAACTTTGCATTCTTTGCCTCCATCTTCATTACTTGGGTTTGGATGGGAATATTTTAATAAATCAAATGCAGAAATAATCCTTAGAATGTGCTCTTTAACTACCACTATTCACCTTTCCACATAATCACCAGACAATTGGATATATTTCTGCCAACGATGAACAAATTTTCTGAAGCCATCACAGAAGAAGTCAACACTCTTTTTCCGCAACCAGCGTCTCACAGTTCTCTCAATGTCTTCATCAGAAGCATAATGATGTCCCTGCAGATCTTCTTTCATTATTGGGAACAGATTTATTTATTTATTTATTTATTTATTTATTTACTTCATTTGTTGACCGCCGCTCTCAGCCCTAGGGCGACTCGCGGCGGTGTACAACATATAAAAATAATTACAAAAGGCAAGAACAACAATAACAATAATACAGAATAATACAATTACAACTAAATGGTCCGCTTCGTCTCATCATAGAATCCTAACCAAGTTCGTAGTCCGTAATCCGTTCCCGTCGTCAATTACCGATTAATAGCACTTAATTGAATGCCTTCTCGAAAAGCCATGTCTTCAAGCTTTTTTGGAAGGACATCAGGGAGGGCGTCTGTCTGATGTCAACAGGGAGGGTGTTCCACAGCCGGGGGGCTACCACCGAGAAGGCCCTCTCTCTCGTCCCCGCCAGACGTGCCTGTGAAGCAGGCGGGATCGAGAGAAGGGCCTCCCCAGATGATCTCAAGGCCCTCGTGGGCTCATAGGCCGAGATGCGGTCCGAAAGGTATTTTGGGCCGGAACCGTTTAGGGCTTTGTAGGATAACACCAGCACCTTGAATTGGGCCCGGTAGCAGATCGGCAGCCAGTGGAGCTGGGACAACAAGGGCGTTGTGTGCTCCCTGCGTCCCGCTCCCGTTAGTAACATGGCTGCCGCGCGCTGGACTAGTTGGAGCTTCCGGGCCGTCTTCAAAGGCAACCCCACGTAGAGAGCGTTGCAGTAGTCAAGGCGGGATGTGACCAGAGCGTGTACCACCGTGGCCAAGTCGGCTTTCCCAAGGTACGGGCGCAGCTGGCGCACAAGCCTAAGCTGTGCAAAGGCTCCCCTGGTCACCGCTGAAACCTGGGGATCCAGGCTCAATGATGAATCCAGGGTCACCCCCAAGCTGCGAACCTGCGCCTTCAAGGGGAGTGCGACCAGCACAGGACAGATGGAAGTCAGACGGTGCTAAATCTGGACTGTATGGAGGACGTCGTACGGTGGTGAGATCCAGTCTCTGAAGTTTCAAGTCTGTGCACTTTCATTTCCGGTGTCAGCATCCATCGTGCACAGATCTTCTGATAGTCAAGCAAAGCAATAATTGACCCACACGTTCTTGTGACATGCTGATTATGCTTGAAATTTCTCTCTGAGTGATACGATGATAATCCTGAATCAATCTGTCAACCTTTTGCTTGTGAAACTCGGTGGTTGCTGTCACAGGATGTCCAACTCTTTGTTTGTCACGCAAGTCAGATGTTCCCACCTCAACATCTTTAAACTTACTCGCCCAACGATGCACAGTACTCATATCAACACACTCACCATAAACAGCTTGCATTCTCTGATGAATCTCCTTTGGGGTAACACCTTTTGCTGTCAAGAATTCAATGACTGCACCTTGCTTAAGTCACATTGACCAATTGTCTGTGCAGGGTTCCATACTTCGCACTTTAACAAGACAAGCATTCAATGCTAAGGCTTCCTGCCAAAAAGGAACTGTAGAGGAGAGTTTACTGAACAAGCCAGTACCTGCCGCATACCAGTACTGCCATCTGTTGAGGAGTTACAAAGGTGGAGGCATTACTTTTCATTCAACCCTCGTATCTTCTTTTCTATCCAGGATGGATTTTTGGAAGCAATAAATGTGTTACCTATTTCTTAAAATTCTTACAAGAGCATCCTGAATATTTGCCTCCTGTTTTCTACCACAAGTATTCTATTCTGTACTTTGCTTGATCAAGTTTCCAAATATTCCCAAAGGGGTGAAAAGTGACAATCCTTTAAGTCTAACTGGCCTTTATATTAGCTTTCATGGATATAACCCCACTTCTTCAGATACAGTACAAAATGATATTAAAGTCTCAGGTAAATATGATGCATTGGGATATGTCTGTGTGTGTGTGAGAGAGAGAGATAGAATATAATAAGATCCAGAAAGATACAAACCATGCCCATTGTGCTACATTTTCTAAAGTTTGAGTGAAATGGCACAACTTTTGACGTGATGTTCATTAAGGATGAAGAAATCAAATGACAGACATTCTGACTTTGGCAGACAGATTCAGACAGATGTATTATTAACACCCATGTGGGAGCTTCTGCAATGCTTCCATGCTGCTTTGGCAGGGTTTGAAAGAAACAAGTCATGGAAACAGTTCTGGGAACTAGTGATGCAAGTGCTCAACATTTACATGCACGGATGAACAAACGAATGCATACCTCACTATGAATAATCCTTCATGATATTTTCCTCATATTTAAGTATCTCAAATATTATGGAAGAATCATTTTGTGGTGAAAGGACCTACAATTTTTGTGCAACCCATTTTTGTTGTGTCTATGTGTGTGTATGTCTGTGTCTTAAAGTCACATCTTGACTTGCAATAACCCAATAATTTGACACCAGGAGAAAATTGCAGAATTTTTTCTCTATTATTCCTCCTCGGAAATAATAATAAATATTCCTTCCACCCTTACTGGTAATATGCTTGTGTCCCATAATGGTGTTCCAATTCACTGTTCATTTCTTTCTTATCTTTCCCCCCCTTCATTTCAGGAGATGACTTAATGGGAGTTCATACACTCTCCTGGTTTTATCCTCAACGGCAGTGGTTAGGTTTTTACTATTGGTTTATTTTTTATTAAAGAGGGCTGTAACTCCAGATATATAATTATATGCAGCTATGAATACTAAAATTGGAAACAGAAAAGCAGTCTCAGTTACATAATCATTCATTTGAATGCTCTCCGTCTTTCCCTCCTCTTCCAAAATACATCACATAAACAGCAGACTAGTTGGTTCTCTACCATGGAGTTACATAATCATTCTTTATTTTGTGCATCTATAATGCCACTGATTCAAACGATATCAGCATTTCAATTGTTTAACATGATACTGAGCATTTTCCCTTCCCCTGAAATATTTTGAACTGGTGTTTTAAATTTTTCTGTTTTATTAGATGTCGGTCACTGCAGTTTTGTTTTTATTGCTCTTTTCTTTTGTACACCACCTTTCAAAGACTTTACCTCAAAAACCTAGAGATGAAATTCAAATACTTAAATGAGCAGATATGATGCAGCGCTGTAACAGAAGTTCAATATTAAGCCATGATCTTGCACTTTTAATAGCTGCAACCATGTGTGGGTGTATGTAGATGCAATTTGCAAGGCAGTAGTAGTAAATGAAATGCATGTGTAGAAGGGTACAGTATCTGTAGCCTTCATTCATTGCTCCCCCACCTTCAAAGCTTTTACTCCTGCAAGGTGTGATACATATCTGGTGGAAACATTAATTGGGGAATCAATGCCATAAAAAGGTTGCTGGGGAATAAATACAGGGTTAAGACCACCTACACATACACTTCCCCCTCTCTTATACATTGGACTATCTCCACTTTGTTACAGTTCAATGACTGAATTTACATTTGCTGTTATTTATTTATTTATTAACTTTATTTGTACCCCGCTACCATCTCCCCAAGGGACTCGGTGCGGCTTACATGAGGCCGAGCCCAAACACAACAACAAAAGCAATAAAACATCAATACAAGCAATTAAAAAACATAGACAATAAAATACACAACATTATCAAAAAAGCAACACATAATTAAAACAGTGGGAAGGCCAAATGTAAAGTTAAAATTGGAAATAATGCTGGGCCATGAACAAAAAGTGATACTAGTGTTTGTGGAGGGCATACAAGCAGACTCAGGGAAATGTAAAGTGCTTTGGAGGACAAAGTGCCATGGGATTCATTATTCCGTAACAGCCACGTCTTCAAGCTCCTCCTGAAGACTGCCAGGGTTGGGGCCTGTCTGATGTCATTAGGGAGTGAGTTCCAGAGTCGAGGGGCCACCACCGAAAAGGCCCTCTCCCTCGTCCCCACCAAATGCGCCTGCGATGCTGGTGGGATCGAGAGCAGGGCCTCTCCAGAAGATCGAAGAGATCATGTGGGTTTGTATACAGAGATGCGATCACGTAGGTAGGCGGGTTCCAAACCGTTCAGGGCTTTATAGGTAAGAACCTGAACCTTGAATTGGGTCCGGTAGATGAATGGCAGCCAGTGGAGCTCCTTGAACAGGAGGGATGACCGCTCTCTGTAAGGAGCCCCAGTTAACAACCTGGCTGCCGCCCATTGGATCATCTGAAATTTCCGGGCCGTTTTCAAGGGCAGCTCCACGTAGAGTGCATTGCAGTAATCCAGTCTAGAGGTGACCACCTTGGCCAGATCCACCTTCCCGCGGTACGGTCGCAGTTGATGCACAAGTTAAATCTGTTTGTTCATTCCTTAACTAACATTACAAGGCTCTGTTGCATGTGTGTGTGTGTATGCTTTCTATGCAGCCTCTCTGAAAACAACCAGTACAATATATTAGTAATTCAAATAAATAAATGAATACAGTACAACTTCCGCTCCCACATAACTGTGGAAACATCGTCCATGGTTTCATCTACCCATATATGCCACCTCTAGGAATTCTTTAGGTTCTTCAACTGATTCTATGGCATGCTTCTGCCAGAAGTAATTTTAATAAGCTTAACTATTATCCAGAGTTTTCAGTTTCCATGATAATTTCAGGAATGTATCCCCTGTGGATATTGGGGTTGTACTTTATTCAAAGCAATAATAAAATCACAGTCTTGACTGCTAACCTGAACTAGAGTGATGTATCTATAGTACAGGATTTTAATTGCCAGTGGACAATCCAATTTTTTATTTGCAGAATTGTGACCTTTCAGATGTTGTTAGGTTCCAACTCCCATAATCACCGAGTAAGTTCGATTAAGGAAGAGTCTAACAACATCTTGATTGTTTGGCCTTGAAATGCATGAACTTTTAGTTTGCAGCAGATTGCAGCATTCTTCTTATATTGAAGTGGAGAATATTCAGCATCTACATTCACAGAAGAGAATTTTTGAGATTATTCTTTGAGAGCAACTTCATTTCTGCTTGAAGGAAAATGATGGGGTTTGTGTGAGTGTCTATTCTAAGTCCATTTGCTGAGCATGGCATTCTTGTGATACCATCTTCTTCTTTAAAGAGCAAACAGGAGGCAAAGTGTAGGAGGAGAATCAGAGGATAACTATTATAAAAAGGATTCAGCTAGAACTCACAATCATTCTCCAACACATGCACTAAGTAGGAATGTTTGTATAAGAACAGCTTTAAAAAGCTTGCTATTACATGGTAGAGAACACCAGTAGGCAATAAGGTACAACTATTCCTATGTAAACAATTGGACATCAGTGTTAAAAACAATCCAAAATGGGCTTTAGTGTCTTGATTGCATGTGGAGTTTGTGGAACCCTAGTACTATCTTTTCTGAGAGAGATCCCATTAATCAGATGAAATATAAGCCTGCTTCACTATCAGCAGTTGAGGCAGCTTACTTATAGGGAGTCAAATCAGGCAAATCATTCTTCCCATATGCTGCTCTGCTACCATGTGGTTATCACAGGATAGCACAGAGATGAAGAAAAATGCTGAAAAAGGCAATGAAAAGTAGCTCAAATTTTTAATGTCTTGTATTAAGGGCTGTATTCCACAGGCAGGAGAGAGGGGAGTGGAGGAAATTGGGGGAAAGCGTCATTAAGTTTGGGTACCTGACCTACCCTGGCAAAGGTCCATCTGGGGATGGTCAGCCATCCCACAACATCTCCTTGTCTTCTTCAGGCTTTCTACCACTTCCTGTCACTATCTTCAATCAGGAGTCAGGGAACATCCAACTCCTGAAAAATGAAGCAAGACTGATTTCCACTGGATGTGACTGTGCATCATGGGATGGACTCTGCAGGACTCTGTTTTGCCAACATATGAAGATGGTGATAAAACAGGGGGAAATTAGGATTAGGTCATCAAGATGGATCTACATTGCCATATAATCCAATTCAAATCAGATAGTCTGGATTCTGAAACTGAATTATATGGCAGCACAGATGAGGTCTATGTGCATCCTAACTACTAAGGCCTCTACAGAGATGTACTTCTGTAAGGGGAAGGCTAAATACAGAGATTTCCCATTTAGAGAAAACAATATGACTGTAAAAGGGGCATTATTTATTTATTTATTTATTTACTGTATTTGTATACCACCTTTCTCAGCCAATTGGTGACTCAAGGCGGTTTCCAACAAATCAGTATACATAAAACATAATTGATAAAAAACATTAAACAGTATAAGACATCACAAAAGCAATAAAAGCTTATATATATATATATATAAAGTATGATAATTGGATTGTGTGTCATTACAGTATCATCCATAATTGTGCCTCGTGTATTACTGTTCATTATGGTAATATACTGTTTAGTACTTTGTTAGTTGTCTTTGGTTTCAAAAGCATTATACAAATGAAGTTTAATAGTAAAGATAAATGTAATCAAAGAAGAGGTAGAATAACAAATTTTATCCAAATATGGGCTAGCCAGTCAAAATGTATACTTAGGACTCTTCACGTGGCCCCAAATTCAGTTGTGGCAATAGTTTTATTTCTACTTTTGCCATGGAAGCCCTCACACACTAGAAAAGTATTTCCAAGGAAGTTCCATGGCTGAACTGTTGCAAAAAATGCTGCGGCCCCTGAAAAATTGCTGATGGCACATGGAGGCTTCCTATTTTTCTAGTTAAGATGGGTTGAGCCACCTTACTGAGGTTTCCCCCATGTGATGAGGTAGAGGGAAACCAGGATGGTGCAGGGCATGGGGCAACAGGTCCCCACACCTCTGGATGGGCACCACTGGGATCACTGCGATCCACTGTGACACTCAGTAATTCCAGCAGTGCGTGTGAAGAAGTCCCTGGTGTATGCACATGCTTAAGTGGTGAGCCTAAAGGAAATACAGGAACTGGCAGGGACTCTGAGGAAATGATGAGATAAGAATGCCATTCCTGTACTTTCCCCATTTTTGGTGGCTACATGGAAGATGCTGTGTATTTCTCTTGAAGCTATACACAATGTTAGAAACTGGTATCCAATAGTTTCAGAAAATACTGGGAGTACAACATTAGTAATGTAAGTAGCTAGGATGCTTAATGAGACACAATTAGAATATGTTCTTTATTATGTGTTCTGTTTTTGGACACTAGTATATTCTCATTACCTTCAATCTCCGGCTCATCCCTTGTTTGGGTATCAGCCAGTACGTCAACGACTTAAATCCAGACATAGTTTTCTAAGATCTACAGAGACACTCGCTGGAACACCTCAGCAAGCGAGAGTCCAAAAGTGGCAGGCTCAAACCCAGAACCTCAACCAATGGCTGATACCAAATGAGAAACTCCCCCCTGGGCACACAGAGGACTGGGCGACTTGGAAGGCGCTGAACAGACTGCGCTCTGGCACCACAAGATGCAGAGCCAACCTTCAGAAATGGGGCTACAAAGTGGAATCCTCGACATGCGAGTGCGAAGAGAAGCAAACCACTGAACACCTGCTGCAATGCAACCTGAGCCCAGCCACATGCACAACACCAGAAGCACTCCAAGTGGCCAGATACTGGTCAAAGGACATTTAATCAACTACCAATCTCACACATTTTGTATTTTCTCTGTTTGTTTGCTTTGTTCTGTTAGAAATGTAATATAATTGACTGGCTGCCCTGACATGAGAAATAAATAAATAAATAAATAACCTTCAATAGGGGTAATAGTTATCTAGAAACACAAAAGACAGTTGAGTAGCGAGAGTAACAAGTACTGATAATTTTGGTACAAATAATGAATTTAGTTAGACAGGCATGAATCATTCATGTTTCAGCATAGAACTATGATGCTCTACCCTGAAAAATAAGTGTTTTCAAGGGCAAACCAGTGATTCTGAGGGATCTGGACACCAGGAGGTTTTTTAAAAATTAAATCCATGCTGGATTTAATTCTTGCCAAGGTGGCTGATAATGCTGTGAAGTGCTCAGTCTGTGCTGATTTCTCATCTGTAACTCAAACATTCCTAAGCAAGACCTTTGTGCTGCCATCCTTTCACAGTTATCATAACAATATTTTTAGCTTGACTTGCTGATATGTCAAGAGTATCAGTAAAAAAAAGCTCAGTGCATCTTTATCGCAAGCATAAGTATCAGGGGATCTTTATCAAAGCCTCAGTATGTTGGCTAAACTCCCATCCTGACAACACATTTCCTGATATATTACATTTGGAAGCTTCATCTTCCCTCTCCTCTCCTTAAAACCTCTCAGAGTGCCCTTTTCTGGGGCAGTGCTGTAGCTGCAATTTCTTTGTTGTGTCTTGGCAGTATATCATTGCTCTCCACAAACACTTGAAGTGATACTAAAAAGGACCCTGAACTCTTTGTGATGGCTTCTATGTGACATTGTCATTATTCTGATGTCTTGAGACAGATCTGTGAAGAACCATAATTTACACTGCAAGTACATTAGCTTCTCTTTGATGCACTCTGAGTACAAAGGACCTCATATGATTTGGTACAGCACATGCCTATAAGTAGTTGGCTGCTCCTCCCTATGCCTCTGTATCAGAATTACATCTTGTTCCTGTGAAAAGTTGAGTGTTATGGGGTGACAGTGCTGGACATGGTCTGAATTTTGTTACATTGCTTTGGTATTCTTCCCTTGAAGAACTGATAATAATTTTACTTGCTCCATACTCTGTCTCATAGATTCTTAATCAATTTTGCAATGCATGGCTAGAAATTAGAACTAATGTGCTAAAATAATGTTGGTTGTAATAGGTAGGTAGGTAAACACCATTTTCCCAAACAAAATATAATTTTGAGAGCACTTCCCTGAGAATGATGTTAGGAACATCATGCTTTCCCACTGTGTTGTTTTTTGTCCCATGCTTCATTGTCTTACCTTCTGTTCTCACTGGAGAAGCAAATGGCAAATGTGATGGTCAGCAAAGAAAGGGAGGGAGGGAGAACCAAAAAGAGGAAGTCTCTGGAGCTTTGCCTTAAGACACATTGGTATAGTGCAGTGTTTCTCAACCTGGGGGTCTGGACCCCTGGGTGGAGTCACGGGGGGAGGGGGGGCATCAGAAGGGTTGCCAAAGACCACGAGAAAAAACAGTATTTTCTGTTAGTATGGGTGTTCTGTGTGCCAAGTTTGGCCCAATTTTATCATTGGTGGAGTTCAGAATACTCTTTGATTGTAGGTGAACTATAAATCCCAGTAACTACAACTACCAAAGGTCAAGGTCTACTTTTCCCCAAACTCCACCAGTGTTCACATTTGGGCTTATTGAGTTTGGTCCAGATCCACCATTGTTTGAGTCCACAGTGATCTCTGGATGTAAGTGAACTATAACTCCAAAACTCAAAGTCAATGCCCACCAAACCCTTCCAGTATTTTCTCTTGGTCATGGGAGTTCTGTGTGCCAAATTTGGTTCAATTCCATCATTGGTGGAGTTTAGGATGCTTTTTGATTGTAGGTGAACTATAAATCCCAACAGCTACAACTCCCAAATGACAAAACCAACCCCCCCCCAAATCCCACCAGTATTCAAATTTGGGCATATCGGGTATTTGTGCCCAGTTTGGTCCAGTGAATGTACATCCTGCATATCAGATATTTACATTATGATTCCTAACAATAGCAAAATTACAGTTATGAAGTAACAACTAAAGTAATGTTATGGTTGGGGGTCACCACAACATGAGGAACTGGATTAAGGGGTCACGGCATTTGGAAGGTTGAGAACCACTGGTATAGTGAGTGGGAGAAAAAGGGGCTGAATAGCAAGATGGTGAGAGGTGAGGAGAAAGTGTTCATGGATAGAGAGAGAAAAAGATGGAAGGAACATAGACAAAGAGAAAGAGCTGTGCAGAAAAAGAGTAAGAAGTGCAGATAAAGTCTCGGAGGAAAAGAGATGTCTATGACACATAAAAGATGGAGGATCTAGGACACCAGAGATGTGTCCTGTGATGACATAGATATTGCTGACTATATGAGAGAGGAGAAAGACTTTCAATGAGGAGAGATTAAAGTACAATGCAGAGAGACAAAGTAATGGAGTGGGGAATGAGAGGAAATTCAAATCTATCCTGAGAGAAAAGTAGCATGAATCATTGAATCAGGGATCCATTTATAGGTAATATAGTCAATTTATTTAATGTATATTTTTGGCCAGAAGTAGAAGATAATGTTTTTCACAATTACAGACATGGCCAGCTTGGAAAATAGTCATTCTTTCCCTGCAGGGAATGGAATCTCTTGTCTTTGTTTTAAAATAAGATTTTAAACAGGAGGGAACTGCCACCCAGAAAATTTAGGGCACCTCTTGCAAATTGCAGTATCATGAATCTATAGCTGCTACTAAGAAAAATTATTCTTGGCTACCAGCAGAAGCCAAAGAAGTTGGTACAGAACATGGGCAGAATAGTGTGTATTTCCACAGGGTACTTCCCTAGGCACTAACCCTAGGCAGTAATGGTACCACTTCAACCTATAGATGTTTATGCACATATGCTGTTTGTTGATTATTTCTGCTTTCTCTTTGATGAGCTGCCTTGGTATACACAAGTCTCTCCCCCCCCCCCCCCCCCTCTCAGATTTCAGTCAGAATTCAGGAATTTAGGACTTGTCTCCACTGGCCAAAGAAACTGGACTCACTGTGAACCCACTACTGTTTGTCTCCATGACGCATGGCCACTTTACCCTTTTTAGGTAAAGTCAAGTGATACTATATTTGGTGGAAACTGAATAATGCATGGGAAGGGAATCATTCATCCTCAGTGTTACTGCTAGCATTCCCTCCACCACCCCGGCTACAGGGCTCCATTGAGTTCCTGACCATCAGTCTCATCAGAATAGGATGCCAATGTGAAGAAAGGAGTTGGATAGGATAGAGCTCCATGGTTGGCAAGCAGCAGCAGTGGAAATATGGAAGGGAAGGTGACATCAGCAGGACTGATGTCATTTCAGCCTGTCTGGACTAGTGATGGTAAGGTCTGGAACAAAACCGGGAGGAATTGGGGGGAAAAAAACAACAACAATTTTTCCTAGAAAAATTGAAAAAATGTGTAGAAACAAAAAGTCTCAGAAATGTTTCATTAAAGTCTTCATGTTATATAATTAGAATACCATGTTATAGAAATACTATTTATAATTGGAAAAGAACATACTCTACACACTTCATTTTGTCCGGAAAAAATGGCTGTGGAAAAAAATCCATTTTCTCCCAATTCTTCAGGGTTTTTTTTCCAGGCCTTCCCATCTCTAATCTGGACACAGTCCCTGAATACAGTACATATGCACTGACTCCAAGGCAAATTTACACTGGCGTAACCTACCTGGTGTAAATTTCTCTGTCACATTCACTCGCATGATTGCCACCACCTATCATCCAGAATTCTTTCAGAATTCAGTTACATAGTTGTCATCCATCTAACATCCAAACTTAGGAAAAGAAGACTGCAGTACAGGTGGATAGGCTCAATTAAAGTAGGCTTGTGATTGCAGGACCTGAGCATGGTTATTCAAGGTCTCTCATTCACATGGTTGCCATAAGCTCAAACCAATGATAATTGGTGGCAATCATCTGCAATGGAGCTGTCTGGGAACAATTTTATCAAGTGAACATGCATATACATATATTTGATAATTTTATCAAATGGTCAAATGCATATGTAAAGAGACGGCTACCAGGTGGTAAAAGATCGCCAGCAATTAGTGAGGAAGACCCTTAGGTTTAGGA